>CM059563.1:21818567-23018567 GCA_030386875.1 Morinoia aosen
TACTAAATTAAAGTTTTTCAATTTGCTTCTATAACTACCACCTTCAAAACGTACGTGTAACTTTCCGTTTCCATGACTCACCACGGTCACTAAAAAGAATATTTACGCGTAGTGCAGCAAACGCAACTAAAATATCTTGATTTATTGGAATGTTGCTAACAGTTAAACTCGGTATTGTTTATGAGGCAGGTTGATGCTTTGAAAACAAAATCACGTTTGATTTACGATTCTACAGTTGTTACTGTTGTTGAAAGTTTTCAGGAATTGTATAAAAAGTCTTTAAGAAAATTCAAGGGAGCAGTTGTTTTGAATTTTGAAAAGAAACTGTTGAATGGGATGCAATTAATTCTTTTGAATCCTCACGAGAGTTTTGCTTTGCTGATGAAATGGTGGAATAACTTAAAAAATTCGCACTTAAAAACTGATACATCCATCCGCGATAAATAGTACCCGCGATAAAATATTCTTGTACTTGGGCACAGGTGAAATTCGTATCACAAATACGGTCATTGAGCGTCCTTATGAGCGTCACAGAGAGACGGAAGAAGCGGGCATCAAACAAATAAATGAACACACCGAGGATATTATTAGGTAGGATTCTATCTTCAGCCTTCGACATCTCCTTGATATCGCAGGGTTCGCTCACAACAGCAGCAGAAATCCACGTCTTGAGTTTTGTTGAGGAAAGATCAAAGGACAACCCCACAGAATGCTAGTATCAACTTCGCTGGAAGCATCGCTTGGTTAGGAATAAACAATAAGATTTTACTTCGGTCTCACGAGCAGCAAAGAGGAACGCGCATTGATGGTTCGATTAACAATGCAGATCTCTGCGTTATGACAGAAAAAATGAATGGTTGTTCTAAAGCATAGAAACTATTTAATTTGTTGATTTATTATGGAAGTAAAGCTTTAAAATGTTCGGCTTGGATGAGAAGGCTGCTACTTTTTCAAGCGAATGGATTACGAACGAGCGCATGGGATTATGTATGTTGCCATTCGTATTGACGGAATAAAAGTTTGAGAGGAAAAAGTTATGAGAATGAAAGTAGTTTGAGTTTTTAATGGTCATCATTGTGGTTGTTAATTGCAATTGAATTGAAGAAATGAATACTTATGTGTTAGTTTGGACACACAACCGTTTAAGACGGCTGTCGCTTACATAATTCAACGATCGATTAACAGATGTTAACAAAAAGGTTTTTGTTTGTGTTCGTATACTTGAATTTTAACCAAAATTCAGCTCGCCCAATGTTCTACTGTATAATGTATTTTATTTATTCTCTGGAGTAAAAGCATTTGAGAAATTCAGCGAATTGAAATCATATTCCAGAATGCATTTCTTAATTTTGATTAGTTTTATGATTTTGTCATATATCAAGCTACTAATATATCATCAACGAATAAGGACTTTATGCATGTAATGAAGCTTTACATCCCAAAAAATGGCATCAAAGATCTCAGAAGGTTTAAGATCTCAATTTGTAACGCAGTTTAAAATGATGTAATAAGTAACTCAGTTATGAACCTTAAAAACAACTTTAAGAACAACCTTTATCCTCGCGTCTGTTTTCATTTTTCCTTGTTTTTTTTTTAATTTTTGCACCCCTGCTTCTAGAGTACAAGAAAACTTGAGAAGAAAGAAACATCCTTCTTCGTGCACTTGGGGTACTGGTGGGCGGATAAACTTCACATTATATTGTAATTGATTTTTTGCAATTTTCGCTCCAGAGGCTGACGGGACCACCGTCCCCCGTTAATTATAGCGTTTTATGGCGGACAACAGAGGCAGCAAAGCAAGGGTCCAGGCCTGGAATCTATTTTTGATCAACTTGGTCGTCTACTTTCGAAAAATCGACCGGATTTCATTTACGAAAAATGAACTTTGGCAATTGGGGGATTAAGTTGACGTGAGCGCTCTGAATATTGCCCCCATAATTCCATTGTCCTTAAAGTACTGAGTTGTTTTTTCTGGGAAAAGTAAAAGCAGGACAGGAAATACAATGTTAAGGGTAAAAACTAAAGAAGCCCACATTGTTATAATAGTATGTGGTCAATACTAAAACGAACGTTTCAGTATTGTAAAGAATAGTACAGTACAAGCATTATTCACATTGTTAATATTGTGTTAGGTCAATACTAAAATGAACGTTTCAGTATTGTGAAGAATGACACAGTAGAAAGTAGAGAAAGAATAATCAAAACGAAGCACAAAAATGCAGGTGTTCACTGATATAAGAAAGATGCCAAGTGCACCCAGATTGTGAGGGTTTACTTCTGGAAACACTTGACGACCAGAAATGGAATGTTTGGAGAAGAGTGACAGCTAATCCTCTTACGTTCCAGCCACCCTGGTGTTTTGCTCCACTCAGCATTCTGAGATTTGCTGAGCTTCTGCCTCGATTACTTCGAATTCAAAACGTCGACGGTGTGGAGAAAAACTGCATGAGTATTTTAAAAGCTGTATTCAGGACATCAATCCAGGAAAAACTGAACGAAACGCATAAATTTTTACGGTCTCCAGTAAAACACTTCAACTTGAAATGAAGCGTCAACAAATTTTTGAAAAAGAACGCTCAAACTAAGCTTCTTTGCTGAACGTGAAACCGACTGCATGTTTTCTTACAGTTGTCGAGTATATATTTTTTATTTGGGATATAAAGTAAAATAATTAAAGTATATATTAATTGGAATATCAAGTAAATTAAAGTACATAATTATAATTATACAATTAAATATTATATAATATATTACGTTGTACCATTATACAATGCAAAAAAAAATATATAACTGAATTTCCATTTTGTTCAACTGAATCACGATAAATATTTAATGCTCAAACTTCATGTATTGTCATTAAAATAAATGATTAATTTGTTTGAGTGTCAAATTCAAGTTCGTGAAATGAAAAGTGATTTTCTTGGATTATATCCCGTTAGCGTAGGAATTTGAAAAACTGACTCAAAGAAAATTGACGAGGTTGTTTAAGTTTTTTACAATAGCTAGGTCAATCAAATAACTGTCTTCGTTATCAGGTATTATCGCCTACCTGTATTATTTCGGGCCGTGCACGGTAGTTTCGTTATTGATGACTGATAAACGTTCTATTGGTTAGTTGGAGCTTCATTTTGATGAAAATAGTATAGTTTTTTTATGGCCCATGTTTTTTTCGGTTTACAGCTGCAATTTTTCTCGTGCAGTACTCGTCTAACAGAAATTTATAAGTCATGATCTGCTTCTAAATACCCTTCAGTTACGACTCGTTGGTTGTTTCCATCAATTATGATTCACCAATAAATACCCTTCAGTAACGACTCGTTGGTTGTTTCCATCAATTATGATTCACCAATAAATACACTTTAGTTACGACTCGTTAGTTGTTACGTATCAGTTGTGATTCGCCGAAAAATAACCTTCAGTAACGACTCGTTAGTTGTTTCATATCAGTTGTGATTCGCCGATTAATACTTTTAAGTTACGACTCTGTAGTGTAGCCATCAATAATCAATCATAAGATGAGTTCCATAAGTTGTACACTACCAATCGTAATCCTTCAGTTGCACGCCATCACTTGTGTTCAACCAATTGTAACTAAGTCTTTGCGACCCATAACTTGAGCTCCATCAATTATGACCTGCTAGTTGTGTCCCATCATTGTAATTCGTGAGTTGTGACTCATCAATTGTGATTCGGAAGTTATGACCCATCAACTGCGATTTATAAGTTATATCCCATCAATTGCGACTAGCAAACGGCGCCCAATCAGTTGTGACCAGTTAGTCGCGCCCCATCAATTGTGGTTTATAAGTTGTGGTCCATCAATTGTGTCCATCAATTGTGGTTTATAAGTTGTGACCCAAGCAAACTTTGGAGGCTAAAACTTGCCAAACTTCGCCCCTGCCAAGTTTTCATGAACACTAACCAGCTTCAATCTGATTCACGGTTTTATATGCGTGGGAATACACATGGAAATAAAAGTACGTGTATTTGTGCTCTTGTAAAAATCCGGTATTTTTTCTGTTCAGTTAACCATTTTAAATTTCAATCGTAACAAGTGTCAGTTGAGATCTAACCTTGCGAATTATGTCGAATATAAAAGAATTATTAGGAATTTAGAAAGAATTTTGCTTTTTGCTCAAAACATACGCTTTTTCAAAGATAAAATATAGTACTTCTAAATTAAAAACTTCTCACATTCAAGCAAAGATTTATAATATTATTTCAATGAAGAAAACTGATTTTTTATTACATTTAGAACTGCAGAAAATAAAAAACCAACCCATAACAGTTTTTGTGTTCGTTTTGTGCGTGGAGGAAGCGAGAAAATATAGTAAAGATGACCAACGAGGGCACCTGGCGAACACCGGCACTTTTGGCGCACGTGGTACATTCGTCGCACACATGACGCACGCGGAGCGTATGGCGCACGGGGTACATTCGTCGTACACATGACGCACGTGGAGCGCGCATGGTGCACGTGAAGCGATCGTAAAACACGTGAAACGAGCTTGGAGCACGTGACATACGTGGAACGCGCATGATGCACCTGGAGCGTGTATGTCGTATCGTGGTTTTTCATCACGATACGAGGTTTATTAACTGTAGCTGCAAACTACAGTATCGGTAGCTTTAACTACCGTATCTGAAGCCTTTACTTCAGGAGTAGGAGAAGGAAACTCTTAGTAAGGCACTTATCCATCTACTGGTCACTGCAGTTCACACAGCTTGCTTTTAAGTCTAGTGGGCAACAAAGACTTCCGCCGTACCATCCGGCGGCGTTTGCGGTAGGGGCGCTTCCGACCCATCCGAACCCTAGTACGATAAGGACATAGGGCAATGCGCAACAAGCGCTTCCGTCGGCTTCGCCCTGCGGTTAAGACGCTTCCGCCGGTGCCGCGATATCCTAAACCAAATGTGATAAGGACATCCGGCTGCGAGGCCTATATTGAGATACCACAGTGTATGATGCACCTGGAGCGTGTATGATGCACCTGGAGCGTGTATGATGCACCTAGAGCGTGTATGATGCACCTGGAGCGTGTATAATGCACCTGGAACGTGTATGATGCATCTGAAACGCGCATGATGCACCTGGAGTGTGTATGATGTACCTGGAGTGTGTGTGATGCACCTGGAACGCGCATGATGCACCTGGAGCGTGTATGATGCACTTGGAGCGTGTATGATGTATTTGGAGCGTGTGTGATGCACCTAGAGCGTGTATGATGCACCTGGAGCGTGTATGATGCACCTGGAACGCGCATGATGCTCCTGGAGCGTGTATGATATACCTGGAGCGTGTATGATGCACCTGGAGCGTGCATGATGCACCTGGAGCATGTATGATGTACCTGGAGCGTATATGATGCACCTGGAGAGTATATGATGCACCTGGAGCGTGTATGATACACGTGAAACGCACACGACGCCCGTAAAGTGCGTATGATGCACGTACATCACGTGATGCCTACACATCTCACAAGAGGGCGTGATCAAGGTAAAAGCCGCACCAAGATGTTTATCCCCAATGATTCATTATTTAATGTTATATATTCTTTTTGTTTTTCTTGATTTCATGCTTGCGTTAGATTGATTATACTTTGTGTTTTACAGAACTGATGATGGAGCTGGTCTCCGAAATGTCTTCGTTTTTTTGTTCTTTCTTTTGAATAAAAATGACTAATTATGTTAGCATTTTCTTCGTTTTTAAATTTTTAGTGAAAATGCGATTTAAGCAAAGTGAACATTTGTTTAGATTTTTTGTTTTTTTGTCTGATTTGTGACGATGCACTTCCTTGTGGTAAAGAAGCCTTTCAGATCTTTTAGGTCATAAAGATTCCATCAAGTTGAGGGCGTAATCAAGAGAATGAAGGCTTGATCGAGGTGCTGTTGTTTTCAGGGAAAATCAAATGTCACCAATGGGAAAGGCCTCGTGAAAAAATCTATTGAAGTTAGTGAAAGCCTTGTCCAACAAATATCTGCAGGGGGCGCTTCATGATTGTTTCAATTTCCTTTATTATCGCGCAAAGGAATCATATTATGAAAATGAATTCATGTGTCGATTTGTGTTAACCCAGGGAAAATGTGTGTTATTTTTTACATCCTAGAACATTAATTCGAAGGCCAAAATTAATTACAAAATTACTGGAGTTGATTTTATATGATTGTTTCATGTTAGGGATTAATTTCACACGTTAAATTGAATGGTCATTGTTCTTTGAGGGTTTTTTACCTAATATGCAGAGTTGTTTTAAGTGATGGCATCATATTGTTGATTCAAGTTCGGTGTCATATTATTGATTCCAGTGCTCGCGCAATATTGTTGATTCAGTTGATGGCGTCATAGTGTTGATTGAAGTGATGACGCCATTTTATTGACTCAAGTGATGGTGCCATATTGTGGAATTAAATGATGGCGCCATATTGTGGAATTAAGTGATGACGCCATTTTATTGACTCAAGTGATGGTGCCATATTGTGGAATTAAATGATGGCGCCATATTGTGGAATTAAGTGATGACGCCATTTTATTGACTCAAGTGATGGTGCCATATTGTGGAATTAAATGATGGCGCCATATTGTGGAATTAAGTGATGACGCCATTTTATTGACTCAAGTGATGGTGCCATATTGTGGAATTAAATGATGGCGCCATATTGTGGAATTAAGTGATGATGCCATTTTATTGATTCAAGTGATGGTGCCATATTGTTGATTTAAGAGATGGCGTCATATTGTGGAATTAAGTGATGACGCCATTTTATTGATTCAAGTGATGGTGCCATATTGTTGATTTAAGAGATGGCGTCATATTGTGGAATTAAGTGATGACGCCATTTTATTGATTCAAGTGATGGTGCCATATTGTTGATTTAAGAGATGGCGTCATATTGTGGAATTAAGTGATGACGCCATTTTATTGATTCAAGTGATGGTGCCATATTGTTGATTTAAGAGATAGCGTCATATTGTGGAATTAAGTGATGACGCCATTTTATTGATTCAAGTGATGGTGCCATATTGTTGATTTAAGAGATGGCGTCATATTGTGGAATTAAGTGATGACGCCATTTTATTGATTCAAGTGATGGTGCCATATTGTTGATTTAAGAGATGGCGTCATATTGTGGAATTAAGTGATGACGCCATTTTATTGATTCAAGTGATGGTGCCATATTGTTGATTTAAGAGATGGCGTCATATTGTGGAATTAAGTGATGACGCCATTTTATTGATTCAAGTGATGGTGCCATATTGTTGATTTAAGAGATGGCGTCATAACGAACGGTTAAAAAATTTACGGGTCGAAATTACCGATGACTTAATATGAGCGGCCGCAAAAGCAAGCACTTTCTTCTTTGAAATTTTTAGAAAATTTTTCAATTTCTCTAACAGAATTAAACATTTTCACGATTTGTTGGATGCCTCAGTTGTCAGAACGTTGGTACGGGCTCAACAGGTGTTGAAATTCAATTATTTTACTGATTACTGATGTGTATGATTTTTATTTATGATTTTATATGTTGTTAGCGCGATGATTTAATTAATGATAGTTGTGCCGTGCTTTACTCATTCATGCTACTAAAGATATTTTTGCCATGCTTCACTCATTCATACTACTGATGTTATTTTTTCCATGCTTCACTCATTCATACTACTGATGATATTTTTGCCATGCTTCATTCATTCATACTACTGATGATATTTTTGCCATGCTTCATTCATTCATACCACTGATGATATTTTTGCCATGCTTCGCTCAATGATACTACTGATGCTACTCTTTTTCCATATTTCTTCCTATAATACTTATGACGCATCACTTGCGCCAAATAAATTGTTCAAGTCGTTGGAAAAGTTTCAAATTTTTAAAAACTTTTTTCTTATGTGGATTAAAGTATTATTTTATCACTGATCTTCGGTTAACCAGCCTTGGTTCAAGTGTGTACTAATTATGTGCATGTGGTAGGTCAATCATGATTGTATTGTTTAAAAAAATCCCTTAACATTTTAGCTTCGCTTTTTTAACGCTGATCCTCTAAATTTTTTCATTTCCAAGTGTATCTACACTACCCGCCAGAGTTATCAACAGTTTATAACTGCCTAAAAAACTGAGATCGTATTCACTCTACTTAAAGACGGCAGCCGCAGTTCAAATGTATAAATCATCGCAAAAAATCCAGTCAGGGTACAGATTAAAGCAACTGTAATTTACTTTTTTATCCGACACGAACTTGAACGAGAACGGGTACGAAAACCCACTCAAGTTTTTTGTTTAACCTGTGTTAAAAATGAACGCCCATGAGAACAAAAACACCCAGTGGGTCATTTGAGACGATGCAAAAACTAAAGTTGATGGTCAGAGGTTCGATTGTACTTAGTATCGCCTGTCTGCTGTTAGGCCTGTCTGTTGTTAGGCCTGTCTGTTGTTAGGCCTGTCTGTTGTTAGGCCTGTCTGCTGTTATGCCTGTCTGTTGTTAGGCCTGTCTGCTGTTAGGCCTGTCTGCTGTTAGGCCTGTCTGTTGTTAGGTCTGTCTGTTGTTAGGCCTGTCTGTTGTTAGGCCTGTCTGTTGTTACGCCTGTCTGCTGTTAGGCCTGTCTGCTGTTATGCCTGTCTGTTGTTAGGCCTGTCTGCTGTTAGGCCTGTCTGCTGTTAGGTCTGTCTGCTGTTAGGCCTGTCTGCTGTTAGGCCTGTCTGCTGTTAGGTCTTTCTGCTGTTAAGCCTGTCTGCTGTTAGGCCTGTCTGCTGTTAAACGTGTCTGCTGTTAGGTCTGTCTGCTGTTAAACCTGTCTGCCGTTAGGCTTGTCTGCCGTTAGGTCTGTCTGCTGTTAGGCCTGTCTGCTGTTAGGTCTGTCTGTTGTTAGGCCTGTCTGTTGTTAGGCCTGTCTACCGTTAGGTCTGTCTGCTGTTAGGCCTGTCTGGTGTTATGCCTGTCTGTTATTAGGCCTGTCTGCTGTTAGGCCTGTCTGCTGTTAGGTCTGTCAGCTGTTAGGCCTGTCTGCTGTTAGGCCTGTCTGCTGTAAGGTCTTTCTGCTGTTAAGCCTGTCTGCTGTTAGGCCTGTCTGCTGTTAAACGTGTCTGCTGTTAGGTCTGTCTGCTGTTAAACCTGCCTGCCGTTAGGCCTGTCTGCCGTTAGGTCTGTCTGCTGTTAGGCCTATCTGGTGTTAGGCCTGTCTGTTGTTAGGCCTGTCTGTTGTTAGGCCTGTCTGTTGTTAGGCCTGTCTGCTGTTATGCCTGTCTGTTGTTAGGCCTGTCTGTTGTTAGGCCTGTCTGTTGTTAGGTCTGTCTGCTGTTAGGCCTGTCTGCTGTTAGGCATGTCTGCCGTTAGGCCTGTCTGCTGTTAGCCCTGTCTACCGTTAGGTCTGTCTGCTGTTAGGCCTGTCTGGTGTTAGGCCTGTCTGCTGTCAGGCCTGTCTGTTGTTAGGTCTGTCTGCTGTTAAGCCTGTCTGCTGTTAGGCTTGTCTGCTGTTAAGCCTGTCTGCTGTTAGGCCTGTCTGCTGTTGAGCCTGTCTGCTGTTAGCCCTGTCTGCTGTTAGGCCTGTCTGTTATGTTTATTTGCTGTTTTATTTGCAGCTGGGCTTGCGTTACAGACAACAGAGCTGAAGGTTAGTCAGTCAGACACGAGGTATAGCAAAGCACTACTACAAAAAAAAACTTACTCGCTCACATTTCTTTGGGCTTCTTCAAGCAGCTAAAACAAACGAGCACTCGAGCAGCCATCAAAGACCGTTTGCTGGGCGCTTCAAGGCTTTACGATCTGGTGCGGCGCATGAAGGCAGATAAAGCTCACATATCTCACCCAGCCATTGTGGGTACCAGTTCTCAAGAAAAGGAAAAAACGGCTCCGATAAAACGGCTACAAATGCAAATTTGAAAGCAACTCCACGCGATTTCAAGCTAATTCATATTCAAAGTTTCATTACAACGCTCACCTGCTAACTGATATTTACCCAGAGGTTATTTTTTGTGCGCTTAGAAAGCTCAGCTCGTGTTCTGGTGGCGGCGATATGTCTGTCTAATCTTTTTATCAAACTTTTAGCTGAAGCATTGTAGGTCTGAGGCCGAGAGTCATTATTCAGTTAGTCTTAGGTAGGGCTTAATAATAATAATATTTATTGAAATCAACCTAACACAATGGTGATATACAACACAGAGACATGTAAATACAGGAACTGCTATAAATAAACAACAAGATTTCAAGCCCTTTGTTGGTCATAGGAGATTGTTCGGGCACTAGTAGCAAAAAGTGGAAACAGCATTTAAGTATTCAGTAAGTATTCAATAAGATGAGTATTCAAACTGGGCTGCAGTAATAAATTTTCTAGTATGTCGAGTAATCTAGTAACGAAACAGCGCGAGCAGCCTGTGTAGTAGATACGCCTCGTGTTAATCTATCATAGGACGCATCCCTCATTTATCTACTAGGTTTTCAGGAGCGACCTGTCTTTATTACAGTGCTCAATAATCGAGTACGTTTAGGCTGCAAGTTATGATGAGGCATATCACAGAAATAGGATACGTCGCATTTATCACGGTTGGTCTTCGCGGGCAATGCATCTGCCGCCTGCGGGCCTCATGTAGACGACAGGCAAGACAGAATGATCGAAATCTCCTCTCATAGACACGTAAAGCAGAGCTAAATTTGTAGAGCTAAATTTGCAGATTCATTGCGTATGTACGCCACGTGCCATGAAATATCTATCTATTTATCATGAAAATTGTTCCACGTGCCGTAAAAATCGTTCCACGTGCAATAAAAATCGTTTCAAGTGCCATAAAAATCGTTTCACGTGCCATAAAAATCGTTCCACGTGCCATAAAAATCGTTCTACGTGCCATAAGAATCGTTCCACGTTCCAGAAAAAATCGTTCCACGTGCCATAAGAAATCGTTCAACGTGCCATAAAAATCGTTCTACGTGCCATAAAAAATCGTTTCACGTGCCATAAGAAATCGTTCTACCACGACACCTATAGTACACAAGGAATCATTCTACGTGCCATAAAAATCGTTCCACTTGCCAGAAGAAATCGTTCCACGTGCAATAAAAAATCGTTCCACGTGCTATAAGAAATTGTTCCACGTGATATAAGAAATCGTTCAACTCGCTATAAAAAATCGTTCCACTTGACACAAAAATTATTCCAAGTGCTATAAAAATCGTTAGCTGGGAATTAGCGATTAAAATGTTATGTAAGTCAGGAGTTACCGAACATGGTTCAAAATTTGAGGTACAAAACTCTTAGCTTTAAAATCGAAAAGCAATTCACTTGGTTCATGCAAGAGTTCCCGAGCAGTGGGAAGCTTTACGCCTGTGAAAGAGACACCTTGATTCAATCTTCCATCTTTCCACGCACCGTCGAAAACTGCCTCTCGTAACTAGCTCAGTGGGCGGTAAATGTTTCGGTGTGTTTTGTTCGACTTGGTAATCAAAGGATTTCGTTCTTTCCATTCCCTGTTTAGCATGCAGCTTTGATGCAAAGTTCAACGGAATTAGCCTCTTTACCGTAAAGTTCGCTCGTCTGTTCCAATGTAAAGCCCCCGTTTCAACGAACGTTTGGCTTGGAGCACTGATGAAATGTGTCAAATAAGTTTATTCGGATCTGACCGTAGCAACATAAAGGATTATCGAGCTAGGTTTAAATGAGTTTAACTCAGTGAAAAATTTGTGCACAATTCTGAAATTGATGGAACCTCGAGCCAACTAACCTTGCTAACGCTAATACAAATTTTTGCACTCAAAACTAAAATAGACATGACCATGAACCAACTAACCGTGACAACACAAATGCAAATTCTTTTACTCAAATCTGAAATTGATATAACTACGAACCAACTAACCTTGACTACACATACATAAATACCTCACTGCGTGTTGATGTGTAGAACACCCCAGCTAAAACAGCGAACAATAACAGCGACAAGGCTTCACGGGAACATTTCATCGAACGGATCAGCAGTGAAAGCGAGAAAATAAAACACTGAAGCAACTATGAATGGCGCCTCAGCTTGCCAATAACAACCCTCTTTAGGGGAAAATGAAAACATTCTTCAGAAAAGTGAACCCACGAGCCTTCAAAGCGTGTTTTTTTCAACATTCTTAACTACGTAGGAGGCGTTGATGCATAACTTACGAAAGTACTAGCGCTATCACTTTCATGTACGCGAAATGTGTTTAGTAAGCTGTCAGCATGAAAGATATCATGGTGTTGGATTTTTGCCTCGGAAAAGCAGAGAATCTACCAATTCATGCTACTGTGCAGCAGTTTCAGTTTCAGCGAAATTCGATTAGAACAACTTTTTCCTTGTGTTCATTTTACGAGTTTTGTCATTTTTGGCCGTCAGTGAAGCGGCACACTCATCACATATTTTGTAAGGTAAAATGGTGAAGGTACTTGGGAAAGTTAAGGCTGAACCCTTCCCTTACTTACGCATCTTGAATCATTTTCTTCCGACTGCCTTTCAGATTATTGAATGATTTTTATTTTACGTAAACTGCTCTACAGACTGTTAAACCATTTTACTTCCAGTGCTTCAATTATTTGTTGTTGCATCATTTTACATTCATTTCCACTTCTTTTATTTCCAGTGCCTTACGAACCGTTGAATCATTTCACTTCTGCTGCTTCTCAGACCGTTGACTCATGCTACTTCGAACTCTTTACGGGCCGTTGATAATTTCACTTCCCCCGTCACTCATTTTGCTTCCAGTGCTTGAATCATTGGTTGAATCATTTCACATCCCCTACATTACATACCGTTGACTCACTTTACTTCAAATTTACGATTAAATCATTCTGTTTTGTGAGCTTTACGGACTGTCGAGCCCCTGCTTGCCCGATCCCGTCAGCTGGTGGACAGTATCACAGCCAAAGCGATGGAGCGTCGCGGTTGTAGAGGCCGCAGATAACCACCACTGACGGCTAGAATTGGCGTCGTGGCGGGAAGAACGACAGCTTTCAGGCTCTTCGTGATACGAACGGCTACGTTGGAGTGACCACTTGCGGTGCTGCCAACGAGAATTGATGAGATTGTGTGATTAATTTACTACTGACGTTACGACTACCTCTCCAGTCTGACAACTCGCGTACTTTTGAGGTATGTCTTTGCTGAACTTGTGTGTAATTCTCAGCAATGACTGGCCACCACCTCTCGTTAATACTCTCAATGAAGCCTGATCATATCTGGCTACTACTTTCTGAGAAATATAACCATCTTTGACTGAGACTCTTCTTAAAGCTCAACTGTCTTTAACAAATACTCTTCACGAGATGGGACTTCCTCTAATTAATCTATTCCAAGGCATGAACACCTCTTCAATATTCTTCTCACAGCTTGAAAAACTTCGGCCAAAACTCTATATGAAGCTTGACCATATTTGACCAATACGATTCACGAAGCTTGAAAAACAACTTCGACCAATACTCTTTATGAAGCTCCTCCACATTTGTCCGATAATCTTCTCAAAATTTGGCCAACCCAGTTCGGTGCCAAACGAGCATGGTTGAACGTTTTCGACAACATAATCAATGAGCCCTAATTTAGTTTCAAATCTTACATTTTTGCAACAAGAGGGAAATTACAACATTCATCTTTCATCACGTGTAAGCAATCTGTTTTAACCGTAAGCCATCTGCTAATGCACTGCCGAGATTTATATAAAAGACTACTGAAAGCACGAGCGCAAGAATTAATTCACAGATTTTGGGTTAGACTGCGCCAGTCACTGCTTCCCGATAATTGAGCAGCTAACTTGTATGCATTTAATGGTTGTAATCAGTGTCACATTAATGAGCGCTTATTAGCCTGTCATGCTCAGTCCTTCGCGTTGCAACACTGCGCACCCAAGCTACTGAGATACGCAGGTAATTAATGCTGAAACATGAGTTACCATTGCAGACCGTGGGCTGGATTTTTAAAGATTTTGAGTCTGACAGTCCAGCTGGCAGCGAAAGTTTTGCTCTCAATTTGGCTACACTTCTTGGTGCCGAATGCAGAGCTTGCCAGATTATGAGATTGAAGCATTTACATTATGATGCGCTTTAAATTACGAAAAGCATTCGAGACCTGACCAAGTGTTCTTAGCCAGCGTTACAGAAGCCAAAGAAAGATGCTTATTTGATTTGTGAGTTATTCTTTCGTTTCGTAATGTTATTCGCTTTGGCTGAATTAAAAACAAATAAGATTATTTATAACGTAATAAATCTGCTCGGAGACACGATGAGTGGTACTAATTCTCAATGACATCAACTTGTGTGAGCTTTTTAATGTCCTTAATTCCTAGGTCTTGCGAAAGGAATATTGTACGAACTTTTAAAAAACAGGTCACTGCTGTTTAGTAACAGAGCGTCGTCAAATATTTTTTATTCTCAAGGTCGAAATGTTGCGCTGCCTGTGGAGGCGTTAGCGGAAATGTGTAGAGAAAGTTGGTCTATTTCGCGTCGATCGATTGTTTAGAGGAAATATTTCGGAAGAGAAGTGATCCAAGTTTTTAGGACTGTTTGCACTAACAGTCCGGGCTATTGTTTGCACTATTGTTGTATTGTTTATCCGGGCTATTGTTTGCACTAACTTCATTGAGAGTTCTGGTATGAAATGATTGGAAATTTTCTGTACAATGCCACGGAAGTGATTGAAAAGCTCCAGTACAATGGCACAGACGTGATTGGAAAATTCCAGTACAATGTCACAGAAGTGATTGAAAAGTTCCAGTACAATGTCACAGAAGTGATTGAAAAGTTCCAGTACAATGTCACAGAAGTGATTGAAAAGTTCTAGTACAATGTCACAGAAGTGATTGAAAAGTTCCAGTACAATGTCCCAGAAGTGATTGAAAAGTTCCAGTACAATGTCCCAGAAGTGATTGAAAAGTTCCAGTACAATGTCGCAGAAGTGATTGAAAAGTTCCAGTACAATGTCACAGAAGTGATTGAAAAGTTCCAGTACAATGTCCCAGAAGTGATTGAAAAGTTCCAGTACAATGTCACAGAAGTGATTGAAAAGTTCCAGTACAATGTCCCAGAAGTGATTGAAAAGTTCCAGTACAATGTTTCAGAAGTGATTGAAAATTTCCAGTACAATGTCACAGAAGTGATTGAAAAGTTCCAGTACAATGTCCCAGAAGTGATTGAAAAGTTCCAGTACAATGTCGCAGAAGTGATTGAAAAGTTCCAGTACAATGTCACAGAAGTGATTGAAAAGTTCCAGTACAATGTCCCAGAAGTGATTGAAAAGTTCCAGTACAATGTCCCAGAAGTGATTGAAAAGTTCCAGTACAATGTCACAGAAGTGATTGAAAAGTTCCAGTACAATGTCCCAGAAGTGATTGAAAAGTTCCAGTACAATGTCCCAGAAGTGATTGAAAAGTTCCAGTACAATGTCCCAGAAGTGATTGAAAAGTTCCAGTACAATGTCCCAAAAGTGATTGAAAAGTTCCAGTACAATGTCCCAGAAGTGATTGAAAAGTTCCAGTACAATGTCCCAGAAGTGATTGAAAAGTTCCAGTACAATGTCACAGAAGTGATTGAAAAGTTCCAGTACAATGTCCCAGAAGTGATTGAAAAGTTCCAGTACAATGTCCCAGAAGTGATTGAAAAGTTCCAGTACAATGTCCCAGAAGTGATTGAAAAGTTCCAGTACAATGTCCCAGAAGTGATTGAAAAGTTCCAGTACAATGTCCCAGAAGTGATTGAAAAGTTTCAGTACAATGTCCCAGAAGTGATTGAAAAGTTCCAGTACAATGTCCCAGAAGTGATTGAAAAGTTCCAGTACAATGTCACAGAAGTGATTGAAAAGTTCCAGTACAATGTCCCAGAAGTGATTGAAAAGTTCCAGTACAATGTCCCAGAAGTGATTGAAAAGTTCCAGTACAATGTCACAGAAGTGATTGAAAAGTTCCAGTACAATGTCACAGAAGTGATTGAAAAGCTCCAGTACAATGTCCCAGAAGTGATTGAAAAGTTCCAGTACAATGTCACAGAAGTGATTGAAAAGTTTCAGTACAATTTTGTAGACGTGATTAGAAATTTTCTGTTCAATATCACAGAACTGATGGGAAATTTTCAGTACCAAATCACAAAAGTAATTATTATTTTTATAACAATATCACAAAAGAGAGTGAAAATTTCCTATTTAATATCACGGAAATGATTGCAATTCTTCAACACAACCTCCCGAAATTGAGCAAAATTTTCAGCACAATGTTTCATAAGTGACTGTAATTCTTCCGTTCAGTATCTCAAAATGGTGACAATTCATAGTGCATACAATATTACAAAAATGATTGTTATTTGTATTACAATATCTCAGAAGTGATTCCAGTTATCACTTCAATATCCTAAACCTAATTGCAATTTCCAGCTCAGTATGACAAAAGCGATTGCAGTTCGTCAGCAGATTTTTATAAAAACAATTGCAGCTTGTCAATAAAATATCACAACAATGACAGCATTTTTTCCGTATAATTTCTCAGGACCATTACTGATATTACCTTCCGTGAGAGATCGGGGTTGATGATGTTCGACTGACAATAGAATATTACACGCATTGGTGCAACCATTTGATGCATTTTTTTATGATTTTGTGTCATCTTATTTCAAGTGAAAACTATTAATCGTAGAACAAATTGTTGTGTATGAAATCATCTGTTGACTATTCTTTAAGTGATAACTACCAATCGTGGAACAAATGGTTGTGTATGAAATCATCTGTTGACTATTCTTTAAGTGATAACTACTAATCTTAGAACAAATTGTAGTGTATGAAAGCATGTGCAGACTATTCTGCAAGTGAAAACTAAATAATCGTAAAACAAACTTTCCTCTGTTCTACTTAAACCATCATTATTTATGTATAAACTTATTTGTTTGTTTCAAAACAGTTGCAATTTGACTAGCAGCAAGTACCGTAGGAATTAAAAGTAAACACTCAGTTCTTTCAAAACTCGGGGATTGCTTCCTTCTATTTTGCATCTGGTATCGCGAGGCTCTACGATCGATGTTGTGGTCTTCTACAAAATGGGTTTGGTTAAAATCGCGAAAATTATTCCCTCGAAACTATCAAAACGCGCAAGACATGGCAGGCAATATTTCAGGTCTTGCGAATCAGTAAGTCGAATATTTACTGAGCAAATGCGGCAACCTTCTTTTGAAGAGATACACCTCAGCTAGGTAGCAATTGGACGCTGTCGCTTGTATGTGTATTTGAATTGAACGCTGTCTCTTCTAGGTATATTTGAACTCAGGGCACGCTGTATCTTTTAGATGTATTTGAAATGCACCCCTCTTGAAGTGACATGGTGACCAGATGTACTCGAGTTTGAAGCGACAAGTGTGATTGCCTTCTGTGCGGTCAAAGCGACGAATACACGCTTTCTTCGTGGCTTTCGAATGATGAACTTAGGGGATCCCGAAAACTACCTTGTGTTTTAAAAATATAAGATTGTATTTTTGAAACGCCTAGCTGTAAAAGACGTTCAATAATTGTTAAAATTTGCTAAATACTTTTCGTGATAACTTGATAATAAATTTAACTGTAATTTTATCCACATCACTATGTTTACACGGATTTGAAGGTATGTGGCTTGTTGAAAAAAATAGAAGGATCATAGAAATTTGATTGAATTCTCGTTGCTTTACGGTCTAGAGTTTTCACTCGAAAAAGCATCTAGGTCATGATTTCATAATTGTTATGTTTAAGCAGGCACTTAAAGTATGCCAGTTTTAAAAATTTCAAGATTTCGTATTAAAACTGACGCAAAAGAAAACCAATTTTTTTGTGGTTATTTGCGAGTCGATTTTGGTAGATGTCTGATTTACGAGTTGAAAGAAGTTAACTAAATGAAGAAACCCCTTGCAAAATAAATCAAATAATCTGTTAACGGATATGAGCACGGTTACTTGAGAGCAGGTCCGTACAGTGACAAGCTCGTATCGATCTGGGAGTTACGAATATTTTGAGGGAGAGTTACAAATAATATCTATATTTTCTCGCAAGTTGCCAAAGCAAGGTCTGTTTATCACGTTAACTACGGCGGATTAAACTTATTCAACTCAATCTAGAGTCAATTTTAGAGATCTATTTTTAAAATAACGAACATTAAATCGATGGCCTTCCTTTAGATTTCATTGAGTATTTTTAATAAAATTAAGTTAGCGACTGCATGCCGGTCAACAGCATTATGAAAATCCCGTCAGTGACCACCGGTGGATCCTTTCAAAGGAAACATGTTCAGATTCGAAGGAAACATTTTCAGATTAGTGTTTAGCTGTGAAACAGAAACGTTTTTTTGAATGATGGCGCGTGGTGAACCGTAGTGTTTCATTTCTGACGGCTGCCTAAAGAAAATGAAAGCTTCTCAGAATCGTACCTCTAACGACAACATGTAAAAGCTCGGCAAAGTTTAAAATATTCATTATTTTTCAGCCTACTCCATCACTCTAAATTTGAAATCAATAAAAATATTTTTTAATGTCAGCGAAGAATTTAAAAGCGTACAGAATTTCCATGAGACGTACATACGCACAAGTTGGCATCTGATAAACTGCACCCAAAAGTCAATTTAATCTTATGTTAATCTTCTGAATTTAGAGTTCCTTCCAGCTTCACACGAACAGATTTAGGGTAATTTTAATTCTAAGGTGAGGAACCCTGGCCGAAAGCAAAATAAGATCACTCGATGTGACAGTGGCGTCTAGGAAAGTTATGACGCCAGTGTTTTATTTGTATTGGTTTTGTTGTAATAGTGATAAAAGTGAAACGTGTATCACATAAATAATGCAATGTGTAGATCGTTTCTACTTCAAGTCCGTGGTGATGAATTAGCATGGGTTGGGTCGGGTTTGTTTCAATTTCATCTGTAGGCTGGTGCAGTGGCGCTAAGTTCTTAAATTCTATTTTCAAAATATTAACGATAGGAATATGTTATCAAAGACTAGGAGTATGAGTCTTAATAACACTATTTTGGGTAAATGTTGAGGACTTGACCATAATCGATTTTCCAGTCTTTGATCAATTAAGATTGTTGATGAGACCAAAATAAACAAGTTTTTTTCAATGCACTTTCCGGCGGAAATAAGTATTTTAAAAGTTATGGCATTAAATGAGTTACCGGAACTCCAGTGTTTGAGGCGGGGAAAAATACACCGCGCGGTCCGACGTGAAAGTAAACAGGCGTTCCCGCGCGCCAACCAAGCCGACGAAGAGCAAACCCCCTATTACAAACGTAAAGAGGTTGGGTCGTGAGGGGTAGCAACAGTTCTTTTAGTGAAAACTATAAAACTAAAAGAACTGTGGCTACCCCTCACGACCCAACCTCTTTACGTTTGTAATAGGGTTACCGGAACTCCAGTGTGCATCACCCTATTACAAACGTAAAGAGGTTGGGTCGTGAGGGGTAGCCACAGTTCTTTTAGTTTTATAGTTTTCACTAAAAGAACTGTTGCTACCCCTCACGACCCAACCTCTTTACGTTTGTAATAGGGTGATGCACACTGGAGTTCCGGTAACTCATTTAACGCCATAAATTTTAAAATACTCATTTCCGCCGGAAAGTGCATTGAAGAAAACTTGTTTATTTTGGTCTGATCGACAATCTTTGTTGATCAAAAAGTAGAAAATCGATTATGGTCAAGTCCTCAACATTTACCCTATTTTGTAATTACCTTAATTAACCTTGGTAAATGTAAAGGACTTGACCATAATCGATTTTCCACTTTTTGATCATCAAATATTGTTGATGAGACCAAAATAAACAAGTTTTCTTCAATGCACTTTCCGTCGGAAATGAGTATTTTAAAAGTTATGGCATTAAATGAGTTACCGGAACTCCATTGTGCATCACCCTATTACAAACGTAAAGAGGTTGGGTCGTGAGGGGTAGCCACAGTTCTTTTAGTTTTATAATTTTCACTAAAAGAACTGTTGCTACCCCTCACGACCCAACCTCTTTACGTTTGTAATAGGGGGTTTGCTCTTCGTCGGCTTGGTTGGCGCGCGGGAACGCCTGTTTACTTTCACGTCGGACCGCGCGGTATATTTTTCCCCGACTCAAAGACTGGAGTTACGGTAACTCATTTAATGCCATAACTTTTAAAATACTCATTTCCGACGGAAAGTGCATTGAAGAAAACTTGCTTATTTTGGTTTAATTAACAGTCTTTGTTGATCAAAAAGTGGGAAATCGATTATGGTCAAGTCCTTTACATTTACCATTAACCTTATCCGTAGAAGCTAACTGAAACCTAAGTTCGTTAAACTAGCTTGAATTTTAGTTTTTGACGTGCACCCTTTCATTTAACAGGCGTATAGTTTACCTTTGTTGCTAAGAGGAGAAAGTGTATAGGTTAATGCTAAGGAGATGTAACTAATCGATTTTCGAAATTTTGTTTCCTATACCATGGTAATTATATGGAAATAAACAACTTTTATTCTATGTCTTTTTTGGGGCAAATGAGGGTAAATCTGAAAGATATGACGGTTATCGATTTGGTCAATGTAAAGTTTAATGAAACCACGGAAAATAAGAATTCCGATCTTAGGAATCACTATAGGAACCCATTCAAGAACGTTTTACATGAATTACATTCTGCTCGCTGATGCGTTATTTTCGAATAATTAAACTTTGAAGTTGACCTTGGCACCAAAGTAAGCGAGCGCGTGAAACGGAATTTAATTAATAACGGAAGCTATTACAAACGTAAAGAGGTTGGGTCGTGAGGGGGAGGCACAGTTCTTCTAGTGAAAACTATAAATAAAGCTTCTAACCCACCCATTAGGGTGACGACCGCAATCTTGTTGACATCGGGTCCAAGATGGCGGCGCCCATGGTGGTCGCCATGTTAGACCCGATGTAAACAAGATTGCGGTCGTCACCCTAAGGGTAGCTGCACACCAAAAGACGGCAAGCGACAAAGCAAGCGAGAGAGAAAGATGTTAGGCGAGATCTATCACACACCAAAAGATAGCCAGTTGGCTCCTGAATGTCATGGAGAGAGATCTATAACATAAATTAGTGGAACAAGCATGTCTGTGTAACGTTGAGTATCATTCCTACTTCATCCCATTGCTTTGAAACATGTAATCTGTCGCTGTGCTTTGGATCTTTTGACTTCCAAAGGCACAGTACAGCATAAACTTTGGCTATAAGAAGTTCAGTCTATGCTGGAAGAATTCAGCAGCGCACCTTCTTCATCGACATCTCACCACGCACTGCCAGACGTTTCCCGCTGCAGCTTTCAAGCGTGAAACCATCTTCGAGTCGCTTTCTCGCTTCAGCCAATCTTCAATCTTTCTCACTCGCTCGCTAACTTGCTTGCGGTGTGCGTACTCCCATAGGAATACATGTATATCGATTCAAGCTTGCTCGCTTTCTTGCCTCAAATCGTTTGATGTGCAGGCACCCTAATGGGTGGGTTAGAAGCTTTATTTATAATTTTCACTAGAAGAACTGTGCCTCCCCCTCACGACCCAACCTCTTTACGTTTGTAAAAGGGGGTTAGCTTCCGTTTTTAATTAAATTACGCTCGCTTAATTTGGCGCGGGAAGGCCAACTTCAAAGTTCAATAATTCGAAAAGAAAGCATCAGCGAGCACAATGTCGTTCTTGTAAAACATTTGGTAAATCTGAAGGAGATGACAGTTGTCGATTTTGTAAATTTCGATGCCTTAGCATAGTTAATTAGATCGAAATAAACAAGTTTTCTTCTATGCACTTTTTGTCTCAAATGAGTATTTTATTAGTTATAGCGGTAAATGACTTACCGCAACTCCAGTCTTTGAAGCGGAAAGAAATTCTTTGATCGAGTTGTATGGCAATGCTGCAATGGCGTCTCGCTTCCAGCGCTCTGTCTTGAAAGACGAAACCAAACCTACCGCTATACCTCGTTAAATACTCATTTGACGAAAAAAGTGTATAGAATAAAAGTTGTTTATTTCGATGTTATTACCATGTTTCAAGCAACAAAAATTCGAAAATCGATGAGTAGCTGTTTATTCGAGCGCATTCGTCATCAATGACGAAACTAAACTTACCGCTATAAATCGTAAAATACTCATTTGAGACGAAAAAAGAATAGAAGAAAACTTGTTTATTTTGATTCAATTAATTAGGTTCAGGCACCAAAAAGTGGAAAATCGACAACTGTCATCTCCTTCAGATTTACCAAACATTTTTAAATGTGTTCCTTTAGTGATTCTTTGGATCCGAATTATTATTTTCCGTGGTTGCATTAAACTTCACATTGACCATCGATTTTGTAAATTTCGACGCCTAAACATAGTTAATTAGATCGAAATAAACAAGTTTTTTTTCTATGCACTTTCAGTCTGAAATGAGTATTTTATTAGTTATAGCGGTAAATGACTTACTGCAACTCCAGTGTTTGAAGCGGCAAGTAATTCAAGGAGCGCGTCGGACAGCAACACTGCAATGCACTCCGCTTCCAGCGCGATCGTCATCAAAGACGAAACCAAACGTACCGCTATACCTCGTTAAATACTCATTTGACAAAAAAGTTGTATAGAGGAAAAGTTGTTTATTTCGATGTTATTACCATGATTCAAGCAACAAAAATTCAAAAATCGATGAGTAGCTGTTTATTCGAGCGCATTCGTCATGAGAGACGAAACTAAACCTACCCCCATGACTCGTAATATAATCATTTCAGACGGAAAGTGCATAAAAGAAAACTTGTTTATTTTGATTCAATTCATTAGGTTTAGGCACCGAAAAGTGGAAAATCGAGAACTGTCATATCCTTCAGATTTACCCATATGAGTTTTGAGTTATAGCGAAAAATTACTTACCGCAGCTCTAGTGTTTGAAGCGGGAAGAAATTATTCGGACGGCGTCGACAAGGAGAGTCCATTGTAGTCTTCCCCTCAGAAACATTTCTTCCCGCTTCAAACACTGGAGTTGCCGTAAGTAATTGGTAAATGCTGACGACTAACCGGGAATCGATTTTCCACTTTTCGAATCCTTAACATAGCTAGTCAATTAGATCGAAATAAACAAGTTTTCTTCCATGCACTTTCCGTCGTAAATAAGTATTTTACGAATTATATCGTTAGGTTTAGTTTCGTCTTAGATGGCGAATGCGCTCGGATAAACAGCTACTCATTGATTTTCGAATTTTTGTTGCTTGAATCATGGTAATAACATCGAAATAAACAACTTTTCCTCTATACACTTTTTTCGTCAAATGAGTATTTAACGAGGTATAGCGGTAGGTTTGGTTTCGTCTTAGATGACGATCGCGCTGAAAGCGAGTGCGCATTGCAGTGTTGCTGTCCGACGTGCTCCTTGAATAACTTGCCGCTTCAAACACTGGAGTTGCAGTAAGTCATTTACCGCTATAACTAATAAAATACGCATTTGAGACGGAAAGTGCATAGAATAAAACTTGTTTATTTCGATCTAATTAACTATGGTAAGGCATCGAAATTTACAAAATTGATAACTGGCATATCCTTCAGATTTACCGAATATTTTACGAGTTAGCGCGGTAGGTTTAGTTTCGTCTTGGATAACTACCATGGCCGGAAGCAAGACTCCTTTGCAGTGTTGCCATTCGCCGGGCTCGATGAATTACTTCCCGCTACAAAAAATTGAGTTGCGGTAACTGATTCACCGCTATAACTCGTAAAATTCTTATTTACGACGGAAAGTGCATAGAAGAAAACTTGGCCCCGAAAACATAAAAATCGATTACTGGCAGACGCTTCACATTTACCGTCAATTGCAGTAAGCAGTATTGAAAGCTGGGTAAATGTGTATGAGAGGACCATAATCGATTTCCCACTTTTCGGTGCCTAAACATGGCTATTTAGATGTAAATAAAATTTTCTTCTATGCACTTTCCGTCTGAAATGAATATTTAACGAGTTATAGCGGTTGGTTTAGTTTGGGTACTTCGTAATTTATTATTTGCCGGCCCCGCGGAGCCTGCGGTGCCTGAACCCACTTCTATGATATTTTAGTTAATAACACAATAGAAATTATTACCCAAAAATAACGAATTATAGCGGTATGTTAATTTTCGTCTTAGATGGCGGGAATGCGCTCGAGCATTCAAGCGCGTCGGAAGGGAGCGTCCATTGCAGCGTTGTCATACGACGCGCTCGATGAATTACTTCCCGCTTCAAACACTAGAGTTGCGGTAACTAATTTACCGCTATAACTCGTAAAATACTCATCTTAGGCGGAAAGTGCATTGAAGAAAACTTATTTATTTAGATCTATTTAACTATGTTTAGGCCCCGAAAAGTGAGAAATCGATTATGGTCTTCTCCTATACATTTACCGAAAACTGCAACCAGAAACTAGATCGTGCCTTCATTTAGTTTTGATTAAGCTTTCAAGAAAATTGAGTTTGAGACAACTGATCGGTCAGTAAAATTATGAAAAAACCTCAGTGACCACCGGTGGCTCGCGTCGCAGTCAAAGAGTTATGAATGATGAGTAGAATTTTAACGAGTTCAAGAAGGGTAGAGGTAGATAAAATTAGATGAAAGTAAAGAGATAAGGAAGGACTCAACTGGAGACCTCAACCTCCAATCTAGGAAAAATCAATGAAGATGTATTAATTATTTGGAATTTAATTCAAATACTTAGTTCAGATGCTTGAAACTGAATGCTCTACCAATTTCTTTGTGTTATTTTCGTAGAATTTTTAATATGACATGACGCCATGACACACTAACATGTTTTCGTAGAATTTGGTTTTCTTTGTAGAATTTTTTCTTGTTGAATTACTTGTTTGTAAAATTTGTTTGCGCTGATGAAGCGGGCAACATTCTAATTTAATTAACCTTAATTTAGTTATCATTTATGAATACTGTGCTATTTTTGTTGCACTAGCGAAATGAATTCCTTTGCTAGTTTCGTGCTCCTTTCATGCTAGTCTTGCATTTTCTTTTATGTTTTCAAAACGAACGTTGTACAAGACTCGTTTAATTTAAAAGTCTGCCTAAAATACCGAGTTTTGGCTGCTAGGTCCGACAAATCTACTGATAAGTTCGAAATACAGTGGAGTTACGTAAGCGATTAGGTTTCTATACTTGCTGGAAGGAAACTCTTTAAGCCTCATTTTAGAACAATTGTTCAACTTCTTCGAGAAAAACAAATGAACTTTAAATAAAATATAAGCCTTCCAATTATCTTGCATGGCTCAATTAACAAATAACAAGCTAACCTAACCCCAATTCTGAACGAACCTCTGCAGTCTAAAGTGCCTGCTGGAGTGCTGGGTCGAGTTAATAACTTTTTGCCGTTCGGTTGTTGTCTCGGTCGATAAAATGCTCTTCAAGCCAGCCCAGCTTCTGTTTAATTCTGTGTTTACCGAGTACTTTTTTTACGCCAGATTAGGATGAACATTGATTTCAAGTGAAGCAATAGTGTTCAAGCTTTCATAATCTTTCCAGTGCGTCGAACATCGCTGTTTGGATGAGAGTTGCCGGGTACACACAGAAGTTTAAAAATTCTGCAGTTTTTCGGCCAGCTGGCAGTTACATATTTGGTTCGCTTGCGGAGTGTACTAATAAAACAAGAAGCTATCGAGGTAATTTGTTTGGTGAATGTCGTTGTTGGCCTCAAAAAACATGATATTCGAGAGGATAAAATTTAAGCCGATCTTGTTTGCAAGCCCATTTCGTAAAGTGAAACTCTACACTACGAAATGAATGTATTATATGCCAATGAGTCTGCGTCAGTAAAATATTTCTGAATAAGTGCACGCAGTCAATTCTAATATTTTTCAGCGTTCACTTCATTTCTTTAGTGCTTGGGAATTGATTAATAGATTTCTTTCCATTTCAGTGTGAAATCTGTGGGAACACACATTTTAATGCCTCAAATTTAGTGCTCGATACAGTTTGTTCCGGATGCATGCAAATGTTTCGCTTTCGCATATCTAAATAATATGCATAAATGCAAAGAAAACACACATATGCAAACACATATATGTTGAAATTAATGTCTATTAAAAAAAGTAGTACTAAAGTATTAAAGCAATTTAATTCGTTGACTTTCTAAAATGGAGAAGAAACTTAACGATATGCCAACCACAAGTCCCAAAAAGGAATAAAAGGTGATTATAGTCTCCGGGCTGCAGTAAAAAAAATATATACTAATACACATTTCCTGTGATGGGTTTCATTGAAGTTCAATATTAAATTCAAATTTAAAGTCAATTTTAGCAAGCAATTTTGAAAATAGCAAACATCAACTGAATCGTGCCTTCATTTAGCTTACTTTAAGTAATTATAAATATTGAGTTAGTGACATAGGATCGGACAGAAGCATTTTGAAAATCCCATCAGTGACCACCGGTGGGTCCCTTCGAAGGAAATGTGTAATGGAATATCTCATCCCCAGAATGATCACCATCAGCGTGTTGTTACAAAAATGCAACACCCTCAAATGATTTCAATACGGATACGGATGCTTGATCGAGGGCAATAGTAGCGAAACAGAAAGTTTGTGGTAATAAAGATGGACTATATTTAACAGAATTTCGACCTAGGTTTTATAAGCTCTAATTCATTTTTCTCTATTTGTTTATTGTATATTGAAATTTAGGTTAATTTTATTTGGAAATTGAACTTTAGTTTGACCCACCACGGTTACCGTACTCAACACGTTGCGTGTATGTAGCAATTTAATCAGTTTATTGACATGTCTCGGTTTCTGGAAGCTTCGTTTTGCAGCTTCGTTGAAAGTTTCAAGTTAGATAACTTAACCGAGCCTATACATCATATTCAGAGATGTATTCACTTTTCTTGGCGAAAAAGGTTCATTTGAACTTTGTCGATGTTTTCGTTATAAAATTTAGTGGCTGTGACCAGCCGTGCTTGGTGTTGAGTTCAGACTGGATAAAATAACTGAAGTCTCGAGCATCTCAGTGAAAGAAGAGATTCTAGCGAAATTAACTTACGGGCATCTTCGTAATATAAGAAAGACTTCACAACTTTTACTGGTGACTTCGGAATGAAAGAAAAAACTTCAGAATGCTGATTTCATTGAAATTCTTCATACTTCTCACTGACAACTTCATTACAAGGAAAAAAGCGTCAGAATTCAAGGTAAGCTTTCTGAGGAGTCATAAGATACGGAGAAATAAATATCGTAACATACTTTGTTTTGCTATTTATCATGAATAAAATTTTGGCGCAATCCAAGTTATATCCTAGTCCCATTGGAGGGAGTTCATCGTTTCTAAACGCTAGACGAGATGGTAAGATTAGATCATATAACTATCATTATATTAGTACGTACTAGTAGAGAGGTCCTAGTACGTAGTACCTTTCTACGTACCATTCATTGCACATATGTGTTGAGTTTCCTCATCAATGATATTGGATTGTCGGTACTGCGAAAAGAAAATACTGATGGTAGGAGCCACTGTGTATTTTCGTCAAAGTTTTTTTAAGGTCATTTTTTGTCTAATTTGATAAAGTAAAGTCTTGCCATTTCAAAAATTTATTATGAGTGCAATTGATAGTATATTTTACTTAGGTTTGTTCTACTGCAGTCAGCGCTTATTAAAGTTTTGTTTACTGTATTTCAGCGGCAACAAAATAACTAATATTCAAAAATAAAACAATTTTTCCCACTGCTTGACCGAACTTCCAACCCTTTGAGTAAGGAAATTCAAATGGTTTAGGGAAAATTTCCCAGGAAAAAAGTTGTCAGTATTTTAAAATATCAGTGAAATTACCCTAGTGTGAGTGGTTTTCGCTTTAGCAAGCGCCTGATTATTTTAATTAAAATCATGAATCATTCAAACTTTTAGCTTGGCGAGGGAAATTTTCGACATTGTAAGTAAAGCTTTTGAATGTAAGGAAAAATCATTGATCATTTATAAGTTTTTGCCCGAGCTTGTCGGAAAATGGACGAAGGTTAGAAAAAAAACTTGCTCAAGATAAATAGAAAGGATATTGAATTGCTTGCTAGGACCCTGTAACGTGAACTTAGGAAGTAATCAATGGTAATTCATGCAAGCAGGCCTCTGGAATGTCTAAAAAATAGTTTCATGAATGCTTTTGACTTCCCAAATTGTGTCATTTACATCAAAATATTCCCTCACTAGTTAAATTACTTTGAAATTATGTTCGATACCCTTAACTGGAAGCACTTGCCATCTCGAACACTAGAATCCTGTCAATACTCAATGGGTTAAAGGGGTAATTTCTTTGGCTGCTGAGTTCTACGATCATTTAAACTCCTAGTTCAAGGTTAGCATCAAAATTTAAGGTTTTATATTTGTATCAAGCGGTACTATAAACCGAGCGACGGTTTTAGCATGATTTAGTTTAATTTCTGGTTTATTTTAGTTTCTGGCTTAGTTTAGTTTCTGGCTTAGTTTAGTTTCTGGCTTAGTTTAGTTTCTGGCTTAGTTTAGTTTCTGGCTTAGTATAGTTTCTGGTTTAGTTCAGTTTCTGGTTTAGTTCAGATACTGGTTTAGTTTAGTTTCTGGTTAAGTTTAGTTTCTGGTTTAGTTTAGTTTCTGGTTTAGTTTAGTTTCTGGTTTAGTTCAGTTTCTGGTTTAGTTTCTGGTTTAGTTTAGTTTCTGGTTTAGTTTAGTTTCTGGTTTAGTTTAGTTTCTGGTTTAGTTTAGCTTCTGGTTTAGTTTAGCTTCTGGTTTAGTTTAGTTTCTGGTTTAGTTTAGTTTCTGGTTTAGTTTAGTTTCTGGTTTAGTTTAGTTTCTGGTTAGTTTAGTTTCTGGTTTAGTTTAGTTTCTGGTTTAGTTTAGTTTCTGGTTTAGTTTAGTTTCTGGTTTAGTTTAGTTTTCTGGTTTAGTTTAGTTTCTGGTTTAGTTTAGTTTCTGGTTTAGTTTAGTTTCTGGTTTAGTTTAGTTTCTGGTTTAGTTTAGTTTCTGGTTTAGTTTAGTTTCTGGTTTAGTTTAGTTTCTGGTTAAGTTTAGTTTTCTGGTTAAGTTTAGTTTCTGGTTAAGTTTAGTTTCTGGTTAAGTTTAGTTTCTGGTTTAGTTTAGTTTCTGGTTTAGTTTTAGTTTCTGGTTTAGTTTAGTTTCTGGTTAGTTTAGTTTCTGGTTTAGTTTAGTTTCTGGTTTAGTTTAGTTTCTGGTTTAGTTTAGTTTCTGGTTTAGTTTAGTTTCTGGTTTAGTTTAGTTTCTGGTTTAGTTTAGTTTCTGGTTTAGTTTAGTTTCTGGTTTAGTTTAGTTTCTGGTTTAGTTTAGTTTCTGGTTTAGTTTAGTTTCTGGTTTAGTTTAGTTTCTGGTTTAGTTGTTAGTTTTCTGGTTTAGTTTAGTTTCTGGTTTAGTTTAGTTTCTGGTTTAGTTTAGTTTCTGGTTTAGTTTAGTTTCTGGTTTAGTTTAGTTTCTGGTTTAGTTTAGTTTCTGGTTTAGTTTAGTTTCTGGTTTAGTTTAGTTTCTGGTTTAGTTTAGTTTCTGGTTTAGTTTAGTTTCTGGTTTAGTTTAGTTTCTGGTTTAGTTTAGTTTCTGGTTTAGTTTAGTTTCTGGTTTAGTTTAGTTTCTGGTTTAGTTTAGTTTCTGGTTTAGTTTAGTTTCTGGTTTAGTTTAGTTTCTGGTTTAGTTTAGTTTCTGGTTAAGTTTAGTTTCTGGTTTAGTTTAGTTTCTGGTTTAGTTTAGTTTCTGGTTTAGTTTAGTTTCTGGTTTAGTTTAGTTTCTGGTTTAGTTTAGTTTTCTGGTTTAGTTTAGTTTCTGGTTTAGTTTAGTTTCTGGTTTAGTTTAGTTTCTGGTTTAGTTTCTGGTTTAGTTTAGTTTCTGGTTTAGTTTAGTTTCTGGTTTAGTTTAGTTTCTGGTTTAGTTTAGTTTCTGGTTTAGTTTAGTTTCTGGTTTAGTTTAGTTTCTGGTTTAGTTTAGTTTCTGGTTTAGTTTAGTTTCTGGTTTAGTTTAGTTTCTGGTTTAGTTTAGTTTCTGGTTTAGTTTAGTTTCTGGTTTAGTTTAGTTTCTGGTTTAGTTTAGTTTCTGGTTTAGTTTAGTTTCTGGTTTAGTTTAGTTTCTGGTTTAGTTTAGTTTCTGGTTTAGTTTAGTTTCTGGTTTAGTTTAGTTTCTGGTTTAGTTTAGTTTCTGGTTTAGTTTAGTTTCTGGTTTAGTTTAGTTTCTGGTTTAGTTTAGTTTCTGGTTTAGTTTAGTTTCTGGTTTAGTTTAGTTTCTGGTTTAGTTTAGTTTCTGGTTTAGTTTAGTTTCTGGTTTAGTTTAGTTTCTGGTTTAGTTCAGTTTCCCTTATTATTTTGAATTGTTTTGGTATGAAATCAAAATTACCTCCCTTCTACAGTCGTGGAGAAAAAAAAAACTTGTTACGACAATCATTGCTAAGTTGTTTACCTACGATATGATGCTATAGAGCGTGATGAGAATAATTACTACATTATTGAACGAACTTCAATATATGGTTGGGACTGTAAAAAAGTACCCTTTCTAGTCAATAACCGTGCCGTTGAAAAGGCTTTGGTAAAAAGTTACGAATGCTTGAAATGTTAAACGTTTTGGAGAAAAACTCATACGCTGAGAGTGGCACGGAAATGATGTGTAGAAGTTAGGAAAGCATTTATATTATGAACACAAGAAACAATAAAAACCATTATCACTATGACGGTAAGAAATATATTTGTGAATTACGCTACGCATTTGCAAGAGATATTCAACATAACGTCCATAGATTGCTATGCAAGCGTCCAAACGCCGATGCAAGGATTGCTGGACGCGATCGAAGACGCAAAAAGTTTCACAAATCCTTGCTGAGGTAATTCTGTTATTAATCCGGCTATTTTGTGCAACAAAGGTTTAACTAAACCCTGTTAGTTTGGAACACTAGTATTTTTTCCACTAGTGTGAGCTGTTTTCTTAAATACTTTGATCTTTCATTATTTCTCGAAAACTTTCAGAACCCTTCGCTTCAGCCTTCAAATGGAACATCGGCATCAAATGTTGAGCATTAATTTCCCTTTGGAAGTGTGTGGGGAAGTGTGTGGGGAAGTGTGTGGGGAAGTGTGTGGGGAAGTGTGTGGGGAAGTGTGTGGGGAAGTGTGTGGGGAAGTGTGTGGGGAAGTGTGTGGGGAAGTGTGTGGGGAAGTGTGTGGGGAAGTGTGTGGGGAAGTGTGTGGGGAAGTGTGTGGGGAAGTGTGTGGGGAGTGAACCGCAGTTTGTCTTCTTACGACTGCATGGATTCATTTTCTGAGACGCTCACGAGTGTTACAATTAACATGCACGAAGTTGATAATGGATTGTGTTGTAGAGTTCATGACGTAATTTGATTGCTAATGACAATTGACTTTAAATTTTGAATTGAACGTTTAACCCATTGCAGTTAACGAGCAAAAAATTGATTACGGATTGTGTGCAGAAGTTCATGACGTAATTTTATTGCTAACGAGAATTAACCTTAAATTTTGAATTGAACGTTTAACCCATCGCAGTTAACATGCACTGAGTTGCTTACGGATTGTGTGCAGAAGTTCATGACGTAATTTGAGTCAGCAGAAAACCTCCGATAACACGCGGTAGCGGCGGGCGTGTTTGCCCTGGCGGTAGATGGGTGCATTTCAATGCGAGTATATGGGCGATGGCTGCGACGTAAAGCGTTATCGATAATTGACCAGCCTTTGAAGGCGCAGCCGGCTCACGCCGTACAAGGAAAGCTTCACGTTTTCGAAAGAAAATAAAAAGGAAAGGGCTTAGACTAACCTCAAAATATTTTTAGAGTTAAAAGAAGGATGGTTTTAAGATAGTAGGAGGAATAAAGGGGAACATACCTGAATAATCGAACTTTAGGGTAGAGTAATTTCAAATGTCTTGCTTTAGAATTCTGTGGAGTAAATTTTCACCTTTCTTTAATTTAATCTCACTGTAAACTGAATGATCATGGAAACCCTATGTTTTGGTCAACTTATCCTAGTCGTCAGGACTCAAAAGCGTTTGCCTTTGTCAGTTAAACGTATTTATTTTCGATAGTAAATAGGAACATTGCAATAATTCCGCATTCAATGAGAAAAAGGTGTCAGCTCGACCTGGAGCTAACAGTCATGTCATGGTATTAACTATAGAGCATTTGAAGGAAGTGTGCTATGTTACCAGTTTAATTAGAAAATAGCCCATCTCTTTTATAGATATCGACGAGACAAATAGATTTTCTTGCTTCTCATAGCCGCTCATCTGGATTTGAGAATGTAATGTGGTCTTCCAGAGCAGTTAGATACATTTTAAAACCAATGTCATAAATTTCGTGTACCAATTTTATTGAAAATATATTGTTCTTCTTTCTTTTCTTTCTAATTCATAGTCAGGTAGCAAAATGGGGCACTTTTTAATAAATTTAATTTGATAAGGGATCGCGTTGACAGGAATCCCAGAGGAGTGCAATCGTCTACGAAAATGACCTCGAAAAGCCTCGTCAAGTCTGTTAAGTCTTTGTCTAGTTCTTTGCTAGTACCTGAGCTTTTTTTTTGAAGGAAACGCATAATTTCTTAATTTTTTAAAGGCATTTGAGCTCATTGCTTTGAAACATTCGTAGGACAGCTGGCACATTCTTCGAATTCCAAGGCAAACGTTTCCATTCTTTCAAGATAATTTTACCGTCAAGGGTCTCATAAAGACGGTGAATTTATGTATCTGCGAAGTAAATATTACGAAAAGCCGACTGTTGCTGAGAAAATTTCAAGAGCGATGAATGCATTGTCCTTCGCTTTGTCTCTGCAAAAAGAATTCTTTTACAGCGTTATGCGCAAATGAGAGACTATGGAGTTATTCGGATCGCTCTCGAAGTATATAAACTAGAAAGTGAAATAACTGTATCAATTACACTCGAAAAGAATATGAACACTTCAGAGTTAAACCATAAATAATAGTGAAAAATTAATATATTAATCCCTAGAAAAAATTACGGAAAAGTAATTAGGCCCCAAATAGGAGTTTTGAAGACTTGCGTTATCTGGACAGATGCGTTTTTGCTCTCAAAAAACTCCCGAAATATGCACTTTTGTGTTGAAATTCCTCGATGAATAATAGGTCCTATTGTTTGTCAATGCAAGCACACGTCATTTTCTCTTGACGTTCGTATAGTTTGTTCGAACGAATGTCAGCAGTGGCACGAATGTCAGCAGTGGCACGAATGTCAGCAGTGGCACGAATGGCAACAGTGGCACGAATGGCAGCAGTGGCACGAATGGCAGCAGTGGCACGAATGGCAGCAGTGGCACGAATGGCAGCAGTGGCACGAATGGCAGCAGTGGCACGAATGGCAGCAGTGGCACGAATGGCAGCAGTGGCACGAATGGCAGCAGTGGCACGAATGGCAGCAGTGGCACGAATGGCAGCAGTGGCACGAATGGCAGCAGTGGCACGAATGGCAGCAGTGGCACGAATGGCAGCAGTGGCACGAATGGCAGCAGTGGCACGAATGGCAGCAGTGGCACGAATGGCAGCAGTGGCACGAATGGCAGCAGTGGCACGAATGGCAGCAGTGGCACGAATGGCAGCAGTGGCACGAATGGCAGCAGTGGCACGAATGGCAGCAGTGGCACGAATGGCAGCAGTGGCACGAATGGCAGCAGTGGCACGAATGGCAGCAGTGGCACGAATGGCAGCAGTGGCACGAATGGCAGCAGTGGCACGAATGGCAGCAGTGGCACGAATGGCAGCAGTGGCACGAATGGCAGCAGTGGCACGAATGGCAGCAGTGGCACGAATGGCAGCAGTGGCACGAATGGCAGCAGTGGCACGAATGGCAGCAGTGGCACGAATGGCAGCAGTGGCACGAATGGCAGCAGTGGCACGAATGGCAGCAGTGGCACGAATGGCAGCAGTGGCACGAATGGCAGCAGTGGCACGAATGGCAGCAGTGGCACGAATGGCAGCAGTGGCACGAATGGCAGCAGTGGCACGAATGGCAGCAGTGGCACGAATGGCAGCAGTGGCACGAATGGCAGCAGTGGCACGAATGGCAGCAGTGGCACGAATGGCAGCAGTGGCACGAATGGCAGCAGTGGCACGAATGGCAGCAGTGGCACGAATGGCAGCAGTGGCACGAATGGCAGCAGTGGCACGAATGGCAGCAGTGGCACGAATGGCAGCAGTGGCACGAATGGCAGCAGTGGCACGAATGGCAGCAGTGGCACGAATGGCAGCAGTGGCACGAATGGCAGCAGTGGCACGAATGGCAGCAGTGGCACGAATGGCAGCAGTGGCACGATCGGCAGCAGTGGCACGATCGGCAGCAGTGGCACGATCGGCAGCAGTGGCACGATCGGCACCAGCGGCACGATCGGCACCAGCGGCACGATCGGCACCAGCGGCACGATCGGCACCAGCGGCACGATCGGCACCAGCGGCACGATCGGCACCAGCGGCACGATCGGCACCAGCGGCACGATCGGCACCAGCGGCACGAATGGCACCAGCGGCACGAATGGCACCAGCGGCACGAATGGCACCAGCGGCACGAATGGCACCAGCGGCACGAATGGCACCAGCGGCACGAATGGCACCAGCGGCACGAATGGCACCAGCAGCAAAATAGCGCCAGACTCAGTGGCCCCGGAGCGCAGTTTCCAATTTAGAAATATCTTACGCCCGGTCGACGGTCGAGTCCCAATACACAAGGCTCTCCCTTCGAACAATGAGGGCTCTTTGTTTTGATCTCCGTCGCTTTCTTTTAGGGCGGAGATTTTGATACCGGGCCCTATTGTGAATTTTCGATTAAAATGCGACCGCAGATGGTAGTTTCAGTGCGGCTTAATAGCATTTCCATGTAAATGAAAGGCTAAGAGGCTCAGGGATTTATACGCGTGCTATGCAAGGAGGAGCTCAATATTCGATAAGCTTTTGAGGAAATTGTGACCAGTTCATTTGAGGATTCTTTAATCAAACTTCTTCACTTCGTTGATAAGCATCCATCAATATTTGTGGATAAATGTTTTTCTTCTGAAGAAAAAACACTGATTAGGGTTTCAAAAGACTTGGTTTGATGTTGTCTAAGGGGCTAATGAATACTTTGTATGGTTGTTTTGACGTTAAATGCCAATTAAAAAACTGTCAAAACAAGAGGTGTGCCTATTGTTCGCTTTTTGAGAAAATGACTTTTACCTTAAGTGGTTCCGTCAATGAAAGAGCGCGCCTTTGTAGCATTTTAGGTTCCTCGCTGTCTAAATCTCAGTCTCGTTGCTACCAAAATTCTAGGTACTTCGCTGCCAAAATTCTGGTCACTTCGCTGCTAATATTCTAGTTACTTCGCTGCCAAAATTCTAGTTAATTCGCTGCCAATGTCCTAGTCACTTCGCTGCTAGTATTTTAGTTAATTTGCTGTCAATATTCTAGTCACTTCGCTGCTAATATTCTAGTTTCGCTGTCAATATTCAAGTTACTACACTGCTAATGTTATCTCGCTGTCAAAAGTTAGTAAATTAATTTTACGGTATTATTGCATAAATTTTTTGCGTTGCTTTTCTTTACTGTTGAATTAAAAGAGTCGGCAAATGACTCCCCACTTCGGATTAAAATTAACGTACTGCACGGTGCCCGTACGTTATGATAAATGATCATGATCATAAATATAAGCAGAATCTCTCCAAATTATGCTATGAATTTTGTGATTAATTATGGTATAAATTATGTTATTAATTATGTTAATAAGTATGTTATTATGCAATTATTGAATCTCACTCATAACTATGAGTGTAACTGTCACTCCTTACCTCTAATTTTACACTGATGCTTGGATTGGTATCAGCCCGAGAACCAATCACTCAGTGCGTTCCTCATACATTCAATTCCATACGGTTTGCTTTAATCTATTCTATTTCAGTGACGTCGACACGAGCGTATGTTCCGTTGACAGATGTACGTTTGAGGGAGAAACTGATAGGTGACATACGGCAAAATGATCTATGAATTCTCTGACGTGGCAATAATCTGCTCAAGATTGATGACAATTGCTGGGATGGATGACGATTGCTGGGATAGATGACGATTGCTGGGATAGATGACGATTGCTGGGATAGATGACGATTGCTGGGATAGATGACGATTGCTGGGATAGATGACGATTGCTGGGATAGATGACGATTGCTGGGATAGATGACGATTGCTGGGATAGATGACGATTGCTGGGATAGATGACGATTGCTGGGATAGATGACGATTGCTGGGATAGATGACGATTGCTGGGATAGATGACGATTGCTGGACTATGGCTGCCATGCTCTTAGGTGAGCAGTCGAGTATGAGCTCATGAGTTGGTGAAAACGGAATTATCTTCAACTTTTGGAGAAGGTAAATGTTTCACTATGCTACGGAGTGTGAAGTGAAAAAAAGATTCAAATGCAGTTCGACACTTTGAGGTAAATGCAAACAAAAAAATTAATTTGCATGAATTGAGAATAGAAAAGGTTGTCTTTAACTGCTAGAAAAATGTAGTTTTTGAATTTTACTATTGTATGTATTTAAATCGGAGAAAGGCAGTGTTGGCGCCGTCCATGCTTCTTAAAAGATAGTTGAAAGAATTATCCCAGCGTGCTAATGCTAGGTAGATTTTCTAGGCGCCAGATGCGTGACAATCGACCAGCGTGTAGTTCACTATTGAATTGTCTTTGTTTATTTCTAAGTACATTGGATTTGATTATACCGAGACATATATTGATGACATATGCATATTCATTTATTTCTTGTTACCGTCTTATTTAGTTTTATTCTTTATCTTTCCAGACACCTCGCAATTTCTCAATATTTTGAAACTTGCCATTGTCATTGCTATTATCATTGCTTGCTATTACTGTGCTACCGTTAAAAGGACTGTGATGTTTGTTCATGTTCCCTGAATAAAATCATGAGAGCACCCAACGGGCTAGTATCAATTTATTGAACCGTGTGGTAAAGGGAAGTTTATTCCCCTATAATATCGTAGGCCAGAAAGAGAGCCTACAGGCAGAGCTTGCAACAGTATGTCAATGTGAAGTATATGTGAAGAAAAATAAAGGATCTCTCATGAGTTAAAAAGAAAGGGGAATGATCGTCAACTTCTTGAATACAACAAGATTTACATATCGCTACAGAATGGAAAAAAAATCTCTACGTAGAGTGTGTCGAGTTGAATTAAATGAATAAAAAATCGACTAAAACACGAGTCAATCGCGTCAAACGAATGTGTGTGTAGATGATCTGTATTATTGATGTAGCGTGCATTGCTTCGAACCAAACACAAAAAAGAAGGCATGACATGACTGACGTTGAATTTATTGCTAGGTAATATTTGCAGCTCAGCAGGACTAATTATGAATTCCGCTTTCGTTTCATTCTCCCCAGTAGGCAAACGCTTAAATAGGTTAGGCTAGTCCCTTCGATGCTACGGGGCTGGCGACCCCAGGGGGGCACCAGGATCCCCAGTTCTTTGCTTTGCTTAACAGTATCCCCAGAGGGGATACTGTTAAGTTACTTGAGCTATAGATAGGCATTTGGGGTTTCAATCTTTCGTGCTAACTTTATTGCTTTCAGTTTTCAGTCCATATTCGCTATCGTCGCTATTTTTCTTCCTTTTTAACGTGATGCTTCTAAGTGCAGAGATCTTGTGCGAAAACTCACCGTGTGCACAGATTCCAACAGTCTTGGTTAAATGATACCAGCTCTTCGCAATCTTTACATCTCTGTCAGATGTTTTGAATTGCAAATGATCGAATTACAGATGGCTGTGAATATAGGATGATTGTTTCTGCTATATTCATCGTTAGCATTCTATCAAGCAGAAATCGTACAGTAGGTGAAAGAAAATAGAAAATTCAGTACGCAATACAACTATTAAAAGCCGAATTCTAGTCTTCTTCGCTGGTGAACTTTTGTGCATTTGGCAGAGTGGAACTACTGAGATGGATATTTTAGTTGTCTTATTCCATTTTATATGGATTTTTTTGTATTTATTGGCGTCTGTACAACTGACCACCTAACATCAGTCAATAGTTAGAGTGATGTCAGCGAGTCTCACTGACGTCACAGTATTTGCTGTGACGTCACTTGTCTGGCTATCTGACGTTATAATCTTTGCTATGACAGCTTGCCTGACTAACTGACGTCGGCCAATGTTTACTATGACGTCACTTGCCTGACTAACTGACGTCGGCCAATCTTTACCATGACGTCACTTGCCTGACTAACGTCGGCCAATCTTTACTATGACGTCACTTGCTGACGTTACAAACTTTTCTGTGACGTCAGCTTTTCTGGTTAGCTGATCTCTGAAAACCTTTTTTGTGTTGTCAGTTTGTTTAGCTAGCTGACATCGATCAATTTTTGCTGTGATGTCAGCTCTTCTGGCTTGCTGACGGCTTCCAATAATGAGAGTAGAGGCATGCAAAAGATCAAGTTTTACACTGATTTTATTGCAGCCAGCACCGAGGGATTGGCGGTCCAGGTATTGAACAAAGTTATGAAATTTAGCGAGTGGCTCAATATATATTAGGAATGTCTATTATTGGCTCCTATTCTAACCGACGTTTCCAATCAACGTTTTCGAACGTAACATTTGAGACACCAGAAAAAGTAGTGAGCCAAGGTGCTGATGTGACAGAGGTGAAAAGTGCATATTTAGCCCTACACGATGTTTCAAAATCGCCATTGCTGTTCGTTAAAGTCATACTTCGTTTGATTTTTGACTAAAAATTTTGCAACTTGCGGAATGAATTTTCTATGAATGTTCAGCATCGGATACGTTAATATACAGTGTATCCCCTCAGGGGGATACAATTATTGTATCTATGGGAATTAGCGCTCCCAGGGGAAAAATGTGAGGGCCCGAGCTGAGAGTTAGGTAGGCCTTCTTTTTGTTGAAATAAAATGTTTTTTTGTTATGTTAAGGACCACCTTTTTTCGGTTCACTACTGTCCTGTTTTTCAGCACCTCTGACTTTCTTCTTCAACTTTTATCTTATTTCATGAACTTCTTTCCCATCTTACTGTTTCTATGCCCTTTCTGCATAGATTCCTTATTTTCTTATCTCCATACTAAATGGTGCCTTCCTCCTTCCTCTCTTCGATACGCTCTATTTTTGCAGCGGTTAGGGAGGCTTAAACTAACTTATAATCTAATCTAATATACAGTATATTAATGAACCTGAGAACTCGAAGTCATACTTCGTTAGGTTTTTGGCTCAGAAATCTGCAACTTGCGGAATGAATTTTCTATTAGGATATCTGATGAATTAATTAAAATATAGTGTATTAATGTATCTGAGAACAGTGAAAAAGTGTCACTTTCTACTTTCAGCTATGAGTCATGTGTGGGATATGTATTCTGCTAATAAATAGTGTATTAGTGGAAAATGATACTATTAGTATCACTTTCTATTGATTACTAATGATATTATTTGTATGACATTTGTAATGATACTTAGATACGATGCATAATGGTATCTTGGTACAAGGAAAAATCGAGTCTTTACTAATATAATGGTATCTGATAACAAAGAAAAAGAGTCTTTACTAATATAACGGTATTTAGAAACAAGAAAAATACGAGTCTTTACTAATATATTAATATCTGGTACCAAAGAGAAAATCAAGTCGGTACTGATATAATGGTATTTGGAAACAAAGAAAAAAATGAGTCTTTACAAATATAATGGTATCTGGTAACACAGAAAAAATCGAGTCATTTTCGCAAGACACGCGAAGTACGAAAACCGTAAGCCGATGTAGGCGGTTATGAAGCACTCAGAGGCATCAGTAGCGAGGTACTTGCTACTCGCTAACGAACGAGTGAACAGGTTTTAGAAATCAGAAACGCCACTCATTATATTCACAGAAATTTGAACTTCTCCGTTCGTTCACTAAACTCCATTCAAAATCACTCAATTTATCTTTCCAGCTTAGGTTTCAGTCAAAACAACATTTGAGTTTTGAAGATATTTGACAAATCTCAGACATGTAATGAGATTCTTAACGCGACGATTGTAAAATATATTTAAAACGAAGAAATTTAGCCAAAAAAAGGTCTCTAACGCCAACACAAGTTGATCTAAAGCCTCAATTTAGTTGCGATTTGTAGCTTCGATCTCACTGAGACCCTCCAGCCAACACGAAAACATTTGACTTATTTGCTTGAAATTAGATAGGCACCGGGTTAAATTAAACAGAAAACACGTCTCGTGTAGACTTTTTTGAATTGTGTAGTTTTTACAAGATGATCCTTGATTTGATTCCTGAGCAAAATTGAAGAGTGATGCGAGAGCTTCAAAATCGCGATTTCTGTTGTTGTTCAATTTCTGTTGTTCTGCCATGCTTCGTTTCGAGCAAATATGTAAGTCGGTAACTGCGTCTGACTTAATAATTTTATTACCTCCTTTAACAATATCACTATAATATTTGAACCACTCTGACTTAATAATTTTATAACCTCGTTTTACAATATCACTATAATATTTGAACCATTTTGAACCCCTCAGGGGATTTGGCTATTGTATCTATCGGAATGAACACTCCTAAGGGGAAAATGTGAGGTCCCAAGCTGAGAGTTAGGCTGGTTGTTTTTTTGTTGAAATAAAGAAATGTTTTTTGTTAAGAACCATCATTTTTCAGTCACTGCAGTTCTGTTTTTCAGCACCTCTTGCCTTCTTTTTCCAACTTCTATCGTGTTTCCTAACCATCCTTCTCAATTTACCGTTTCTATGTGGTAGGGATCTTGTGCGGGAACATACATTGTGCATAAATTCTACGTTCCTTTAACTCCATACTAACGGGTACCTTCACCTTTCTTCTCTCTGAACATCTTTGTTCTCGGAAAGTAGGCTGAAAGTGTTTTATAATTAATTAACCCTTAAACGACCAAGTGGACTGTACGGTCCTCTTTCAAAAACAACAATATTATATTGTATTTCTTATTCAATTTGTTCACTAATGTGTCCTTTGAACTTCACTGCTGAGTGTCAGTTCCTTCCCCATCTTGATAACAGTGACTACCTAATGCCAGTGTCGGTTTAGTGATAGTGGTTGTGATAACGGTAATATGAGTATAAAAATGTGGGCGTTAAAGGGCTAACTGCACTATTTTGATACTTTTTAAATTTATAATATTAGCTTGACATTATGCTGATTAAATTTAAAATGTAATGCAGTATTTTGTATTAGTGCTCTACTCACAGAGAAGCCAGCAGCACATGTAAGAGTTACTTTTGGAAAAGCTTACAGGTTGGTAGGCCTAACTTGGAAATAAATTACACCATGGTTGGCTTAAATTGGAAAAAGCTTACAGATTTGCCGGCCTAATTTGAAAATAGTTTAGAACCTGGTAGTCCTAATTTGTAAATAATTTACACCTTGGTAAACCTAATATAAAAATAAATTACACCTTGGTAGGCCTAATTTGAAAGTAGCTTAAACCTTCTTAACACTTTGACTGCGGCAACTAAATATTAAGTTCCACACCAAACTCAAATTTCAAGTCAATTGTAGTAAACTATCTCGAAAATACCAAACATGAACTGGATCGTGCCTTCATTTAGCTTTGATTAAATATTTATGAAAATTGAGTTTGCGACTACTGGTCTGTCAGCAGCGTTATGAAAATTACCTCCGTGTACCCCCGATGGCGCACGTCGGTCAAAGTGTTAAGCTGTTGAAAATAGCTTACCACGTTAAGTGCGGCGGGTTAAACTGAAGCTCAATATCCAGCTCAAATTTAGAGTCAATTGTAGTAAGAAAATTTGAAAATAGCAAACATTGACTGGATCATGCCTTCATTTAGCTTTCATTTGGTATTTATAAATATTGTGTCAGTGACTGCTGGTCGGCCAGCAGCATTATGAAAATCACCTGAATGACCACCGGTGGGTCACGCCGCACTTAACGTGTTACTGATCGGTTGGTCTAGTTTGACGCTTGTCTTTCTGTAGTCAGTTGGGGAGGATTGCGGATTTCAGACTTGCATCGCGAGGGAATTCGTTTTTTCAGCTGTGTATTTTGTTCACTATTTTTATTTACTTCACTATAAAAGACTTTGACCGGTTAGGGATAAAAAATATAAAGGATTATTAATTCAGGATGAACCAATTAAGGATAAAAACTTTATAAATTATTGTAATGATCCGATCGCCATTTCTCATTGGTTACGGGAAATTTTGTTCACTAAAGCCGAACAAAAATTCCAATATAAATGAGGTCGGATAGAGAATTTTTCAAACAAATTCCGGCATCGTAGAGGAGCAGTTGGTGGTGTAAATCCTCTAAGAAAAATCTGCCTATCCACCCCCCTCAGGGGGATACAACTATTGTATCTATGGGAATTAGCGCTCCCAGGGGAACCATGTGAGGGCCCAAGCTAAAGGTTAGGTAGGCTTCTTTTTTTTTGTTGTAATAAAATAGGTTTTTGTTTTGTTACGGACCATCTTTTTTCGGTTCACTGCTGTCCTGTTTTTCAGCACCTACTACTTTCTTCTTCAACTTTTTTCTTGTTTCATGAAATTCTTTCCTAGCTTACTGTTTCTGTGCACCTTGTGCATAGATTCCACATTCCCTCAACTCCATACTAAATGGTGCCTTCCTCTTTCCTCTCTTGGAACATCTTTATCGTGGTTAAGGGAGGCTAAAACTTTCTTAAATAATAATAATAATAATCTGCCTATCCATCTGCGCCGATAAAAAGACTTGAATTGGATAAAAATACTGCCTCAGACCTATAAGCAAATATTGCATAGAAAGACTTCGCTTTTCATTTCCAGTACCTTGATTCTTTTTCAAGTGAAAACCAAATTTCTACCAAAATATTGATTTTTCTCAAAGCGGAATTCAAATTTTCGCCAAAATTTTAATCCTTCTGAAAGTGGAATCCAAACTTCCACCAAAATATTAATCTTCTTAAAGTGGAATCCCAACTTCCACCAAAATATTGATTCTTCTTCAAGTGAAATCTAAATTTCCACCAAAATATTGATTCTTGCTAATGCGTAATCCAAATCTTCCCTATATAGATAAAAATTTCATCTGACGCATTGAAGCAGAAAGCAAAGTTTTCGTACTTCTAGTGGTCAGACCCTTACTTCAGCTCCGCTGGGAGTCATACCCAATACCTTTCGAACTTGAGCTGCTCCGCGCTTAGTTTCGCTTGTTTGTTAGAACTTCGTGTTTTGCTGGGCGCAATTTCTCAACTGTCACGGTAGCGAGGGCTTGTTGAGCTGCGCTATTCCTCCACCGTCCCACAGCCTGACGCGCGCCCAAATTTCAACACATAAAAAAATTCATCTCGCATACAAAATTTGGGCGCTCCGAACCAACGTCTGCGCGAAATTAACCCGACGTAAGCTGCTTCTGCCGCCGCCGCACTCGCGATTTGAAAATAAAAATGCGATCTCGTGGAGTAAGACCCGTGCTCGGCATAAAGATGGCGCTCGTTCCTGCAGCTGTTGCTTGCTGTGTTTCGCACCTGAGCTAAATGTTGAATACGTGTCGCCCTGAAGTCCGTAAGAATTTCAAATTGAAAGGTAGCGTTAGAGTTATTATTGTAAGAAAAAGAATTTCAAATTTCAAGGTAGCGTTAGAGTTATTATTGTCGTGAAAAAATTCTCGCAAATTTATCCGCCTCAGGCAGATACAATTATTGTATCTATGGGAATCAACGCTCCCGAGGGGCGGTGTGAGGTACTGAGCATGTAGGAGTACATTGGGTAGAGATGCTGTTTTAACACTTTGACTGCGACGTGACCCATTGGTGGTCGATGAGGGAATTTTGATAATGCTGCTAACCGACCTGCAGCCACCAACTCAATGTTTATAAGTGCTTGATGAAAACTAAATGAAGGCACGATCTATTTGATGTTCGGATTTTCGAAATTGATCTCTAAAATCAACTCTTAGTCGAGTTGAATGTTGAACTTCATTTTAACCCGCCTTATTTAATTACCGTAAGTTCCACAGGATGCCTGGTGATACGCAGAGGCAAACTATTCTGAAGATTTAGCAAGCCTTTGGCAAAAAAGGCATAAGAATATTATAAAAAGGAGTGGTATAATCGTTTCGAGGAAAGACTAACATTAGCTGGGAGTGAACCACCGTCTCGCAGGCCATCCGCATACAAAAACGAAGAATTCATGGCAAAAGTTATTTAAAAAGTGATGGAAAACCATTGTGCGACCGTCGTAGAGAATGTTGGAGAGGTACAAATGAGCACATAATCAGTTTATGCAATTAAAAAAAATTGGCAGCGCAGTGTGCCAGCGAAATTCGTTCCTTATTGCTAATTGATGAGCAATAACAACTCCTCTTGGAAATAAAACCATATCACCCGCTGGACTACATTAACAGTGACTGACTCCGTGAAGATATGGTGTATGAATACGATCCAGAAACAAAGTTTCATTCATTTCATTGATAGCGTCAGCATCACGTGGACCATAGTGAAGGAACTAGGAGCGTTAACACTTTGACTGCAAATGGTTAAACTGAAGTTTGACCAACTCAAATTGGAAGTTGAATGTAGTTAGCAATTTTGAAAGTAGCAATCATTACCTGGATCGTGCCTCCATTTACCTTTAATTATTGATGAAAATTAAGTTTGTGACTACTGGTCAACCAGCAGCATCATGAAAATCTCCTTCGTGGCCACCGGTGGTGCACGTTGCGATCATAGTGTTAATAGTGAAAATGTATGCGTTTGATGTTATTCTCCCATTGCTTCCAGCATCTTCTCGTAATACATGCCACATTATGTGCGATCTTACGTAAAACACCAAATAGAGTAACAGAAGAAGCTACAATTGATCACCTCAGGAGCTTAGTTCTGGCCATGTTCGCTTGTTTCTCTTGATCTTGTTTGGCAAAAAACTAAAGATTCACGGAGACTCGGCCACCGAAGTTTCCTCCAGCTAACGCCAGGCGAGTGAAGCTGCGTAAAAACTTTCCGTACCCTAATTTACTTGTCCTAAAAAAGACCCTTCTTCGGCTATTGGAAAACTGGAGCAACGAACAGCGAGTGCGCAATGGGAGCTGAACCGCTTTTGCTCCTCTGCACTAATTGGCTTCAGTTTCTTAAGGTCTACTACGAATAGTAGGAGCTGCGGGCTCAATTTAGGCGCATGAATAGGTTAACTACCTCCGTTTCGACGGTTTTGGTCCAACCTGCGCCAATTCGTAGCTGATAAAAGTTTGTTGCGGGCACTAACACAGAATTGATGAATATGTTTATTTTTTTTACTTTCATAGGGAATGGAGAAAAATCGCTTGTCGTTTTTTAATAATTTTCAGTTGTTTTTAATCCGATAAGGGGTAAAAAAAAGACTTGTCTTAACCCGCGCACGGTCGCGCATCCCTCAGAAAAGTAGTCAATTTACCCGCGTTACTCTGCCGTTCCCTGTTCACTTACCGTAATAGGCAGAGATGTAAAAATATGAAGTAATGAGTAAAAAATGTTGCTTTACACTTTGATGTTGTCAGATTTTTGATAACTTGAACCGTTTCTTTGTAATATGGAGTCAAACTCCGTAGATTTTTGCACAACATTGCTTCAAAGAGATCAATGGCCATTTTTGTGTTTTGGGAACAATGTAATGTTTTTCACTGCTATTTTATGCAGAAAATCCTTCCAAACCTGCTGATGTTTTTATTTTTCCTCTACAACAATTAGAAAAAAAGTTATGACCATTTATGTCTACTAGGTGTTATCCATTCTTCGTTTTAGTTCCTACATAAATGCATGTTTGCATGTCTGGTTATATTACTGTAAGTATAGTGTTTCGAAACTTGTAATTTTCACACAATATGAATAAAATACTGCTCTACACGCTACTGACTTCAGATTTGTCTTATTTGCCATTTTTACGAAATAAGGCGAAATAAGGCCCTGAGTAGTTTCGCTGGTAACTGAGGCTGCCACTGACTGTTCGCACGCACACCCTCTCACGGTCGCCTCATTTACCACACTGACTGTGCTTACCCCTCCCAACTTCCAAGTGGTTGGAGCTCTGCCTTAACCCCCACAATGTGGGGGTTTCTGGCTCCAGCTGTGTAGCACTCGCTGAGACGATCATTTTGGTGTATAACAACTTGGGGTTATGCCTTACGTCTGGCAACCAGTGAGCCTGGTAAATGAGGCGACCAGTTACAGTGCGCGGGTTAATCGATTTGCCAAACCAATTAATTCGTCTGTATTTTATTTCTTTAGCGTACATCATCCAGCAACCGCTGGATGATGTACCACTGGTGAATTGCTGCTAAAATTTATCAACTACTTTGTAAATATCACAGCTCTGGTAATGATAATCAATTCATACTGTCACAGACATGGAGGAGAATTTCTTAAATGCTTTATTTTTAAATGTGACGTAGTAACGTGTAGATAAATATTTAAATAAAATTATATATCCCACTAAGAGTTGTACTAATTTCTTACACAAGTGGCTAGATTTTTCTTCAAATTCTCCACTAGCGGGACCCGTGGAATTTTCATTCCATAAGGCATTGAAATAATGAAAGATATCATGACTTAGCATGGTTTTTTTGTATTGTATTGGAATAAATCTCGACAAAAAAACTTCTAGTTTTGTTTTCATTTAAACTATTTACAAACAATGCGAAACTAAACTTGAATCGACACAGTATTAGTACGAATCAAATTTTTTCCCTTTAGTTGAAAACACTCAAAACATCTTTATACACAATGTTTTTGGTTTTAGTTTACCTTTTTCTTACTCCTTGTTTGGTAGTCGGTATAACGTTAACGCTTACATCTGAGAGTCGCTTCACTTTTGAAAAACCCACGTATAGTTGACCGTTGCTGAACACTGGTTCTGGTAGGAAAATTCCTGCGTGGTTGAGAGTTTGTCCCTGCGCCTTGTTGATTGTCGCAGCATAAGCCAGTCATACAGGAAATTGGTTGCTCTCCGAGGTAAAAGGAAGTTTTGGGTCGCTTGGTGCCAGCTTTGGTCCAGGGATGAGAGACCGTCTGCCAGCTAGAGAACCGACTATCAGGGATGCCTCGTATTTTATTAAAATTTTAGTTCAAAAAATAACCTTTCAAAACTAAATTCACATCAATTTTTAATTGATTGATCTAACAACTTCAACTAATGTCTAGCAACTCTAGCTATAATCTCTAATCGGGCGCTGTTACATGAACCATTCTGTGCAGATATGTTCCTAAGTAACAATAAGTGCACTACATAGTTTTGACTTAGAGGTTCTGAGGAGGCATTCCGGAGGGTGTCAGTGAGTGTGAGAACTTCGGTAAATGGCGCTCTGCTTCAGTTGGGTCGTCGGCTAGAAGAATCGAGCGGAAATATATATCCTAAGAGGATCTGTGCTACAGTCATTCGCGCAGGCTATGAATGACGCAAAAGACAATTGAAATTTCTCTTCCCATTATAGCTTGAATTCGCGTTTAAATATATGCATGTATAACCAATACAATAGTTCGCAGTGTAGCTACGACCATTATCATTGAGTTATCAAGCGTCATGGATGTACTAACTAACTAACGGAGGGATTAGCGGAATGATTATATTGATTTCCCCCTTTACTTATACAATTTTTTTCATTTTGAGCTGTCCCTGTGTGATGTAGATGACTTTTAGATGAAGAAAACTCATAAAAATAATTTCGATTTTAGCAAGGGCTCGCCCCTACCAGATCGCTGTACTGATTTTTTGGCAATTTCCGAATCTGCCTACCACTCTCTCTAATTTTATGTTTTTTGCATTTTAAATGAAAACATACATTACAAACCAAAAATAACCTACCAATTACAGTCAACCCTCATTATTAACCATTAAAAATATCCGCCGCCATGTGCTTGAATTAACTTTGTTTGGTTTAAAATTTAACCGTTAGATTCAGAGCCTCAGATCTGATAGGGTAAAGGAAGAGCGGAGGGGAAGTCTCACTTGGTTCGTAAATTGCCACTAGGTTTGACACACGTAGATGTGTCAAAATTTTTCACAGTACGACGGTCACGGCAGTTGCCACACCGAGAGAAATGTTCCCTAGAATTACGCCGCCACTCAGAACTAATGTATGCAGAGCTAAGTGTTGTTACCATGCATCTCCTCTATTTAGGAATCTCAATTAAACTTTGCTTGTAATACGACCCATCAATGGGTCGTGCTCAAGTTCTTCCTGCTGCGAAATGACAAGTCGAATGTCGCTTGAAAAATGTGAACATTTTTTTAAATTAATGGTATTTAATAGGCCCAATTAATGATTGGTCCTTAAAAATTACTTGAAACTTTTGACTTCAAATTTCAGTTGAAAATTCAACTTCAATTTAACCCGTCGCGGTCAATGTGTTAATGCTTTTATAGTTTAACTTCATTTCTGTGCCGGTGGTAGTAGCAGCAGTGGCAATACATGCAGATAGTTTCCAAAGAATGATTCCTCATCGCGAATTTTATTTCTCGTTTTGATGTTTATTTTTCCTCCTTTAACTTGATGCAAAAGTTGAAAAAAGTAGTTAAAAGTAGAAACTCGCCTTATTTTAATCAATTGTAAGCATTTAGAGTGATGCGTGAGCACTTTTCGTTGGAAAAAGTAAAAGAGTAATCGTTTTTACGGTTTTACCTGGCGTCCAAGTGAGCACACTCTCATGCTAACTAATCTCGGGGTCTGTAACTGGATACTAAAGCAATGAATGAGATGGGGTGAAGTGACGTTCGATTTCCAATTCAAATTTAAGGCCAATTGCAGTAAGCAATTTTGAAAATAGCAAACTTTATCTCGATCGGGAATTTATTTAGTTTTAATTAAGTATTAATGAAAATTGAGTTTGTGAAAACTGGAGAGTCAGCAGCATTATGAAAATCCTTTCAGTGACCACCGGTGGCTCACCGGTCGTAGTACACTAGCGCTTTTTTCAAAAATTGTGACCCACGCTCTGTAGGTAGGTACATTAGTTCACCCTATTTACCTTCCTATTTGCCGCATGAAATTTCTTGCTTATTTTGAGCTCCACAAGAACGACACTGTCCGTCAGCTGTCGACTTGATGGTGCAACATTCGACGCAAGAGTTTCACATTGCCTTCAAAGAGCAATATTAACTCGAGCCTTTGAAGGATAGATTATATTTTTGCCTGACGCCAGAGGATAACTTTTGCGCAGATGTGCGCATTATAGAGAATTAGAAACGAAGGTTGATGAAAATAAATAATCTTCACGTACGCTGTTAGCTCTCATGACCGCCTTCCGACGCGAATTAATCTGCACTGAACGACCAGTCAGCAAAATAAGTGCAGTATTTGCGTCAGATTTACGTGGGAGCTGATTAATAACTTGCGTCGATCTAAGCACCAGCGATGCTCAGGGTACGGATATTGACAAAGAACTTGTCTAATATCACGGAAAACTTTCTTATGAGTGAACTTGTCGGGTCGTAATGAACTCAATATCAGCCTTCCACTCGTGCGTGTACCAATTACGTGCGCGTAGCTTCATAAAGGGTAATTATCAGGCGATTGAGGGGGCCGGCGCTCTGTGTCAGTCAGTGCTTCTGAAGTGTGCGCACTCGCCAACGCTATCTGTGAATTAATGGAACAGTAGATAATGAGCGATCTAGTTCTTCATTCTTTGACATATCACTCAAGTTTTCTTGAGCATAGCAATTGCTGGTTGCTTTGAGTGCATGCGATTGCAGGCTCTTTATTTTGTACAGCAGTGGAAACTGTAAATCTATGTGTGTTGGTCAGCGTATCGAAAGCAGCATGCAAGCGTCTTGCGGTCTTATTTTTTGCTAAATTGTTGTTTATCTGCGATTGAAATGAAGGGACTGCTTATCAACCGTCTTGAGGGCAAAAGCTCATCGATCGAAATTAGGGTGTATGAGCTCAGTCCAGTAGAATGAAAAGCTGATTTTACCCGTCTTCTTCTGTTGGCTTTCAAGAAAACTATGCGAACTTGAGAAAAATTTCAGCATTTAATTCACTTCGGACTGATATGAAAGCGCCATAGAATGTCAGCCGTATCTTATCTACTGTGGCGGAGTCAGAAACGCTCATAGCATGAGTCCGCGGGGGGTTGGGTTGAATGACTGTCTTATATTACTTTCTTCTTTTTTTTTTGTATTAGTGCATCGCTCTTGCTCTAATGTCTTGTTGGCTCCTCTCTTGATTTTGCCTAACCTTCTACTGTCTTTTCAATGATCACGTGCCGTCAAAATGAGATAAATGGATAAAACTTTGCCCACATTTAAAATCTTTGTGTTGCTACCAATATGGCATTCATAAGCTAGGATTAAATTCTTAATCTAGTATTTTTACCTACTAAATTTTCAAATTTAGTGACTTTAAAGAACGATAGCTATTCGGTATTTAGAATTCAGCTTCATTCTGTTGGACTACAGTAGTTTAGCTGGCTGTGCGACAACTTTGCAATTGGAGGGACTTTTTAACATATTAAGAGCCATGGATTAAAACTAAAGTTTAATATTCAATTCAAATTAAAAGTCAATTGCAATGAACAATTTTGATGATAGCAAACATAAACTGGGTCGTGCCGTCATTTAGCTATGATTAAGTATTTATGTAAATTGAGTTAGTGACTACTGGTAGGTCAAAATCATTATAAAAGTTCCCTCCGTGTACCACCGGTGGCACACACGGCGGATAACGCATTAAGCTACTTGATACTGATCGGCGGAAGTTTTAAATGCATAAGAAAAGGTATAGGAGAAACGAAGCTCACAAAAAGCTGCAATACCCTTATTGTATAATGTATATAAAACGTAAAATATAACGAACGATTCATTAACTAAATTGTTACTTGTATATATTTTCCCATTACTTCATTAGGCATGGCTGTGTTTAAAATTTCCCATAAACTTCATTACGCTTAGCTGGCATCAATTAACTGCCATCTACATATAAGAAAACGAGGAATTTGGCAAAGAGTCCAATGTCTCCGACTGTTATTCGTCTTCTACATATAAGTAAACGAGTAATTTGGCAAAGAGTCCAATGTCTCCGACTGTTATTCGTCTTCAAGCGTAGTTCTTTAACGCTGAACGGGCGTCACCAACTTCACTATACGCCCACACACCTTTAGAAAAAAAAACAATTAAAGTCACAAATGTTCCCTTAAATCAATTGGGAAACTTTAGGGACTTTGAAAGTACTCAGCATTTTTCTAGAGGATTGAAATAGTTCTTCTTCTTATGAAATTCACTCGCAATGGAAATGTTTCTTTTTTAACATTCCATAGCAGGGAAGTTTCCCTTTCTCTTTGCGTGCACGAATTGTTTGGCAACTCCAAAATTCTTCTCTTCGGAAGCCCTTCATTGAGGGCGAGCGCAAAAGCCTGGAGCAGAGAGCGCTCTAAGCGCCTGTTTTTTTGGTGAACTATTTTTCGGTGGCGTAAGTTGAAGTAATTGCCTGCGCCGCAAAAATTGTCGCTCGCATCCTAGTCGCTCAAAATCGTCACAAAATAAATGCAGGCGTGAACTTGAAGTCACCTCTGCGTGCTAAGATGAGTTTGAAGTTTGTACGTTTTTCAATGTATATTTTGCTGTTAAAACCTTCACCTGAAAGGTATGGATAATTTGCTCTTATTATGAGCATAAAAGTGTCGATTATGCCATCACTTTTCTTTTAAAACCACTCTCTTGGGTCGCTTCAAATTATAACGAATCGACAAATGATATAAGAAAAGAGTAAAACTTGAAACTTGAAGTCCACGTCATTTTTCTGAAATATTCTTTTGAACGAATAAGATGATAATACTTTAAACCTCGATTCCTCCTATTTTTCTGAAATATTCTTAATTTACGCAATTTTTACATCTGTATGCGAGACACTTCTGACATCAAGTGTAATAAGACACAGGATAAACGTTAACTGCTCCTGTCGAAGAATAAGCCCGAAAGTTGAAGCGATAGCGGAATTCGATGAAGAGCTCATTTGTTTTGCTGCCGAGCTGCGTAAAACGCGACAAAATAAAGTTCTGGAGTACAGTCAAGTGCTCGTAAACTTGCTTATGCGCCGCGCCGCGTGTGAGAGAAAACAAATTTCGGAGAACGTTAAGCAATTCTTCTCAACTCGATCGCTTCTTTAATATTGAGAGACAGGCTGCTTTAGATTTGCCGCTCAGTTGAACCCTTCTTATCGATGAACATGGCGGGAAGGATGTGTTCGCTGCTGTTGGATGTGCGGGAAGGATGTGTTCGCTGCTGTTGGATGTGCGGGAAGGATGTGTTCGCTGTTGTTGGATATGCGGGAAGGCTGTGTTCCCTGCTGTTGGATATGCGGGAAGGCTGTGTTCCCTGCTGTTGGATATGCGGGAAGGATTTGTTCCCTGCTGTTGGATATGCGGGAAGACTGTGTTCGCTGCTGTTGGAAATGCGGGAAGGATGTGTTCGCTGCTGTTGGATATGCGGGAAGGATGTGTTCGCTGCTGTTGGATATGCGGGAAGGCTGTGTTCCCTGCTGTTGGATATGCGGGAAGGCTGTGTTCCCTGCTGTTGGATATGCGGGAAGGCTGTGTTCCCTGCTGTTGGATATGCGGGAAGTCTTGTTCCCTGCTGTTGGATATGCGGGAAGACTGTGTTCCATGCTGTTGGATATGCGGGAAGGCTGTGTTCCATGCTTGTTGGATATGCGGGAGGATGTTTTCGCTGCTGTTGGATATGCGGGAAGGATGTGTTCTTTGCTGTTATTTGAATACGGAAAACAAGATGTGTTTTCTACAGTTAAATGAACGCTGCTAACAAGATGAGTTCTATTTCGTTAAATGAACATGTAAACAGGTTGTGTTCCATTCTCTTAGATGATCATGGCCAGTATAACTTTTCCGCCGCCTGCATGCATGTTTTTCACCACCCAAGTGTAATTAAATCGCTTAGGCGACGAAAAACATGCATGCTCTGGCGCAAAAGTTTTGGTGGTAAGCAGGATGTGTTTCATTTTGTTAAGCGAACGCGACAAACAAGATGTGTTCGCACCTGCTAAAAGAACACGTAGAACAGGATATGATCATGCGATCGGCAGTAACAATGTTCTATGTATCAAGACCTCTGACTTAATGTATACAAATACAGCTTTCCTTGAAACCTGTCCCTGTCACTCGTAAGGAATTTTCCGCGAAATCCTATTGCTCTTTATTTCGTCCGAAATGCCTCACTAGAACATACTAAACTCAAAATTAAAAGGGTTTTTAAACTTCATGGTAATTTTTTGCATCTTCTTATAAAATACCCTTACCGTTTTTATCTAAAAACGTTTTATTCTAACTTCTCCTATCCTTTCCGGACACAACATCGCTAATCCTAACCTCACCGTTCGTAACCTAATCTCGCTTCGTAAAACTTAATTTAATTTAACTATAATATAAATCAATTTATATATAATATAATTGAAGTTTTCTATAATATAATAATATAACCTGGTGTAACGCGATCTTACCTAAATATAAGGCAATCTAACTTAACGTAATCCCCGCCAATTTTTTCCGGCGATTTACTATTCAAAACGAAATGGAAAATTACAGTGCAACGCAGGTGTTTTCCTCGGATACAAAGGCAATATAATGCAATGAAAGGATGTGTAATATAATTGAATCCAAGGTAATAAAATGGCCGAGTGTTTTTATTCGGGAGTATAATGCGATTTAAGAATATTTTTCGGGGTTCAAAATGCTTAGTGTCGCGAGCTGAAGTTTAGGAAGGTCTTCCTTTTGTCGACAGAGAATGGCTGTTTTTTTATCATTACAGACTATTTTTTTGTCACACTGCTGCTGCTCTATGCATCAGTAAATATGATACGGTATGATCCAAAACGCAGTTTAATATTAAGACATATATGATAAAAAACGCAGTTTATTAATTATGGCATAATGTGATAAAAAAAAAACAGTTTATTAAATATGACATAATACGATAAAATACACAGTTTATTAATTATGACATAATGTGATAAAAAATGCAGTTCATTAATTATGACATAATATGATAAAAAACGCAGATTGTTAACTATGACATAATACGATAAAAATATGCAGTTTAACCTGCTTTAATTATGCACCGTCCTTCATGGCCATTTTGTTCAGCACCTATTATATTCTACTAAGCATTGATAGAAAGCTAACTACAAATTTCGCTGGTAAATTCAGTTAAAAATAAATTTTATCTCATTAATTCATTTCAATTCATGGGCTTGTAAGTTTTTGGTTTCACATTACAGTAAAATCTTGCGTAGTTGTGCTCGTGTAAGTGCATGTCAGTTCATGGAAAAATAAGCCATAACAGGCGTTTAAATTTTGACTAACATAATAGTACACGACACTACCATTGCTTACCTTAAATATTTACCTTGTGACGAAAATTGTTTTTCTTTTGGTGAATCGATTTAAAATGATATCATTTTTTTCAAGTCTTATATGTTCTTCTTTATCTGTATAGCGTCGGCTTCTTTACGTTCTGAGACAAGATTTTCAATCACTCTACGCGTGCTCAGTTGTACGGCGGCAGCTTACGTTCGCTTTAAGAACCTACGCAGGCAGTTACGACCACGTAATTTGGTTGCGAGGTCGGAGTAGTACTGCTTGTAGCATATATTTACTTACATGAACTTACGCAGATACAGTTACGACTACTTAACACGTTCACTGCGTTTCTCCGGTTGTTCGTGGTTAGTTTGTCTAGGTTGCAAATAGCAGAGTTGGGAATTCGACTTAACTGCTCGACTTCCCTTTTATTCTTTCTTAGAAATATGAATGATACAATTGCACGATAACATTTCACCCTGTATGATGACAGTTATTTTAAAAAAGGTAACAAAACAGATGAAATGTCATTCGTCTATACCGGTACGTGAATGAGCAATTTACCTATTGGTACACATATGGCACAATACGCAGGGAACGTGTTAATTTGATTACGAGGCCGGAGCAATACTGCTGGTAGCATATATTCACGTAGAAGATCTCACGCAGCCAGTTACGACCACGTAATGTAGTAAGAAATTTAACCAACATTCCGAACTTAGCCTCTTTGACCCGGAGCACAAACTGACCTTCATAACTCTCCTACAAATAGCGTCTTAGGCCTTGAATGTTTTTGATAATTTAGACGAGTGCACCAGATGCCTCGCATTACTGGAGCGTGCTGAATTTTCTTGTGGCTTCTGTTTATCAAGTCAGGTTGATCTCAAAGCTCTCGACTGTTCCGCGTTTTTTTTAACAAGACACTGACGTACGAGTACGTCCTAAATAAGTGAATCTCCTACCTTATGGCGATTTATTGGGGGTATTTTTTACGAAATTTATGATTTTTATGATATTGATGATTTTATGAGATGATTTGTTATGAAATTGGTGATTTGTTCACAAAATTATGGAATTTTTAGCAAAATTAACGATTTTTTACGAAATTGACGATTTTTTTGCGGGATGAATATTGTGTTAAAATTACATCTGAATACATTTGTTGAAATTACATCTGATCACATTTATGTTGAAACCAAAGATCTGTACTCACCCTGCAGTGATGCTCCGTGCGGCTTCAGCGAAGAGCGTGAAGTGTAAGAAAATTCGAGAAAAATTTCGTATGCGCTTGCCTCAATTTTTCGCAGTATTTGCTTATTAAATCAGGGTTTGGGCACTATTGATCTGAAATAGAAAACAAAAGTTAGAAGTTAGTGTTATTTGTGGCTGGAAATATTACAATGGGTTATGATGGAGCCTTTCTGGTTTCACGTATATGCTGGTACTAGAAAATCATTGGGAAGTTGAAAACTAATAACGTCCCTGAATTCGGACGATTTATTCACGAGCAGTTTCTAATAGGATATGACGAAGTAATTTATACGAATTATAGAGAGATGCAATTCTATCAATAAAATAAAACAAATCAGCGGTAAAACTTTTTGCTAGCAGTGCCGGTGAATTTTTATTCAATAGCTTTCAAATTTCCTGTTGCTCTCGTTCACAATATATTTTCAAAGCAATTTGGGTCGAATTTAAATTTATAATACATTTATGAAATGAAAAAGAGAAACAAAGCTCAACTCTTAATCGTTAGGAATTAGGTTGGTTCAAATGCATTGTTTTCAGAACAGGTTTTTGTTTCAATGCATGTATTCTTCAATTTTATAGCTATAGTTGTCTCAAAAGTGATCGATTAAAGAGCGTTCAATACTAACACTATTTTTTACAGTATCTTGAAGTGATGGATTTGTAAAAAATGAATTTTCACGGCTCTACTAGAAGTTTTGCGCGGTAATCATAACCATTAATATTTTAGATATGTTGACTGGTGAAGAACGTTAAAAATGATGTCTTTATTTTTAACATAATGCAAACGTTTATACCTGAGATATACTTCATCGTTCAACTCACCTAAGAAAATGTTTTTACTAGCTTAGTGAACGTTCATTTGAAATTATGAGCGGTGCAGTATGTCTCAAAAAGTCGATCTGAGTCTTAAGATTATTGCTTGTCATTATTGAGTTATAACGTAGAGTACAGCAGAGTAACGTTTCAATGTTAATACAGCTCAACGATATTTCCAATCATCTTAACATGCTCGTGTTTGGAAACAGGAAAGCTTTTCTTTAAACTGAAAGTAACGTTACATGTAGTACTTTCGGAAGTGTTTTTTTAAGAAAAAGGCGTTTCTCTGAAAATAACGCTAATGGTAGCACACTCAGATGTTATTTTTAAAGAAAAATGCGTTTCATTGAAAATAACGTTACCTGTAGTTTTTGGAAGTTGATTTTATAGAAAATTGCGTGTTTATGAAAACAACGCTACATGTAGCAAGTTATTTTTTATAGAAAATTACGTCTCAAAATTTTTCACTATCATGTTACCAGGTATATGAGATACGAAATGAATGTCATAACAGAAGACGTTTCAAACATAAAGATCGTGAGTGGCTCGGATACGAAAAAAATAATAATGACACTGGAAATAGTTTATTGCATTAGATAGAACTGCATGAAGTGACGCTAGCACAGCCAACGAGGGAACTGTACGGATGACATTATTCTCCGAGAGACTTTGATAACTTTGGAAACTTTCGTAATTTTTGTGCAGATAATTGAAATTTCTTAGCCCATTTCTTGCATGGTTTCTAAAAAAGTGCAATGTCTTTCAGAAAGGTTCAGGGTATATCGGCTGATTGTTACTTGTATTTTATAAAAACGTATTGAAATTAATTTCTATAATTTGTAAAGGCTATAACTTACTGCTGTTGTACTTCAACACTGAAGTACATGTGCTCACTGACGACAGTTTGAGTGCATAAACGGGTAGTGAAGCTCGATGCACACTTGCTTAATGTACATTAATATAAACTAATCAATTTGGATTTATAAAACTTGATGACCTCAATTTGGCGTAGTAGTGATACATCTTGCTGTGGAGTAGATTTTTCTATCATTATTTATACTCGTGGTGTACAACTGCGTAATGTACTATTGCAATATTGCAAAACATGCTATTTGATGATGTAGTATTGAGTGATGTAATATTGAGTGATGTAATATTGAGTGATGTAATATTGAGTGATGTAATATTGAGTGATGTAATATTGCGTGATGTACTAATGCGGGATGTATTATGGGGTGGTGTACAATAGTGTGCTGCGCAATATTGCAATGTGTTAAAGCGTAACGAACAATGGTAAATGGACCGAGGTTTGATATACAATGGCAAAATATACCATTGTGCGATGCACTAATGCACAGTGTATCATCATCGCAATGACATAGAATCAATGCGTTTTTTCCACGTTTATTTTATTTCATCATCGCAATGAAATATAATCAAAGCGTTTTTTGCACGTTTATTTTATTTCATCATCGCGAGGAAATATAATAAAAGCGTTTTTTACATGTTTATTATATTTCATCATTGCAATGAAATCAATGCATCAACGCAATTTTTCCACATTTATTATAATTATTTCATTATCGCAATGAAAGATAACCAATGCACTTTTTCTACGTATATTATATTTCACTATTGCGATGAAGGATAATAAACCTGTAAAAAGCGCTCCATTTTACTAAATCACTTTGCAATTGATGTGAGCAGGGGTGGAATGGAAAGGCTTCTAATTAATAAAGTAAATTAGTTATATAAAATTATTTGTAAATAATTTTGAATTATTGAATTTTAATAATGAATGAATTTATTACGTAAATGAAATTTCATTAAAATCTGTAGAATTTCCTTATCATTTATGAGAAAATTGTGGTGCAGACATCGTATGTATTTAGTTTTACTACTTGCCACACATATTTTAGGTGTAGGAATTTTTATTTTGATTCGTTATAAGGTTTTAGACGTACGTTTTTCTGTTCCCTCTACCCAAATCAACAGCAATGTTGGTAGCAATGCACGAATGCACGCTCGCGTAAGTCTGGATGATGAATCTACCTGAATATATTACAAATGCATAGGAGCGATCTATTAGTGTAAATTAATGAGTTTTGAGTTCTGAATTGGTGTATCAAGTATTTGAAAACACACGACCTATGCACTATTGTTTGTCGTATTTTTAGAACATCGTTAAATAATTGTACAGCATTGTAATTTTTCATGCTTCAATATTTAGGTATTATTCTAAAATTTTCATTCTGATCAAAAGTTTCATGAACAGACGCGTAGGAAATTATTTTACTTTAGCTGGTATGGGTATGAGAAATGTCTACGGAATTAAATTCCGAGATTTAAGTTACTCCGCATCATTCTGATTCAATAGTCTACGGAAGTTACTACCAATATTTAACTTACTCTGTCCTATCATGATTCAACAGTCTACGGAAGTTACTACCAAGATTTGAGTTACTACTAAGATTGATACTTTGCACAATTGAAAAAATTTACGCAATACGTCCCCATGATTCACGTTACCTCGAACAATTCAAAATAATTTTTCGATTTGAATGTGTATATATTAGGTGTGCATATTCTTGAAGCATTCTAAGCTCAAAAACACGTGAGAAATTAAAAAAATCGCTCGTATCTATTCGCGATTTATTGCAACATTCAGCCGATATTTCACACTGCTTTATATGATACAAAAATTTACAGTTACAATTTTTAGGAACAACGAGTTTGTCCTCACAAAATTTCGATCACAAATACGCTTAGCGTTCAACAAGTGCTGACTAGAGGCAAACTCGAAGAGCAGCGGCGCAGCCCCACTTGCCTCTCCAAGATCTCGACGAACTCTGACATCCCACCGGCATCTCGCGGCCTTATATAGGTCTCTGCAGCCTCCTCAAAAGTGCCACCTGGGAATGCTTTGCTCTTACATTTCGGGGAACTTCAACTCTCTTCAATTTTCTGCTGCATGATTGTCGCACTAATCAGATCACAACGCTCACACGCGACGCAACGAACACAAACTCAACTCAATTATGAGACCTGAATGAAACGAGAGAAACTTTTCCTCTTGTAAATAAAGTATTTTAGTGTGTTAAGAGATTTGAAAGTCAACTCGATGTTGTAGGTTTTGTTGTACTTGCCTTCATTCATTTGATTAGACAACATGGCTGTGCTTTGTCTTTTCTGACGTGGTGAGATTTGTTCTTGTTCTTCTAAATTTTTCGTGACGTATTAGTTTTTTTAAAATCTTTTGCTAATCTAAAGTGAAGCTCACATATTTATTGTCACCATTGCGATTGTGACGTTTAGCTGAGTAGTTCTGAAAGTTCACTGTAGTTAAGTCTTGTGATGGTTCGTAGATATTTATACAGTTTTTCAGTTATTTTATCCATGCTTTTTCTCGAAATTAGGCGGTCTTTCAACCAAACTGTCCATAAGGCTACAATAAATTGAACTATAAAGAGTTACTATAAGTTTGAACGCTGACAAATTTTCCTCCCAACGAACGGGCAAGGTTCAAAATCAACTATTGAAAATGCGTTAAGAAGCTTTTAAGATGTATTCTAGTTTTTCATCTAACGTGAACCACTAGTTAACCAGATTTATTTAGCAATATCAGTACGTTATTTAAAGTTCTAATAACATCTATGCTTGAATGACTGATGAAGGTTTCGAAGCCTTAGTCCTTCTCATTGCTTAATACTACTGCGCTGATATCGTGTGGACTTCGGTTCGCACGTACTTTCGTTTGGAATTCGAATCCCCTCAGAGGGAGACAACTTCTGTGTCTGCGGGATTGAGCACTCCAAAAATGATAAATGTGATGTCTCGAGCTGAAAGTTGGGCAGACCTGCGTGTTGAAATAGAATAACTTTTTTTCGTTTAGGACCATCTTTTTTCTGTTTACTGAGGGTTTGTTTTTCAGGACCTATTATTTTTTCTTCAACTTTTATCATGTCATAAACTTCCTTCCGGACTCAATGTATCAATGCGCAATGAATCATATGAGAGAACATACCTTGTGCGTACATTCCACGTTCTTTCAACTTCATACCAAATGGTATTTTCGTTCCCCCTCAGAGGGATACAACTATTGTATCTATGGGAATTAGCGCTCCCAGGGGAAAAATGTGAGTGCCTGAGCTGAGAGTTAGGTAGGCCTTCTTTTTGTTGAAATAAAATATTTTTTGTCATGTTAAGGACCACCTTTTTTCGGTTCACTACTGTCCTGTTTTTCAGCACCTCTGACTTTCTTCTTCAACTTTTATCTTATTTCATGAACTTCTTTCCCATCTTACTGTGTTTATGCCCTTTCTGCATAGATTCCTCATTTTCTTATTTCCGTACTAAATGGTGCCTTCCTCCTTCCTCTCTTCGATACGCTTTATTTTTGCAGCGGTTAGGGAGGCTTAAACTAACTTATAATCTATAATCTGGTACTTTCGTTCTTTCTTTCTTTGGTATACCTTTGTCGTGGTTAGGGCAACTCAAACTAAGTTCTAATTAACAAAATTTGAATCTTATAAAAATTTCCCATACACAAGAAACTGCTTTGAGTTGGCAAATCATTGGGACATGAATGAAATGAGATATGTCTGTGTGGAATGAAATGTAAATTTTCGTGATGAAAGTTATTTTTAAGTGTCACTATTGCAATAATATTGGTTACATGAAAACGTTGAATTTTGAAAAAGAGCAAATCAGTTGATATTGAGATGTTGATTCCAATTTATATTTACCTGCTCTTGCATTTCAAATTTTGATTACATCGCCCGAGCCCGAAAAAAACCTCAGATGTTGAAAATAAGTGTCCAATTTTACTGAAAGCCACTTGAGCAAAGCTCCAAAGCGACAACGTAGTTTCACAATCAACGAGCATGCATCTTGATTACGAATCATAGTCGCAATGAAATCCTGCGCTACTTATAATTGATCTTACATCATTTCTGAAGAATCTAAGTAATTTCAGGCATCGATGAATGATTCTTGCCACCGTGAGAAAATGAAACCTTTGTTAACTGTGGCAATGCGTCGGTAATACAAGTAATTCAAACGTAATTACTGCTCTGATCAGTGTTATGAGATTGATAAATTGCATTCACGAAGCGATTTTTATTGGCAAAAGTTAATCAAGGCCTCAAGAGCTACACTTTGGAATGTAGCTCTTTGGAATGTAGTTCTTCATTTAATCTTCTTACTCGAATTTGACCTAAGATCAAGGGTTTAACTTCAGGAAATTCGTTTGTCTCGAGTTCTGAAATAATTGTCAGGTTTTGCTGCATTTAATATTCTCATTCTTTTCATGTTTTAATTTGCTGTTTAGGCTTCAAAACCATATCATTCGTTTAATTTGTTGGCTTTTCAATCGACCAATGTTTTAATATTCAATTAATAATTTAAATGTGTATTTTATCGTGTTTATACCTACTTGCGTTCATGTGTCAAGTTTTAGCATCTTTTTTAAGGAAGTTTCTTTTGGATTGATTCGTTTATTCACTTGAGAAATTATTAAGAACAATTTAAGAACTTTAATGACGTATAGAACTAGAACCCCATATGTGTTATTAGTAAAGGTGGGGACCAGAAATATTAGAAAATAAGTCCCAAATTAATTGAAATTATTCATAACCAATGAGCATAAATATTTCAAAACTATCAAGGGTTATAGCTTCTCACCATAAAATAACAGAGAAATTTATTCATATTTTGACACACATTTTTGTTTATGTACATTTAGATGATATTGTTTCTGTGAGCTCTCAGGGATCATTGGAAAAGCAATAGGTTAAGGTTAGTTAGTTTATGGAGACTTGCGCAGGTTAGTTTATGGAGACTTGCGCAGGTTAGTTTATGGAGACTTGCAGAGGTTAGTTTATGGAGACTTGCACAGGTTAGTTTATGGAGACTTGCACAGGTTAGTTTATGGAGACTTACACAGGTGAGCTTATGGAGACTTGCACAGGTTAGCTTATGGAGACCCTCATCTCCAGGGGTAAATTGTTAAGTTAATTCAGTTATAGATAGGCAATTATAGGCAATTGGAACTTCTCTCCATCGTGCCAACTTTGCTTCTCCCCGTTTTGAGGTCGTCTTTGCCCTCTCTTTTTCATCTTTTCTTCTTCTAAAGAGTTCTCCCCAGAGGGACACAACTGTTGTATCTATGGGAATTAGCGCTCCCAGGGAGACAATGTGAGGGCCCGAGCTAAAGGTTAGGTAGGCTTTCTTTTTGTTAAAATAACATAGGTTTTTGTTTTGTACCATCTTTTCTCAGTTCACTGCTGTCCTGTTTTTCAGCACCTACTACGTTCTTCTTCAACTTTGATCTTGTTTCATGAACTTTATTCTCATCTTCCTGTTTCTATGCCCTTTCTTCATGGATTCCACGTTCCCTTAACTCCCTACTAAATTGTGCCATTTTCCTTCCTCTCTTTGGATCTCATTTGTTGAGGATAGGGAGGTTTAAACTAACTAGTAATCTAATCTTATTTTTCTTCTAAAGAGTGCGGTTTCTATGAGCTGGGTATCCTTCATGGAAACACACCTTGTACGTAGATTCCATATTTCGTCCATCTCTATCAAATGGTTTTTCATTTCTTTCCTGAGATCGTTTTTGATGTGGCGGTAGAGTAATGAACTAAATATTATAATAATAATAATAATAGTATTAATAATCATAATGTTCGCTTAGGGATGCATTGCGTGCAATTGAAGGGAAGAGAGTGCATTTTAGAAATAGTTTAGAGCGTACACGTTGCCCCCATTGAAAAATACGCTCTTAAAATCTTAATCAATCTTCTTAAAATTTAATGTAGAGCTATAGTATTTAATACACTCGTCATTGTGATCATAATGATCATAGCCGGAAAAGTACATTTAAAATGTTTTGTATTCCGGAAGTCTGCTTCAATGATTTGGCTTAATTTTTTCTTATTTCTACATTTTCCAGAATTACCTAAACCGCAGCAATACTTCATTACGCACCCCTTGTAGTGCTCATTTAATTTTTGTGGATTCCCAAAATGAAATTAATTATTTATTGAACTGATTTGAAGTTTTACGCTGAATGTTTACCGAATTACTTTTTACACGCTTATAAAACGTGAATTTTTTTAAGTCTCCCTTAATATTTATTTTGTCCAATTTTTTTTTTGTAATCAGCAGGAAAACTAATCGAAAATTTTCGAGAACACGTCTCCTTCGTTTTTAATTGCAATGTTCTGTATTTATTTTTTTAAAACCAATTTTGCTACACTTCATTTAAAGCTGTACATGCATAATTACTCCAATCAACGGAAAAACTTCATAGAAGTATACTCTCGTGTCATGTGCAAGCATTGAAATAAACAAATACGTTTAGTGAGTTTCGTCATTGTATTTTTTTAAGGTCTTCGTTTGTCAGTGTAGTCGAATAAAATGAAAAGAATTACCAATATAAAAGGGAACATTATTTTAATTGAAAACGTTTCGGAATCTCCGATTCCATGATCAGTGCTGTAAAACAAAACATAAAAACGATAATGAAAAAATTTTCAGAACCATTAGAAACTAATGACAATATCTATACATCGAAAAATAGCAACGTCTAACAATTGGAAACTGAATTATCGTAAAATTTCAAATATTGTCTAAGCCCTTTCTAATTCTCCACAATCTAACGCTTAGTCCCATAAAAAAGTGTGATCTCTTTCTTCGCTTGGAAGAATTGAGGGTTCCGGTTCTAGTGGGTAGTTTTATGAAAGATTTACGTTCCTATGTCATGACAAATTGTTCGATTTAAATTTGATTCTTAAATAACTCCCGCATGGTTTTCCCACCGCTACTAATTTGTTTGAATTCAACATTCCACAGCCCGTTATAAGCAGCTTTTTTCTAGCCATTTGTCGGCAATTTGAATACCACATTATCCCACTTTCCAGAGGCCATTAGGCCATAAGTTTCAGTTTAGTTGTGTTTGTCTATCACGTGGTATTCATTGCGCTGCTTGCGATGATTCAGCTCACGGCCCTAGAAAAATATATAAATTAATTAATTGTTTGATATATATATATATATATATATATATATATATATATATATATATATATATATATAATCATCTTTCAATTATATATGTATAATATACGCAAACTTGCAGTAGCTGTGGCTCTCTCAATCAATGCGTTTAACTGAAGAACCACTCTTGTGCAAAAATGAGTAAAAATAACTGGTCTATCATATTCTGCGGATAATGACACTCACAGACGAAATACTGTTCGGTTACATCAGTTATATTCGAAGATACGTTTTCGAGAATTTTTTTATCTTATGCGCCCACTTCGCTTTTTTCAGTTTCAGTGTCTTCTTCACTATCTCTTGTGTCTTTTCTTCTTCTTGCTTCTTATTTTGCCCCTTCTATACGCAGGGTATCCTGTGTGGGAACACACCTTGTGCATAAATTCTCCGCTTACTACAGTCTATTCTAAATGGTCCCTCTTCTTCGCTCCTGAGCCCCTCGGGGGGACACAACTATTGTCTCTATGGGAATTAGTGCTCTCAGGGGGACTATGTAAGGGTCTGATCTAAAGGTTAGGTAGGCTTTCTTTTTGTTAAAATAGAATAGGTTTTGGTTTTGTTACGGACCACCTTTTTTCGGTTCACTGCTGTCCAATTTTTCAGCACCTACTACTTTTTCAACTTTTTCTTGTTTCATGATCTTCTTTCTTAGCTTTCTGTTTCTGTGCCCTTTCTGCATTGATTCTGTGTTGCCTTAACTCCATACTAAATGGTGCCTTCTTCCTTCCTCTCTTTGGATAGCCTTTGTTGCGGATAGGGGGGCTTAAACTAACTAAAAATCTAATTTAATATTCGCTCTTGAGATCGCCTTTGTTGAGGAAAGGAATTCCTAAACTGACTAATACAATAACACTAACCCAATTATTGTTTAAACAAGTTTTTCAAGCATTTCGCCCTTTCCTTCAAAGTGGACATTTATTACAAATGGTTTTTGGTTTCGAAAATGGTTTTTGTTTTTTTTACGGACCATCTATTTTTGGTTCACTGCTGTCATGTTTTTCACCACCTACTACTTTATTCTTCATCTTTTATCGAAAGACTTTTTGTATCATCCTTTCGTACAGATGGGTCTAGTAATAAAGTTTCGAATTAGTGAAAAACATTATGCAGCGTCGATTTTACGAAGCTTTTAGTTCATCCAATACCACTGTTAAGTGTTCTGTTATACTGCAGGGCTTCTCAACCGGGGGTACATGTACTCCTAGAAGTACATTTAACATACTTCATATGTTGAAATTCACAATATATATACATACAATCTTATGTGTATGTATAATTTTTAATCATCAAGTGTATTTTAATGGTTTTTCAAACCTTTAACTGTGCTGGGGGTACGTTAAGATACACCATTAAGCTAAAGGGGTACATGACAATAGAAAGGTTGAGGAGCCCAGTGGATGTCTTTTCGTCCGAAAATGCACCATGCCGAAATGAAGACTGTCTACTTCACAGCAATTATTAAATTTTGCTGTCGTTGAGTAAATGAAATACTGTTGCACAGAACGATTAATTTTTTATAATGATTACAATGCAGCTGCTCACAAACCATGACTCTAGTTTTTTCGTCTCGAATATTCGTTTTGGTGCATCTGCATCACCGATTTGAAAAGTGCTAAGCAGAGAAGCAATCCGAACAAAGCACATGAGATCTTCGTTTTGATGCACGTCGGAAATTCACTCAGACATCAATAATAACAATCAATTCAAAATTTTTATGCTAGGCGGGCAAATTAACCTTCAGTGTCTGTAATTATTTCTCAAGTATTGATTCTTAAGAGCTAGTGGGCCCGAAGGCGACCAATCAAGAGGCATTTCGTGTCGGGAGTGACCAATCAAGTAGCGTATCGTGTTCAGAGTGACCAATTAAAACTTGCACCATAACCGAGTTCAATTTGGTCATCAGGCTGTCCGGGGACCACTAGAACGACCTGCCAAAATGAACTTCTCGGCCCGCCGATAGTTGTCTGGATTTTAATCTAAATAAATAGCCGCTTGAGTGTCAGAAGTACCTTGTACTGAAAAAAGTTCAGCGAGCTGCTTCCAGGGCATGATGTACGTGCCAACTTTGTGCCTTAGAAGTTCACTGCATGAGTGGGTTTTGACAGCGTCTCAACACTTACATTGCGAGACGTGAGCCACCGGTGGTACACGGAGGGTATTTTTGTAATGCTGCGGGCCCAAAAGTAGTCACGAACTCAATTTTCATGAATACTTAATCAAAACCAAATGAAGGCACGATCCAGTTAACGTTTGCTACTTTTAACATTGCTGACTACAATTGACTTTAAATTAGAATTAAATATTAAACTTCAGTTTGAGCACTTCACGTGTTAAGTTTTAGCTGTCGAAGTTTCAAACACACAGCTCTCAGCAGCCCGTCATCGTGGTACTGATACTGGTGACCGGAATACAAGAACTCATTTCAAGTTGTTCAAATGTCAACTGCTAATTTTCGCCTTCAATTGACGGCATCAAAAATTACGCACAAGGGAAGTAGGTAACGTCTACAAATTTCACACGTTCATCAAAATGAAATATCGCAAACTTTGATGTACTGGGGTTTTGTGATCCGTGATGCGACAGCTTATTGTTTTTCTTTAAATGCGATCTTTTATTTGAGAACTTCAATTTTCTGGTTACGGCAACTCTCCGGTTACGGCAGCTCTCTGGCTATGGCAGCTCTCTGGCTATGGCAGCTCTCTGGCTATGGCAGCTCTCTGGCTATGGCAGCTCTCTGGCTATGGCAGCTCTCTGGCTATGGCAGCTCTCTGGCTATGGCAGCTCTCTGGCTATGGCAGCTCTCTGGCTATGGCAGCTCTCTGGCTCTGGCAGCTCTCTGGCTATGGCAGCTCTCTGGCTATGGCAGCTTTCTGGCTATGGCAGCTCTCTGGCTATGGCAGCTCTCTGGCTATGGCAGCTCTCTGGCTACGGCAGCTCTCTGGCTATGGCAGCTCTCTGGCTATGGCAGCTCTCTGGCTATGGCAGCTCTCTGGCTATGGCAGCTTTCTGGCTATGGCAGCTCTCTGGCTATGGCAGCTCTCTGGCTATGGCAGCTCTCTGGCTATGGCAGCTCTCTGGCTATGGCAGCTCTCTGGCTATGGCAGCTCTCTGGCTACGGCAGCTCTCTGGCTATGGCAGCTCTCTGGCTATGGCAGCTCTCTGGCTATGGCAGCTCTCTGGCTATGGCAGCTCTCTGGCTATGGCAGCTCTCTGGCTATGGCAGCTCTCTGGCTATGGCAGCTCTCTGGCTATGGCAGCTCTCTGGCTATGGCAGCTCTCTGGCTATGGCAGCTCTCTGGCTATGGCAGCTTTCTGGCTATGGCAGCTCTCTGGCTATGGCAGCTCTCTGGCTACGGCAGCTCTCTGGCTATGGCAGCTCTCTGGCTATGGCAGCTCTCTGGCTATGGCAGCTCTCTGGCTATGGCAGCTCTCTGGCTATGGCAGCTCTCTGGCTATGGCAGCTCTCTGGCTATGGCAACTCTCTGGTTATGGCAGCTCTCTGGCTATGGCAGCTCTCTGGCTATGGCAGCTCTCTGGCTATGGCAGCTCTCTGGCTATGGCAGCTCTCTGGCTATGGCAGCTCTCTGGCTATGGCAGCTCTCTGGCTATGGCAGCTTTCTGGCTATGGCAGCTCTCTGGCTATGGCAGCTCTCTGGCTATGGCAACTCTCTGGTTATGGCAGCTCTCTGGCTATGGCAGCTCTCTGGCTATGGCAGCTCTCTGGCTATGGCAGCTCTCTGGCTATGGCAACTCTCCGGTTACGGCAACTCTCTGGCTATGGCAGCTCTCTGGCTATGGCAGCTCTCTGGCTATGGCAGCTCTCTGGCTATGGCAGCTCTCTGGTTATGGCAGCTCTCTGGCTATGGCAGCTCTCTGGCTATGGCAGCTCTCTGGCTATGGCAACTTTCTGGCTATGGCAGATCTCTGGCTATGGCAGCTCTCTGGCTATGGCAGCTCTCTGGCTACGGCAGCTCTCTGGCTATGGCAGCTCTCTGGCTATGGCAGCTCTCTGGCTATGGCAACTCTCTGGCTATGGCAGCTCTCTGGCTATGGCAGCTCTCTGGCTATGGCAGCTCTCTGGCTATGGCAGCTCTCTGGCTATGGCAGCTCTCTGGCTATGGCAGCTCTCTGGCTATGGCAGCTCTCTGGCTATGGCAGCTCTCTGGCTATGGCAGCTCTCTGGCTATGGCAGCTCTCTGGCTATGGCAGCTCTCTGGCTATGGCAGCTCTCTGGCTATGGCAGCTCTCTGGCTATGGCAGCTCTCTGGCTATGGCAGCTCTCTGGCTATGGCAGCTCTCTGGCTATGGCAGCTCTCTGGCTATGGCAGCTCTCTGGCTATGGCAGCTCTCTGGCTGTGGCAGCTCTCTGGCTATGGCAGCTCTCTGGCTATGGCAGCTCTCTGGCTATGGCAGCTCTCTGGCTATGGCAGCTCTCTGGCTATGGCAGCTCTCTGGCTATGGCAGCTCTCTGGCTATGGCAGCTCTCTGGCTATGGCAGCTCTCTGGCTATGGCAGCTCTCTGGCTATGGCAGCTCTCTGGCTATGGCAGCTCTCTGGCTATGGCAGCTCTCTGGCTATGGCAGCTCTCTGGCTATGGCAGCTCTCTGGCTATGGCAGCTCTCTGGCTATGGCAGCTCTCTGGCTATGGCAGCTCTCTGGCTATGGCAGCTCTCTGGCTACGGCAGCTCTCTGGCTACGGCAGCTCTCTGGCTACGGCAGCTCTCTGGCTATGGCAGCTCTCTGGCTATGGCAGCTCTCTGGCTATGGCAGCTCTCTGGCTATGGCAGCTCTCTGGCTATGGCAGCTCTCTGGCTATGGCAGCTCTCTGGCTATGGCAGCTCTCTGGCTATGGCAGCTCTCTGGCTATGGCAGCTCTCTGGCTATTGCAGCTCTCTGGCTATGGCAGCTCTCTGGCTATGGCAGCTCTCTGGCTATGGCAGCTCTCTGGCTATGGCAGCTCTCTGGCTATGGCAGCTCTCTGGCTATGGCAGCTCTCTGGCTATGGCAGCTCTCTGGCTATGGCAGCTCTCTGGCTATGGCAACTCTCTGGCTATGGCAACTCTCTGGCTACGGCAGCTCAGAGGGACACAACTGTCGTATCTTCAGGAATCAACGCTCCAGGTGGAATATGCGCGGTCCTGATTTAAAGGTTAGGTAGGCCTTCCTTTAGTTGATATAGTAAAGGTTTTTTTTTTGTTACGGACCATCTTTTTCGGTTCACTGCTGTCCTGTTTTTTTACCACCTACTACTATATTCTCCAAGTTTTATCTTGTTTCATGCACTTCTTTCTCGACTTACCGTTTCTAAACAAACACCTTGTGCATATGTTCCGCGTTCCTTTAACTCCATACTAAATGGTGCTTTCATTCTTGATCTCTTGGGCGCGTATTTGTTGCGGTTAGGGAAGCTTAAACTAACATTTAATTTAGTAAATGTATCATACATGCGATGAATTAATCTTTCTATAAAATCTTTCACATCTTTCAAAAATCTTAGTGTTCTGCAAACTGAGAGAAACAGGTGACTAAATAACAAGGGATCCCCAAAAAATGTACTCATCCTTTGACTGATGATTACTCGTGGATTATTTTTTTTATTGCTACTGAGCTTTCTTTCATGGCATTAAATTTTCTTCAACAATATAAAGTTCTTTTCTAATATAACTCATCAGACCAGTGTCCACGCGAACAAAAACATCAAAACAAAATACACGAGCTCGGGACTGTCAAAAAGTGAGTACATTTTTTTGGGACACCCTGTACGTATAGACACCGCACAGCCCCGGCCTGTCTTGCCTTTCTTGATCGGTTTGCCCTGAATGGCTGTGCGTTTTTTCTTCTACCACGCACTTTAACCAATTTTATAAGCGCTTCACGCTGAGGTCTATTTCAGGTTTGCTGTTAGTGAGCCATGGTTTTTGTAAGCTGGAGGCTAGTGAACGATTTTTTTCATTCAAGATAGATAGATAGATAGATTTCCCTCATGGTCCCTCAAGAGGGAAATAACTATTTTATCTACGTAAATTAGCACCCCAAAAAATTGAAAAAAACTTGTACCTTTTTCGATTATGGTTCCCGAAGAGGGATATAACTATTTATCTATGTAAATTAGCACCCCATAGAGAAAATATGAGGTCCTGGCCCAAAGGTCAGGTAGCTCTTTTGTTGAAATAAAATATTTTTTTTATTGTATAACTGACCAATTATTTTTGGTTCAGTGTTGCCACGTTTTCCAGCACTTAAAACATTCTTTCCCAATATTAATCTTGTTTCATAAACATTCCCAAGCTCTCAGTTTCTGTGCGCAGGGGATCTTGGATGGGATCACTCGTTGCGTATAGATTCTCCGATCCCTTAACTCCATACTTATTGATGCGTTCTATCTCCCTTTTTGGAACATCTTTTTTAGCTGAAACTAATATATCTAACGCAACTTTAGCTTGAGGTATTTTTTAGAATCCATAAAATTGACTCGCGGAAATTTTCGCTGGTTGGTTCGAATGAACGCTCGACCGGCTAGCTGACTGGAGCGAACGCTCGGCCGGCTAGCTGACTGGAGCGAACGCTCGGCCGGCTAGCTGACTGGAGCGAACGCTCGGCCGGCTAGCTGACTGGAGCGAACGCTCGACCGGCTAGCTGACTGGAGCGAACGCTCGGCCGGCTAGCTGACTGGAGCGAACGCTCGACCGGCTAGCTGACTGGAGCGAACGCTCGGCCGGCTAGCTGACTGGAGCGAACGCTCGGCCGGCTAGCTGACTGGAGCGAACACTCGACCGGCTAGCTGACTAGAGCGAACGCTCGACCGGCTAGCTGACTGGAGCGAACGCTCGGCCGGCTAGCTGACTGGAGCGAACGCTCAGCCGGCTAGCTGACTGGAGCGAACGCTCGGCCGGCTAGCTGACTGGAGCGAACGCTCAGCCGGCTAGCTGACTGGAGCGAACGCTCGGCCGCCTAGCTGACTGGAGCGAACGCTCGGCCGGCTAGCTGACTGGAGCGAACGCTCGGCCGGCTAGCTGACTGGAGCGAACGCTCGGCCGGCTAGCTGACTGGAGTGAACGCTCAGCCGGCTAGCTGACTGGAGCGAACGCTCGGCCGGCTAGCTAACTGGAGCGAACGCTCAGCCGGCTAGCTGACTGGAGCGAACGCTCGGCCGGCTAGCTGACTGGAGCGAACGCTCGGCCGGCTAGCTGACTGGAGCGAACGCTCGGCCGGCTAGCTGACTGGAGCGAACGCTCGGCCGGCTAGCTGACTGGAGCGAACGCTCAGCCGGCTAGCTGACTGGAGCGAACGCTCAGCCGGCTAGCTGACTGGAGCGAACGCTCGGCCGGCTAGCTGACTGGAGTGAACGCTCGGCCGGCTAGCTGACTGGAGTGAACGCTCGGCCTGCTAGCTGACTGGAGTGAACGCTCGGCCTGCTAGCTGACTGGAGTGAACGCTCGGCCTGCTAGCTGACTGGAGTGAACGCTCGGCCGGCTAGCTGACTGGAGCGAACGCTCGGCCGGCTAGCTGACTGGAGCGAACGCTCGACCGGCTAGCTGACTGGAGCGAACGCTCGGCCGGCTAGCTGACTGGAGTGAACGCTCGGCCGGCTAGCTGACTGGAGTGAACGCTCGGCCGGCTAGCTGACTGGAGTGAACGCTCGGCCGGCTAGCTGACTGGAGTGAACGCTCGGCCGGCTAGCTGACTGGAGTGAACGCTCGGCCGGCTAGCTGACTGGAGTGAACGCTCGGCCGGCTAGCTGACTGGAGTGAACGCTCGGCCGGCTAGCTGACTGGAGTGAACGCTCGGCCGGCTAGCTGACTGGAGTGAACGCTCGGCCGGCTAGCTGACTGGAGTGAACGCTCGGCCGGCTAGCTGACTGGAGTGAACGCTCGGCCGGCTAGCTGACTGGAGTGAACGCTCGGCCGGCTAGCTGACTGGAGCGAACGCTTGGTCGGCTCGTTGGAGTGAACATGCGGTCAGCTGTTACGACCACACACCATAGAACTACATAGTAACTCATGTTTCATAAATCAGAATCATTTGTACCATGAAAGCGCTGTAGAATAAAAAATTATTTTACTTGTTTATGGTGAATAATAAAGTTTTTCTCAACGCGTAAGCCAACAGATATCAGTTTTGCAATGCTCCTGATACTTTATTGATTCAAAAAAATGGAAAGGTTTGATTTTAGTCTTGTAATTTTGTACAGGTTCTTCTAGTTTCCCATAGTCATCACACAAGCAGTGGAAGTTAAATATTCTAACCCGAAGATAATTGTTCTGCTTTTTGTTCAAACATCGCATTACTCTTCAAAGTGCATAGAATTAATTTAGAATACAATTTTGCGTGCATTTCTTGCAGTCAACACACTCGTGAGATTGAAAGTCAATATCAATACAACTAAGATCCGAATTTCATCCATGGACGCAGATGCGAGTAATCTAATGTTGCGGAGTGAAACCTCAGTAATATTCCCGGTGGCTGGAGCTCAAATGGTGCCAGAATTTGATGTGGTCAGTCGGACGTGACCAGCTCCTCAACTTTTGCTGAGAGCTGCGGCGAGACGGCCTGCAGCGGCACAGTTGAGTTCTAGGTGTGAACTTTGATTGACTTTGTTTATTGGTTTGTTGGGTCTTGTTGATAGGTAATTGTGTCGTGTTACTTGGTTAATTGTGTCTTGTTTATTTGTTAATTGCGTGTTGTTGAAAGGTTATATTGTGTCTGGTTTATTGGTTAACCCTTTAACGTCCGAATTTTTGTACTCATATTACCGTTAACACAACCACCGTCACTAAACTGGCGCTGGCATCTGGCAGTCACCGATATCAGGATGGGATAAGAACTGCCACTCGGCAGAGAACTTCAAAGAACACATTAGGGAACTAATTGAATAAGAATTAAAATATATTGAAGGGGAATTTTGAAAGAGGACACTGGTGTCCTCTGGGGCGTTAAAGGGTTAATTGTCTTGTTTATTGGTTAATTGTCTTGTTTATTGGTTAATTGTGTCTTGTTTATTGGTTAATTGTGTCTTGTTTATTTGTTAATTGCGTCTTGTTGAAAGGTTATATTGTATCTGGTTTATTGGTTAATTGTCTTGTTTATTGGTTAATTGTGTCTTGAATATTTGTTAATTGCGTCTTGTTGAAAGGTTATATTGTGTCTGGTTTATTGGTAAAATTGTCTTGTTTATAGCTTTATTGTGTCTTGTTTGTAGGTTAATTGTCTTGTTTATAGGTCAATTGTTTCTTGTTTATAGGTTAATTGTGCATTGTTAATAGGTTAATTGTGTCTTGTTTATTGGTTTATTGTGTCTTGTTTATTGGTTTATTGTGTCTTGTTTATTGGTTTATTGTGTCTTGTTTATTGGTTTATTGTGTCCGGTTTATAGGTTTATTGTCTCCTTTATTGGATTATTGTGTCTTGTTTATAGGTTAATTGTGTCTTGTTTATTGGTTTATTGTGTCTTGTTTATTGGTTTATTGTGTCTTGTTTATTGGTTTATTGTGTCTTGTTTATTGGTTTATTGTCTCCTGTTTATAGGTTAATTGTATCTTGTTTATAGGTTTATTGTGTCTTGTTTATTGGTTTATTGTGTCTTGTTTATTGGTTTATTGTGTCTTGTTTATTGGTTTATTGTGTCTTGTTTATTGGTTTATTGTGTCTTGTTTATTGGTTTATTGTGTCTTGTTTATTGGTTTATTGTCTCCTTTATTGGTTTATTGTCTCCTTTATTGGATTATTGTGTCTTGTTTATTGATTCATTGTGTCTTGTTTATTGATTTATTATGTCTTGTTTATTGGTTTATTGTGTCTTGCTTATTGGTTTATTGTGTCTTGTTTATTGGTTTATTGTGTCTTGTTTATAGGTTAATTGTCTTGTTTATTGGTTTATTGTGTCTTGTTTATAGGTTTATAGAGTCTTGTTTATTGGTTTATAGAGTCTTGTTTATTGGTTTATTGTGTCTTGTTTAATGGTTTATTGTGTCTTGTTTATAGGTTAATTGAGTCTTTTTAAAGGTCATTTGTGTCTTTTTAAAGGTCATTTCTGTCTTTTTAAAGGTCATTTCTGTCATGTCATAGGTTAATTGTGTCCTATGGTATGTATGTTTTAAGATCATACTAATTTTCCTCTGTTGAATTTATTGAATCTTAGGGTATTGATGTTCTCAGATTAAGATGTCGGGTTTTATATTGAGTACCGTAGAAACAAAACAGTTTCTCAAATATCACCCTAGATATATTTTGGAATCAAACCAGCAAGGGACCCCTCAGGGGGATACAACTATTGTATCTATGGGAATTGGCGCTCCCAGGGGGACTATGTGAGGGCCCGAGCTAAAGGTTAGGTAGGCTTCCTTTTTGTTGTAATAAAATAGGTTATTGTTTCGTTACGGACCATCGTTTTTCGGTTCACTGTTGTCCTGTTTTTCAGCACCTACTGCTTTCTTCTTCAACTTTTTTCTTGTTTCATGAACTTCTTTCCTAGCTTACTGTTTCTGTGCACTTCGTGCATAGATTCCGCGTTCCCTCAACTCCATACTAAATGGTGCCTTCCTCTTTCCTCTCTTGGAACATCTTTGTCGTGGTTAAGGGAGGCTAAAACTTTCTTATATAATAATAATAATAACCAGCAAGGGAAATACGGGCTGATTAATGAAACGTTAGCTAAATTTTGCTTCGCTAAGTTTAGAAATACTGTAAAAGCGTCAGCTTAATTGGAAGCAAAGTCTTTCGCATTCGTGGAATATTTGAGAATAGTTTGCTTAAATCTCATTTGTTGCGGTTTGCGGCATGCACCCAATACTTGTGTCAGAGCTTTGCTTCTCTGATAAATCAACTCATCGTTTCTGTTTAAACTCATAAAACTGCAATGCCTCTGATCTTCGATCACGCTCAAAACTGAAGGAAGAATGTGTTTTGCAGGATATATTAACGTACTGTGCATCGCTGTTTCGAGTAATTCTGTGCTGTTTCTAACGAGACCCTGGTGGTAATATAGCCCCAAATGGATGATAATCATGATCATTATTGTTTCTTGTGTAGTTTAATTTATCGGAGTCTCTTTGAGGTCATTCTACACGAGTCAACACATTAAATGTTTGTTTTCGGGCTCAGCGAAAGAGCTGCAGAACACACGGGACCATTCATATATTAGATTATTCGAGACTTTTTGCTCAGTAATTTTCAATTTTCTGACTAATTTTATGTCCACGAGTGGGGTTATTATTGAATGATTGAGATTAGACATGATAATAAACACAATAGCTGTCTGTGTTTAGTTGTTTTGCAGGCAAAATAAGCCAAAAGGCTTCCATGTTTTGAATTCATTTGGGTCTGAAAAGTGATGTTTTCAAATAGGCTTCCCATTGAAGCGTTTATATGAGTCTCGATTCTCAAAATCGATGAAAGCAATAATTTTAGCTAGATCTAGACAGTATTTGGTCTGTAAATAACAATTTTACGGGATTATTTTCCTGTTTACAATGAGAGCGATGTGAACGATTTTATACAAACATTTGTCCCGTCATATTCTCTAAACTCAATTCTTAATTTTTCCAGTATCTTCATTATTAATAATAACTTTTAACTACAATGGATAAACTAAAGGACTAAACTAAAGAGCAAGTCGATAAATCTTTCAATAATTGGTAGACAAAAGTCAGTCGGCCAGACCGAACTGCATGAGTCTCCACTGAAAACATCACGGCTTATCTAAGTTATTTTCTGTTTATACTTCCCTAAATAATGCTAATATATCATGCAAAATTTCATTCATTCCAAAAAGAACATAAAAAGAGCGGAGATGACAGCTCATACTAAGTTAGGGCTTAAGTTTAGTTTGTAAGCTCCCAGTTGGACAATGTGAGGGCCCGAGCTGAGAGTTAGGTAGGCCTTCATTTTTTTGTTGAAATAAAATGTTTTTGTTTTGTTAAGGACCATCATTTTTCGGTTCACTGCTGTCCTGTTCTTCAACACCTACTACTTTCTTCTTCAACTTTGGTTTTGTTTCATGATCTTCTTTCACAACTTACCGTTTCTATGCCTTTCTGCGTAGATTCCGCGTTTCCTTAACTCCATACTAAATGGTGCCTTCCTCCTTCCTCTCTTTGGATCACATTTGTTGCTGGGTAGGGAGGCTAAAACTAACGACTAATCTTATCTAATCTTCAGTTTGTTAGTACTAACGTCCCCTATTTTGTTCAAAGGTTCAGGTGAAAAGAACATTCAAAGTTGACATCAAGTTTTTTCTCTAGCTTCCAATTCTACGTTTCTTTTTACATTTTTAATCACCGCAATTAATTATTTTCTAAATTTCCTTCACGATGATTTGATGTCTCTTATTTACAGGGAGTTTTTGTGATAGTAATGAATTTTTAAGTTAGATAAATTAGGACATCAGCCTAGAATTGGTTAAAATTTCCCGATGGTAAAATTTGGATTGAGAGCGTTTACTGCAAATAATTACCATGCAGTGTACACAATTTCAGCGAAGCTTGAGTTTTTTCGAGCTCTGAAGCTATTTTGTCGTCGGCTCAAAATTCTGACGCCCGAGTATGGCTTTTCTAAGCTTGATGGTAATTGTATTTTGATAAGCTGAGTTTGGAATCTTCATTTTATTCACCATTTCTGGGCACTCTTCTGCCTCTGAAGTGGCTGCAATGCGGAAACGCTAATAGGGAACGAATCTACCTCAATTTTCAGCACGGATCCCCCTCAGGGAGATGTAACTATTGTGTCTGAGGGAATTTGCGCTCCCAGGGGGGAAAATGTGTGAGGGCCCGAGCTGAAAGTTAGGTAGGTTTTTTTTAAAATATTTTTTTGTTATGTAAAGGACCACTTTTTTTGGTTTAGTGCTGTCCTGTTTTTCAGCACCTAATACTTTCTGCTTCAACTTTTATCTTGTTCCATGAACTTGTTTCTTAACTTACTGTTCCTATGCCCCTTCCGCTCTTCGATACGCTCATTTTTTGCAGCGGATTACAAAAATGACATATAATATAGTGTAATCTCAGCGCGAATCTTTGTGATGAGTAATATGCTCAAAATTTGAGTGACAATTAATTAAAGCGATCGCGAATATTAAACCCCGCATGGGGGCGTGCAAAAATTGTTCTATTTTTAGGGCTTATGCTTACTTCGCACGAACTCAGACCAGGTAACGAGACAAACACTCCAAAATAAGCCAGAAATTGACACCTCATTTCAACAGAAACGCGAGTTTTTCCCCGCTCTACCACACCAATTTTGCTCGTCTCGATCCACCCGCTGATCATCAGGTCTCGTTAAGCAGATTTCAGCGAAGTGAAAGCTTCATTTCAGGGTACGACAGGAATTTCCTGGCATTCTTCCTTGTTACGACGGTGCAAAATGCAGCCCAATTAGTGACACCGAACGTCATTACGCCGACCACGCGTCTCCGTGTGACTCGAGACGGGAACGAGTATTTCCCTCCCTCTGAGCACAGCTCCCTCAGGGGGATACAGCTATTGTATCTAGTGGAATTAGCACTCCCATGGGGAAATGTGAAGTCTTGAGCTGAGAGTTAGGCATTTTTATGATAAAATAGTGTTTTTTTACATGATGGATCATCTTTTTTGGTTCACTGCTGTCTTATTTTTCAGCACCTTTGCCTTTCTTTTCCAACTTTTATATTGTTTGAGAGCCATTCTTTTTAACTTAGTTTCTACGCACAGCTAATTTTGTGTGGGAACAAACCTTGTGCATCGATTCCGCGACTCTAAACTCCATATTAAATTTGTGGCTTCAACTTTCCTCTCTTTGGAGCACCTTGGTTGCACTTTGGGAGGCTTACACTAATTTATTTAACACTCTGACTGCGACGTTCGCCCCCGGTGGTACACGGAGATAATTTTCATAATGCTGCTGACCCACAAGTGGTCGAAAATTCAATTTTCATAAATACTTAATTGAAGACAAATTAAGACACGATCCAGTTCGTGTTTGTTATTTTCAAAATAGTTTACTACAATTGACATTAAATTGGAGTTTGGCATTGAACTTAATATTTAGGAGTCGCAGTCAGAGGGTTAATCTGAGTCGTGCATGAACTTATTTCCTCTATGATGGACATGTGTGTAGGGAAGGACAGTGCCGTTGATAGGCTCACAAATTTCTTGCAGTGGTTATCACTGCCTCAACACAGCCGCATTTTTAACCGAATTTTTGTATTCCACTCAAATTGGAAGTTATTTGCAGTAAGGAATTTTGAAAATTGCACACATTGACCGGGTCGTGTTTTCATTCAACGTTATTTCAATGTTTGTGAAAAACTGAGCTTGTGACTACTGGTCGGTCAGCAGTATTCTGGAAATCCCTTCCGTGGTCACCGGTGACGATAAAAATGTTAAAAAATAAATGGGTTGGGTTTTTGTGTAACTTTTTTATAAAATTAAGCATAAAATAATTGAGAGAACCAATTTATTGATCAATATAGCGTGCCCCTAGGTCAGGTAAATAAGGTTAAACATAACTGCACACCTTAAAATAGCGTTGATGATACCCCTCAGGGGGATACAGGTATTGTATCTATGGGAATTAGCGCTCCCAGGGGGACTATGTGAGGGCCTGAGCTAAAGGTTAGGTAGGCTTCCTTTTATTGAAGTAGAATAAGTTTTTCTTTTGTTACGGACCATCTTTTTTCGGTTCACTGCTGTCCTGTTTTTCAGCACCTACTACTTTCTTCTTCAACTTTTTCTTGTTTCATGAACTTCTTTCTTAGCTTCCTGTTTTTGTGCACCTTGTGCATAGATTCCGCGTTCCCTCAACTCCATACTAAATGATGCCTTCCTCCTTACTCTCTTAGAACATCTTTGTCGTGCAATTAAGGGAGGCTTAAACTTTCTTATAATAATAATAATAATAATAATAATAATAATAATAATAATAATAATAATAACAATCGTGATTTGGGGCGGGGCTGCGCTCCGGCGACGTAACTTGCGTGATTTCTTGCGCTCCGCAGCCGTGATGCTCCTGGACGACGCCGGGCGTGCGCTTCAGGCACTTGAGGCCGCCCGCGCGACGCAGAAATGCGCTTCCGTGACGAGGCCTCTCATAAGTTTTCGCTCAGCCACAAGCTAGCGCTCAGTAATTGGGAACCATGATTGGTTGTCACCGATTGCCCCCCTTCCAATCACTGGTCAACTCTCATTGCCCCCTTTTGAGGCTAGAATCTTTCATTGGTGGAACGGTTACTTTTGGCAGCCATTTTTTTATATAATACGATAAAAGGGGGCTAACAACGCCCACTTTAGCCTCGTGAGCGCGTCCGAATGTGATGAATTAACGCCTGTGTAAACTCGATCCTTAGAGGTTTCACAATTATGTCAAGCCGTGTAATTATGTTTATATTTATAATAAACGAATTACATTTCTGTCAAAGATTTATTTTTGTTTGATTGTCCATTGCTGTCATGAAAATGTTTAACTTCAAAGATGAAAGACCTATGATTAAATTGAATGTCTTACACGTTGACTGCTTAGAGTTAAAGTAAAGTTCAATATGCAACTCGAATTTAGAGTCAGAAGTGCTTTGCAATCATATAAATACCTAGCATTAACTGGGTCCATTTTCTAACTTAATTTAAAAATGGGTATTTGAATTTTTCATAAGACCAATTGATGCACCGTATTGCGAGCATCGTGTGGCTGGTGTGGTGTGTTGTTGGTGTGGTGTGTGTTTGGTGTGGTGTGTGTTTGGTGTGGTGTGTGTTTGGTGTGGTGTGTGGTTGGTGTGGTGTGTGGTTGGTGTGGTGTGTTGTTGGTGTGGTGTGTGTTTGGTGTGGTGTGTGTTTGGTGTGGTGTGTGGTTGGTGTGGTGTGTGGTTGGTGTGGTGTGTTGTTGGTGTGGTGTGTGTTTGGTGTGGTGTGTGTTTGGTGTGGTGTGTGTTTGGTGTGGTGTGTGGTTGGTGTGGTGTGTGGTTGGTGTGGTGTGTGGTTGGTGTGGTGTGTGGTTGGTGTGGTGTGTGGTTGGTGTGGTGTGTGGTTGGTGTGGTGTGTGGTTGGTGTGGTGTGTGGTTGGTGTGGTGTGTGGTGTTTGGTTGGTGTGGTGTGTGGTTGGTGTGGTGTGTGGTTGGTGTGGTGTGTGGTTGGTGTGGTGTGTGGTTGGTGTGGTGTGTGGTTGGTGTGGTGTGTGGTGTTTGGTTGGTGTGGTGTGTGGTTGGTGTGGTGTGTGGTTGGTGTGGTGTGTGGTTGGTGTGGTGTGTGGTTGGTGTGGTGTGTGGTTGGTGTGGTGTGTGGTTGGTGTGGTGTGTGGTTGGTGTGGTGTGTGGTTGGTGTGGTTGGTGTGGTGTGTGGTTGGTGTGGTGTGTGGTTGGTGTGGTGTGTGGTTGGTGTGGTGTGTGGTTGGTGGGGTGTGTGGTTGGTGGGGTGTGTTGTTGGTGTGGTGTGTGGTTGGTGTACGTGGTGTGTGGTTGGTGTACGTGGTGTGTGGTTGGTGTGGTGTGCCGTTGGTGTGGTGTGCGGTTGGTGGGGTGTGTGGTTGGTGTGGTGTGTGGTTGGTGGGGTGTGGTTGGTGGGGTGTGTTTTTGGTGTGGTGTGTGGTTGGTGTGGTGTGTGGTTGGTGTGGTGTGTGGTTGGTGTGGTGTGTGGTTGGTGTGGTGTGTGGTTGGTGTGGTGTGTGGTTGGTGTGGTGTGTGGTTGGTGTGGTGTGTGGTTGGTGTGGTGTGTGGTTGGTGTGGTGTGTGGTTGGTGTGGTGTGTGGTTGGTGTGGTGTGTGGTTGGTGGGGTGTGTGGTTGGTGGGGTGTGTGGTTGGTGGGGTGTGTGGTTGGTGGGGTGTGTTGTTGGTGGGGTGTGTTGTTGGTGTGGTGTGTTGTTGGTGTGGTGTGTGTTTGGTGTGGTGTGTGGTTGGTGTACGTGGAGTGTGGTTGGTGTGGTGTGTGGTTGGTGTGGTGTGTGGTTGGTGGGGTGTGTTGTTGGTGTGGTGTGTGTTTGGTGTGGTGTGTGTTTGGTGTGGTGTGTGGTTGGTGTGGTGTGTGGTTGGTGTGGTGTGTGGTTGGCGTGGTGTGTGTTTGGTGTGGTGTGTGGTTGGTGTGGTGTGTGGTTGGGGTGGTGTGTGGTTGGCGTGGTGTGTGTTTGGTGTGGTGTGTGGTTGGTGGGGTGTGTGGTTGGTGGGGTGTGTGGTTGGTGGGGTGTGTGGTTGGTGGGGTGTGTGGTTGGTGGGGTGTGTGGTTGGTGTGGTGTGTGGTTGGTGTGGTATGTGGTTGGTGTGGTGTGTTGTTGGTGTGGTGTGTGTTTGGTGTGGTGTGTGTTTGGTGTGGTGTGTGTTTGGTGTGGTGTGTGGTTGGTGTGGTGTGTGGTTGGTGTGGTGTGTGGTTGGTGTGGTGTGTGGTTGGTGTGGTGTGTGGTTGGTGTGGTGTGTGGTTGGTGTGGTGTGTGGTTGGTGTGGTGTGTGGTTGGTGTGGTGTGTGGTTGGTGTGGTGTGTGGTGTTTGGTTGGTGTGGTGTGTGGTTGGTGTGGTGTGTGGTTGGTGTGGTGTGTGGTTGGTGTGGTGTGTGGTTGGTGTGGTGTGTGGTTGGTGTGGTGTGTGGTTGGTGTGGTGTGTGGTGTTTGGTTGGTGTGGTGTGTGGTTGGTGTGGTGTGTGGTTGGTGTGGTGTGTGGTTGGTGTGGTGTGTGGTTGGTGTGGTGTGTGGTTGGTGTGGTGTGTGGTTGGTGTGGTGTGTGGTTGGTGTGGTGTGTGGTTGGTGTGGTTGGTGTGGTGTGTGGTTGGTGTGGTGTGTGGTTGGTGTGGTGTGTGGTTGGTGTGGTGTGTGGTTGGTGGGGTGTGTGGTTGGTGGGGTGTGTTGTTGGTGTGGTGTGTGGTTGGTGTACGTGGTGTGTGGTTGGTGTACGTGGTGTGTGGTTGGTGTGGTGTGCCGTTGGTGTGGTGTGCGGTTGGTGGGGTGTGTGGTTGGTGTGGTGTGTGGTTGGTGGGGTGTGGTTGGTGGGGTGTGTTTTTGGTGTGGTGTGTGGTTGGTGTGGTGTGTGGTTGGTGTGGTGTGTGGTTGGTGTGGTGTGTGGTTGGTGTGGTGTGTGGTTGGTGTGGTGTGTGGTTGGTGTGGTGTGTGGTTGGTGTGGTGTGTGGTTGGTGTGGTGTGTGGTTGGTGTGGTGTGTGGTTGGTGTGGTGTGTGGTTGGTGGGGTGTGTGGTTGGTGGGGTGTGTGGTTGGTGGGGTGTGTTGTTGGTGGGGTGTGTTGTTGGTGTGGTGTGTTGTTGGTGTGGTGTGTGTTTGGTGTGGTGTGTGGTTGGTGTACGTGGAGTGTGGTTGGTGTGGTGTGTGGTTGGTGTGGTGTGTGGTTGGTGGGGTGTGTTGTTGGTGTGGTGTGTGTTTGGTGTGGTGTGTGTTTGGTGTGGTGTGTGGTTGGTGTGGTGTGTGGTTGGTGTGGTGTGTGGTTGGCGTGGTGTGTGTTTGGTGTGGTGTGTGGTTGGTGTGGTGTGTGGTTGGGGTGGTGTGTGGTTGGCGTGGTGTGTGTTTGGTGTGGTGTGTGGTTGGTGGGGTGTGTGGTTGGTGGGGTGTGTGGTTGGTGGGGTGTGTGGTTGGTGGGGTGTGTGGTTGGTGGGGTGTGCGGCTGGTGTGGTATGCGGCTGGTGTGGTGTGTGGTTGGTGTGGTGTGTGGTTGGTGTGGTGTGTGGTTGGTGGGGTGTGTGGTTGGTGGGGTGTGTGGTTGGTGGGATGTGTGGTTGGTGGGGTGTGTGGTTGGTGGGGTGTGTGGTTGGTGGGGTGTGTGGTTGGTGAGGTGTGCGGCTGGTGTGGTATGCGGCTGGTGTGGTGTGTGGTTGGTGTGGTGTGTGGTTGGTGTGGTGTGTGGTTGGTGTGGTGTGTGGTTGGTGGGGTGTGTGGTTGGTGAGGTGTGTGGTTGGTGGGGTGTGTGGTTGGTGGGGTGTGTGGTTGGTGAGGTGTGCGGCTGGTGTGGTATGCGGCTGGTGTGGTGTGTGGTTGGTGTGGTGTGTGGTTGGTGTGGTGTGTGGTTGGTGTGGTGTGTGGTTGGTGGGGTGTGTGGTTGGTGAGGTGTGCGGCTGGTGTGGTATGCGGCTGGTGTGGTGTGTGGTTGGTGTGGTGTGTGGTTGGTGTGGTGTGTGGTTGGTGTGGTGTGTGGTTGGTGGGGTGTGTGGTTGGTGGGGCGTGTGGTTGGTGGGGTGAGTGGTTGGTGGGGTGTGCAGCTGGTGTGGTGTGTGGTTGGTGTGGTGTGTGGTTGGTGTGGTGTGTAACTGGTGTGGTGTGTAGCTGGTGTGGTGTGTGATACGTGGTGGGTGGGGCTGGTGGCGGGTGTTGCTGGTGGCGGGTGTGGCATGTGTGGCAGGTGGTGCTGGTGGCGGGTGTGGCATGTGGGGCTGGTGGCGAGTGTCGCATGTGGGGCTGGTGGCGGGTGTTGCATGTGGGGCTGGTGGCGGGTGTGGCATGTGGGACTGGTGGCGGGTGGCGGGTGGAACTGGTGGCGGGTGGGGCTGGTGGCGGGTGGGGCTGGTGGCGGGTGAGGCTGGTGGCGTGTGAGGCTGGTGGCGTGTGAGGCTGGTGGCGTGTGAGGCTGGTAGCGGGTGTGGCATGTGGGGCTGGTGGCGGGTGTTGCTGGTGGCGGGTGGAACTGGTGGCGGGTGGTGCTGGTGGCGGGTTGGGCTGGTGGCGGGTGGGGCGGGTGAGGCTGGTTGCGGGTGAGGCTGGTGGCGGGTGAGGCTGGTGGTGCTGGTCGTGGGTGGTGCTGGTGGTGCTGGTCGTGGGTGGTGCTGGTCGTGGGTGGTGCTGGTCGTGGGTGGAGCTGGTGGCGGGTGTTGCTGGTGGCGGGTGGTGCTGGTGGCGGGTGGTGCTGGTGGCGAGTGGTGCTGGTGGCGGGTGGTGCTGGTGGCGGGTGGTGCTGGTGGCGGTTGGTGCTGGTGGCGGTTGGTGCTGGTGGCGGTTGGTGCTGGTGGCGGGTGGTGCTGGTGGCGGGTGGTGTTGGTGGCGGGTGGTGCTGGTGGCGGGTGGTGCTGGTGGCGGGTGGTGCTGGTGGCGGGTTGGGCTGGTGGCGGTTGAGGCTGGTGGCGGGTGGTGTTGCTGGCGAGTGTTGCATGTGGGGCTGATGGCCGGTGTGGCATGTGGGACTGGTGGCGGGTGGGGGGTGGTGCTGGTCGTGGGTGGTGCTGGTCGTGGGTGGTGCTGGTCGTGGGTGGTGCTGGTCGTGGGTGGTGCTGGTGGCGGGTGGTGCTGGTCGTGGGTGGTGCTGGTCGTGGGTGGTGCTGGTGGCGGGTGGTGCTGGTGGTGGGTGGTGCTGGTGGCGGGTGGTGCTGGTGGCGGGTGGTGCTGGTGGCGGGTGGTGCTGGTGGCGGGTGGTGCTGGTGGCGGGTGGTGCTGGTGGCGGGTGGTGCTGGTGGCGGGTTGGGCTGGTGGCGGTTGAGGCTGGTGGCGGGTGGTGTTGCTGGCGGGTGTTGCATTTGGGGCTGATGGCCGGTGTGGCATGTGGGACTGGTGGCGGGTGGTGTTGCTGGCGGGTGTTGCATGTGGGGCTGATGGCCGGTGTGGCATGTGGGACTGGTGGCGGGTGGGGGGTGGTGCTGGTCGTGGGTGGTGCTGGTCGTGGGTGGTGCTGGTCGTGGGTGGTGCTGGTGGCGGGTGGTGCTGGTGGCGGGTGGTGCGGGTGGTGCTGGTGGCGGGTGGCGCTGGTGGCGGGTGGCGCTGGTCGCTGGTGGCGGGTGGTGCTGGTCGTGGGTGGTGCTGGTGGTGCTGGTCGCGGGTGGTGCTGGTGGTGGGTGGTGCTGGTGGCGGGTGGCGCTGGTGGCGGGTGGTGCTGGTGGCGGGTGGTGCTCGTGGCGGGTGGTGCTCGTGGCGGGTGGTGCTCGTGGCGGGTGGTGCTCGTGGCGGGTGGTGCTCGTGGCGGGTGGTGCTCGTGGCGGGTGGTGCTCGTGGCGGGTGGTGCTCGTGGCGGGTAGCGCTGGTGGCGGGTGGGGCTGGTGGCGGGTTGGGCTGGTGGCGGGTGAGGCTGGTGGCGGGTGGTGTTGGTGGCGGGTGTTGCATGTGGGGCTGATGGCGGGTGTGGCATGTGGGACTGGTGGCGGGTGGGGGGTGGTGCTAGTGGCGGGTGGTGCTGGTGGCGGGTGGTGCTGGTCGTGGGTGGTGCTGGTCGTAGGTGGTGCTGTTCGTGGGTGGTGCTGTTCGTGGGTGGTGCTGGTGGCGGGTGGTGCTGGTGGCGAGTGGGGCTGGTGGCGGGTGGGGCTGGTGGCGGGTGTTGCTGGTGGTGCTCGTGGCGGGTGGTGCTGGTGGCGGGTGGTGTTGGTCGCTGGTGGTGCTGGTGGCGGGTGGGGCTGGTGGCGGGTGGGGCTGGTGGCGGGTGGTGCTGGTGGCGGGTGGTGCTCGTGGCGGGTGGTGCTCGTGGCGGGTGGTGCTCGTGGCGGGTGGTGCTCGTGGCGGGTGGTGCTCGTGGCGGGTGGTGCTCGTGGCGGGTGGCGCTGGTGGCGGGTGGGGCTGGTGGCGGGTTGGGCTGGTGGCGGGTGAGGCTGGTGGCGGGTGGTGTTGGTGGCGGGTGTTGCATGTGGGGCTGATGGCGGGTGTGGCATGTGGGACTGGTGGGGGGTGGTGCTAGTGGCGGGTGGTGCTGGTGGCGGTTGGTGCTGGTGGCGGTTGGTGCTGGTGGCGGGGGGTGCTGGTGGCGGGTGGTGCTGGTGGCAGGTGGCGCTGGTCACTGGTGGTGCTGGTGGCGGGTGTGTGGCTTGGTGTGGTATGTGTGGCGGGTATGTGGCTTGGTGTGGTAGGTGTGGCGAGTGGTGTGTGTGTAGCGAGTGTGGTGTGTGGATGTTACATAATTATCAATTTGAAAATCAATACCTGTTGTTAACAAAATGTACGGCATTTAGTGTGATATATGCATGGAAATCATGTGTAGAAATTTTCGCGCGTCAGTCTACGTTTTCTTCTAACGCTCTGAGCAGACCAACTCAAGGTCATCGCCATTGTACATCAAAAAGCAGCTGTCATCACGTGTGCTAGTTCAAATACAAATGCTATTCTAGTTAGTTTCCTTGCATATTCCGTATAGATTTGCTAGAAATAGTTGTAACCCAGAATTTACAAATAGCATGCTTTAACCAACATGTAATGTTGAGAATGCTCACCTTTGTTGCATCAGGGGTCGCGCGAGCGCGTCAACCGTCAAAATTCAAATAAAAATCACTCAAATTTCACCATCCAGGTAAAATTATTGGCTGAAAATACATATGCAGGTAAAGAGAACCAAGATACGTCTAAGTCAAGCAAAAAATTGCGAGTTTCTACGAAGTTTTTTGTATAATTTCGAAAACAATTTTTGAGGTTAACATTTGTCAGGTAAGCGCAGAAAGCCGTCGAGTTTTTCAAGATTTACGACCATTAACAAAAATTTAGATGACCCTAAGCCCCATAAACTCTAAAAGTTATCAGATAATGGTCTCACGCAGCTACGGACAAATTTTCAGCGCATAATTCCGTTCCTAAAATAAAAAATTCAACATTTTCAAAAACACGTCGTTCATGATAAAACGTGAATCTATTCTGGGAACCTGACCGGGTACAGCTATAGGTCTTGGATGGGACTTCTTCCAAATAATAGAAATTAGTATTATAAGAAAAACTTGATGATAATTACTTTTGTTATTTTAGTCATTAAGTACTTGCGTTATTATCTAGACCCCCAAAATTTAATATGGATTGATTCAGGACTGAAGGATGTTCACGCGTAGTTGGGTTTGGAGTTGGTTTTCGCTTATAATCCATCATAACTAAATAATTAGGGCATGAATAAATGAAAAACTCATTTCCCGAGCCGTTATCTATGCACCCTTTCGAACGATATACAGCCCGCCCCCTTCTGAGCACTCACAACCAATGATAATGAGTAATAAATTGATGTCAGATGAGCGCAAGAAATCACGAGTATAATAATAATAATAATAATAATAAAAGCGTTGATGATAGGATGACCTAGAAGTCGCTAAACTCATTCGGGCCCACAGGTTGCTACACTCAATATTTTGCCCCGTTACTATTTACTGTGTAGATGAGTGATTGTCTGACAATGTGATTGTTTAAATGTGTTTTTTTGTGTATAAATGTTTGATTTATGTTTGGTTATTTGAATTTGTGTTTGCTGGAATATGTGGCAGTTTAAATGTATCATCACTTGAATGTGTATGTTTGGATGTGGGATTGCTTGATTAATGATTGATTGTTATTGACTTGATTAATGGTTGTTCGCATGAGTGGTAAGTAAATTAGATAAGTGATTGTCAATATGGTGGTGTTGTGGTGTTTGTGTGGATGTTTTCAGTGTGGATGTTTTCAGTGTGGATGTTTTCAGTGTGGATGTTTTCAGTGTGGATGTTTTCAGTGTGGATGTTTTCAGTGTGGATGTTTTCAGTGTGGATGTTTTCAGTGTGGATGTTTTCAGTGTGGATGTTTGTGGTGGGAAAATTCACAATGCGGACGTATGTTGTGAGGGTGTTGCAAAGTTGACATTTTCTTCAAAGGTATTTAGATGAGTAGAACATTATTAGTGCGGTGATTAGACGTGCCGTAGCTCTGTTGTGCGACTGCTCTACTTTGTATACGCTTCATTGTTCAACCTCTCTGTAGTGTGATTCATATATTGCTGCTTGGGGAAAGTATTCTACTACGTGACCGTTTAGCTTTTGTATAATGTGATTGTTCTATTGTATGTCCATGTAAATATCTCCGCATTTCGTTTGTGTGGCTGCTTTGTGGTGTGGCTGCGTTGTGGTGTGGCTGCGTTGTGGTGTGGCTGCATTGTGGTGTGGCTGCGTTGTGGTGTGGCTGCGTTGTGGTGTGGCTGCGTTGTGGTGTGGCTGCGTTGTGGTGTGGCTGCGTTGTGGTGTGGCTGCGTTGTGGTGTGGCTGCATTGTGGTGTGGCTGCATTGTGGTGTGGCTGCGTTGTGGTGTGGCTGCGTTGTGGTGTGGCTGCATTGCGGTGTGGCTGCGTTGTGGTGTGGCTGCATTGTGGTGTGGCTGCGCTGTGGTGTGGCTGCATTGCGGTGTGGCTGCGTTGCGGTGTGGCTGCGTTGCGGTGTGGCTGCATTGTGGTGTGGCTGCATTGTGGTGTGGCTGCATTGTGGTGTGGCTGCATTGTGGTGTGGCTGCATTGCGGTGTGGCTGCGTTGTGGTGTGGCTGCGTTGTGGTGTGGCTGCATTGCGGTGTGGCTGCGTTGTGGTGTGGCTGCGTTGTGGTGTGGCTGCGTTGTGGTGTGGCTGCGTTGTGGTGTGGCTGCGTTGTGGTGTGGCTGCGTTGTGGTGTGGCTGCGTTGCGGTGTGGCTGCATTGCGGTGTGGCTGCATTGTGGTGTGGCTGCGTTGTGGTGTGGCTGCATTGCGGTGTGGCTGCATTGCGGTGTGGCTGCGTTGTGGTGTGGCTGCATTGCGGTGTGGCTGCGTTGTGGTGTGGCTGCGTTGTGGTGTGGCTGCGTTGTGGTGTGGCTGCGTTGTGGTGTGGCTGCGTTGTGGTGTGGCTGCGTTGTGGTGTGGCTGCGTTGTGGTGTGGCTGCGTTGTGGTGTGGCTGCGTTGTGGTGTGGCTGCGTTGTGGTGTGGCTGCGTTGTGGTGTGGCTGCGTTGTGGTGTGGCTGCGTTGTGGTGTGGCTGCGTTGTGGTGTGGCTGCGTTGTGGTGTGGCTGCATTGCGGTGTGGCTGCGTTGTGGTGTGGCTGCGTTGTGGTGTGGTTGCATTGCGGTGTGGCTGCATTGCGGTGTGGCTGCATTGCGGTGTGGCTGCATTGCGGTGTGGCTGCATTGCGGTGTGGCTGCATTGCGGTGTGGCTGCATTGCGGTGTGGATGCATTGCGGTGTGGCTGCGTTGTGGTGTGGCTGCATTGCGGTGTGGCTGCGTTGTGGTGTGGCTGCGTTACGGTGTGGCTGCGTTATGGTGTGGCTGCATTGCGGTGTGGCTGCGTTGTGGTGTGGCTGCATTGCGGTGTGGCTGCGTTGTGGTGTGGCTGCATTGCGGTGTGGCTGCATTGCGGTGTGGCTGCATTGCGGTGTGGCTGCATTGCGGTGTGGCTGCATTGCGGTGTGGCTGCATTGCGGTGTGGCTGCATTGCGGTGTGGCTGCGTTGCGGTGTGGCTGCGTTGTGGTGTGGCTGCATTGCGGTGTGGCTGCATTGCGGTGTGGCTGCATTGCGGTGTGGCTGCATTGCGGTGTGGCTGCATTGCGGTGTGGCTGCATTGCGGTGTGGCTGCATTGTGGTGTGGCTGCATTGTGGTGTGGCTGCATTGCGGTGTGGCTGCATTGAGGTGTGGCTGCATTGCGGCGTGGCGGCCCCTCAGGGGGATACAATTATTGTATCTATGGGAATTAGCACTCCCAGAGGGACAATGTGAGGGCCTGAGCTGAGAGTTAGGTAGGCTTTCTTTTTGTTGAAATAAAATGTTTTTGATATGTTAAGGACCACCTCTTTTCGGATCACTGCTGTCCTGTTTTTCAGCACCTACTTCTTCCTTCTTCAACTTTGATCTTGTTTCATGAACTTCTTTCGCATTTTACTGTTTCTATGCCCTTTCTGCATAGATTCCGCTTCCCTTAACTCCATAATAAATGGTGCCTTCCTCCTGCCTCTCTTTGGATCGCATTTGCTGCTGGGGGTAGGGAGGCTAAAACTAACGACTAATCTAATATGTGGTGTGGTTGTGTCCACATTACTGCCTGGGTTAGTGGCTGCTTTACTGTGTGGTTGTGTAACTGCTTTTTAGTATGGCTGCTTTACACCGAGAAAATTCTCTTTGTGTGTTGTTTTGTCTCGAGTCTGTTTTTCAGCTCTTATTCGTCATTCTCCACTCAAAGCTCTAATGGAAATTTTCTAATTTATATGTTTTTGATTTACTTTCGATTTGAGCTTATATCGCCGTTTCTACATTTTACTGACCGCATCCAGAGGAGATATTCTTTATTAAACGCCAATCGTCTTTAGATCAACTCCTTACTTGTTCCTGCAGATGCTATAGATTTAATTGGTGTCTGTTCATAAGTGACTGAGCAAGGATTTAAATAATTTTCTTTTTGTTTAAAAGTCTTCGTTGAGGTTACATTGCATTAAGCTTATTTCGCCCACTAATATTCCGAAATACATTTACACCTGATATTTTTTATCCGCAGTTCGTTGGACCAAATCTTCTTCATTCTGACATTCACTGCTTCAAATTAATTGATGCTTGTACTGCATACATTCTTTAGAGCTTTACGCTTATCAATGATTGCACTTTTTCATTGCAATACCCGATGATTTTAGTTAATCAATGGCTGTACTATTTTCCTAATTGCTTCAAGGCGATCAACTTGTGTACTTTTATACAGCCCTGAGTAAAATCAACTCTCTTATTAAGGGGATCAACGTCCGTACTTTTCTATAGCTCTGAGCAAAATCAACTCTCTTATTAAGGGGATCAACGTCCGTACTTTTCTATAGCTCTGAGCAAAATCAACGCTTGTACTATTTTGAAATGTAGATGCAGTTGCATCCTGAATTTATCCCTTATTACAACTAAAAAACGTAAATGTTCTGATTACAAACATATTAGACGCGCATTTTATTATCAGCGCGCCATACGCTAGAGACACGTGACTTTAGACGCAAACATGAGCGTATTATTGCTTCTTGGCACGCTGCACGGATTGGTTAATGATGTCTCCACGATGTCGAGCAAGCGATTTAATTGGTTGGAAAGTCTATGTTCAAAATAACTAAATATTACCCGAAGCAAAATATGGCGCCTTTGGAGCCGGTGTTCAGTGAAAACATCGTTATATCGGAAAAATAAGTTAGCTGTTTATTCCGCCGAACACGGGCAGGGATGTTTTAAATACAAGCCTATTTATCTACATATATCGAGACCGTATATGTAAAATGAAAACAAGATCCAATATTTACATACCAATAAGATCCAAAGAAGAACCAATGTCGAGACTGTATATGTTCGTCTTAAAATGACGTCATTCAAGACCGTAAAATAAGTATTTTGCATGTCAACATTTATTATCAAAAGTTATTTTGATATTTTGAATTTTTGAATATTCTGTTTGCATCAAAAGTTTATTATCATCCATAACCTCGCACGTCGAGGATGAATGGGAAACTTTCACCCGAATTATGGGGATTCATCAGTGAAATATCAATGTAAGAAAACCCAAGATTCTTGAAGAATTACCCCTCAGTGGGATACAACTATTTTATCTATGGGAATTGGCGCTCCCAGGGGGACAATGTGAGGGCCCGAGCTGAGAGTTAGGTAGGCCTTCTTTTTGTTGAAATGAAATATTTTTTTGCCATGTTAAGGACCACCTCTTTTCGGTTCACTGCTGTCCCATTTTTCAGCACCTACTACTTTCTTCTTCAACTTTTATCTTGTTTCATGAACTTCTTTCCCAACTTACTGTTTCTATGTCTCTTCTGCATAGATTCTACATTCCCTAATATCCATACTAAATGGTTTCTTTCTCCTTCCTCTCTTCGATACGTTTTTTTGTAGCGGTTAGGGAGGCTTAAACTAACTTATAATCTATACAATCTTGAAGAATTAGCATAAATTGTAAAAGAGTGGTCCAAAATTTTTTTTTTGGCAAGAACCGGTGAGTTAGCCACAGAAATAGTCCGGAGGAAGTTATTAGCAATAATGGTTAGGGAATAGGTTAATGAGACTGGTTCGAATAAATATGAACGTGGTTTGTATGTTACTTTTGTTAATTGGTTGATTAAAGTGTAATCGTTCGAAACTTGAGATTTTCATTTTGTTATAAATCACGTTTAAAACTTTTGAAACAGGATTACGAAAATTAGCAGCCGATGATATTAAAATGCATTCAAGAGTAAAAGCTGGGTAGAAGTAATTTCAGACATAGCTCTAAATAGGCCTTCGGAATTTTAATCTTTCATGCCCACTCTGCTTCTTTCAGTTTTCATACTTTCTTTGCTAATTTTCGTTTTCTTTTATTCCTCATCCTTTCCAATTTTATGCTACTAAGCGAAGGCATCCTATGCTGCAACACATCTTGTGCATAGATTTCGCGTTTGCTACCATCAAAACTGAACAGTCCCTTTTTTTTCACTCTATTGAGATCGCCTTTGTTGTGACTAAGGAGTCTTCAACTTATTTTGGTTTTGATTTAACGCTGATTTTAGCATTTTGTTTCAGCTCTCTCCTAGAGTGAAGTAGAGGAACTGTCACACAAGTGATCATTTGACACAATGTGTTTACTTGCACTTTCTGCTTCATGAATTTTCTGAATCTATTGAATTAATAGCCTTGCTTAGCTTGGAGTTGTAATCCTTTGATTTCATCATTTCGTACTCTGTTCGTTATGTAAATCCCGTGGGATGAACGTCATTTTAATACATTGTCGCCGACTGTGCGGTTGCTACTGTAGGTTCGGTTAGGTTATGAGTAGCAGAAATGAAAAACCGACTGTACTGCTGAATTCTATTCTTCGCCTTCCTAAAAAGTGTGAAAAATATATGTGCACGATAATATTTTACCTCGTATGGTAAATTCAAATTTTAAAAAAGCATTGATGTAATCGAAGTTTTATTTATTGATGCTAGTATGCAAATGAGCAATTAGCCTAGTGGTGCACATGTGTCCCATTGCGTAGTCAATGTGTTAAAACGCAAGACTCCGTTCAAGTTGCCTATATTCTGAGCTCAACCTGAGGTTAACATGTTAATTAACTGCAATGGGTTAAACTGAAGGTCAGTATTCAATTTAAATTTAAAAGTTGTTAGAAATTTTTTAAAAAACAAGCATTAACTGGGTCCATTGAATATCATTAACTTTAAAAGATTGTTAAAACTTTTTCCAACGACCCATTGATATCATTAACTTGAGCACGACCCACCGGTGGGTCATATCGCCGTCAAAGTGTTAAGACGCGCCTCCCAGAAACGTGGCAACGTACCCCTCAGGGGGATGCAACTATTACATCTATGGGAATTAGCGCACCCAGGGGGAAAATGTGTAAGCGCCCGAGCTGAGAGTTAGGTAGGCCTTCTTTTTGTAGAAATATTTTTTTATATAAAGGACATCCTTTTTTCGGTTCAATGCTGTCCTGTTTTTCAGCGCCTACTACTTTCTTCTTCAACTCTTATCTTGTTTCAGGAACTTCATTTTCAACTTACTGTTTCTATGCCCCTTCTGCATAGATTTCGCATTCTCTCATTTCCACACTAAATGGTGCCTTCCTCTCTTCGATCCGCTTTTTATTTGTAGCGGTTAAGGAGCCTTAAACTAACTTATAATCTAATCTAACGTGGCAACGAAATGGCATCAAGAAAAGGACAAGGACGGCAATTCATCACAATATTTGCTTTATTTTAGTATCACTTTAGTTATTGTTGCTCAAACGCCGATTTAACGAGCACGAACTAAATAAAAATGAAATATGTAGATGGAAAACCACGACTAGTTTAGTTGAGGATGCTTAGAGTAAGAATGAGTGTTAATACATGGCAAAAGGCTGCACACAAGCTTCATAAAGTTTGTGAAAAGTTACTCGGTTATCCTTATTGGTAGCTCCTTTTTTTGGATGCATCATGCATGAATTATACGCGAATTTCAATATTAAATGTGAAAATCGTTTCTCTGTTATCTTCATGGGTCGCTTGCGTTTGATGCTTCATACAGAAATTATCAGCGACAATCAGTCTTCGTGATGCCAAAGTTTTATAATACTATGCAAAGGTAAGATGAACGAAGACTCGTAAATTTTATCTAAATAGTATCGGGACTTAAGTTTCGCATGAAACTGAAAACTCCAAATAGATTTTTTTGCAAATCTCGTTTGATGAGTATCTTGTTCAGCCGCGTTAACATGTAATTTACTAGATGAAGCATCAAGTATCGCAAAATACTTTCGGTTAAAATCTCTCACTGAGCGTACTTTTCGTGCCTTGAAATTGAGAAGCTGCCGGGATCAAATTTTGTAGCATAAAATTTGAATACTTACTAGTATGTGACGTAGCCATACCAAAATTAAAAACAGGAACGGAAATATAAAAGACAAGAGGTACAATTTTCATAGCAGAAATACATTCCGAAATCAAGCAGCGCGTTCGAGGCAGAAAAGCAAAAACATTTGTTGGAGATGATCAAAGTAGAAGCCTATAATTCAGAAAAAGACCAAGAGATCTGTGAAAATTGTTCAGGAAAAAGCGTGAAGTTTTACTAAACGCAATTCTGAGATTCTCTATGTCAAACATGAACCCTCAAATACCAACGTGCATAAGAAATTGAAAAAGCTCGAGTGACTCACAATGTGGGGATTCTTCACATAGACTGATAAAGAATTATGGAATCGTTAATTTGATAGTGAAATGATTTAGCATTACAAATGTCCATAAAGTCAGATCAAGTGCAATCCTCCACTAGGCAACTGCCTCGACGTGCATTCAATAACATTCATTTGTGCATTTAAATCTCACCCATACCTCGCACGAATGAAAGCAAACGTATTAGAACAATAACCATAATACTAATTCCAGCACCATAATCGGGGTTTATACACAACAACTATGCTACTTTGACACAGGACTGTACAAACCAAGCTTGAGGGACACCTCTTTGCGATGAAGAGAAGTCGTCCTCGGAGGAAATGGGTTAAATGTAATCGGCCGATTCCTAGGCTCCATGTTTGGTTCGCTACAAGGGCTTGGAATTTTGGACCAAGTCGGAGACCGGCCGTCCGACTGAGGAATTCTAGGTACTAGAGACTTGGATATCGAAGGCGATAATGGCAAGTATAGTTTCTGAGATGAAGATGTGGTTGATGACTGTCGAGAAGATGAATCGTCACTCACTGTTGAAACGTACGAACTTTCCTCGGATGATTTCGAGGAGAAATCGTCTCTAGGTTGGTCGCTGCCTCTTGTTGGCACCTTATCTGCAATTTCGGGTACAATATTTCTGGCTTCACATTCATTTGAAGGCAACTCTTCCGTAGTTTGAGAGGATGGGTGCTCTGTGATAGCCTTTTGACTTGCGTATCCAGCAACGAAAGTAGTCAAAATTGCAGACTTTTCTACTGTTTTCTTCTCTGGAGTTTCGCTTGCAGCTTCACTGCTAGAAAACTGCGCAATGTGCAGCGCTTGTAATTCTAAAAGGTTTTCAGTAGGTTTCAGTCTCACTCTATCGTCAAAACCAGATCGGCACGGGCTATCAGGATCCTTAAATACGATGACTTTGTTACAGGGAGAAATTTTCAATTTGGATTCATCAATAATTGGATTTGCACTCAGAGGAATTATCGTCTCGCTATCAGTAACTCTTGTCTGACTCGTTGAAGAGCTGACACAAAACGCGCTCAGCGGCAATTTGAAGCATCCCGAATCGTTCTCCACCCCTTCGTGTTGCGTGACTATGAGACTCTTGCTTAATTTGGGAGATGGTGCTTCGCCTTGTTCTTTCCGATAGTCGCTGTCCGAAATGGGCTTCGATATTTCTGGCAACAAAGTTGTCTCCACGCTAGATATCGATTTCAAAGTTACCACACTGTCGTGTCCAGTCAGAAATTCATTTTTGCTTTGAGGCGAGGGCTTTGAGCCCACGTCAGTTGGAAACAAAACTTCATGTTCCTTCTTTAATTTTGGAACAGACGACTGATTCGCTTCAACATCTTCGTTCTTAATATGATAAGGATAGGGTTCACTCACGTCTCCAGAATTTGAGCTTTCACTTGCTCTTTCTTGGCATGTAGGAACTATAGCAGCAGAGGGAGTTTCAGTAGGTTTCATAGTAGATGGAGATGCTGCAGATTCTGGACTTTTCGAGTCCAAGGACAGCAGACGTTCTCTGATGTCTTGAGAAGTCCTAAGAATGGCTTCGTCCAGGAGCCGAGACGTCTTTTTATCAATTCCGTTATTCTCTGCTTCCGATGTATCTGTGACTGCCAACCGTTCTTCACTCGCGTTCATTTTCTTGGTTTCCTTGTCGTTCTTCTTTTGCTTTAGAATCCTATCTATCACTAGAGTGTTCTCTTTGACCAACTCTTGCAAGGCAGCGACACTACCTCTTCTTTTTGTGTTTCGTCGGGTCTCAAGAAATTCCACGTCTTCAGCAGTCATCGACGTTTTTCTCATGGGACTTGGACCAACTCTTTGCAGTTCAATTTCATTTTCATTCGCTGGGTGCTCTGACAAAGAACAAAGTAAATTAGATTGAAAACTCTCTCCAGAATTGGTCAAAATCCCGTATGCTTGTAAAATGTCGACATCAACACTGAAAGACCGCAAACCGGCCCACAGACGTTTCCGTATCATTTCAGCAGTTATTTCATCAGAAGGGCTCATGAAATCTTCCACATCTGAAATTCTGTCATCAAGAGGAGGTTCTTCAATTTCTGGCTCTCTATAATGAGGAATTTCAATGTTCAGAGGTGCAAATTTCACCGTAGTTTGCTTCTTGCACTCTAAGCTGCCGTCGGACCTTATTGTTTCATCTGATGGGTACTCGTCGGATACGTTGTTAGCAGATTCTCCAATTCTGCTCTCCGATTTGCTTTTATCGAGCTTGTTGGACTTTTCAACATTTTCCTGAGAGTTCACTCTCGATTTGGGCCCCTTTTGAAATCTTGCGTTTTTCGACAAAGATTTAGAGTGTTTGGCCCGTGGCTTTGACCGGTGGTCTCGTTCAAATTTGTCTCGAAGACTGAGTCGAGGGCTTTGAGTATTCCTGAAATCGGGACTGTTAAACCTTCTCTTCAGATGCGTTCTTTCTACGGTTCTATGATCATCTGCATTAAAGGAAATGATAGCAGTTGAAACCGGGTGTGCAGAAGGTAGGCTGGCACTTGCCAATTCCTGCAAAGTGGGAACTTCTCTATAAATACCTTCATGTTGAGAGCACTGGAGAGATTGAGGGGCTTGACTGTATGCTAGAGGCATTTCATCTAGAGAATTAGGAGCTAGAATTTCGTCAAGGGCTCTCTCGTGCCGTAAAATGTCCTCGTCGACAACATGTAAGAAATTTTCGGGGGTATTTTCTGCACCAATAGACGGCGCATGTTCTGCTACGCTGTCCTTGAGTTCCCTGACCCATCCATTCTGTACAGCATCGACTTTCCATGGTCCATTTTTGTTTTCTGTGAATGTCTCGACAATTCCATCGCTAGATAAATCGATATTTTCTGATGATCTATTCAGTAGTTGAACATTATTAGATGGACTGAGTTCTCCAGCCGCGTTGAAGAGTTTACAAATTGCCCGAGAGGTGCTGGGAGCTAGCGTTGGCAGAGCCAATTCAATGTCTTTCGATTCTCTGAGCTCCATTTGTGAAACCGATTCACCAGTTTCTGGAGACACTTGCTCTTCCAAGTCGAGAGAAGATGTAACTACAAGACTATTTAGTAATTCTTGAGTACTAGCGCTTAGCGATCTTAGAAATTGAGAATTGAGGGCAAAACTAGACTTCGAGAATGTAGGACTTGGGGAAGGAGATCCAGCAGGAGAGACAACGTCCATCAGCCCCAAATCTTGTGATGAAAGAGGATGTAGGTGTGTCGCAGGATATTCAGCCAAATCTGTCAACAGACTGATGTCTCTTGCTTGAGGTGAGTTTGGATCGGACTTGGCTTTAACATTAGGCACAAGTCGGCTTCGCTCTAGGGTCACAGTGTCGACCTCGTGACCGTCGACTTTAATCACAGTTGATGGAGTTATGTCAAGCGTAGAGGGAACTTTGGGGGAATAACCTTCATCTCTTTTTCTCCCTTCGGAAGCGAAAGCTTCTTCATTCACTGGACTGTCATCAGACACTGCGGTTTTTTGACTTGGTTCTATAAAAACAGAGCTGCCTTCCCTGTTTTCGTTTGTTGTCTCACTGGCAGTAAGAACAGGAACGTCGGTTGAAAATTTTTCTTCGGAACGGTTCGAGAAAATGTCCTTGGTAGTAGACTTTTCAACAGTCATTGAAGAATCAGCCTGAACAATTTTCTCATCGCTAGATCTGATTTTGCATGACTGAGATTCTTTAGATTTTTTCTTCTCTATTTTTTCTCTTCCACCTTTCAATAGCAAATTTGATAGGAACTCGCTGTCGATATACTGCCTTATGCTCTCAGCTTCTTTGCACAATTCAAACACACTGCTGTCGTCTTCGTAGAGAGAAATTCTTGGGCTTCTTGGGCTGATAGACGAGCTACTGCGACTTCGTTTGCTGATACTAGAACTCCTCGACAGGGTAACAGGGCTTTGCTGGGTCAGCTTGGGACTTTCAAGGGAGAGGTTCGCTAAATTGGCCCATGCCTCAGAGAGTGAAGTAGACATTGGCGTCAATCCGCTTTTAAAATTTGATCGACAAGGGGAATTTTCACTGGCTTGAGAGAGTTCAGACAAGCTGGGCGACTTCTTTGAAGCTTCCTCATACTGACTAGCTGGAAAAATTGAAGCAGTATTCTTCATAACCTCCAGGGGGGAAATCTTTTGCAAATCAGCATTTTCCGATTGTTTGACTTTTGAAGTGTCATTGCTTGTGCCATTTTCAAATTCTTTGGCTGCTTCTGAAGTCGTTTTCGTGAAGTCTGCATCTCTCGTACGCAAGGGCGCTACTTCAGTACCCATTACGTTTTCAGAAGTTGAAGATGATTCATCTTTTTTATTTGAACCTACTTTCTCTTGATTGTCGGAGTTTTCCAATGGTCTCTTCAGCTGATTTGAAGCTGGCAAGCTCTGGTCCTGTTTGGGTGATTCATTATTTTCGATCTTCGACGCTTCAGTATTTTGAAGTTCATGCACTGGACTTTTTAGAATATCGTTTGGGTTATGCAAAGTGATGCCTGCTGCAACCTTTTCCTGCGCTTCTTGCTTATCAGAGCTGAGGCTGTTGTTCGCTTTTACTTCGATATCAAGATTATGTACGTCACTAGTATTTATTTTACTAGAGGAGGGCTCGGTCAGAACGCTAAGCTTGGGTGGTGGCTGTGAGGCATCAAGGTTTACTGTACCAGACCTGTTTTCCTCATTTTTAAGAAGGCTTGATAAAATGATGGCATTCATTTCTTTAGATCGCTTGCGAGCTTTGACTTCATTTATTACATTTATGACTTCGTCAGTTCTAAAAGAATTTTTATGCTTTTTGGGGTCGAATTCGACAAACGGCTTTTCTGGTACTGTAGCTAAGTGATTGCCAAAAGGTTTAGCATCGGACGGATGGGCACTATTTTGAACTACTGAATCATTACTAGGACTGGGAACATTATCTTTATTGCTAAGCCTTTCCATAACACTACTGGGACACTCGTAAAGTTCGCTGGAGGATGACTGGACGTCCCCACTTGAGTCGTCCAGGTGTGTTGGGGTGTGCAGGGCGGTGGTGGTGGTGGTGGTGGTGGTGGTGGTGGTGGTGGTGGTGGTGGTGGTGGTGGTGGTGATGGTGGTGATGGTGACGTCGGTGGGCAGGTCGGTGGTGGTGGTGGTGACGTCGGTGGGCAGGTCGGGCTCTTCTTTAATTTCCTCGTCGTCGCAGAGCTCCGTGGACGTGCTGTCGCTCGGTGACTCCATGCTGCTGCCTTCCTCTGCACACAAAAAAAAAATAATAAAAAGAAGTTACACAATATCAGTAACAATCATCGCGTACTTTTCGGTTAATGAAAGTGACTGAGAAGCAGCAATAATCACAACGTACTTTTCGTTTAATCAAGGTTACTAAGAACCCAGTATTAATCATTAAGTATACTTTTTGATATGTATGCTACCACAAAACACTCGAAATTAAAATTCGAAAATTGTACCAGCAAATAAACTATTCATATGTAAAATTCAGTAATTTAACAAAAATATTTACCGCCAACAGTGTCAGGCAGGCTGCTAGTTCGGCTAGTGCCCTCTAGCAGCTTCACGCCGCACGGCAGCGACGCTCTCCTGCGGCGGTGGGCGTCCTTCCACAGCAGCGTCTCCGGCGCCTCCGTCCCTGCCGACTCTGGAGCTGGGAGAGGTGTGGGGGTTAGGTTGTTTTTGGGTAGGGGAATGTGTGGGGGGTGTGGGGGGGGGGGTGTGAGTGGGGTGTGTGTGTGTGTGGGGTGTGTGTGTGTGTGGGGTGTGTGTGTGTGTGGGGTGTGTGTGTGTGTGGGGTGTGTGTCACGAGACAAGGTCGAGACTTGTGAGGCTCTTGTCGATAGAGGGATTTAAACCTCGATAGTCGAAGGGGAAAGTAGGATAAAAGATGGGAAATGCACAAGAAGAGGATGGACTGAGAAAGTATAAAAAATAGAACAGCAGGATCAACATAGTATGTGCCTCGAGTCTTCCCCAGTGCGATCAGCATGGGATGATAAAGACACCGTAAGACAAGTTTAATTGACGTTATTTAATGTTGAACACGTGAGTTAATGGGTGTGATTAATCACACGAAGACTCTGTACGAAATGTCAAAAATGAGCAAAATGCAAAAGTAAGGCTAGCGCTTGAAAATATCGACATGCAAATTTAATGCGACATTGTACACAAAATGAGTGTAATGCTCACTGAGAATTTTCAATAATCAAGCGTTAGCGAACGACCACGTAATTTACTGTTACGCAAAATTTACGGCACCCATAAAACAGAAATCAAAATGAAATCGGAACAGAAGGACGTAATAATAGATGGACTAACGTAAGCACGAAATGAGGACAGTGAAACCCAGTTCACCTTGACTCACCGCAAGGCATATTACAATAAAATGCTTTGCGCGGTGCCCTACGTGAAATTTTGCTTGAAATTTACTCACACCTTTGCTAATGAAAAGACAACATAACACAAAATCAAATTCATAGATGACACGCTATTTCAAAGCACTGTTCAATGTGCTAATTCGTACCTAAACTTGCACTTGTGATCACTATATTCTGAGTCCTCAATAGTAATAACCCATCCACTCCCATACCAACGTTAATGCGCTAAGAGCGTAGCATCGTCTTCAGCTTTGCATCGGCGAACGCCAAGCGTAAAAAGAAAGAAGATGGCGGGAGGCACAGCATGCCAACGACTTCACCGAAAATTCATGAAGTAACTATACGTCAACTCCAAGCTTGCAAGAAACTCCAGCATGCCAATTGGAATCACGCAACTACGAAGTCGGCAGATTTACGAAATTAGGCTGCGAGATCTACAGCAATCAAGCTCCTTCAGCACTCGAACGGACGAGGCTCAAATTAAGAGCTCTGAACGAGTACAGGCAGCAGGCAACCAACCCCGGCCGATGCACGAGAAGCATCAGCGGAAATAGTCTGATTAGCCTGACGGGAATTCTTCAAGCAACAAGGGGGAGCGGTGTTATATCGACGCCAACAACGCATCCGGAAAAGTGTGGATGGGTTATTAATATTGCGGACTCGGAAAATAGTGATCACGAGTGCAAGTTTAGATACGAATTAGCACATTGAACAATGCTTTGAAATAGCGTATCATCTTTAAATTTGATTTTGTGTTACGTTATCTTTTCTTTGGCAAAGGTGTGGGTGAATTTCAAGCTAAAGTTTCTCGTAGGGAACCGTGCAAAGCGTTTTATTGTAATATGCCTTGCGGAGTGTCAAGGTGTATTGGTTTTCCCTTTCCTCATTTCGTGCTTACGTTAACCCATCAATTATTTCGTCCTTCTAATTCCGATTTCATTTTGCTTTGTTTTATGGTGCCGTAAATTTTGCGCTACGGTAAATTACGTGGTCGTTCACTCGCTAACGCTTGATTATTGATGATTCTCAGTGAGCATTACACTCATTTTGTATACCGTGTCGCATTAAATTTCTATGTCGATAACTTCAAACGCTAGCCTTACTGTTGCATTTTGCCCATTTCAAACATTTCGTACACACTCTTCGTGAGATTAATCACACTCATTCCCTCACTTCTCAATGTTCAATAAAATCAAATACAGTTTTCTTACTGCGTCGTTATCATCCCTTGGTCTTCGCACTGAGGTAGACTCGTGGAAAAAACTATGTTTACCTATTCTATTTTCCTACCTTCACTGTCCATCCTTTTCCTGTGCATTTCTCGTCTTTTATCCTCCTTTCCCCTTCGACAATCGATGTTTAAGTCCTTTTACCGACATGAGTGACTCACAAGTCTCGACTTTGTCTCGTGAAACACACCCCACACACACGCCACACACGCCACACACGCCACACACGCCACACGCCACACACACGCCACACACGTCACACACACACGCCACACGCCACACACACGCCACACGCCACACACACACACACGCCACACACACGCCACACACACACACACACGCCACACACATACACACGCCACACACGCCACACACACACACACACGCCACACACACACGCCACACACACACACACGCCACACACACACACACGCCACACACACACACACGCCACACACACACACACGCCACACACACACACACAAACACGCCACACACACACACACACACACACCACACGCGACACACCACACCACACGCGACACACCACACCACACGCGACACACCACACCACACGCGACACACCACACCACACGCGACACACCACACCACACGCGACACACCACACCACACGCGACACACCACACCACACGCGACACACCACACCACACGCGACACACCACACCACACGCGACACACCACACCACACGCGACACACCACACGCGACACACCACACGCGACACACCACACGCGCCACACCACACGCGACACACCACACGCGACACACCACACGCGACACACCACACGCGACACACACACACCCCACATCCTCCACACACACCTCACACATTCCCACCCCACACACACACACACCCCACACACACACACACCCCACACACACACACACCCCACACACACACACACCCCACACACACACACACCCCACACACACACACCCCACACACACACACCCCACACACCCAAGCGTCCACATGCACTGTTTCAGTACTAATCTTTTAACACGTTGATCACGATGGGGTTATCTAAAGTTTAACAAGCTCCGGTTTGAAATCAATAAGTGTTAGCAATTCTATGAATACATAATAAGAAGTAGGCAATTTAAAACAATAATTCACACGGTTAAAATTTTCACCCTACCTATCGATGGGTCGTGTTGTTGTAGGAAGAACTTGTGCATGACCCATCGATGGGTCACATCGTAAGCAGCGTGTTAACTTATTCCCTAGTCTGACACGCTCTCCATCGCATTCCCGAAGTATTCATACCTGGAAGAGTGGGACACGGGTGGCCAGCAGCAGCAAGCCGCGACTGCACGGCGGGAGGAATGATCAAGTCACGGTCGATTGAGGTAGGCGGAGGGCCGTGCAGCGGTTGTTGGGGCTGCGCTAAGAGCGGCTGCAGCGGCGATGGGTATGAGTAGACGATCGGAGGCTGCGGATGGTGGGGAGAGATGTTCGTCGCTCTCCGCTTCCGGTCCATCTGGGCAAATGTTATGTACAATTGAGCAATGACTTTGAAAAATCGTTGCGTGTGCTTATTGCGTATACCTGAGACTTTGTATATAATTTGAGTATACCTGAAAATGTGTATATAAATTGAGTATACCTGAAAATTTGTATATAAATTGCGTTTATCCTAAACTGTGTGTATAATGAATTATAAGACTCTAATATTAATTAGCATTAATTGATTAATATCAATCAAATTCAAAACTGAAACGTAACTGATCGGAAAAACATGTGCATTAAAATCCAAAATGCACGGAAAAGTTTGAAATATTCCAGGCATGTATGAACGAATGGGAAAAAGTATCCGTATAAAACAGGCGTTTGCTTTAAAAGCCTCGAATTGTATCTTATCGTAAAAGTTTAATAATAACTCGCTAGATTGTATTTGCAATGCGTTCAGTAGGCGATACGGGAAGTGACTAAATACTTGTGTCATCAGTTGATCCTGAGACATCCAGGAGTGCTGTTCAATCGTGGTAAAAGCCAAGAAAGTCCAAACTCGGTTATGGAGAGAGATAATTACAAATTGCACGCTAGTGAGACTCTGCGGAAAATATCAGGAAATCACGGTCACTGTTAAGGGTCATTGCGTCGGTTGTTTTAGGCATGAAAGGCAAGGAACTCGAAAACCAAAAAAGACCGTGAGTACCACCCAAGTTATCTCCAAAGTCTTTGGAGAAAATGAACCGAAAGGTTAAACAAGTCAGCGAATACTTCAAAGAAGTCTTCAGAGTATCATGCAAAAGTGTTTCATTACGCCCTATTAGTAATGAACTCCGTAGAGACCAACTGAAATCGTACTCCTTTGTTAATAAAACAATTTAAGGGTGCTCTATGGAAATTTGATCGTAAATCGAAATCAGGAAGAGTTATATGTACAAATGAGGCTAAAACTGAATCATTTGGGTGGAATTTTGCAGAAGCATGTGTGGAGAGAATTCGGTACCGATGCGCAGAGAACAATTACCAGAATTCCTACTGTAAACTTTGTCAGATGTGGCATTGTGACCTGGGGATGTTTTTCTGCAAATATATTCTCATAATAGATGGTACGATGAATGCTGAGCTACGAGAAGATTTATTTAAATAATAAACGCCACTTTTCAGTAGAAAAGTTGGAGCTCTCTGTGAATTGAATCTTCCAGCAAGATAATGATTCCAGGCATACAGCGATACTACACAGAAAAAGATAGTGATCCCAAAGTAAAACAATTTGAACGGCCAGGTCCGTCCTAAGACAGGTATCTATCTGAAAATTTGTGTCACTATTCGGAGTTAAAATTCTACCAAGACCATTGAAATGCATTCATAATTGAGGAATAGATGATTATAAAAATTGGAAAGATCCCTAAACGAGCGTGCAGTTCGTTAACTAAAGGTGTTAATAACCATCACGTACTTTCGATTATTGAAAGTTGCTAAGAACCAGTAATAATAAACCAGGACATTAACATTCATAAACGCTGAGTGATCACTGTACGGGTGAATAAAGAGTCTACTACTGAGTGACAAAGAAGGATTCTGCCCTGGTTTTGGGTTGCAAATGTGTTTTTTTTTTCAGCCTTGAATATATGAAAATCTACAAGCCTCCTTAACACTTTGACTGCGACGTGAGCCATATTTGGTCACTGAGAGAGTTTTGATTCATGCTTCTGACCAACCAGTTGTCACAAACTAAAGTTTTATAAATACTTAATCAAAAATGAATGAAAACATGATCCAGTTGATGTTTGCAATTTCAAACATTGCTTACTACAACCGAATTAAAATTTGAATTGAATATTAAACTTTAGTTTTACCTGCCGAAGTCAGAGAGTCAAAAAGTTATTTTTCTCGATTTTTCTTGTTTAATCTGCTGGAAAATAATTCATTACAAATGTTTCATAAATTTCCTCCGTTTTTCGATAACAATTTTTAAAATATTCAGCTATGATGTTAACACTAGAATAATTAAGTGGCATGTTGTCCATCGATTTTCAATATTTGAAAATTCTTCAACGAAATTATTAGCAAGGGAACTGACATAAGGTACCCCAACTTTCCTAACAAACAAGACAAACAGATACTAAAATGCTCAATTATCCAATTATTCTTCATGGATTAGGGCTCACTGAAGGTATCTGAAGGAATTGCATTTTATACTGATCAACTGGACGTATGCCATGTCACACATCGGTTAAAATGCCTTATTATTGGTGCCAGAACACAATGGCTTGCCTCCTGGTCCCTTCAACACCACCCAAACATCAAGCTTGGGTGAAATGAAATATTGAAGCTGATTTCCTTCTCGAAATGGGGAAAAAATCTGTATTATCCTTCTCTATATACGACATCGCAACAACGCACAGAAATGCTGAGTGTTTGAATTTTCTTTGCAGTTCCTAGTTAAGACTTGTAAAATAATGAGAAAGTTCATGTTTAACCGAAAACTCTTATTTAAACGAATAGGTAATTTCATCCTCAGAGCTTACTAAAGCAACATAATCTCAACCGTTAAGCTTGAATGCAATATTATGTGCGAACTCGAAAGATAACGTAAGTTGCTGCTTACCTTCTTTGCAACGGGCGGCACAACGACCAAACTCCTCGCCATAACACGCTTTGTCTTCGAGGTGAGCGCCGTCTTGCCTCTCAATAAATGATTCATCGTCAACGGCTTCGCATCGCTAGCAGTTTTCGAAGAGGCCGAAGAAACGCTCCCGACTTTAAAATCAAGAGACGCTCTTCTCGAGTTAGGCCCGAGCATTTGTGAGTTGTTTTGGGTAGGAAAATTGGCTTGAGAACGACCTGTTAGGTTAGAGGCAATATTAGAAGAGAGGTTCGAGGCAATCGATCGCGTGAAATCACTCATGTCACTGGTGAGGTGGCCTGCCAAACTGCCGGGTTTTCCAGACGTGCTTCTTTTGGACACCTTGGAGCCGCGTCTCCGAAGGACACCGTGGTCCCGGTCTCCCATGTCCATATTGATTTGAGACGCTGCAACGAGCCGTGCAAAAATTCTCGTTCATCCAAAAAATTTCGAGCGAGAATCCAAAAACAGAACGACAGGACATGCGGTCCAAGTTAACTCATGCAACGTACGACACACAGAGTACAAGTCGTGTCAAATCATGAACTACAAAATGAGTTTTTAGTTGCGTCATTGCATTTAATGTTAACTTTTGTGAGATTTGTTCAACTAGTCGTACTCTAAAATATTCCAGTATTCCAGAGACTGATGAAAAATACTGTCGTAGAGTTTGGGCGACTGCTAAACTCTCAAATTATGCTAAGGTGAAGAAATGAACGAACTCAGAAATCTCGATGCTAGAAAAAATATGTACATCACGATATTTTATATACATTAGCGGGAAAAATGTTCGCTTTTTGTTAAGAAAAAAATTTACTGAGTGAATTTACCTCAGTTTATCTCTGCAGTGTTTCTGTTATAGCGGATAATTTTTTAAAAGAGCCATTGAGTCTACCGAGTTTACACTAGTGTTTCATGAGTGTGTTAATAATTAATGGAGTAATTTTTCATAATAAAGTGAATCACATTGACTTAAATGATAAGCTAGTTTGTGCCTATCTAATCACAACAAGAGTTTGCTCGCGAGTAGATTAGGGATTAGATTGGATGTTAGTTTAAGCTTCCCTAACCACAACAAAGGCGTTCCAAAGAATGGAGAGAGGTGCATAGAAACAGTAAGTTGCAAAAGAAATTCATGAAACAAGTCAAAAGTGGAAGAAAAAAGTAGTAGGGACAGTGAACCGAAACATTATAGCAGTGAATAGAATGAAGATGGTCCATAACAAAACAAAAAAACTATTCTATTTCAAAAAAGGAAGGCCTACCTAACTTTTAGCTCGGGACCTCACATATTCTCCCCTAGGAGTGCTAACTTGCTCTTGGGAGGAAGAAGAAAAGCACCGTTAAGTGTGGAATCGAAAGAACTGGGAATCTATGCACGGGGTGTGTCCCCACATTTTGCACTAGCAACAGCAAGATTGAAAGAAGTTAATGGAATAAAACAGAAGTTGAAGACGAACGTAAAAATTGAAAAAGAATCAAAAGCTAAGCCAAATCGGCTTGTTTCTCACAAGGTGATTGAACGATTTTCCCCTTTGTTTAAATGACACGTGCTGCGAGATACTTATTTCTCCCTTAAAGCCACTTTGTATTAATTTCATCTATCTTAAAATACGTATACACTATATTTGGCTTACCAGAAGCTGTACCAGCTAAACCTTACGGGAAATTTTTGGTTCGATCAAGCGCATCTAAAGCTATTGCTGCAAAATTTAGAAATAATCTTCGCGACGGTCGTGCGACGTTTCCTCGATTACCTCCATTACACGCAACAGCCGCGGACGCTCACCTAACACGCTGACTACGGAGTGGGACAAATGCCTACCACTAGGTAAATTGTTCATATACGCACCAATATAAATGTATAAGTTTTCAAACCATTTAGCGACCTCTTTTTGAAGGAATTTTATCATACGATGAAAATTTTATGAGCACTCATATTTTGTTCATTTCTTACAAAGGATGGGAAATTATTTGAGCAGGGAAGTCGATTTTACCAGTCTGTTTTTTTTACAACCTAACCAAACCAACTTTACGACCCGTGCAATTGTTTTCAACGTGTTAATTCAAGAGGACGCAAACGACACTTAGAAAAGGACATAAATACAACACGTGGCTCGCACGAAATGCACGACAACAACAAACTCTCGAGAGTGCGTATCTAGAAACGTGTGCCGGTGTAGCAGGCACACTAGCTCCATGCTGCTCGCTTGTGCTTCATACACAAGGCACGGCACACATCAGTCGCAGAAAATAGTGCAATAGATTGTGCTCAGAGGCTAATGGTGCAAAGATATACATAGACATGAAAAACGCCTTCCCAAAGACGGAATCCCGGTATGGGTATCCCAGTGCCATGGATTCTGGAATACCCGTGCCATGGATTCTGGAATACCCGTGCCATAGATTCTGGAATACCCGGGCCATAGATTCTGGAATACCCGTGCCATGGATTCTGGAATACCCGTGCCATAGATTCTGGAATACCCGTGCCATGGATTCTGGAATACCCGTGCCATGGATTCTGGAATACCCATGCCATGGATTCTGGAATACCCATGCCATGGATTCTGGAATACCCGTGCCATGGATTCTGGAATACCCGTGCCATGGATTCTGGAATACCCGTGCTATGGATTCTGGAATACCCATGCCATGGATTCTGGAATACCCATGTCATGGATTCTGGAATACCCATGCCATTGATTCTGGAATACCCGTGCCATGGATTCAGGAATACCCGTGCAATGGATTCTGGAATACCCATGCCATGGATTCAGGAATACCCGTGCCATGGATTCTGGAATACCCGTGCCATGGATTCTGGAATGCCCTTGCATGAGCCAAGAAAGTTTTTTCACATGTGATCAGGTTTGTTTTACATTGTTTATTAACCACCCGTGCCATGGATTATGTAAGGCACCAAGAAAGTCTTTTCCTGTAAGACCAGGTTTGTTTAATTTTTTTGCTATCACTGTCAGACATAAAGTAGTGCTGTCAGTTTTTATCAACAATAATTAGAAATTGGAATGAATCTGGGCTCTGAAGCTGGGTACCCAGTTTTAACCATGTTTGGGAAGCGTTTTTAGCCACGGCTCAGAAAATTGAAAAGTTTCGAGCTTAGAAATTCAATAGAACAACAACGTCGGATTAGAAATTGCCTTAACCTAGGCAAATAGATGGTATTGGAAATTTGTTCGCTGCGGACCATGATTGCACTAGAGCACGACATTATTAGCAGTGAATCATAGAGGTGATTTCATGATCAACAAAGGTGTAATGAACAGCCTAGCTGTTTTCATGAACAACCACAATCAATTATTCAAAATATAAAAAAGAAAAAAAAAATTCTGCTGCTAATAGTTCAATACTTGAATTAAATACGGAAAAAAATATAGGTGCCATTTTGAACAAGCTTGAGGCAGTCATAGGTCAAGAGAACCTAATGAGGATAACTATGGCGGAAAGTTTGAAAGGATATTATGAACCATTTTTCTGTTAGCAGAAAATAGGACATACATGAATAAATCGAGAACATTTCATAAGCGAGACAGACAAATAAAAGAACTACGTATGTAGCGTTGAAAATAGTTTGTTTTTCTATACCCGGCAAAGAGTTAAAGAAATTCGGGTTCATAATTAAGTATGTATTATTTGTACAAGTAATGTTTGAACCGTGGACTAATTTTTTGCTCGCAAACCAATGTAAATTGCAACTGTAAGAGAGTGGGTCTAATGCACAACCTAGAATAAAAAAATGGAAGGGTTAAAAAGCGAGTTCTCTCCAATGTTTTTTCCTTCAATCTTTCTTTCGATAATAGAACCCAAACACACTGTTTACATAAATGCACTGAAAACCGAATTGCGTTAGTAAATTCGAGAAGTTTTTCCAAGCTGACGTCACTTTTAAAATAGTTCTAAAAACATGAATACTGTTTAATAAACATTCAAAGTTTTTAATTCGACATTAATGCCGTACGTTTTATGTAATCATCGTTTGCAGCGATGCATATTCACAAACCATGCTTTCTAACACAAATAAAATTTTTCATATAAATTTTGAACGCATAGAATAGACGTTAAAATACACACATATAAGAAGTTATTCTGGGTAAGATTGTTGATACTCTGAGACAAAACCTAATAAAACCAAGCATATGAAAGTACGCCCAGATAAACCATGACTGTTCAAATGTACACTGAACTAAGTACAATTAACTTCCCTTGCTCTACAATGTTTGAACTCGAACAAATACATGACATCCTTAGTCTCTTTAAAGCTAAGCAGCATACTTTTCCATTTGTAATTTACCTAGATTAAATCAGATCAGTTAGTTCAAGCCTTCCTAACTATGACAAAGGTATTTCCAAAAGCAGCAGGAGGAAAGCCCCATTTAGTCGGAGAGGAGGAATCTATGCACATGGTGCGTTCCCACAGAAGATCTACTTCGCACATAAGCAGTTGGTACGAAGTAATTTAGAAAGCAAGTTCATGAAACAACGTTAAAGTTGAAGGAAAAGTGATATGTGCTGAAAAAACAATTACAGTAAACTGAATCAGAGATGGTTCGTATCCAATTAAGAAGCCTTTCATATTTCCACAAAGGAAGGCCTGCCTAGCCTTCAGCTCAGGACCTCGCATATTCCTCATGGGAGCGCTAATTCTAATAGGTACTGTAGTTGTCTCCTTCTGAGGGGCCTTGTTACTAGCAAATAAATGTAAGGATATATTTAATTCACCTCAAACTCGCGTCTTTTCTAATTTCCGGCACTGCTTCAACGGCATGAAGGTTGAACCACTCAATGGTGTGATAATTTGTTCCACTATCCTGCAATTCTCATTTGTGTTAATGGTACCAGGTAATAGGGTTGGAATGCGGAAACTGGAATCTGAAATGGGGAATCTAAAATGGATATCTCCTAAAAAACGATACTCGTAACTTGCTAATCTTCCAATCTATGCACAGAAGCCCTTCTAGTCTTCACTATCAACAAAAAAATAAGCTTGTTACTTGCATTTCTGTACAAACATATGCATTCTGTTAGTGAACATAACTCTACATGCCTAACTTTTTACCTTTCTGTTGTACTGTATCCGAGTTCAAAAAGCCTTCACCAGACTATGACTACATTGAACTGACAACGCGAACAAATTAGTATCTAAATCACCTGCAGGTATGACACGAGCCTCGTTCCTAATGTATGAACATAACTCTATGCACCTCATTTTTTGCTTCTCTATTGAATCTATCCGAGTTTAAAAAATTTTCAGCAGACTATGGCTACATTAAACTGAGAAGAGCTCACACAAATTAAATCCTAAATCACCTGCAGGTATGCCATAAGCCTTATTTATACCCAATTTGTAAACGTAACTCGACGTAGCTTGCCTCATTCATTCCCAAAGCATGAACATAACTATACGTACCTCGCTATTTGCCTCTGTTGTACCTATCCCAGTTCAAAAATGGCTACATTAAACTGACAAGAACGTGTACAAATTAGTATTTAAATCACCTGCAAGAATGACATGTGCCTGCTTCTGCCGCTCCCGCAGCCTGGAGTACTGTTTCTTGAGGGCAGAGATGTCCAGGTTGGGGCGCGAGGACGGCTCTGCTTGAGCAGCTTTGCTGTTTGCCGTACGAAGGGAGTTGATGTCGTTGGAGCCTGCAAAGTTAATTTTTATTAACTAATTTAAGGTTGCGATATCAAAAAACTGCATGCATTTCGTTCTCGTTGATGTATTTTTTGGTACAGTTGGCAAAGTAAATGGAAGGAGAAGATGTACGGTGCTCGCAGAACATGGGTTTTAAGAGCGGAATATGTGTGTAATAACTCAATCAATTTCGTAAAAAAAGAAATGCGTTTTTTATAGGGGAGAAATTGATGGCTCTTCTAGTGAGTGAAAAACGTGCGTAATACATGAAATATTGAATCTGGACGTCTAGAAAAATATTCATATTAGTTGAGGACGCTTTATTTATTCAGAGAGAAAATCTCGGACACGGCGCAAAATTTCACTATCCAAGCAATGAAGTTTATGCCAAGTAAAACATCGGTGATTAGGAAAAGAGAAATAATTTCAGCGATGCGATTACTCATCCTAGTTATTGATAAAAGAATCAAAGTTTAAGTGATGCTAATCGTAGTTTAATGATAAATGTCAAAAAGTTGAGCCGCTGGCATCGAGCGACAAGCCCACTCGATATTTCCATTTTTTCAAAATTTTGGGATCAGCAAAGACAAATTTAATTTTTTGACCCAAGCTTTTGGTTAGATTAGCTCTAGCCGTCATCACGGGAACGATGTATTTTTAAACAAAACTTCTTATGGCATCCGCGTGTATCTAGTATACAAAACATTTTATTAAATTCTTTTAGATGTAAGCCGAAAATCATTGATCAAGGGCGACTGATGAGCAAAGGAAAAAACTGCGGGGGGACATCAAGGTGACGATTAATTTTGTTTGGTTCCTAAACACTGTACATTGCTTCGACAATTTTTCGAACGTATTAATTTTCAACATTTTATAAGGTAGATACATTTTCAAAATCAAAAGAATGGTTATCTTCTTCGGAATGCTAATAGACAAGGGATAACCTATTCTATTCAAGGGATAACCTATTCTGTGCACAAGGTGCACAGAAACAGGAAGCTAAGAAAGAAGTTCATGAAACAAGAAAAAGTTGAAGAAGAAAGTAGTAGGTGCTGAAAAACAGGACAGCAGTGAACCGAAAAAAGATGGTCCATAACAACACAAAAACCTATTTTATTTCAACAAAAGGAAGCCTACCTCACTTTTAGCTCAGGCCCTCACATAGTCCCTTTGGGAGCGCTAATTCCCATAGATACAATACCTGTATCCCCCTGTGGGGTACTTTTTTCACAATTCTATCGATTATCTTCAAGTCTGATTAGGCTGTTTTTTATTGTATTCGAAGATTTGAAAGCCAATTTAACATTGAATGGTTTTAAGATTCGCTGGACTCTTTCAGAACAACCTTTAATATACGGGACGCTAACATATTTCAGGGGGCGTTAGGAATTTTCGTTGCTTTATCGAAGTATAGGGAGGTTTTGATTATTTCCACCAATCATTAGTCGGTTGCTATTACGTAGTTAAGGAGGAAAATTATTCTATTTCAATAATTAATACACTGTTTTAAGTTCTTAATTCAAATTTTGCTCACTACAAATATTAACTGCTCTCTGATAAAGGGATTTCGCTACACTCCTCCTCTGTGATAAAGGATGATAACTGAAATAGTCTAAGTACCTGCCTGTGTTTGTTGGTTTCCGGTAGACCCGGAATTATAATATATTATTAGTTGATCGATTAATTAATATATCTAAGTACGGGGTGCATCCATTACTTTCTAATTCCATAGTAAATTAAATGTTGATGTTGAACCCATTGATATGCTGGAAGAATGTATCAGGCATATCGTCTGGTAGTGCAGTCAATATATCGTCAACGTAACGCTTCCAAAACAGTGGCTGGCACGGGGGTGTTGATAGAAATTAATCCTCCATTGCTTGCATTGTTATCTCGGCCAACGCGACAGAGATAGGGGAACCCATCGGTGTTCCTTCTACTTGTTGATAAATTTTGTGATTCCATTAAAAATGATTAGATTCAAGGCATAGGTTGAGGAGCCGCAAAATAGCTCCAGTTGAAATCGGAGTTACTTGAAGAGGTGAGTTGAAGTTCTGCAATTTTTCAGCGATACATTAATGAGCAAAATTTTGAGGTATTCAAGTGAACAAACTCTTCACATCATAAGAAACTAGGATATAATTGTCCGGAACGTTGATTTCTTGCAAAAATTACTTGACTTGAAAGCTATTTTTTAGTTTTTGCGATGCCTCGTTTGTAATTGGGGTTAGGATTCCCGTGATATTCAGTAAATCCCCTGATGACGGCTAGAGCTAACCTAGCCGAAAGCTTGGGTCAAAAAATTGAATTTGTCTTTGCTGATCCCAAAATTTTGAAAAAATGGAAACTTCACTACCAAGACGTCCTTTATGTCAACAATTGAGCCACTCGATATTGTTTAAACTTAATAGCTGTTTCCACTAAACTCTTCAGAATAATCCTGCTCAAGTTTCATCCTTCCTGATAAAACAAACAATAGCACGTACTTAGGTTTCAAATACCCCATGTAAGTCTTGAAAAATTTCTTCACTTTTCTAAAATCACATTTTAGTTCATCGGAAATTTAAAAAAAACTCTAGCGTAAAAATATAAGCAAGCTAAATAAAAGCAACATTTCGACCTCCTACTGCGGTCATTATCAAGATATATCTAAAAAAAAAACAACTGACAAAGCTTAATAAAACTGAGGGTACGAAGTCATTAAACATCTGTCAGCTAGGCTAAATAATTATAAACTAAAATCATAATGGTTCAAAGTAAAAATTAGGTAGCTAGTAGGTAGACGGAGAAGGCTAGAAGAGGGAAGTGCACTGATCGAAGCTTGGCGGGAGTTCTTGACGATGCCTTAAGTAACCTCCTGTACTTGGCATGCTTTTTTTATGTGAATTAGTTTAGGTAGTTGGAGAATTCATTGTAATTTACATTTATTATCGGTGCATAGCTTCTGACACAGTACACAGTATCAATAAAAAGACACAGGCTACAAAGCACTAAATATAAGAAGGTTCACTACGTAAACACAGAGGATATAGAAATATGATTTCACTACTGAGAGGCACGGACGTCCATGTTACTTAATTCTCAACATCCCTGAATATTTCATTACTTTTTTTGAATATTCCCGACAATCCAAAAGCAGCAGCGATGGCCATTTTCTCGTTGGTCGAATCATCATCGTCGTCTTCACTTTCATCATCGTCGTCATAGAGAAGACGAAGGCCTCGTCTGGCCGCCGACGAGACGGACGAGACGGAAGAAACGGACGGTACCGGGAGCGTCCACGGGGTGATGTTATAAGCGTACCGGTCCCGCAGCTCATTCAGTCCCGGCAGCGGGAACGGGGCCATCCCGACTATACTCTGTACAAAATGGTCTTTAATGCACTGATCTTTTTTTAAATGAATTTTAGAAGGTGAGGAAGAAGATTGCTGAGCAATTATATTTCTCACTCTTCTTAGAGAGGATAGAAATTTATCCAAACATTAATGTCGGTTCTTCAACTCTGCTACTTACACCCTAAAATAAACAACCGTGACAACAGCTCATATGTAGCCAACGTGTTGAATATATAGAAGTCCCGAGAAGTCCTGTCCATAGCTGATGTAACCCAACAGTATCTCCCCCGTAGGAGTACAAGTTACATGGTATAGGTTAGAAAAAACACCCTAACCTAAACTTATTGTCAATCCAATGGCCCCTGATGAGATCTACTCAAGAAATAAATAACGCACGCAAGCCTCATAAGGCACACGAGCATCTGACTTGCACCTAAGTGAATCATAAGTTACACAAGCCGGCCTCACCTAAAGTTATTGTCAATCCATTGCTCCTGAGTGGATCTATGCTAGAAATAAATGACACATGCAAGCCTTATAAGGCTCACACACAGAGAAAAATATAGGGTCATTTTGACACACTTAGGTGTGTCATACGTTTGTCGCAAAACCGGTGCACAATTGTGTGTCATAGATGCGACATGACACACTTCAGTGCGTCCCATGATACACTTTAGTGCATCACATGACACACTTTAGTACGTCACATGACACACTTTAGTGCGTCACATGACACACTTTAGTGCGTCACATGACACATTTTAGTGCTTCACATGATACACTTAGGGCCGTCATGACACACCTAAGGGAAATCTACGGAACCTAAAACATAGATTTAACTTACTCCTACCACATCCCTCTGACTTGCCCGTGGATCAAGAATAATGGTAATACAAAATTATCGAATTATTTGAAGCTTATGTTATACCACCACTTGATTATCAAAATCTAAGTTATCATACTAGTTCCACAGAAAAAATTTCAGTACTTATAAAGTCAGTATATTTTGCAATCTTACAAGCATCTGAGCTGCCCCACAAACAACACCGACGGAAGAAAGCTTTGTAAGGCACGCGAGAATCTGGCCTGCACCAGAAAGAACTAAATGAAGAAAGCTACTATCATAAGGCACACGAGCATCTGACCAGTATCAGAACTGAATAACGAAAAAACTTTGTAAGGCAGACTATCTTCTGACGAAAAAAGTCTTGTGACGCACTCGAGCATCTGACTTAACCAGAAACAACAGAATGAAAAATAACAGCTTTGTAAGGCACACTATCTTCTGACTTACCCAAAAACAACAGTATGATAAAGAACAGCTTTATAAGGCACACTATCTTCTGACTTACCCAGAAACAACAGGATGAGGAAAAACAGCTTTGTAAGGCACACTATCTTCTGACTTAACCAGAAACAACAGAATGACAAAAAAAACAGCTTTGTAAGGCACACTATCTTCTGACTTACCCAGAAACAACAGAATGACAGAAAACAGCTTTGTAAGGTACACTATTATAGTAGTGTGCTACTATTTTGAATCCTTATTTTGTTAGTTGCGTCTTGTTTGTTGGTAGTTGCGTTCTGTATACTCTGGAAAGTGACATCCACGTGCGACCTGTTACGCGTAATAGCGAGAGCATGTGGAGGGTTGCCGAGGATAGGTTAGGGGAGTTAGTTTTTGAAGCCAGTAGAGGTCGGTTGACTACCTTTGTACTCCTCCGTGTATACTTTCATCGGTGACTTCGTTGTGCGAGATATGGCGAGTCTGAGCACGGACGAGTAATAAAGGCTAAAGTCCGGTGCTAGAAGACTCCGCCATAGGATAGTCGCCAATGTATGAAGTAGGATGGTATAGTTTCATGTAGCATAGTCGAGCCGACCGGTTTTATCGCAAGTGGTATGTTTTAAAGTGTAATATCCTGAATGTGGATACCAATAAACGTAAGTTCCGCATTTTGTTGTTTCCCATGAAAGCCGGATAGAGAATAGCGCCACAAGTTTGGGTCTAGAGGTAATAGGAAGCTGATACGAATTCAGAAGAAGAAGTTCGGTCGTAATTTGCGTTCAGGTGTATTTCGGTAAACCCTTTTGTTGGCGACTGTACCGAAGCCTGGGACGACTCTGGAGCTTGTTGGCTGACTGGAGCCTTGGATGCTCTGGAGATAGGTTGATAGGTTGGCGGTTCTTGGAGGGCATTGAAAAGTAAGGTAGCAGCGCTACGACCCGTGCTTTGCGTTGGTTAGGCTGGTGAAGCGGTGGTCGCGCAGCCCCGTGTATGTAAATTCCGCGACCCCGCGGCATCGGAACTACCACATTGGTGGCCAGTATGGGGAATTGAGACGAAGTTCTGGAGCTTTAAGGGGGCTGATACGAAGCTCGGAACAGTCTCAAATTTGAGAACCATTAGGTGTTAAAAACGGGTTGTGAGCGGTCTGCGGGTTTTGTTTGTGTGCCAGTAAATTGAATTTGTGAAGTATGGCATCAGCAGCGGATATGTCAGACGTAATGCTGCAGCTGGTGCAGGCTATAGGGAAACTTGGGAAAGAAGTACCTGAGCCCAGCATTTTTAAGGGGGGAATTGGTAATGTAAAAGAGTTGGATACGTGGCTACAAGGTTTTGAAAAATACTGTAAGGTGCAATATGGGGATGACACGGAAACATGGCTGGCTAGTTTGCTTAAGTATTTACAGGGAGAGGCTAAAGAGATTGTGGAAGCCTGTGGTCCCGGTGTGAAGTATGAATCTGTGAAGAAAAGATTAGTGCAAGAGTTTGGGGCGAAATTATCATTAACGGATACGGAGTTTGGGGCGTTCTTTTCCGCAGAACGTAGAACGGGCGAAAGCTTATTGTGTTATTCCATTCGCTTGGAAAGATTAGCGCGGGAAATGTTGCAGGAAAGTGACGAGTTCAAAAGGGAAGGAATAGTAAAAAGCAAATTAATTAGTTCACTGCGGAAGGAGCTTGTGAATCGATTGCGGGTACAGCTGGGGCATTTGGATGGTGTGACTTTGAAGCAAGTGGTTAATCTGGCTACCGTGTTAGAAGAGCAGGAGGATGAGAGTATGCGAAACGAATTTGTGTGTGTGAGTGAGGAGAGACGGGTGCGAGAGGATGTGCGAGAGGATGTGAATGAACAGTGGCGAATGAAGAGCGCGTGTTTCTATTGCCATGAGAAAGGGCATTTTGCGAGAGCCTGCCCTCGGAAAATGGAGGAGAGAAGTGCTCGCGCAAGAACGGAAGTATGTGCGTATTGTGGACGAATGGGGCATCTAATGTCAGCATGTGTTCGGTTTAAGAGTGAAGTGTGTGCATGTGTATGGTGTGGGGAGAGTAGCCATAAGAGTTTTCAGTGTCGAGAGAAGCCGGGAAACTAGAAAGGACTGGTGCGGTTGGGGGCGCGCCAGCTGAATTAAATTCCCCAGGGGCTCGAGTGACCAAATTAAGAAGGAATGTCAAGAATGTGCTGGCTTATAAACTTAGTTTGTGTGCAAGTGGGTTGCCGCTATGTGCATTGTTGGACACAGGAGCCTCGGTATCAGTTCTATCGGACGCCTATTTAGAAGAGTTCCCTGAGCTGAAGTCAAATTTGCGACCAGCTGAGACTATGGTGACTGGTGTGACTGGAACACAGCTCGGCGTTATGGGAGAGTTACAGTTGCGGCTTAGCATTAGCGGACAGGAGATGGGTAGCCAGAAGTTTCTGGTCGTTAGGAATTTGTCAGCATCGGCTAGAGTTATTTTGGGATTGGATTTTTGCCAGCAGTTTGTGAAGTTCCTCGATTTGCGGACCGGTACCGTTAGTTTGATACTAGGAAACGGACAGGAGGTTACGGTAACACTAATTCGAGTAGTGCCGGAGGATTTACAGTTCCCAGTTTGTAGTCAGGAAGTGATGACTTTGCCAGCGAGAACGATAACTAGAGTAAAAGCTATAGTTCCGGGAGCCAGCGAAGGGAGCGAAGGCTATCTGGAGCCCGTCCAAGATACAGAAATGGTGAGGATAGCTTCATCGGTGAATCGAATATGTGGGGGTGAGATAGTGGTCGAGCTTGCTAACGTATCAGATGAGGAAGTTAAGGTACGGAAGGACCTCGTTTTGGGAACGTTTGTGACTGTGCCGGAATATGCGCTACGAACTATAGGTGATGAAAATGCGCCCTCTGAAAAGGCGCAAGCGAAGGCGTTAGAATTTAATTTGGACGAGACTAATCTGACATTGGAAGAACAACGGAAAGCCCGGGATTTACTGGAAGCTTACAGTGACCTGTTCGCAAGTACGGATGCTGAATTAGGCCATACTAATGTGTTACAGCATAAAATTGACGTACAGGGAGCACGACCAATCAAGCAGAGGAATAGGCGCTACCCTGGCAAACTGGCAACGGAAATTGAGACTGGGTTGGCTGAGTTAGAACGGAAAGGTATAATTCGGAAATCTGAGTCGGCCTGGTCGTCTCCTTTGGTGCCGGTGCGCAAACGAAATGGACGATTGAGGTTGTGTGTGGATTTTAGGGCTTTGAATAGTGTGACGAAAATGGATAGTTTCCCTTTACCACATATGGGTGAGACTTTGGAAAGACTGCGGGGACACGTGTTTTTTTCGACGTTGGACCTTGAATCTGGATATTACCAGGTGCCTCTGACGCCGGAGTCGTGCGAATTAACTGCGTTTTCTACGGGGACTGCGTTGTATGAGTTCACGCGCTTGCCGTTCGGGGTTTCCAATGGCCCGGCCACCTTTTCGAGGTTAATGAGGATAGTGTTGGCTGGTTTGCCGGGTGATAGTGTTCAGGCGTACCTGGACGATATTATGGTGGCGGGCCGGGATTTCGCCGAACATTTGGATAACTTAGACGCAGTATTCCGGAGGTTACGTGTTAATGGCCTTAAGATTGCAATTGCGAAATGCAGTTTCTTCCGCTCAGAAGTAGAGTATCTGGGTCACGTAGTGAGTCGGGACGGAATTAAGCCTTTGGGGCGCAATGTGCAAGCAATTCAGGACTATCCAATACCCACGACTGTCCGGCAGCTTAAATCCTTCCTTGGGATGGTGAATTTCTATAGGAAATTTCTATCCCTACCAACTGAGGTATTTGCCCCTTTGAACGCGCGAACGGCGAATCGGATTTTGAAGTGGGATGAGGAAGCCACGCAGAGTTTTCTGGCTATCAAGAAATCCCTGACTGAGGCCCCTGTGTTGGCATTTCCCAATTTTGATTCGGACGAGCCTTTCGTCCTGACTACGGATGCTAGTGCAACGAGTGCCGGAGCTGTGTTGTCCCAGTGGCAGGAGGGTCAGGAAAGAGTGCTTGGGTTCGCGGGGACTAACTTCAGTAAGGCTCAACGGAAGTATAGCGCGACAGAACGGGAGTTGGCAGCTATTCGTTTTGCAGTACGTCATTTTAAACCTTATCTATCTGGGCGAAGATATGTAATAAGGACTGACCATCAACCTCTGCTGTATTTGCATAGAATGAAAGACGTGGATGATCGATTGATGCGTACCTTGTTAGATCTAGCTGTGGGGTCTTATACCATTGAGTATGTCCCCGGGAAGAATAATATTGTCGCAGACTGCCTGTCTCGGGTGAATTATCCATGGAGCATACCTGATGTACCCGAGGAGAACATTGGTGTTGCTGAGTATGAAGTCTTAGCTAATATACAGGGTGGTCCAGACTCCTTGTTTCAGGCTTTGTGTGTGTTGCTGGGTCGGAGTGACGCTGAGACCATTCGGAAACGCTGTTGTGATGTTGTTCTGCAGAAGCCGGAAAGGTATGGCTTGGGGAAGGCGGCTACACATAGGAAGTGGGCTACCACCTGGAGTAGTCCGGGGGTATTCCCGCCATGGGAGGCAGTTCAGGCGTTCTCTGATGGGTATGGGCTCAAAGTCGTAGTGTGTTTCCGGCCGGGGAGTCTTGTGGAGATAGTTCCTGAAAGAGAGGCACAAGCGGTTGTCGCATTGGAATGTTTGGGTGGGGTACATTTTAACCCGGTCAAGCTGTCTCAGGATTACGGGAAGCACTCTGTCAATGTGGCTATCGCTTCGGGAACTGAAAAATGTAGTATGTTGGGAGCTAGCTTACCGATTATTGCTGCAGGTCAGGACGCTGACCCAATTCTCGTTAATGTGAAGGAAAGTTTACGAACAGGACAGGCCAATTTGCACTTGGGAGCCTATAAAAAGTTGTTCAAGCGACTATGCTTACTGGATGGAGCAGTGTGCATAAGGAAAGGGAATCCTCGGGGAAAACCTGTTCCGGTTGTTCCAGAGAGGGACTTGCCAGCATTGGTGAAGGAGTATCATGAACATCTAGCTCATGTGGGAAGAGATAAACTCTGGAATGCTTTCAGGAGAAGTTATTTCGGGCTTGGCTTGGGAGTTGTGGTGCAAAAGACGGTGCGGGAATGCGTAGTTTGTCAGCAGCATAAGGGAGACGTTGTTAAGGATTTTCCGTTGCGTCGGCTGGATAAGAACTTGACGCGGCCGTATGAGGTGTATGCAGTGGATCTGTTGGAACTTCCCCGGAGTAAGAGAGGTTATGTGGGAGTCTTGGTCGGCATTGATCTGTATAGCAAGTTCGGTCATGCAGTGCCGATACGTTCAAAGCAGGCCAGGGCTGTAGGGGGAGCCCTGGAGCGAAGCATTTTCACGAGCCTACCAAGGACGCCGGAAACAATCAGATCAGATAATGGGCCAGAATTCACCTCAAGGGCGTTTCAGTCGCTGTTGAGTAGTTATGGGATCCGACATCAGACCATCGTACCTTATGCCGCCCACATGAATGGAGCTGTGGAAAGATTGAACAGGACCATTAGGGACAGGTTAGCAGCCACCTGTGCGAAAGTTCCCGGAGATTGGGATTTGGTCCTATCAAGAGTCATGATGCAGTATAATCGGCTAATTCATCGAGAAACTGGAAAAGCGCCTGGTGAGTTCTTCGTGTCTGAAGAGGTTACACCAGATTTGCCCAAGGTAACTGAAAAGGAGAAACTCTGGCGACCTGGAGGTTCCCGCTTCCGGCATTTTGACGTGGGTGATTACGTCTTACGAAGGATCATGCATTTGCCCGGGGCTGAACGCCACAAGCTCGCGCCCCGTTTCGAAGGACCCTACCAAGTAGTGCGATGTTACCCGGATGGAGTGAGCTACCAGCTGAAGATAGAAGGGCCTCGAGCACGATATTTGCGGGCTCATGTAGGGCAGTTGAAGCAGTTCCATGGGAAACCAGAGATTGGTCCGAAGGTGGACGTGCCAGCAAAGGCGCCGCCCTGGCAGGACGCGGCGCCGGCGCGGGGACGCCGGCCGCGGGAGAGGGGCCGACAGCTTGTCCTCGGGATCGACTGGGAGCTCTTACGAGGAATCAGGGCAGGAACAGTGAGGACTCCTAGTGCAGAGAGGGAGGACGACGCCCCCTCTTCGGGCGGGGTGCAACCCGAGGTTTCGGATGGTACGGGGTACCACATGGACGAGAACCGCCCTGACAGCGTGCTGAGTGGGCCTGGGGAGGTAAGTTACCCCGCGTCCGGTTCGAGCCCCTCAGATATTTCGGATTTCTTACACCAATACGACGCAGCGTTGGTCCCGAGGACGTCAACGCCGGGTGAGGAAAGCAACAAGGTTAAGCCGGACCAAGTTGGTAAGAAATATCCGCTCCGGGTGAGACCCAAAGTAAATTACAAAGTGTGAATATGTGAGAAGATGGGTCATTTGAGTACCGAGTTGTTGCGTCCCAGATCATGCTGATCTGTGTCGTGTAGTGAACTGATGTGAGTTTGTTTTAATAGAAGTTTTACTTGTAAAGTGCAATAATAGTTTAAGTCATGGACAAGAAATTGTCCTCTTTTTTAAAAACTAGTCGTACGGAAAGTTTTCAAATAAAGATAGCGGGCAGTAGAGGCCTTGTTTTAAATTTGGCACAGAATAAGGAGAGTCCCTAGACGGGGTGCGATGTACTAATACCCCCCTGTCCTCAGAGTCGGGTGCTGCTGCTGGTGGGAGATTCCCGTGCCAGAGATGCAACCTTGGCCGCCCCTCCTGGCTGGAGGCTGCGCCTGTGTGTGTGTCCGGGGGCTACATTGGCCCGGCTGACGGAAGCTGCACAGAACGAGCTCAGCGCTGGGAACGGCCGGATGTGCTAGTCATGGTGGGTCTCCACTGTGACCTGACGTATCTGGCCACCTACGGCGTGGCGGCAGCTCGGGGCCTCATGAGACTGGCAGAACCGGCCCCACTACCTGAGATTCGTCTGGCCGTGACCTCGGCAGACCATGTGCTTCGCCATTATTACGGGGTCCCGGTTGTGTGGTGTCTGCCGGCTACCCCCGATTTCGCCCGCTTCAACACGTTCCAAGGTGTACGGACACGGCGCTGGTATGAGCTACCCGAGTTCCTCCGCCAGGAAGCGGAGTGGTCGGCCACCCGGTATAGATTGACGGTGCGGGAACTGGAAGGGTATTTTCAGCGGCAAGGGGTCCATACGATCATGTTGGATCGCTATTTGGGGTTACACCGGTACTTGGATAGCCAAGACGGGGTGCACCCCACACCCGAAGTGGGAGCCGGCGTTTGGAGGAGATCGCTAGAGGAAGCGGTGGCCCGCCTTCCCGCGATCGGTCCGTCGGTGGTCCGTGGCCGGGTGTTGTCTCTGGCGGAGCGGTTCCGTCGCAGGGAGCGGCGCAGGCAGCAGAGCCGGTCGCGGCGGCTGAGGGCCACGCTGCGGGCGGTCGACCTCAGTACTGTGGACCGATGGCCGGGCTACCCCTTTTTGCGGCAGTCAACGCACGAAGGGCGTCGCCAGTAGTCTGGCATTTTGTTCATTGTGTTGGGGTTTCCCGTTGGGAGCCCCGAGTAGCTATTTGAGGGGGGAGGGGTATAGTAGTGTGCTACTATTTTGAATCCTTATTTTGTTAGTTGCGTCTTGTTTGTTGGTAGTTGCGTTCTGTATACTCTGGAAAGTGACATCCACGTGCGACCTGTTACGCGTAATAGCGAGAGCATGTGGAGGGTTGCCGAGGATAGGTTAGGGGAGTTAGTTTTTGAAGCCAGTAGAGGTCGGTTGACTACCTTTGTACTCCTCCGTGTATACTTTCATCGGTGACTTCGTTGTGCGAGATATGGCGAGTCTGAGCACGGACGAGTAATAAAGGCTAAAGTCCGGTGCTAGAAGACTCCGCCATAGGATAGTCGCCAATGTATGAAGTAGGATGGTATAGTTTCATGTAGCATAGTCGAGCCGACCGGTTTTATCGCAAGTGGTATGTTTTAAAGTGTAATATCCTGAATGTGGATACCAATAAACGTAAGTTCCGCATTTTGTTGTTTCCCATGAAAGCCGGATAGAGAATAGCGCCACAAGTTTGGGTCTAGAGGTAATAGGAAGCTGATACGAATTCAGAAGAAGAAGTTCGGTCGTAATTTGCGTTCAGGTGTATTTCGGTAAACCCTTTTGTTGGCGACTGTACCGAAGCCTGGGACGACTCTGGAGCTTGTTGGCTGACTGGAGCCTTGGATGCTCTGGAGATAGGTTGATAGGTTGGCGGTTCTTGGAGGGCATTGAAAAGTAAGGTAGCAGCGCTACGACCCGTGCTTTGCGTTGGTTAGGCTGGTGAAGCGGTGGTCGCGCAGCCCCGTGTATGTAAATTCCGCGACCCCGCGGCATCGGAACTACCACACTATCTTCTGACGAAAAAAGTCTTGTAAGACACACGAGCATCTGACTTGCCCCAGAAACAACAGAATGATGAAAAAAGTCTGATCAGGCACACGAGCATCGGACGAAAAAAGTCTTGTAAGACACACGAGCATCTAACTTGCCCCAGAAACAACAGAATGATGAAAAAAGTCTTATCAGGCACACGAGCATCGGACGAAAAAAAGTCTCATAAGGCACAGGAGCAGCTGACCTGGACGAGAGTGTTGGGAGGTATGGTGTGTGGGTTGGTGAGCATCTCCCTGGTCAGGCCCCCCATTTCGGTGTAGAACTCGTCCGCTGACTGCACCGCTAGGATCCGACTGTGAGTGAGGGATGCTTGTAAGTTATCATCGTAATGAAATTTAAAGAAGTAGAGAAATTCGTGTATTTGTTTCCCTTCAACAAGACGTCTGTGACCGTATTAAAATTTTGGCCGAAATTTATGTCAATGAATTGGAATGATAATAGAATGAAATTGAAGTGAAGTAAACCAATTTATGTATTTGTTCATTTCTATAAGATGTCTGTGACAATATTGACATTTTAGCTCGTAGCGTGCTTAGCACGCGTAGTTTGGTATATCCCTCGTTAACACTCGTTTGAAAAGAACATGTTCAAAAATATATACGATGGAATTCACACCCGAACAGGTGTCGCACGCAGGATTGCAAAAAAAACAATTGTTTGACACGAGTAAAAATCAACGGTGGTGTTCAATAATCGGCAAACGTACTCGATGAGCATAGTAACCAGTTCCATCACAAATCATTTTGTTGAAGAGCTATTCAAGTGAAAGTTTTGATAAAGGTGGAGAGATACGATAACGTTAGAGAAGATATGTGTGAGCAAGAGAAGAACTGGGAGGAAGGATAATATAACAATATTCGACAAACTTTTGACAGAGGTGAGGAGATACGACGACGTTGATTAGAGTAGACATGGGTGAACAAGAGAAGAACTGGGAAGCAGGACGCTAAAACACTATTCGACAGAAAGTTTTGATAGCAGCATTAATGAAATTAATTAGAGAAGCGGCGTGTGAGCAAGAGAAGAACTAGGAAGAAGGATACCGAGACATCATTTGACAGAAAGTCGAATATTGGAGCCTCGTACTATAGCATATCATATGCACTAACGGAGCGAGCCTGTCCCAAATGGCGAGGGCGCTGCGAAGGAGAACCTCGTTGCCCTGCAGGAAGGTCAGGTCCCAGACGCGCATGACGGTGTCCTTGGGCAAGCAGTTGCTGAAGAGCGTCAAGAACCACTGCATCGTAAACACGTTCGTCAGAGGCGGCTCGTAGCACGTCCCTGAGAGGACCAAATGGATAAATGTTGCGAAAAAGACAGCGCTCCCTAATTTGCAATGAATTTACAATGAATTGAAAATTATATATTAATTGTAATATTAAAAAACGATCCCTAGTTTACGTACCCTAGTTATAAAGAAAAGCGTTCCCTAGTTCACAATGAATTTACAATAAAATGATAATTACAATATTGAGAAGCGTTCCCTTGCTTACGTTCCCTAGTTATGCAGGAAAGATTAGATTATAAGTTAATTTAAGCCTCCCTATCCTCAACGAATGAGATCTAAAGAGAGGAAGAAAAAAGGCACCATTTAGTATGAAGTTAAGGGAACGTGGAATCTATGCAGAAAGGGCACAGAAACAGTAAGATAAGAAAGAAGTTCATGAAACAAGATCAAAGTTGAAGAAGAAAGTAGTAGGTGCTAAAAACAGGACAGCAATGAACCGAAAAAAATGGTTCTAAACATAAAAAAAACATTTTATTTCAACAAAAAGATGGCCTACCCAACTCTCAGCTCGGGCCCTCACATTGTCCCACTGGGAGCGCTAATTCCCATAGATACAATAATTGTATCCCCCTGAGGGGAGTTATACAGGAAAGCGTTCCCTAGATACAATGAATTTACAATAAAATATTAGTGGAAATATCAAAAAGTTTTTCCTTATTTTACGTTCCCTATTTATAAAGGAAAGCGTTCCCTAATTTACAATGAATTTTAAATAAAATATTATTGCAATATTAAAAACAGAAAATATGTAACGTCGATTTTGAGAAGGCAATGTAATTATTCATATGAAAAATTAAGGCTGTCCCCAGAATTGTTCAGATGACATTAATACAAACGAATTTTTTATACAGATATTTTAGAGACGAAAACATCCACACAAAATATCCACACGTTCAAGCATTTTCTACTCTATTCGTCTGCCTGAATTGTATGTACAAATCGTCTACATGACATCAAACCAATTTAGCAGGGTACTTTCGTCATCACCAAGCACCAAAGCAAGTGAAGAAGCTAAAAAGATAGCAGCGAAAGATAACTCCCCCCCCCTCGTGATGGTTATATGATATCAATGGAAGAAAACTTCACTTGGGGTGCAGGTTATTTGATATTAATATAAAACTCCACCTTTCGGAATTATATGAAAGCAATGAAAGAAAACTTCATAGATGATAATGAAAGAAAACTCCACCTGTCGGAATTATCCGAAAGCAATGAAAGAAAACTTCATATATGATAATGAAAGAAAACTCCATTTTTCGGAATTATACGAAAACAATGAAAGAAAACATATATGATAATGAAAGAAAACTCCACCTGTCGGAATTATACGAAAGCAATGAAAGAAAAGTCCACTTTTGGTGCTGAAGTAATTTGAAAACGAGTTGTGGAGACTACCTGAGGAGTTATATAAAAACAAACAAAGAAAACCCCACCTTCGAAGACACACGAAATCAATGAAAGAAAACTCTACCTGTAGAGTCATACGAAAAGGGAAGAAAACCTGACTCGTTGGCCAAAGGCTATACGACAATAAAAGAAAACTCCGCCTCAGGAAATGACACGAAGACAACAGATCAAATCCCGCACCTGTGGACGAATCAGCGGCGTCCTGACGAAGGTAGTCGAGATGTCTCGAGAGGGCTGGGAGGCGCATGCGCAGCAGGTCTCTGAACACCGCCATGTCGACCGACAGACCGCGCAGGTTGTTCGCGAAGTAGCTCTCGGGCAACACGCCCTCGATCAGGTAAATCATCACCTGTAATTCATTTCAAAACTTTGAACGTAAATTCATGTCTAATTCAAGTTTAATCCTCGATTACGTAAATCATAACCTATAATTCATTTCGAAACTTCAAACGTTAATTCAAGTCAATTCAAGTTTAATTATCGATTAGGTAGATCATCTCCTGTAATTCATTTCGAAACTTTAGATGAAATATCAAGTCAATTCAAGTTTAATCCTCGATTAGGTAGATCATCACCTGTAATTCATTTCGATACTTTAGACGTACATTCATGTCTAATTCATGTTTGATTTCTGAAAAAGCAGTAAAATACATTACAGTTCGTAAAAATTAGAAGCAAGTGTTCGACCAATAATCAGATCTGATAAAACAAACAAAAAATGGAGGGAAATAAATTGTGTTTGACCCAAAAACGAAACTTAAGTCTCTAAGGTAAATACTATGTACTCGCTTACTGGTAGCTGCGCATCGGGATCAATAGCAGTAAAAATATTATTAGATAAGAAAAATAAATCATATTAAGCTTTCCTAACCACAATAAGGTATTCTCACGACAGGAAGGAGGATGACACCATTTAGGAGGAAATTCAGCGAACGAGGAATTTGTTGTTAAAGGTGTGCTCTCAAGCGTTGCGCACAAAAACGGTACGTCGGAAGAAGTTCATGAAATTAAAGAAACTGTAGAGAAGAAAGTAATAGATACTGAAAAAACGAAGCTGCTAAGCGAAAAAATATTTACCATACAAATACAAAAAAAAAAATGTCGATGAAACCGAACTCTCAGTTCGGGACCTCACACTTTCTCCTAGGAGCACGAATTTCCGGTAAGTACAACAGTTAATTTTTCCTGAGAGGCGAAAGATGATGTTTTGAAAGATGATGCACATTTTGAAGGGTGCTCACCCAGTCTCAGTTTCTGTGAAGTCTTATTGCCAATGCGAGAAATTTGACTCGTTTCAAGCGGCCGAGCAATGCAAGCGCTTGTAAAAATGCTTGAAACATCAAGTGGCCATCAGGTCAAAGTGAAAACAAATATTTTTGCAGATGAGGAAAACAGGCACTCAAAGTGAACTAAGAACCAGAGTTTTAATTTGAAACTTAAACTGCGGCTCACTTTGGAAATTACTGAATCTCAGTTTGCATTGAATGCAACAAAATATTACTAAATTGCCATTACTTTTCGGCTCAAAACCAGTGCATTACTGTGAGTATATGTGCAAAACTGCACCTCCTTACAAAATAGATTAGATGTTATTTAGAACCTCTCTAATCGATAAAAAAAAGCGTTCTGAAGAGAGGAATTAAGGAGAAAGACACTATTTAGTATGGAGATAAGGGAATGCGGAATCTATACAGAAGGGGAATAGAAACAGTAAATTGAGAAAAAAATTAATGAAATAACACTAAAGTTGAAGAAGAAAGTAGTAGGTGCTAAAAACAGGAAGCAGTGAAATGCAAAATGGTGGTCCTAATCATAACAAAAAACATTCTATTTCAACAAAAAGAAGGCCTACCTAACTCTCAGCCCTTGCCCTCACATATATTCCCTGAGGGAGTGCTAATTCCCTTAGATACAACAGTTGTGAGCAAGTTTCCTTGAGGGGAAGTTTCCCTGAGCGGAAACTTCCAAGATTAGATTATAAGTTAGTTTAAGCCTCCCTAACCGCTACAAAAATAGAGCGTATCGAAGAGAGGAAGGAGGAAGGCACCATTTAGTGTGGAGATAAGAAAATGAGGAATCTATGCTGAAGGGGCATAGAAACAGTAAGATGAGAAAGAAGTTCATGAAATAAGATAAAAGTTGTAGAAGAAAGTGAGAGGTGCTGAAAAACAGGACAACAGTGAACCGAAAAAAGGTGGTCCTTAACATAACAAAAAAAACTTTTATTTCAACAAAAAGGAAAGCCTACCTAACTCTCAGCTCGGGCCCTCACATTTTTCCCCTGGGAGCGCTAATTTCCATAGTTACAATAGTTGTATCCCCCTGAGGGGGGGGGGGGGGGGGGGGGGAAACTTCCAAACAGCAAAATCGTAAAATAGGTACAATCAATAAGCGAGTCGAGCTTCTTCCATAAAATGCCACAACTAGTACGAGATTATATTAGATTAGATTATTAGTTAGTTTAAGCCTCCTTATCCGCAACAAAGGCGATCCAAAGAGAGGAAGGAAGAATGTCCCATTTAGTATGGAGCTAAGGGAACGCAAAATCTATCCAGAAAGGGTATAGAAACAGTAAGATAAGGAAGAAGTTCTTGAAACAAGATCAAAGTTGAAGAAAGTAGTAGGTGCTGAAAAACAGGACAGTAGTGAACCGAAAAAAAATGGTTTTCGTTACAAAAGCTTTTTATTTTAACAGAAAAAATGCCTACCTAACTCTCAGCTCGGGCCCTCACATTGTCCCCCTGGAAGCGCTAATTCCCATAGATACAATATTTGTATCACCCTGAGGGACAACTAGTGCGAACAAAATTCGTTCCAGGTATTTAACACGTTCACATGTGCGTCCAGCGGTCTCCTGTTAAGTAAGGTTGTAAATAGCAGAGTTTAAAAGACGACTATACTGTTTGAAAAAATTGTATCTCTCCGAAGAAGTGTGAAAATATAAACGTTTGATATATATTACCTCGTGTGCTTCAATCTCTTCTAAAAAGTTGTTGAAATAATTGAAATGCTGTTCATTCACACCGATAGGTAAATAAGCAATTTAGACTGTAATACTCTTATGCCCCAATAGGCAGTCAACGCGTTAACTGAAACGATGCTTGATTCAAGTAATGAATGCCTGGGAATAATTGATGCTGATTTCGTTTCATACAAGTTGAAGTTCTCGTATGATGAATAACTTGAGCATGTAAACGAGAACACAAGTTAACTTCAAGCCAACTGGTTGCTCAATATCCTCTCCCAACCTCGTGCTCAGCAACCGTCATTCCTAAGCTCACCCAAAATTCAATTAGCAATTCCGGTTCCCCTAATGAAAATTCATCTCATTTTTCAAAACACGGAGTTTCACCGAAAATTTTTACGTGTGACTTGAAAAATGGACTGTAAATTATCGTCCATACTGATCCAGGCTAGACAATTAAAAATCGATCACTGTCCTAACTCGATCAGGCAAAAACCGCGCGCGAGGCTCTATTTTAGGATCATTTGGTTACTCTCTCGAGGGAGTGAGTTCATTTCGTTACGCTCCAAATGGATGAAGATTACAGTGACGTCATAAGCGACGCCTCACACAACAGACATCACTCTAAATGACGTCGCTCTCGATAGGAAAAAAATGAACTGAAACTCTGTTTTAGGGAACGCGGATACGAATTCACACAATGGGTATTTCATTAACATGATCAGCAAAACCCACCTGGAGATAATTTTAACACTAGAGTTTTTTCAATGTAATGAGAGCTGTTGTGGTCTCTACCCAATGCTCTTTACGGGCTTGCAGCATTAAGTACGTAAAATACATAAATACGAAAAATACGTAAAAAAGTAAGATACGTAATTGCGTAAAATACTTAAATGCGCAAAATGCGTATAAAAGTATAATACGTATATACGAAAAATACGTATTTTGTATGCGTAAAATAGAGCTTTACTACAAAAGTCACTTAGCAGTTGAGACATGCGTTGCGTTTCTTGAAGATAACACACTAGTAGCGCACCAGAATTTGAAAAAAATTGTTGTGAAGCATTAAATAAGCGGCCAAACTATTCTCGTATCATCAGCTTCGCCTCCACTTCATTCGACACATCGGAAATTTACTTCAATTCAAAATAAAAATGAAAATATTGGCTTGATAAAAACTTTCGCTTGCACTGAAAGAAATTTAGCCAATATGCGTAGTCGCAGTGACTTGAGGATAATAAGTTCCAGTCCAACTTTTGCGAGCATGATTACGTATGTTTTGATGCGATAATGAATAAAATATATAGTTTTCACGTGATTATAATTGACGTTTTAGGATATAAAATTTTCTCTAAGGACAAGGAGTGCATCGCATCATTTTCCTCAGCATCATTTCCATTTTTACCACCAAAGATGCAAATGTAATTAGAGTGTATTCAAGAACCTAAAATTGAGAGGCGAAAATGATGCTCCAGCTGCACTCATAAGAAGCATTCCTACACGGCGTCAAAATATACACCTAACATCATTTTCAAATGATTGAAGGAGCAAACAAAAGAAAAAGACCACGTAAAAATCAGAAAAAATGAAATGCAAAAAATAACAGCTACTAACGAGATGAAGTACGCTCGCAAGAACAAGCTAATTATTTAAAACCAAACTCACTAGCTGTGGGCTGTGACAACACAACACCGCCAGCGATGCGTAAGCAATTCTGCCTTCGATGTTTCTGAAAGTTTTTAATGAATGCCATCGGCACATGCGAGCAATGGAGGGTTAAATAAATAAGCTGGACTAGCAGAAACAAAATTATCGACGTTCTATTAATGGTACAGAAAGTGGCATGAAAAAGCTGGTCATATTGCTCAAACATAGAATCAATGGTACAGACAGTGGCATGGAAAAGCTGGTTATATTGCTCAAACACACAATAAATGGTACAGAAAGTGGCATGGAAAAGCTGGTTATATTGCTCAAACATACAATTAATGGTACAGAAAGTGGTATGAAATAGCTGCTTATATTGCTCAAACATACAATTAATGGTGCAGAAAGTGACTTGGAAAATCTAGTTATATTGCTCAAACATACATTCAAATAGCGATAATTGATTTGTTTGTATTCAAACTCTCGTTGACAAGACACAAATAACAGCAGGAGAAATACATTATAAGACTGCATCTTTCACTCAGTCCCACACCCACGACTGGCCTTGCTCTCTCGGCTGCTGGACATCAAACGTATCGAAGATTGTAGCCCCACAGACATGCATGACTGGCCTTGCTTTGAGAATTGCTGGATAAATATCAAGCAGATCGACGTTCAGTTATTCACTCACCGCCCACATGACGCTTTTTTTTATTTCCACGCTACAAATGAGATTGTATCACGTGGCTGCGCTTGCTTATGCTTCAGTAACATCTGCTTTAATGAAATGCTTCTAGTTCTCATATTAGAGTCGCGAAATTAGCATCAAATAGAGTGGAGGTATCAAATAAAAATGTTATATTCAAATATAATTTTCCTGTAAGAGATACGATTTATTTTATATGTTTTTAGTCATCATGTTAGTTGAAAGTGTACCAGGCGTCCAAATGTACATTTTGTAAGAACAGTTTTGCTATACATACGAGCAATGCAGATTTTGCGAGCGACAAGTTAAGTTCATTTAAAGTACACGTAAAAAGTGCGTACGGGAAGCTCATGCTTATGTGTTCTTAATGAATTAGACAATTGTCGATGAAGAGATGCATTGTCTGTTTGCGTCAACGTAGTGAGACAGCATCGTAATAAAAAATATTTGCTGCATTCGTGACGCCCGTTTTATGCCACAGTCTTAACATAAAAATTAGAAAACCATTCAATCTCTCATATGAAAATGCATAGATGCGTTTTTATAATCGAGTCGAAAATACCAACCCTCAAAATGATCAGAGGAGTGTAGAAATTAACCCTTTAACGCCCACATTTTTATACTCATATTACCGTTATGACAACCACTATCACTAAACCGACACTGGCCTTAGGTAGTCACTGTTATCAAGATGGGGAAGGAACTGCCACTCGGCAGTGCTGTTCAAAGGACACATTAGTGAACAAATTGAATAAGAAATACGATATATTATTGTTATTTTTGAAAGAGGACGAAATAGTCCAGTTGGGCAGTAAAGGGTTAAAACATTATTATTATATAAGAAAGTTTTAGCCTCCCTTAACCACGACAAAGATGTTCTAAAAAAGGAAAGAGGAAGGCACCATTTAGTATGGATTTGAGGGAACGCGGAATCTATGCACAAGGTGCACGGAAACAGTAAGCTTGGAAAGAACTTCATGAAACAAGATCAAAGTTGAAGAAGAAAGTAGTAGGTGCTGAAAAACAGGACAGCAGTGAACCGAAAAAAGGTGGTCCGTAACAAAACAAAAACCTATTTTATTACAACAAAAAGGATGCCTACCTAACCTTTAGCTCGGACCCTCACATGGTTCCCCTGGGAGCGCTAATTCCCATAGATACAATAGTTGTATCCCCCTGAGGGGAGAAATTAAAACAACAGCTTGCCTTAAAGGACCGCTAAATCTAGGGTCCGCATGGAATATAGCAAAACGCGCTTAATTGCGAAAACGTTTGAAGCTCACCGTCCACTAGGAGACGGGCTAAAATTGTAGAGAAAGTACAAAATCGTATAATTATGGCATTATTCGGCTCATAAGAACAGCCGCATCATTGGAAGAGCCGCATCATTGGAAGAGCCGCATCATTGGAAGAGCAGCATCATTGGAAGAGCAGCATCACTGAAACAGCCGCATCATTGAAACAGCCGCATCATTGAAACAGCCGCATCATTGAAACAGCCGCATCATTGAAACAGCCGCATCATTGAAACAGCCGCATCATTGAAACAGCCGCATCATTGAAACAGCCGCATCATTGAAACAGCCGCATCATTGAAACAGCCGCATCATTGGAGCAGCCGCATCATTGGAGCAGCCGCATCATTGAAATAGCCGCATCATTGGAACAGATGCTTCTCTGGAACCGCCGCTCCGCGACGACAGCGACGTTAGTCAAATAAATATACAACCACTGGCCAAGTCTCCAGCTATCGCTCATTTCGGCACCAAAAATAACTTTCCACAACCTCACCACCGCACACAGCTCTGACGACCGCGCAAGCGCGCTGCAAAAAACGACATGACTGGCAACAAAGGCTGGAGGTCACGTGTGGGGCGCAACCACGGAGCTCTGCATTCGACGGTAACCTTCGGTGAGGAGTTCGATTGCCAGTGATCTTGCAAGGGAGAGACCTGAGGTAACTTGTTGTCCGGTGATCTTTTGGTGCTAGGTGTTCTTGCGTTACTGCATCCGAGTGATCTCAGGTAACTTGTTGTCCGGTGATCATTTGATGCTAAGTGTTCTTGTGTTATTGCATGGGAGTGATCTGAGGTAACTTGTTGTCGTGTGTTCTTTTGGTGCTACGTACGTGTTCTTGTGTTATTGCGTTACTGCATCCGAGTGACCAGAGGTAACTTGTCCAATGTTCTTTTGGTGCTACGCTAGTGCGTGGAGACAGAGTGAAGCATTGTATGTTTTTTTGGGATACCGTCTAACATGGGAACTTGAATAGAGTTAAAATAGAGAACTGGTGTCATAGTAAGAAGGGAAACGTAGAGTTTGATGTGTACGTTCATGAGGATTTTGTTAAATTGTCATTGTTTGAGGTCGCTTTTCCACCGGGGTCCCCAGCTAATAGCAAATGAAGACCCCTTCGCTCTCGCGAAGTATCTTAAAGGAAATATCGGGGATTTGTTGAAGAATCAGAAGCGGTTGTTTGAAATTGTCCGAATTTGTCTGAAATCCTCCTCCTCCTTTTCACTATCCTTAAAATAACAAATCTCAACCTTTTCGCTTTATTAAAATGCCCGAAAAACATTATTGAAATTATTTAGTTCTAAGCTTTCTTATGAACAATATGGTAGAATACACCATGCTTATTACATTTCTAATTTCTTCATGAGCATTGTTTGAATATCGTACATCATTTTATTCCCATGAAAATTAATATTGTTGGAGCAATTCATTAAGTAGTTGCCGTCATATTACACCTATTACTTCTTTATATTTTCCTGAAATTAGTTACCAATTGCTTTGTGCTTGAGCTGGAGTACATCATTTACCATAAATTGAAAAAAATTACACGGTTTTCAGCACAAATTGAAACCCACGAAAGTGTAGTCTCAATGCTTGCTTTTTCAGCGTTTCCGAGACTTTGACTTGCAAAATTTGAGCCTTGTAACCTAGACAATTGTACTCGTTGGCGTGTGCAAAATGCTATTAAACAGCTTAACCAGAATTATAAAACTAGCATCAACACACAAAAACTAAGAACTATCCGCCCTGTCCTAATTCGTTGACGCAAATAAACGTGAATAAATCACCACCAAACGTTGATTCGAACTCTACGGATATTGGTTCTAAGATTCAACTACCTGAATAAATTGTTTACGGTAACTCTACGGATATTGCTCCAAAGATTCAACTACCTGAAAATTTCGCTTACGTTAACTCTATTGATATTGCTCCTAAGTTTTAACTACCTTCAAAATATCGTCGGAGTAAATTTCACGGATATTCCTCTCAGATATAAATTACTTTCACCAATGCAGCATATGATAGGACGCTTAGCTCTTACTACCAGTGTCTCATGATTTCTAAATACAACTGAGCATACACAAGGTTCATGTTCTACTGCCGATTAGTGTCTTGTATGTGGTAGTTTTGTCAGGGGTTATCATGTTCATGCTCGAACTTTTTTCATTGGAAAACACTATGCAACTGAAGTGGGTAGTACACATCTTTACTTCGTGGTTATTGAAGATTAGTACATTTAGCCTTTTTATGTGATCCGCACTCAACAGATAATCCAATTCAATGAAGCAGCGCTTAGTAGTAATATGCTAAATCAATATTTTCTGATTGATAAAATTAAATCGAAGGGCTAACCTGGATTTTGTTGTTTTTCAGATTCTCAAACATTCTATAAATTTAGGTAAGTTCTGTTTAAAACTAGACATATTAGCTGAAGTATGAAATATTGAGTTCGAGCCTGCCTCTAGCTAGTAACTTGAAAATTAAATTTCATCAGCGGGAAATTCTAACCTTGCCGAATTGGTTTCGCTTTGAATTCCTTCGAGAGAAATTTTTCCAGTACGTCGAAACCACACCCTCCTCTCCCCCTATCATTCAGCACACCGCCATCGTATTCTATCATATAAAGGAATTCACTTACATTGTCAACATGGGCTGTACTATCATGTGATTCTAAGAAGTACAGCGGGAAAACTTTCTGAATTTTGAAAAAGCGTTCGGTTTTTCTAAGTTATTCTGATGTTACCATAATTAGTTTGGTTAATAAAAACGCGTTTGGTTCCAGACAAGCCATGCTGATGCACCCAGAATGCTTTTCGGTTGACAAGTGTTCAATTGCACATAGGTCATTCCGAGACACCGTTATATATTTAGTTGATACAAAACACTGAAGGTAAAGCTGCGACTTAGAATCATTTCATATGCTGCCGAATACAAACGAGGTTTTCACGATGTCCTGGAATGAAACGTCTGACCCTAAAAGTTACGTGAGAAGTGACGAGCAGAGATTGAAATTTACGCTTAAAATAATCCGTGAGAAATTAATTTGGATTTTTGAATGAAGTATAACGGCAGCTGCACCAAAAAATTGGTGAACAAAAAAGCCAAATAACATAAGGGGGACGTGTTGGACAAAAATAGTACACAGAATCTTTGCAAAATGAAAAAAACAATTTATTATTAAAAAGTATTAGAGGAACCTTCTATTTAAAAGTTGCTTTGAAAAGAAATATATTGAAAGCTGCAACTCATGCATTGCGATAGTCACTATTGAACACGAGTAAAAAATTTGAATCAACGGTTATTCTAAAATGCCCCAAACTTTTAAGGCATGATGCGACACGTCAAGAAAACGATATTTTGAATTCGTTTTAGTTCATTCCGCCCGGGATTTAAGAGCGCACCCGTGAAGGGTGCGCTCTTAACCACTCGGCCACGTTGACCAACGCAACCCACTCAAGCACCAACCTTCAGCGCATCGGCTTCGTTCTTGTCGACCTCTTCGAGAATGATCGCGGCGAGCATGTTGAAGCCTTGGCAGTACCCGACGCTCTTGTTCCAGCGGCTGTAGGCGAGCAGCACTCGCTTCAGCATCGCCTGGTTGACCGTGGCGTCCTCGCCAGAGAACAGCGAGCAGCCTGTCCTGTGTAGGTCCTGGTTGGGAGGAAGTCAAGAATGAAATTGTGAGCAGCAAGCCAAAGTTGATTGTATTGTGGTAAAAAAAATTTTCCATGTGAAGTTGGAAACTAAGCCCGTGGATGTGTTAGTCTGATTGAGAGGAAATCAAGAACAAACTTGTGAGCAGTTCATTGAATTGAAGTAAAACATTGTTTCCATGTGAAGTTGGAAACTAAGCCCTTGAATGTGTAAGTCTGGTTGAGAGGAAATCAAGAACGAACTTGTGAGCAGCAAATCAACTTCTATTGAGATGTCGTGAAAACACACAGCCGCCTAATGGAAGCTAAGCAATCTCTCATTTGTAATTTAGTTTCAAGTTCATTTTAGCATCCCTTACCACAACAAGGATGTTCAAAGAGAGGAAGAATGAAGGCACTATTCAGTATAGAGTAAAGGGAACTCTCAATCTATGACCTCTCATACGTAAGTGAATTATATCTGAGAGTGAACAAGAGTTCAATTGTGAGCAAGCAAACGCTTACGTAAAAAATTACACCCACGCAAAGTTGGGAACTGAACACGCAGTTCTGTGAAGGTCCTGGAGGGAAAGAAATTTACAGACCATACCTGAACAAACCTTTCTCAATTTGAAGCGAATGAAAGAAATGATTTATAAATAACTCTGATGAGATGGGATGAAATTGAAAATTTGTGATGAATATAATTGTAATAGAGTTAAAGAAAGAGTCAAAGACTGAAAAAGCTCATGAAATAATTTTTTTCAAAAATAAAAACCGGCTGTTTGGTATAAAATTATACTTTGTATGGTGGTAGAACAATAAATGAATATTCGTCATTTGAAGAGAATAACTATCAGATTGCTTTCTCGAGTGCAGCTGAGGAATCTTACATACCTCTTAATGGAGATATCTCTTGCATATCTCTTACATATCCTTATCCAACATATTTCAAAGTCAATGAAAATGAGCGGAATGATAATTTCATCCCTTTCATTTATTTCATCATTTACTTCGATCAATCTGTGAGAAAAGCTCATTAATGATGAAAAACACTCAGTTCTCGAAACAGAATAAAGTAAAACAGTTTCACATCCAAAAGTTCTACATGCAGTCTGTGGTGTCGGCAAGACAAACAATTCGAGCGCACTTGAAAATTACTGCACATCAGTCAAGAATGAATAAGACTAAAACAAGTCGTTCAATGTGCGTCACAGGCACGTGAGTTCAAAGAAAAAAATAATGAACTCTGCATCTCTGAAACGCAAAAAATTGCGTCGTGGTATTCCAATTGTCGTTGGTTGTATCACTTTAATTTGAACCATGTTCTGCGTAACACTTCAGAGCGAAATTACTTTCGCTGCTCAGTTACAAAATAAGAAGGTGATAAATTTTTAGTAAAAAATGAAAACATTTCATTGACTCAACGGAATATGAAAATATACTCGATGCCATTCAAATTACACGATATCAAGTTAAAAAAAAAAGCTTCAGCACGTGTTATGAACAACGACACGTGGTCTGAACAACGACACGTGGTCTGAACAACGACACGTGGTCTGAACAACGACACGTGGTCTGAACAACGATACGTGGTCTGAACAACGACACGTGTTCTGAACAACAACACGTGTTCTGAACAACGACACGTGTTCTGAACAACGACACGTGTTCTGAACAACGACACGTGTTCTGAACAACGACACGTGTTCTGAACAACGACACGTGTTCTGAACAACGACACGTGTTTTGAACAACACGTGTTCTGAACAACAACAAAAACAACAACAACAACAACACGAGTTCTGAAAAGCAAATACAAAGCTCTACAATAGAAGCTTTACCTAAGAACTTGTCCAGTCAGCAATTGATAGCAAGTGGTGACACCAACACTCGTCACCTAATAGCTGGCGGACACTCGACCTCTTTTGGGCAACTGCTCGAGCTACTGAGGCCGTCAATGCAATAGAGCATAACGAGTTTGGTCATGGCAACGAGACCTGCATCAGTGATGGTGCCTTCAAATTGATGCAGTCTCTGGGGTGCAGATGTGAGTGGCATTTCTGCGCTTCAAAAGCCACGTTTTCAAGGAGTCTGAATTCGGTCGTTTTCAGTGTTCCCCCAATGATCGTCGCTCAAAACTGGAATAAGGTGTTTCTAACACTTGAATGGATATCAGTGATCATGTTTCATAGTCGTGAGATAGGGTCAATAAGTATTTTTACAATTCCAAGGTAAAATTCAGAATGAATTTAAAATTAGATGCAATAGGGAGTCGATGAGTCGCTTAAAAATGACTTCCACCCTAACATGAAGAAATGACTAAGTTCACACCTCCTTCCAAGGGAAATTTAGAATGCGTGATAGCAAAAAATTCCCATTTAATGCGAGAAGCACTATTCTGATTTTCTGACTCCGAAGAAATAAGTCAAAACGTTGGCAAGTAAAAAACTATTTATCCACAATCCGGCCACTTCAGCTCCCCTACAAAAGTTATTCTTAAGTTCAACAGTTAAAAATAAAAAAACTCGGTAACCAGGGGCTGAGCAGCACATTTTTACTCAGAAGTTCAATCTCGGGAAAATTAAAGCATCATAAATCGACAAAACCTTCAAGGTTACTGAAGTAAGCAATTTATCAAGTTTGCGGAGCACTTCTTCCCAGAAATTTGACACCAAATCGATGTAGAGAACTGTCAACTGTGTCCAGAATTTGATCGTTGAGAAAGAGAAAATAGGCGTACTTACAAACCGAACTGGAAGTGCTTACAAGATTTGGGTTCGTGTTCGAAATGGTCCAACTCACACTCCCGTCGAACGGTGGATTACTGGTTCCGCTCATTTATTGTTACTTGAAATTATACAATTCCTAAATAAAATCCAGCTCAGAACCTGTCGACTGTGATGTAGTTTGAACGTATTAGTGTATCAGCTAGCCAAGCTGCTTACTATGATATAAAACCAAATTGACTCTTGAACGCAGAAGGTGATGCAAGTGTACTTTGTGATTCTAGCTTGCCTTGCGAATGCGTTTTAAGGTAGGACTTATTTTGCAAAGTTTGGGAAAACTTTTTGAGGCTGGGCTTAAGTTTCTTCACAGACTGTAATTCAATTGTGTTTCTTAGCATTAAAGACTGCCTAACAATAATGTTTAAACATTATTTCATTATAAGTTCAGTCCTTCGAGTGCGCGCGGCTAGTAAAAGAAGTGTTTAGATATTAGTTTGTTAATAAACTTTCATCTCCAAGTTCAGCAATCATTTTACTAAAAATTTTCTACTGTGTTCTGAACGAGCAAGAAAAGCCAGTGATGCCAAATTTACACATAATGATTAGAATTAATGACAAAATTCGTGTCTCGCAAGGTTCAAATGCAAGCTAAATTCACAGCATTGCAAATCAAGACAGTTGTTTGCTACTGAGTATTAACATTCCTCCAGTCCCCCAATAAAATCATAAATTTTGGTTAACATTGACATAATAATTAACATTAACAAACAATTTAAGGATCAATCAAACGCGTCATATGCATCTACTAAACATCTCAAGACTAGTAATACAGCGCCACAAGTTGTACACCATTTCGGTTAAATATGCCGTCCTGCATGTTTTTAAATATGTGTTCTAAATATATGAATGGGATAGAAAATAGAGAATGTTGAAGGCGGAAGTAACCGCAAGTGAATACTGAAGAAGAAATTACGCAAATCGTACACACAAAAACATGAAACTACTATTTGAAGCGCATTTTAATCGCAATTATTTCAAACGCCTCTTGGAGTTCAATTCTTTCAGAAATGAGCATCAACAAAATACCGCTTGTCGAGCGAGGGCCATTAGCAGACTTAGCTGGAAGTAAAAGAGTTCACTCTCCAGAGAAAATCAGTCAAAGTGCGGCCGCGTGAAAGCTCGAGGCACTGATTACTGCGATAGAGTTGCTTCGTAACGCTGTTCATTTGTTCAGAAAATCATGGAATCGGAAAGCTAGATTGCTTCACACCTCTGCACACACCAAATCTTTGCGCACAGCAAGATTAGAAGGAGCTTATGCAACAAAGTAAAAATTAGAGAAGTCTTAGATACTATGTAAAATAAATAATCAGCAGTGGACCGAAACATGATGGTTCGTAACAAAACAAAGAAACTTTAACATTTGGAAGGTCTACCCAACCACCAGCTCGAGACTTCACAGCTTCCACCTGAGAACTCGAATTCCCATAGCTCAGATAGTTGTGACCCTCTGAGGGGCTGCTCCAACAACCAACTTGAGACAAAAAACACTCCGGGAAATGATTGATTATAAGTTAATTTCACCCTACCTAACCACAACAAAGGCATTCCAACGAGAGGAATGAGGCAGACACCATTTAGTATAGAGTAAAGAGAATACGGAATCTATACACAAGGTGCACAAAAGCTACCTTCCTGAAGGCTGGTCCCAACAACACTGGATAGACGAACCTAACTAACCTAAACACATCGCTTGTACTTTGCTCCTTGAGGGAAGCGCGTGGCAGTATTTCATGAAATTTACGAATTTAATTTCAGATTTGTTTCTTCACACGAATATCATTTCGAAAGCAATTTCCAAAATAGAATTTTCCTCCAAACTCCTAAACTTGTCGCGTTTCTTATGCTCCTTGAGGGAAGTGTATAGTATTATTCATTAACCTTACAAAGTTAATTTCAGAATTGTTTCTTATTACGTACTTCATTTCGAAATCGATCTCTTCAAAAATAGTATTTCCCACCCCATCGTTTCTCCGTTTATTGTACACTCTGGAGGGCGAGATCGGAACTCATTAGACGTTATCAGAATCGGATCAAGAGGCTCAGCGAACACCGTCCCTGCTTTTCCAAGGGGATTTTGACGCCGCCGCTTCGTGACTGGAATACTTGTCTGCTCGGAGAAATATTTCGGAAATCCTACGTTCCTCCTTCATTCCTTCGTTTCTAATTGAAGAGAATTGAGTGTCATAGCTATGAATTAGAAGAATAATTCTAAAATCTGTGGGTTCCTCTTTCGTTCTTTCGTCTCTAATTGAAGAGAATTGAGAGTATCATTGCTACGGATCGGAAGAACAATTCGAAAATCTGTGGGTTCCTCCTTCGTTCTTTCGTCTCTAATTGAAGAGAATTGAGAGTATCATTGCTACGGATCGGAAGAATAATTCGTAAATCTGAGGGTTCCATCTTCATTCTTTCGTCTCTAATTGGAGAGAATTGAGAATCTCATAGCTACAGATTGGAAGAATATTCAAGCTGCAAGAAATAAAACCCTACGTTCAAAACAACGTAAAATACCACGTTATTCGGCAAACGTTTGAAATTTCCATGCACCCTTCTCCAAAGTAATGAAAGTTACGCTAGATTGATAACAGTGTGACGATGTATCGCATTGATCTAATGAAGAAAATGGAACAAGACACGTCAGAGCGAAGAGAGCGTGGAACAAGGCACTCCCGAATACAGAGAGAAGAAAGCGCCCATTAAATCAATTGAATACTATATCTAATCGATAACAGTCAAGTCATATTACGACAACAGAAGTATATGGACCAAAATAAAGTAGCTAACATCTGAAATTAGAAATAAGTTTGACTTCCAAAGCCAGCAATGCTGGTTGACCGTAGGCAGCTCTAGAGACGAAGCTTGATATATATATATATATGAAGATAGAGTATATGTGTGTATATATGAAGATAGACTATATTTACTTATATGTGTGTGTACAGAGATACACTATATATGGAGCGTAATAAAATAACCTGATTTCTATATACATATTTACTTTAATACACTGAATATATACATTCATACATATACATGCATCCTCACATTCATGCATTTACATATACATGCATCCACACATTCATACATTTACATATACATGCATCCACACATTCATACATTTACATATACATGCATCCACACATTCATACATTTACATCTACATGCATCCACACATTCATACATTTACATATACATGCATCCACACATTCATACATTTACATATACATGCATCCACACATTCATACATTTACATATACATGCATCCACACATTCATACATTTACATATACATGCATCCACACATTCATACATTTACATATACATGCATCCACACATTCATACATTTACCTCTACATGCATCCACACATTCATACATTTACATATACATGCATCCACACATTCATACATTTACCTCTACATGCATCCACACATTCATACATTTACATATACATGCATCCACACATTCATACATTTACATCTACATGTATCTACTCATTCAAATATATTTATAAATTCACACAGTTCTGGTGAAAAGTAGCTCCATATTTTTTAAATCTCCTAAATATTTTACACGCAGTCATTTTTCGTTCAGATTTTTAACGCATGTTCCTTTGTATGTGACAATTTTATTGTTCATGTATTTCTTTTCAGATAATTATTTTACATTGAAATTCGAAGGCCCATAGACAACTCCGGACGCGCCGGACATCTCTACGGGCCTTCGAATTTCGATATAAAATAATCAATCTGAAAAGAAAAACGAGAACAATTAAATTATCATGTATTAAAGAACCTACATTAAAGATTTGGACGAAAATAACAGCATATTAAAAATGGTGAGATTTTTAAAATAGGGAGCAACTTTTAAATCACCCTGCATAATTATATATTCTACTTGAATAGGAAGCTGACGGTCACCAAGCTTCCCCTTTAGTCGCACGGTTAGTAGGAAATGGTCAATAGGTGGACCCATTATATTTATCGGACACTGAGATTGTCTGAATAGATCAGTATAGTAGAGATTGTCTAAATAGGTCAGGATAGTAGAGATTGTCTAAATAAATCAAGATAGAAGAGATTGTCTAAATAGATCAGGATAGAAGAGATTGTCTAAATAGATTAGGATAGCAGAGATTGTCTAAATAGATTAGGATAGTAGAGATTGTCGAAATAAATCAAGATGGTAGAGATTGTCTAAATATATCACGATAGTAGAGACTGTCTAAATAGATCACGATAGTAGAGTTTGGCTCAATAAATCAGGAAAGCAGAAATTGTCAGATAGCAGATCATTAGCCAGTTTCAGAGAAGTTTAATCAAAGAGAAACGCTCCCATTCCCCTCGCACTCATCTCACAAGACACGAACAAGCAATGTGCGGACGTCAGCAGCCGAAAGCTCGTTTTCTGTTGAGAGAAAAAGGTGACTTTCGAACCTACACCGAAGGCCAACGCTCATCAAGCAAAATGCTACCAAGAAAGTAGTTTCAAGCCAAACATGAGGACCAGTTATTTAACTTCGATGCATTTTAATTACTTAGAAAATTGCAGATTGCATGTTTTATTTTCCGAACATCTATACGTACTGCACACACGTCGAATAAAATGTGAAAGAGAAGTTTATCAAATCAAGTACACAATTTTCAGCTACGTAATTCGAAGACTTTCTTCTCGATGTTAAAATGGGGAAACGTTGACTGAAAGCAAATTTTTGAATAATGAATCTGAAATATAACCAAGTTTTTTCCAGCAAATAGGGCAATCAGCTTGAAGCATACAGCTTTTCAGTGGCTGTAAAAAGTGAAAGATTTCTCTGACCTGGTAAACATCAACCAGGATCCCATTACAGCCGGCAAAAGCATGGATTGTGAAGAAAAATATATAATAACATAAGCACTGGAGTAATGTTTTAATAGCGTCAAGCACTGGCTTCGTAAGTGAAGAAATTAATAAATCTTTAAACAATGAAAATAAATAACAAGAGGTTACTTGAAGTCTTACGCATGAAACCTACGTCTAAAAACTACTCGCTAGACATTAAGGACTCGATCAAAAGTGCCTAAGTACAATTAATTAGCACAGCACGACTTGAGCTGACTGCGATTTCAAACCCCATATAGAAGCTAATGCGTTTCCCCGTGCACGATAGCAGGAGCATTATAATTTCCCTCTCGCACTTCATCCCGCAAAAATATCAGATATTTCTCGAGGGACGTAGTGTCGCGCGCCCCACTACGCTTCTGAGAAAAATTAGTGGAGGTGCGAATGGTTTGCGCAGTTTCTGCTCGTGAGCTATTCAGATTTTGAATAGCACTCAGAGGAACTTATGCGTTCTTGCAGAGACCAACGCAAAATGAAAATCTATGTTCATGCCGCACACATGCTGTACCACAACTCCAGAAGTCATGTATAGCTGCTCCTGTCATCATAAGGACTTCAACAACGTCCGATTAAACAACAACAACTACAGGGCGAAGCCAAAACACGCTCTCTTTCAACGAGGTTCAACAACATTCGATTAAATAACAACAACAGGACGAAGCCAAAACACGCACTCTTTAGAAGGACTTCAACAACACCCGATTAAACTTAACATCAACAAGACGAGACCAAAACACGCTCGCATTCAACAGGTTCCAACAACATCCAATTAAACTTGACAACTTAACAAGACGAAGCCAAAACACGCTCTTTCAGCGGGTCAAATTTGCCCAAACCATTATTCTAAGGCAGAGAACCACGACATCCTTCGTACTTCTTTCGTTACGCTTCAAAGTTCACGAAGAGCCATAAATACCCGAGTGTTGATTAGTCGCCTTCATTATGACTGAGGCAGAGATCAAAGTCAGGACTCTGGTGCTGGCAGGATAACTGCGTAGTGATGATCATCGATTTTTTCTATTTATGTGAGCAGTGCGCAGCACCTCACAGTGGCACCTCGTTAGGTCTCTCCCCTTACTGTGCTACCAATTATTTATTGGAATAGAAAAAAAAATATTCAAGAAAATTAGGCTGAGTTTTTCTCGTCACTGGGTGTTACCAATTATTTATTGGAAGAGGAAATTTCGAATATTCCGGAAAATTAGGCCGAGTGTTTCTCGTTACTGGCAGTTACCATTGATTTATTGGGATTGAAAAAATCAAATATTCAGGAAAATTAGGACAGATTGCTTCTTTCACAAGAGTGTTGTACCGTAAAATGAAAAGTAGCAAGTTCTAACGGTTGATTGTCCAGCGGTGTCCCGTATCAGCCAATAAACTATTTAGTGGCGTATTGTAACAGAAAGATGTTGAACAGCGTGTTATAACGAAGTTTTTGAACAGCATGTTGTAACAGAGAATTGTTGAACAGCGTGTTGTAACAGAGAATTGTTAAACAGCGTGTTGTAACAGAGAGCTGTTGAACAGCGTGTTGTAACAGAGAGCTGTTGAACAGCGTGTTGTAACAAAGTTCCTAAGTAACGTGGTGCAGCAGCGAGTTACCAACGAGTGCCTCGTTATAATTCAGCTTCACCATTTAGTGCCTAGTTACCATTCCCATCCACCGCTCGGCCTCATTTACCAACTCACCTGCACCATTCGACCCCTAGTCACCCCTCACCTTCACCATTCGACCCCTAGTCACCCCTCACCTTCACCATTCGACCCCTGGTCACCCCTCACCTTCACCATTCGACCCCTGGTCACCCCTCACCTTCACCATTCGACCCCTGGTCACCCCTCACCTTCACCATTCGACCCCTGGTCACCCCTCACCTTCACCACTCGACCCCTCGTCACACCTAACCTTCACCATTCGAACCATTCGACCCCCAACCACCCCTCACCTTCACCATTCGACCCCTAGTCACCCCTCAACTTCACCATTCGACCCCTAGTCACCCCTCACCTTCACCATTCGACCCCTAGTCACCCATCACCTTCACCATTCGACCTCTAGTCACCCCTCACCTTCACCATTCGACCACTAGTCACCCCTCACCTTCACCATTCGACCCCTAGTCACCCCTCACCTTCACCATTCGACCACTAGTCACCCCTCACCTTCACCATTCGACCCCTAGTCACCCCTCACCTTCACCATTCGACCCCTAGTCCCCCCTCACCTTCACCATTCGACCCCTAGTCACCACTCATCTTCACCATTTGACCCCTAGTCACCACTCATCTTCACCATTTGACCCCTAGTCACCACTCATCTTCACCATTTGATCTCTATTCACCACTCATCTTCACCATTCGACCCCTAGTCCCCCCTCACCTTCACCATTCGACCCCTAGTCACCACTCACCTTCACCATTTGACCCCTAGTCACCAGTCATCTTCAACATTCGACCACTAGTCACCCCTCACCTTCACCATTCGACACCTCGTCCCCAATCACCTTCACCATTTGATCCCTAGTCACCACTCATCTTCACCATTTGATCCCTATTCACCACTCATCTTCACCATTTGATCCCTATTCACCACTCATCTTCACCATTTGATCCCTATTCACCACTCATCTTCACCATTTGATCCCTAGTCACCACTCATCTTCACCATTTGATTCCTAGTCACCACTCATCTTCACCATTTGATCCCTAGTCACCACTCATCTTCACCATTTGATCCCTAGTCACCACTCATCTTCACCATTTGATCCCTAGTCACCACTCATCTTCACCATTTGATCACTAGTCACCACTCATCTTCACCATTTGATCCCTAGTCACCACTCATCTTCACCATTTGATCCCTAGTCACCACTCATCTTCACCATTTGATCACTAGTCACCACTCATCTTCACCATTTGATCACTAGTCACCACTCATCTTCACCATTTGATCACTAGTCACCACTCATCTTCACCATTTGATCACTAGTCACCACTCATCTTCACCATTTGATCACTAGTCACCACTCATCTTCACCATTTGATCACTAGTCACCACTCACATGCAATATTTGATCACTAGTCACCACTCACATGCACCATTTGATCCCTAGTCACCACTCACATGCACCATTTGATCCCTAGTCACCACTCATCTTCACCATTTGATCACTAGTCACCACTCACATGCACCATTTGATCCCTAGTCACCACTCATCTTCACCATTTGATCCCTAGTCACCACTCACATGCACCATTTGATCCCTAGTCACCACTCACCTGCACCATTCGATCCCTAGTCACCACTCACCTTCACTATCTGGTCCCCGAGCTCATCATCATCAGGATTAGTTCGCTCGTTGAAACACCGCCGCTCCACCTCCGGCCAGTCGATCTGACGAGCTCTCAGTTGGTGCTCGGCGAGCGTCAGCCACAGCTGGCGAGAAGGAAATCAACCAATGAAGTACAGGTCGTGAAAGTCAGATGGTAGGATAGTCGGATGGTAGGATAGTCGGATGGTAGGATAGTCGGATGGTAAGATAGTCGGATGGTAAGATAGTCGGATGGTAGGATAGTCGGATGGTAGGATAGTCGGATGGTAAGATAGTCGGATGGTCGCAGAGTCGGATGGTGGCATAGTCGCATGGCGGGATAGTCGCACGGCGGGATAGTCGCACGGTGGGATAGTCGCACGGTGGGATAGTCGCACGGTGGGATAGTCGCACGGTGGCATAGTCGCACGGTGGCATAGTCGCACGGTGGCATAGTCGCACGGTGGGATAGTCGCACGGTGGGATAGTCGCACGGTGGGATAGTCGCACGGTGGGATAGTCGCACGGTGGGATAGTCGCACGGTGGGATAGTCGCACGGTGGCATAGTCGCACGGTGGGATAGTCGCACGGTGGGATAGTCGCACGGTGGGATAGTCGCACGGTGGCATAGTCGCACGGTGGCATAGTCGCACGGTGGGATAGTCGCACGGTGGGATAGTCGCACGGTGGGATAGTCGCACGGTGGGATAGTCGCACGGTGGGATAGTCGCACGGTGGGATAGTCGCACGGTGGCATAGTCGCACGGTGGGATAGTCGCACGGTGGGATAGTCGCACGGTGGCATAGTCGCACGGTGGCATAGTCGCACGGTGGCATAGTCGCACGGTGGCATAGTCGCACGGTGGGATAGTCGCACGGTGGGATAGTCGCACGGTGGGATAGTCGCACGGTGGGATAGTCGCACGGTGGGATAGTCGCACGGTGGGATAGTCGCACGGTGGGATAGTCGCACGGTGGGATAGTCGCACGGTGGGATAGTCGCACGGTGGGATAGTCGCACGGTGGGATAGTCGCACGGTGGGATAGTCGCACGGTGGGATAGTCGCACGGTGGGATAGTCGCACGGTGGGATAGTCGCACGGTGGGATAGTCGCACGGTGGCATAGTCGCACGGTGGCATAGTCGCACGGTGGCATAGTCGCACGGTGGGATAGTCGCACGGTGGGATAGTCGCACGGTGGGATAGTCGCACGGTGGGATAGTCGCACGGTGGGATAGTCGCACGGTGGGATAGTCGCACGGTGGGATAGTCGCACGGTGGGATAGTCGCACGGTGGGATAGTCGCACGGTGGGATAGTCGCACGGTGGGATAGTCGCACGGTGGGATAGTCGCACGGTGGGATAGTCGCACGGTGGGATAGTCGCACGGTGGGATAGTCGCACGGTGGGATAGTCGCACGGTGGGATAGTCGCACGGTGGGATAGTCGCACGGTGGGATAGTCGCACGGTGGCATAGTCGCACGGTGGCATAGTCGCACGGTGGCATAGTCGCACGGTGGCATAGTCGCACGGTGGCATAGTCGCACGGTGGCATAGTCGCACGGTGGCATAGTCGCACGGTGGCATAGTCGCACGGTGGGATAGTCGCACGGTGGGATAGTCGCACGGTGGGATAGTCGCACGGTGGGATAGTCGCACGGTGGGATAGTCGCACGGTGGCATAGTCGCACGGTGGGATAGTCGCACGGTGGGATAGTCGCACGGTGGGATAGTCGCACGGTGGCATAGTCGCACGGTGGCATAGTCGCACGGTGGCATAGTCGCACGGTGGCATAGTCGCACGGTGGCATAGTCGCACGGTGGCATAGTCGCACGGTGGGATAGTCGCACGGTGGGATAGTCGCACGGTGGGATAGTCGCACGGTGGGATAGTCGCACGGTAGGATGGTAGGATAGTCGGATGGTAGGATAGTCGGATGGTAGGATAGTCGGATGGTAGGATAGTCGGATGGTAGGATAGTCGGATGGTAGGATAGTCGGATGGTAGGATAGTCGGATGGTAGGATAGTCGGATGGTAGGATAGTCGGATGGTAGGATAGTCGGATGGTAGGATAGTCGGATGGTAGGATAGTCGGATGGTAGGATAGTCGGATGGTAGGATAGTCGGATGGTAGGATAGTCGGATGGTAGGATAGTCGGATGGTAGGATAGTCGGATGGTAGGATAGTCGGATGGTAGGATAGTCGGATGGTAGGATAATCGGATGGTAGGATAATCGGATGGTAGGATAATCGGATGGTAGGATAGTCGGATGGTTGGATAGTCGGATGGTAGGATAGTCGGATGGTAGGATAGTCGGATGGTAGGATAGTCGGATGGTAGGATAGTCGGATGGTAGGATAGTCGAATGGTAGGATAGTCGGATGGTAGGATAGTCGAATGGTAGGATAGTCGAATGGTAGGATAGTCGAATGGTAGGATAGTCGAATGGTAGGATAGTCGAATGGTAGGATAGTCGAATGGTAGGATAGTCGAATGGTAGGATAGTCGAATGGTAGGATAGTCGAATGGTAGGATAGTCGAATGGTAGGATAGTCGAATGGTAGGATAGTCGGATGGCACCAGAGTCGGATGGCACCAGAGTCGGATGGCACCAGAGTCGGATGGCACCAGAGTCGGATGGCACCAGAGTCGGATGGCACCAGAGTCGGATGGCACCAGAGTCGGATGGCACCACAGTCGGATGGCACCACAGTCGGATGGCACCACAGTCGGATGGCACCAGAGTCGGATGGCACCAGAGTCGGATGGCACCAGAGTCGGATGGCACCAGAGTCGGATGGCACCAGAGTCGGATGGCACCAGAGTCGGATGGCACCAGAGTCGGATGGCACCAGAGTCGGATGGCACCAGAGTCGGATGGCACCAGAGTCGGATGGCACCAGAGTCGGATGGCACCAGAGTCGGATGGCACCAGAGTCGGATGGCACCAGAGTCGGATGGCACCAGAGTCGGATGGCACCAGAGTCGGATGGCACCAGAGTCGGATGGCACCAGAGTCGGATGGCGCCAGAGTCGGATGGCACCAGAGTCGGATGGCACCAGAGTCGGATGGCACCAGAGTCGGATGGCACCAGAGTCGGATGGCACCAGAGTCGGATGGCACCAGAGTCGGATGGCACCAGAGTCGGATGGCACCAGAGTCGGATGGCACCACAGTCGGATGGCACCACAGTCGGATGGCACCACAGTCGGATGGCACCACAGTCGGATGGCACCAGAGTCGGATGGCACCAGAGTCGGATGGCACCAGAGTCGGATGGCACCAGAGTCGGATGGCACCAGAGTCGGATGGCACCAGAGTCGGATGGCACCAGAGTCGGATGGCACCAGAGTCGGATGGCACCAGAGTCGGATGGCACCAGAGTCGGATGGGGCAAAAGTCAGATGGGGCAAAAGTCAGATGGGGCAAAAGTCAAATGGGGCAAAAGTCAAATGGGGCAAAAGTCAAATGGGGCAAAAGTCAAATGGGGCAAAACTCAGATGGGGCAAAACTCAGATGGGGCAAAAGTCAGATGGGGCAAAAGTCAGATGGGGCAAAAGTCAGATGGGGCAAAAGTCAGATGGGGCAAAAGTCAGATGGGGCAAAAGTCAGATGGGGCAAAAGTCAGATGGGGCAAAAGTCAGATGGGGCAAAAGTCAGATGGGGCAAAAGTCAGATGGGGCAAAAGTCAGATGGGGCAAAAGTCAGATGGGGCAAAAGTCAGATGGGGCAAAAGTCAGATGGGGCAAAAGTCAGATGGGGCAAAAGTCAGATGGGGCAAAAGTCAGATGGGGCAAAAGTCAGATGGGGCAAAAGTCAGATGGGGCAAAAGTCAGATGGGGCAAAAGTCAGATGGGGCAAAAGTCAGATGGGGCAAAAGTCAGATGGGGCAAAAGTCAGATGGGGCAAAAGTCAGATGGGGCAAAAGTCAGATGGGGCAAAAGTCAGATGGGGCAAAAGTCAGATGGGGCAAAAGTCAGATGGGGCAAAAGTCAGATGGGGCAAAAGTCAGACGGGGCAAAAGTCAGACGGGGCAAAAGTCAGACGGGGCAAAAGTCAGACGGGGCAAAAGTCAGACGGGGCAAAAGTCAGACGGGGCAAAAGTCAGACGGGGCAAAAGTCAGACGGGGCAAAAGTCAGACGGGGCAAAAGTCAGACGGGGCAAAAGTCAGACGGGGCAAAAGTCAGACGGGGCAAAAGTCAGACGGGGCAAAAGTCAGACGGGGCAAAAGTCAGACGGGGCAAAAGTCAGACGGGGCAAAAGTCAGACGGGGCAAAAGTCAGACGGGGCAAAAGTCAGACGGGGCAAAAGTCAGACGGGGCAAAAGTCAGACGGGGCAAAAGTCAGACGGGGCAAAAGTCGGACGGGGCAAAAGTCGGACGGGGCAAAAGTCAGACGGGGCAAAAGTCAGACGGAGCAAAAGTCAGACGGGGCAAAAGTCAGACGGGGCAATAGTCAGACGGGGCAATAGTCAGACGGGACAAAAGTCAGACGGGGCAAAAGTCAGACGGGGCAAAAGTCAGACGGGGCAAAAGTCAGACGGGGCAAAAGTCAGACGGGGCAAAAGTCAGACGGGGCAAAAGTCAGACGGGGCAAAAGTCAGACGGGGCAAAAGTCAGACGGGGCAAAAGTCAGACGGGGCAAAAGTCAGACGGGGCAAAAGTCAGACGGGGCAAAAGTCAGACGGGGCAAAAGTCAGACGGGGCAAAAGTCAGACGGGGCAAAAGTCAGACGGGGCAAAAGTCAGACGGGGCAAAAGTCAGACGGGGCAAAAGTCAGATGGGGCAAAAGTCAGATGGGGCAAAAGTCAGATGGGGCGAAAGTCAGATGGGGCGAAAGTCAGATGGGGCGAAAGTCAGATGGGGCGAAAGTCAGATGGGGCGAAAGTCAGATGGGGCGAAAGTCAGATGGGGCGAAAGTCAGATGGGGCGAAAGTCAGATGGGGCGAAAGTCAGATGGGGCGAAAGTCAGATGGGGCGAAAGTCAGATGGGGCGAAAGTCAGATGGGGCGAAAGTCAGATGGGGCGAAAGTCAGATGGGGCGAAAGTCAGATGGGGCGGAAGTCAGATGGGGCGAAAGTCAGATGGGGCGAAAGTCAAATGGGGCGAAAGTCAAATGGGGCGAAAGTCAAATGGGGCGAAAGTCAAATGGGGCGAAAGTCAAATGGGGCGAAAGTCAAATGGGGCGAAAGTCAGATGGGGCGAAAGTCAGATGGGGCGAAAGTCAGATGGGGCGAAAGTCAGATGGGGCGAAAGTCAGATGGGGCGAAAGTCAGATGGGGCGAAAGTCAGATGGGGCGAAAGTCAGATGGGGCGAAAGTCAGATGGGGCGAAAGTCAGATGGGGCGAAAGTCAGGTTGTGCGAAAGTCAGGTGGTGCGAAAGTCAGATGGTGCGAAAGTCAGGTGGTGCGAAAGTCAGGTGGTGCGAAAGTCAGGTGGTGCGAAAGTCAGGTGGTGCGAAAGTCAGGTGGTGCGAAAGTCAGATGGTGCGAAAGTCAGATGGTGCGAAAGTCAGATGGTACGAAAGTCAGATGGTACGAAAGTCAGATGGTACGAAAGTCAGATGGTACGAAAGTCAGATGGTACGAAAGTCAGATGGTACGAAAGTCAGATGGTACGAAAGTCAGATGGTACGAAAGTCAGATGGTACGAAAGTCAGATGGTACGAAAGTCAGATGGTACGAAAGTCAGATGGTACGAAAGTCAGATGGTACTAAAGTCAGATGGTACTAAAGTCAGATGGTACAAAAGGCAGATGGTGCGAAAGGCAGATGGTGCGAAAGGCAGATGGTACGAAAGGCAGATGGTACGAAAGGCAGATGGTACGAAAGGCAGATGGTACGAAAGGCAGATGGTACGAAAGGCAGATGGTACGAAAGGCAGATGGTACGAAAGGCAGATGGTACGAAAGGCAGATGGTACGAAAGGCAAATGGTACGAAAGGCAGATGGTACGAAAGGCAGATGGTACGAAAGGCAGATGGTACGAAAGGCAGATGGTACGAAAGGCAGATGGTACGAAAGTCAGATGGTACGAAAGGCAGATGGTACGAAAGGCACATGGTACGAAAGGCAGATGGTACGAAAGGCAGATGGTACGAAAGGCAGATGGTACGAAAGGCAGATGAGGCAAAAGTCAGATGGGGCAAAAGTCAGATGGTGCGAAAGTCAGATGGTGTGAAAGTCAGATGGTGTGAAAGTCAGATGGTGCGAAAGTCAGATGGTGCGAAAGTCAGATGGTTGGAAAGTCAGATGGTGCGAAAGTCAGATGGTACGAAAGTCAGATGGTACGGAAGTCAGATGGTACGAAAGTCAGATGGTACGAAAGTCAGATGGTACGAAAGTCAGATGGTACGAAAGTCAGATGGTACGAAAGTCAGATGGTGCGAAAGTCAGATGGTGCGAAAGTCAGATGGTGCGAAAGTCAGATGGTGCGAAAGTCAGATGGTACGAAAGTCAGATGGTACGAAAGTCAGATGGTACGAAAGTCAGATGGTACGAAAGTCAGATGGTACGAAAGTCAGATGGTACGAAAGTCAGATGGTACGAAAGGCAGATGGTACGAAAGTCAGATGGTACGAAAGGGCGGTCGTGTGAAAGGGCGGTCGTGTGAAAGGGAGGTCGTGTGAAAGAGTAGATCAGAACAAAAATGTTGGTTTAAGCTTTCCCATACACGAAAAAAAGACAGTCCGTAATCAAACAACACCAAAGAACTGTTCTGTTTGAACAAAAGGAGTCCGACCTCACCTTAATCTCGATACCTCACAGTTTGCCGTGTGAGGGCTAATTCCCACAGATACAAAAGTTGCATCTCTCTGAGACATACATTAGCACGAATAGAAAACCAAAACTTCACAACTGCGAGATTTTCACGAGAATCCGCAAACGTTAAAACCAGTAAGCTTACACTACTGAAGAAACTAAAAAATGTTACACCAGCCAAATGAAAAATTTATCTAACGATGACTCTCGACATTTATATTTAGAGAGGGTGCGTCAACACTCTCCAATTAACAGAAGGCTGTATTGGAAAAATATCTCTACCAACCACATCTGTTCGGTTTCTTTTGGTTACTACACCTAGGTGAGTGAAAATATAGCTGATATTTTTATTGTACTTGATATTCCTTTTATCTGAAGAAATACTGGAGTATAATACAAGATATTTGTCTGCACATAAAAGTAGATAAGGAAGCTGCAGAAGTCGTTGTGGAAAAGCACCAATTCCAGGAATCATTGTGGCCAAGTTATTAGAAAAATAAGAAAGCACAGGCCTAGAGCTCCGAATCACCTGTTCCAGATCAAAGCGAAGCAACTCAAAGACAAAATATTGAAGGAAATGCTGACGGCTTCAGGAATCTAATATATCAGGGCACTTACACGATACAAGGCAATTCTGAACATCCCTAATACAAATTGCGGGGTGTGGTACAAGTTTATTGAGAAAAAACGTTTCTGACAAGTAGAATTATCAAATAAGAAACGTTTCGTTAAGAAATTGATAGATTTATTTCGCTGAATTTTGGTGTAATAAAGTCAAACTATTCAACCTGAATATTGAAATAAATTAGGTTGCCACATATGGAATAATAAATCCTACGTTTGCTAGTTTTGCCATTAAAAACGTGGGAATACTCAACGAAGCTTCATGTTTATTGCGACACGGAAAGTTTCCCAAGTTAAGATATACAATCTGGAATGAAAAAATTGAATTTGAAGGTTAAAACCATCAAAAATACGCAAGATGGGAAGAGGGTTGATAATACCTGTTAACTAATAAATAAATAAATAAATAAATACAGTGTAACCGTGGGTTTTGCTTTTATAAAAGGTGGATCCCAAGATTAGTGCATTAGATTACATGTTATTGAATTGAACCTTCTCTAGCCGTGCATGTATTCTCATGAGAAGATTAGATTAGATTAAGGTTATAAGTTAGTTTAAGCCTGCCTGACCGCTGCAAAAAAAGAGCGTATCAAAGAGAGGATGGAGGAAGGCACCATTTAGTATGGAGATAAGTGAATGAGGAATCTATGCAGAAGGGGCATAGAAACAGTAAGATGAGAAAGAAGTTCATAAATAAAATAAAAGTTTAAAAAGAAAGTCAGAGGTGCTGAAAAACAGGACAGCAGTGAACTGAAAAAAGGTGGCCCTCAACATAACAAAAAACATTTCATTTCAACAAAAAGAAGGCCTACCTAACTCTCAGCTCGGGCCCTCCCTTTTTCCCCTAGGAGCGCTGATCCCCTTAGATACAATAGTTGTATCCCCGTGAGGGGATTTTCATGAGAAGAAAAAGAAAAAGACCACGTGGGAGCCTTAACAACGGCAATCTATGCACATGGTGCTCCCACACAGGATACTATTCTCATAGAATCACTATGTAAAGAATGAAGGTGAGGAAAAGAAATAAGAGATATTAAAAAAATGCCTAAAAACTATAAACAAAATGGGCACGAATGATCAAAGTCCCGTAGACCTATCTACAGCTGAAATAACCAAACAGTATTCCTTCCAGGGGCGACAGCTTCTGTAGAATAGGATAAACAAACCTAACTAATTTGAACCTATTACTTTAACTAGTAAAAGGATAATAAGCGCAAGCCATTATGTTGCTTCTAGATACCTGAAAAGTAGAGGTATCATACACAGATCAGATGAAGGTAAAACCGACTGTATAGGCATCATACATAGTTAAGTCGCAGAGCCAGGTCAACGTTAGACTTTCAACTAATGCATTTGTTAAATTAGTCTAGGTCTGTCCTGGAAATAAGATCTTTGAATTCCGAAGCGTGTGCACACGTTCGTTCTAACGATGGTTATTAATCGTGTCACAGCAGTAACACATCTGAAGCGTTTGGAATTGAAATGTTTGTTTTAACGATGTTTTTTTTCGTATAATAACAGTACTAATTCCGAAGAGTGTACAATTGAAATGTTCGTTAAAAGATTGTTCTTTATCGAATCATACCAGCACTAATCTTTTTTTACAATCCCTTGGAGCTCCCGTAAGTGCGTTGCGTTCAAATTGCTAGATAACGAAGTCTGACTAATGACAGACAGACAGGCTGATGCTAGGATTTCCTAAATACACTGAGAGCTGACCACATCTCTGTATCTCCTGTCATAAAGCTTCAGGAGAGAATATTGGGAACAATGTGAATCTCCCTCAAAAATAAAATCATTTTAATATTCAAACACCGGTGCTCCGTCTCATCTTTTTGAAAATATTACACGAGAATCTGAGAAAGAATTCACCGAGCATTACCGAACCAAAAAACATGTTAGAGAAGACGCCTCTTCACACGCGTCTCATCTAAAGTAACTCGATGAGATGCACCAACACATCGTAACACTTCCATCCTTGGCCTCGAGCGTTCAGAGAAGCTGTGGTCCTAGATCGAATTCCCCGAAAGATTGGATCTGGCATATCATGTACGGTTCGACGATATAAAATACTGAGAAGCTACGATCGAACAAATATTGTTCACAACAGATATTTTGAATCGAGAAAAAGATTAAAATATCGAGAAAATGGGGTTCTCTAACGAGTTCTGAACGTTCCTCTTCAACAGTATATTTTTTCAGTACATTTGAACGAGATATTGACTGGAGTAACGCAATTCAGGGCACATGAGATGGGTGTGAAAGTTGAGCTATTTCTCCATGAAAGAAATTTTTTATTTCTTTTCACAGGCTTATTAGAAGAATAGCAGAAAATTTTGCGGGGGTGCAGGCCTAAAGAAACTCTTCGACAATTGAGTAGGACATCTTCAGAAAGACGACAAAACAAATAGAGTGGCTGAAAGCTTTTCTTCTTAACTAAAAGCTGAAAGTTGCGGTATTTTTTGTCCGAGCTTCCGGGAGAGATGACACTACTGAGAGAGTTCCATGCTCTCAAATGAAACGTACTACATCTTCTTGGTTCTTTGTTCTCAGTGTGTTGTATCTGTAGTTAACTTTCCTCTACGGTGTGAAAAGAACCAGCGTATGTAAGAAAAGTGAGTAAGAATTCCACAGACTCCGTTAAGTTGTGCATCTAATATTAGTAGAATTTTTAATATGCGTACAAACAGCGTCAACTTCAGAGAATGAACGTAAGTTGGTGTATTTTTCATCTACGATGTAGAATAAAATAGGGCAACGGAAACGAGTCAAAAGGCACATTCTTTGATTTTGCCTCCAAGCCAGTGCAGAGGCTCAAAAAAAAATACTTATACGTTCATCATCTTTGAAGCACGAGGACAAGTTCACTCGTATTAATCAAATATCTCTATCGTGGCTAATTCACTAAGTGTAACCCATGATCTGATGGTTTTCTTCACATTATTAGCAAAACTAGAGCCAAAATTAATTTTTTTCCTGATATGTTGAAGTTACTTGCAGATAAGACGGTACCAGTAGAATCGTAAATATACCCCATAAAGAAACGTGGCTCCAGATAATACCTGATGAATTACGTGTAGTTTTTTCTTTTCAAATCAACCTGGAATTCTGTATAACCCTCGTAGTTTGAAATAATGCTTGTGGACCCCTAACCCAGGGATGGGCAATGTTTTTTTAAGGTGTTCACCGTGATTGTGGAGACGAAATTCTCTGGGAGCTAGTTCCAGAACCTTATAATTTTCAATCGAGAAAATTTAACGCCTGTGCAGTCTTGAAATTTTTCCTTACTATTATTACAATTACTGGTTTGAGCACTTTCTTCAGAGTCGAAAAGCGCTTAAAAGGTAACGTCTTCAAGACACTGAGATATTCGTCGGTGTTTATTATTTAACCTTAAAATCAATGTTGTTCGAGAGAAATGAATTGACATTGCTCATAATAAAAGCTACGGAGTTCTTTAATAATTTTGGCAACTCGACGCTGAATTCATTCCATTTCCTTGACATGTTGCTCTAGGGCAGGGCTTATAATCTTTCTGACCTTGTATCCCTTCAGTTTATCGACAGATGGTAAATATTCATAGTATATAAGATTTGAAAAAATAATTTCAGTTTTATGTATACATAAATATTTGGGAATAAGTAATATGTATATATACACATTTTCCGTTCCTCTTGTCAACATTAAGCGCACACATTCTGATAAGTAAACGCACCCCTAGGAGTATATGTAGTTGGGAGCCGCTGCTCTAGCGAAAGGCGTCAAGTTTCTTTGCGTATTCTAGACGTGGTCGGACCAGTACAGACCAGTGCTTTTTTTATAGCATAGATTAGATTATTAGTTAGTTTAAGCCTTCCTTTCCTCAACATATGAGATCCAAAGAGAGGAAGGAAGAAAGCACCATTTAGTATGGAGTTAAAGGAACGTGGAATCTATGCAGAAAGGGCATAGAAGCAGTAAGATGAGAAAGAATTTCATGAAACAAGATCAAAGTTGAAGAAGAAAGTAGTAGGTGATGAATATCAGGACAGCAGTGAACCGAAAAATGGTGGTCCTTAACATAAAAAAACATTTTATTTCAACAAAAAAGAAGGCCTACCTAACTCTCAGCTCGGGACCTCTTGTTGTCCCCTTGGGAGCGCTAATTCCCATAGATACAATACTTGTATCCCCCTGAGGGTTTTTTTATGGCATAATGTCCTTTGATTTGTATTCGAAGTATCTCATTATGAAGCAAAGAAATTTTTTCTCAATCTTACTACTTTTTATTTGTTTGTCACACTTGTGATTTTTCGTGGTAGAGCTGTCAAGTTCTCTATGTTGGTCTACGGTTTCAATTACAGTATTATTGATGATGGGAACGGACGGACATTAGATTATGGATATGCTTAGGCCACCTTAACTTTAAAAAAAACGTTCCTTAGTGGGAGGGGGAAATGGCACCATAAAGTATTCAATGAAAAAAACGGAGAATCTAAGCACAAGGTGCGCGTCCACACCTTGAGCATGGAAATATCATGATTTAGAGAAGTTTTTGAAACAAGACAAAAATTTGTTAAAGAGAAAAGTAATCCATGACAAAAAAACAGCAATGAACTTAAAAATGATCTTCCGTCACCAACAAAAACATTTTTCAATTCATCATAAGGACGGCCTTTCAAACTATCAGCTTGCCACCTCATATCTTCCCCCAGGGAGCTTCAATTCCCATTGATGCAATGGCTGTATTCCCTGAGGGGAGATTTATGTGCTATTGAGGCTCCAGTTCAGGTGCCTATATCCCGTATTGCGCAGTCAAACTTATGAAACACTTCTGATGAAATGAAAAATAAACGCAAACATGAAGTTTACAGTTAAATTGGAAATAGATATGATGGACGCAACACAAAATAACTCCAATATAAAATGAACTGTATTAAGTGTTGAGCTATTTTCCTTCACACAGTTGTAACAAGCAAACTTTGTCTCAGGCAGGCCGCAGTCGGCATTCGTCTACATTACTCAATGTTACTCAGCAAAGAATTTCGTCATGTAATGGTTAATTTTTCGAGCCTGAATATTTTTTATTAGTCACCAGCCCCTTACGGCGTTTTTTGTAATGGTTCATTTTTTCAGGCTAGAATTCCCTCAATTGTCGCCTTAACGACGTTTTTTTTGTTATGATTCATTTTTAGAACTCAAACTCGAGAAGTTCTTTTTATATTGGTTCATGTTTTGAGGCTCGAATCACTTCAGTTCTGACCTTTACAACGTTCTTTTTGAAAGAGTCTATTTTTTTCAAGCTCGAACCTTTTTCGTTACCAACCCCTTACTACGTTCTTTTTGCAATGGTTTATTTTTTCCAGGCTTGAATCCTAGTAATTAAGAACACCTCACGACGTAAGGAGGCAATGACAAAAGTCCTTCGGGGGCAGAGGCCTTACGGCGCAGTGGTTAGAGAGACGAGCCTCACGACGTAACTTTATTTCAAACATTTACTAGCTCACCAAGTGTTACGGAGTCGTAACTGAACGTTAGAAACATCGGCCTCTTTCTCATTTAATTAAGATCAAAATAAGACATTTCACTCACGAACAAGACTAGAAATGTTGAGTATTTGCTAACCCTTGAAATGAAAGAGGAAATAAAACCCCCGAGGCAAGGTTTGAAGCCGTGCTTGATTGTGGGCTAGCACTTTAATTCATTTCATAATTAATTTCCCTCAAGGTCATAAAATGATTAACCAAGCCCCCTTTTCTTCTCTAAGGATTCTATGTTTTCTCCTGGTTTAGAATTAAAAAGCTGTATGTTATACGCCGAATCTATAGTTTTCTTCATTTAATGACGACGAAACAGGAATGACATGACAAGACAAAAGAGGAATATATTCCTAGTGAAATATGACGTTCACGTCCGAATGACAGATTAAGATTATAAGATTATAAGTTAGTTTAAGCCTCCCTAACCGCTGCAAAAATAGAGCGTCTCGAAGAGAGGAAGGAGGAAGGCACCATTTAGTATGGAGATAAGAAAATGAGGAATCTATGCAGAAAGGGCATAGAAACAGTAAGATGGGAAAGAAGTTCATGAAATAAGATAAAAGTTGAAGAAGAAAGTCAAAGGTGCTGAAAAACAGGACAGTAGTGAACCGAAAAAAGTTGGTCCTTAACATAAGAAAAACATTTTATTTCAACAAAAAAGAAGGCCTACCTTACTTTCAGCTCAGGCCCTCACATTGTCCCCCTGGGAGCGCTAGTTCCCATAGATACAATAGTTGTCTCCCCCTGAGGGGACGTCCGAATGACACTTCGGGCTCCGTTCCCAACGATCATTAGGTTGTAATGGGTCGTTTGAGAAGACTTATGAAACCATAATGGAACGTTTAACAGAACTCCTGAAAGTTGTTCACCATACCTCATACACACGCCATTAATGATGTCGTCGTACCTCACAGGAACAACAAGAATGGACCTTGTTGTGCGGAGTGGATTTGATTTGTCCTCTAAAATCATGATTATTTCAATGTTTTCGAAATAAATCTGAGTAAGGTGAATTGAAATTGTGAACATTGGTAATGAGTACACAATTTCAATTAAAGTGTATAGAAATTAATGTGTATAGAAATGTCAGGGCTTTCATGCCGTAATTTATTTCGCGTGCTAGGTGATAAAACTTAAACCATGAATTAGGATTAGATTTTAGGTTAATTTCAGCCTCCCAACCGTAAAAAAGGTATTCATGAGAAAAGAAAGATGAAGGCACAATTTAGTCTGGGATTAAGATAACGGGGAATTTATGCACAAGGCGTGTTCCCATACAACATACAAGATCAGCTGCGCATAGAAACAGTAAATTCAGAAGGCAAGTGATGAAAAACCATAAAGTTTGTGAAGAAAGTAATAGGTGCTGAAAAACAAGAGGACAGTGAACAAAAAAAAAACGGTCCGTCACGAAACAAAAAACCAATTCCACTTCAACAGGAAGCCTACGTAACCTTCAGCTCCAGGTTTCAAATTTTTCCAATCCCAACACGGAGCGTTAATTTTTACGAATGCAATAGTTGTGTCCCCTTGAGGCATCACTCAGGTGGAAGTTGTAATAAAGAATAACTAAATCAATTAAACCTACCATTATGTGGGTTTCACCATAGCCTACAGCTGAAAGATGACGCTGAACGCAAAGTTGGAAATTTTCTAGGAGCAGAGTAAGTATAACCCTAACCCACAGTAGAATATTTTCTATAAACAGTGTAAGTATACCCTAACCCACAGTAGAATATTTTCTAGAAACAGTGTAAGTTAGCCCAAACTCACAGCACGGCGTTGCCACTGAACGTACACTTGCAAATTTTGTAAGAATAGAGTAAGTTTACTTTAACTCGCAGTTGAAAATTTTCCAGGAACAATAAAGTTAACCCTAACCCAGATGTGGAAATTGTCCAGGAACAATATAAGTTAACCCTAACCCACAGGTGGAAATTGTCCAGGAACAATATAAGTTAACCCTAAATCAAAAGTGAAAATTGTCCAAGAACAATATAAGTTAACCCTAACCCAGAGGTGGAAATTTTCAAGGAACAATATAAGTCAGCCCTAACCCAGAGGTGGAAATTGTCCAGGAACAATATAAGTTAACCCTAACCCAGAGGTGGAAATTGTCCAGGAACAATACAAGTTAACCCTAACCCACAGGTGGAAATTTTCAACGATCAATATCGGTTAACCTTAACCCACAGGTGGAAATTTTCCAGGAACAATATAAGTTAACCCTAACCCAGAGGTGGAAATTTTCCACGAACAATATCGGTTAACCTTAACCCAAAGGTGGAAATTTTCCAGGAACAATATAAGTTAACCCTAACCCACAGTTGCAAATTTTCTAGGAACAATACGCGTGTAAGTCCACCCAACCCCCTCAGTAAGTAGTCGCCGCTGACCGCCCCCTTGGAAATTTTCTAGAACAGTGTAGGGATACCCTAACCCACGGTTATAAATATTCCAAGAAAAGTATAAGTGTAACCCAATACACAATAAGAAATTTTCTAGGAGCATTATAAGTTAACCCCAACTCCAGCAAGTAGTCGCCACTGACCCGTTTCCTGAACTCGGACGGGATGCCCTCCGGCAGGCGAGCGCACATGGTCATGGCGCTGTGCCACTGGCAGAAGCCGGAGTCGCCGGGCGCTGGCACCACAGAGAAGCGCATGCGCGTGTCCTGCCCTGCGCATGAAGTTAAACACTCTCACTAAAAAAATTTTTTACTACACAAAGATGCGAAAAAATGCATAAAAAAATTCATAAAAGATGTTAATGCTAATTGATCAACCAGAAACTTATTAAAAAAATGTTTATATGAGACTTCGATGATAATACATCCATAAAAAAAGTACACGAAGGATGTTTATGCTCGTTGATAAACCAGAAACGCACTAAAAAATTTTTTTATGAGACATCGACGCCTAGTACTCGCATGATAACATATATAAAAGACATAAAATACGTTTAGCTAGTCGATAATCCAGAAGTAAGAGTGTAGGATGTCCACATGAATTGTCCTGCGCAATAAATTATTATTATTATTATATAAGAAAGTTTTAGCCTCCCTTAACCACGACAAAGATGTTCTAAGAGAGGAAAGAGGAAGGCATCGTTTAGTATGGAGTTGAGGGAACGCGGAATCTATGCACAAGGTGCGCAGAAACAGTAAGCTAGGAAAGAAGTTCATGAGTCAAGAAAAAAGTTGAAGAAGAAAGTAGTAGGTGCTGAGAAATAGGACAGCAGTGAACCGAAAAAAGATGGTCCGTAACGATACAAAAACCTATTTTATTACAACAAAAAGGAAGCCTACCTAACCTTTAGCTCGGGCCCTCACATGGTTCCCCTGGGAGCGCTAATTCCCATAGATACAATAGTTATATCCTCCTGTTGTCACGCCTCAGTCTAAAGAGGATTTAGGTTTTTTATTATTATTATAATTATTATGCTATTCTCTGGACCAATGGAATAACGACGACACACTCGATGTTTGCGCAATTTGAATTCCAAATGAATCTTATGAAGCTTGAACATTAAATCTACACAACAGGACAATTTTCTCTATGTTAAACTGTCAACAAGTCATCAGTCGCATTTTTTAGGAAACTACATGAGACTCATTTTGTCGATTGATTGATTATAAATTCGTTTTAGTATTCCTTACCACAACAAAGATGTTCTAAGGGAGGAAAGAGGAAGGCATCGTTTAGTATTGAGTTAAGGGAACGTGAAATCTGTGCGCAAGGGGTGTTCCTGCGAAGGATACCGTGCACGTAGAAAGAGTGAGTTGAGAAGGAAGGTTATAAAACAAGATAAAGGTTGAAGAAGAAAGTCAGTGGTACTGAAAAAACAGGACGGCAACGAACCGAAAAAAGATGGTACTTTAACAAAACAAACATTTTATTTCAACAAAAAGAAGGACGATCTAACTCTCAGCTCGGGACCACACCTCATTTTGTCGAATATCTTACGTTGCTGACGGACAAACTCACCATGTTTACCTCCGGCCATGGATCGGAGTGATTGCAGAATAGCTGTCATGGTAACTATTTCCGGAATTTCTTTGGTTTTATTTTAAATTTGGTAGGAACAACATAGAACCAAAAATTATCTCATAACAATGCTACAACCTAGGCAAAGGATGGAGACTCTCTCCAATGAATAAATCTAATAAAAAAAGAGAAAATATTCCTACTAATTTAAATCATAAATGATCAAAACATGAACATGGTTCTGAAACTTGAGAAATTTGAAAAAATAAGAAAATCATATCAGTTTCTTCACTTGAATCCATTTTCTGTAGCACGAACTGCGGTCATTCAGTAGAGACGAGTAAAAGATTTGATCGAACTTATTGCGTCTTAAAAGTCACCAAAGCATCTCAATCAGACAAAAAATTGCAGAAGACAGAAGCAAATTTGGCTGTACGGGACAAAGACCAACCAAACAATGTAAAGGAAGTAATGGAAGAAAGCAAAAAAGCAAAAATCACAATAGTCTGTAGCCAGCAATGTTTGCAGTCCAGCAGTGGGCAGTGAAAAGCGCTAATGAAGATTATAAGCTTCCCACAGTACACTGACGAGCTATGGCACATATAACGTACGCTGTTTTCTTCCTTTCTCAAAATTACTGTCATAAGTGAAATCTGAACTCGATCCGGACGGCAGCAGGAATTCATTCCAAATGAGTTGGTAAACATTGCTTTGACATGAACTGTTGACAAACATCAAACACAACTAAAGCTGACTAAATACGTGATAAAAAACGCAAAAATTGGCACTGGCCAAATGAAATACAAACATAACAATTAGCACTGGCCAAGCGTAGTACAAAAATAACACTTGTCACTGGCCAAACGCAGTACAAAAATAACAATTGGCACTGGCCAAACGCAGTACAAAAATAACAATTGGCACTGGCCAAACGAAGAACAAAAATGACAATTGACACTGGCCAAACGAAGAACAAAAATGACAATTGACACTGGCCAAACGAAGAACAAAAATGACAATTGACACTGGCTAAACAAAGTACAAAAATGACAATTGACACTGGCTAAACAAAGTACAAAAATAATAATTGCAACTTGTCACAGTACAAAAATTACAATTGGCACTGGCCAAACGAAGTACAAAAATGACAATTGACACTGGCCAAACGAAGTACAAAAATGACAATTGGAATTGGGCAAACCAAGTTTCAAAAATAACAATTGGCACTGGCCAAACGAAGAACAAAAATAACAATTGGCCCTGGCCAAACGAAGTACAAAAATGACAATTGACACTGGCCAAACCAAGTACGAAAATAACGACTAGCACTGGCCCAACGCACGTCCAAAATATCACAGGGCATCTATCACTGATTAAACGCACGACAAAAACAGCAAAACTGACACTGGCCAAACTCATGGCGCGAAATAAAAGTACAATTGGCATTTACCAAACGCATAACATAGAATAAGAGCAAAACTGACACAGACTAAAAGCCCAGAGCGAAATAACAGCACAACTGGCACTGAATAAACGCATAACACGAAACAAGAACTCAACCGTCACTGGCCCTGAAATAAGAGCACAATAGGCACTGATCAAACGCTTAGCATGGAATAAGAGCACAACTGGCCCTCATAAACGCAACCAAAAACAACAACACAATTTGCATTGAACACCGCTCAAAACAACAGCGCAGTTGACTCTGACTATTGCACAGCAACAAATACTGAAAAATCGACGAACAATCAGCACCATGGTGCTGGCTAACTGTAATCAATGCTGGCTACTTCAGTGAGTAATTTTGGTTCTCTCGACCCGTCTTGTTCGTCTCCATTTCCACGAACCCCTGATTTTTATGACTAATAATAACTCCTCATCATAGCCTGTGACCCCTGATTTTATCATTAATTGTAACTGCTCATGTAAACCTGCGACCTCCTGATTTTATCATTAATTGTAACTGCTCATGTAAACCTGCGACCTCCTGATTTTATCATTAATTGTAACTGCTCATGTAAGCCTGCGACCTCCTGATTTTATCATTAATTGTAACTGCTCATGTAAACCGGCGACCCCCTGATTTTATCATTAATTGTAACTTCTCATGTAAGCCTACCCCCTGATTTTATCATTAATTGTAACTTCTCATGTAAACCTGCGACCCCCTGATTTTTATCACTAATTACAACTTCTCATGTGAGTCTCAAGAAATTCTCAAAAATTAATTATTTTTCACGCATTCTAGTAAACGGGAACCTCGTAAAGCCACCATTCATACAAACCGCATAAGATCATACTTGAAATATATCAGAACGGCCTAATTACTGAGAGAATTAGTCTAATGATAAAATAAATTATGAAATGTTGCTAAGTATCATAATATAGTAACAAATTTCCTACGAAAACTTTAATTTAAAAAATACCAAGAAAAACCGCACAAGGTTCATATTTTAAATACATCGGAGTGGTTTAGTTACTGTGGCAGTTAGTCAGTGATAAAACAAATTACGAAATGCTGCTATTCAACATAATATATAAATAAATTTCCTTCTAGGGCTTTGATTTTCAAAACGCAAGGTTCGTAAAATGACCCTCACAAGCAGTGGGAAAAATTACAAAGTTTCATTCGCACCGACTTAGGCTAGAAATGCTGCAACGATACAACACCCAAAAACAATCTCAAGCCAGAACGATATGCGAGCTGCTCAAACACGTTCCTTTTATTTTAAATTAGAGAGTCGTAGCGACACGCACAGCATAGCGCTGCGGTGCAGTGGCATGCGAGCGTTTCATTGCAAACTGCTCGGGCACTTCGGAAGTTCCGACACGCTCATCGATTTCTTGGCCACAAGCTTCCACCTCAAATGTCATTCAAAAATTGTAAAGTTTTTACTCCTACTTGGTAAATTGTGTGTGTGTTGTGTCGAGACCAGCGTCGTGCCACATTCACGTACGAATAGGCGGTATCGTTCAAGACCTACACACAAAGAGCTGGTTTATTTGTTCTAGAGTACACATGTCATTGAAAATCGTTTCAACTTGTCATACTTGAAGATCCCTCTCCATATGGTAACTTCGGTGAGAATCACAAGACTTTTTTGCATCAATCCGAATCTTTGTTTACATCCAAGCCTACTACACCCAAACACATGGATGTTGCTGACATACTGAAGAACACCAGCAACACCACCACACTCGCGTCACCAAATATAGTGCCATTGAGCAGCGTAGAACACTGTACGGATTTAGAAAAAGGGACGATGCGAGGGTACACGGCGGTTCGCAAAAGCCAGAAGCATACACGCCCATTTCTCGACAAAATCTGGAACGCACTGAGCTCACTACACAGCATGTGGCTTTCGCTGTGGCATCGATCGATGCACTCCGTCCAGTCAGCTGCTTCATGCAGACAGGGTCCAGAGGGCGCTCTGCAAACTGGACCGATGAAACCCAAAGAACCCCTTCGAACTTCGGCAAGCACCCTCTCCCTCTTATTGGTTTTTTACTACCGCTCCCGCTCTGTACTTTGGTTAACAAAATAAGGTTTTTACGATACTGACAGCAGTGTTTATCGTTCACCTGGGTATTTCGATAAAATTCACTTATATTCATACAAATGAAATGAGTGTGTTGTGGATTTCAACTTATGTGTTGACATCTTAATTATATATACATATAAATATATATATATACTTTAATATTATTTTATATTTTGAGGGCAATATAGAGGAACCAGGTTTCACTATTATTTAGGAATCGTACATTAACGAATATGCAATAACTAAAGTAACAGTGCACGAAGTCTGAACAAAGAACGTATATTGTTCACCACTCACACTAAAAAAACTTACAGATTAAGTTAGAGTATAACCGTGAGTTCACTTAATGAAGTAAACTCGAAAAAAGCTTAGCGATAAAAAATATCTATTAAAAACATGTCTAAGAGAAGACAAAATTATGAAAAATGTAAAATATGTCTAAAAGCTAAAAAATAGGAGGTACCTAAGACAAATTCCTGTACAACTTAATTTACATTCATAACCTGGTAGGATAGTGCGAAAGCCTAAACAGCAAGCTAATCAAAATGCAGAGAGTATAGTATTGAGGACTTCGCAGTGCCTATAAGCTAACCAAAATGCAGGCAGTATAGTATCGAGGACTTCGGAGCTCCTTTCCCTCGCTTTCAGGTATTGAACGTACTTGTCGAAGCTGCGCTAATGCCCTCACTTCCACCCACGCCGCGCCCACCCACGCACCACAGCTCCAAGATCCGACAAATAGCATTTCCCTCATCCCCTGTCGCCCTCCTGGGCCCTGCCCTTTCTCTCCGTGAGTCGCCCTCCAATACTGGCCTTCGGGGCGAGTAACGCAAGTAATAATATTCCATTGATGGTCTGTGAGGCGTGTTAAAGTGTGTAATGATGTTCTATCACTAGCGTTTGGGGGCGAGTAAAAGCAAGTAATTATTTTTCACCTCGAACTACTCTTCCCTCGTCCTACTCTCACATTACTCCGACCTACCCTCACATTACCTCGACCTACCCTCACATTACCCCGACCTGCCCTCACATTACCCCTACCTGCCCTCACATTACCCCTACCTACCCTCACATTACCCCGACCTGCCCTCACATTACTCCGACCTACCCTCACATTACCGCGACCTACCCTCACATTACCGCGACCTACCCTCATATTACCCCGACCTACCCTCATATTACCCCGACCTACCCTCACATTACCCCGACCTACCCTCACATTACCCCGACCTACCCTCACATTGCTCCGACCTACCCTCACATTACCCGACCTGCCCTCACGTTACCCCGACCTACCCTCACATTACTCCGACCTACCCTCACATTACCCCGACCTACCCTCACATTACCCTGACCTACCCTCACATTACTCCAACCTACCCTCACATTACTCCGACCTACCCTCACATTACCCTGACCTATCCTCACATTACCCTGACCTGCCCTCACATTACCCCGACCTGCCCTCACATTACCCCGACCTGCCCTCACATTACCCCGACCTGCCGTCACATTACCCCGACCTACCCTCACATTACCCCGACCTACCCTCACATTACCCCGACCTACCCTCACATTACCTCGACCTACCCTCACATTATCCGACCTACCCTCACATTACTCCGACCTACCCTCACATTACCCCGACCTACCCTCACATTACCCTGACCTACCCTCACATTACTCCGACCTACCCTCACGTTACCCTGACCTACCCTCACATTACCCCGACCTACCCTCACATTACCCCGACCTACCCTCACATTACCCCGACCTACCCTCACCTTACCCTGACCTACCCTCACGTTGCTATGACCAACCCTGAAATACACATCGTTCTTTCATTCTGATCTGAAATAATTTTGGCGTTCGAATAGAGTAACCTTAGTGTTAATCAAACGAAAATTTTAGTTTCTCAACTTATTGATGTTCAATAATTTTTTTTCATGCCCAAGAAAAGAAGGATTAATTTGAAGCGTGTATCTTTCAAGTCAAATTTGTCGTTATATGAATGTAAGAACACATTTTATTAAGACATAAGAGAAAATATACGTAAATCGGTGATAGATTCTGAAACATTTATATGTAATTCCTAGCTCCTGCTTTTCAAACAAATACAATTTTGAGTGTCTAGAAAATAAAATTATTAAAAAATACATTAACATTATTTTAGTTTGGGATTAATTCCATACGACATTTATTCAGTTTTTGTTGTAATTCCTAACACCCATTATTTAGATCCAAGCAAAATCGAGGGTCTACGAAATAAAATTCCTGAATATTTTGCTAAAACTTCCCCCAAAATTTAGTACACATAATCTAAAACCCTCAATTATTCTGTATGAGCTAATCACAAAATGCAAAAAATGAATTTACGTCAAATTATATTTTTCTTCGTCGAAATATGACCTAATTAGATTCCAAGACTACCTAACATGTTTGCTCAAACAAAACTTTGAAATGAATCGTTTTTTTAAAGAGTATGAAAATTGAAAACATGAACGTTCTTTGCGAACCATCCACGAACGTTCAAAAAGTTTGAATTCTTCACAATCGGAATACAATCGGCATCCCAAACGTGATATTGCACGGTTTTCCTTTACGCTCTTCAGTAAACGGAATGCAGAAAACGAACCAAGTTTTGCAGGGGTACCATTCGATTCATTTCAAACCATTACGGACACAGCAAACGCCTCCAATTTTCCACGAGTAACGCAAAACAAATTAAAACAAAAAACACCTAATCCTGCTATTGCCAGAGTGTAATTTTAAATAAAAATGATACTAAAGAATGAGACTTAAGCGAAAAAACTAAGAAAACCCCCAAAAGACTTAATAACTAACATGTAAAATCTAATGGACTGAAATACATTTCATGTATCAACTTTTTTAAATAAACAGCCTTTAATTTTCTTTTCCAGCACTTCGCTACAGATACCTCGTGCTGCGCGCGTGCTACACCAATTTTTTTTTTACAAATCAGCAACATGTTGACCATTCTTTCCAACATATCAAGCTAATTTTCTCGCACATTTCGCCGAAATTTTCATTCAAAGTTCATCCAACTAACAAAAATTTTTCTGCACTCCAATACCATCGGCATTTATTGGGACTGTCTGAACTCAGCATTAATTACTTACGTCGTTTGAGGGAGAGCGCGTGCAGTAAAGCGGTGATCATGTCGCACCGCTGTCTGAAAATGACAATAATCATAAGAAAATTAGGAGAAAACGAGAAGAAAGTATGTAGAAAATCATGAGAAAATTTGGAGAAAATCACGAGAAAATTCGGAGAAAATCATAAGAAAATTAGGAGAAGATATGAAGAGGAAATCACGAGAAAATTAAGAGAAACATATACCGAAAATTGCTCTTTAAGCCATGTTGATAACTGAAAATGAGAGAAATCCCACAAAAATTAGGAGAAAAATGTTATTAGATTAGATTATATGTTAGTTTAAGCTTCCCTGACCGCCTCAAAAAAAGAGCATATCGAAGAGAGGAAGGAGGAAGGCATCATTTAGTATGGAGATAAGGGAATGCGGAATCTACGCCGAAGGGGCATAGAAACAGTAAGTTGAGAAAAAATTTCATGAAACAAGATAAAAGTTGAAGAGAAAAGTAGTTGGTGCTGAAGAACAGGAAAGCAGGGAACCGAAAAAAGCTGGTCCTTAACATATCATAAAACATTTTACTTCAACAAAAAGAAGGCCTACCCTCACACGTTTTCCCCATGGGAGCGCTTATTTCCATATATACAATAGTTGTATCCACCTGAGGGGTAGGAGAAACATGCACCAGAAATTTTTCATTAACCCTTGGTCACAAGACCCTGCCGCATCGAGTGCTATGGAGACATCCCGCTACCACAAAGCAGTCGAGAACAGCACAACAATACCCTCATGAGTTTTGTAAAAGTACAACGAGTGTTGTTCAAACTTCAGAAAACAATTGAATACGCGGTAGAAATTACCATTTATTTTCACATCAGATGTTTATTACTGGAAAAAATTCCTACATTTTGACGCTGTAATTATGAGACACAAACACATGATATTAAAATTCGAGACATCAACCTTCAAAAAGCCACAACGTCAGAAAGCATTTTCGAACATCTGGAGGATAGAGAGTAGAAGTCAATGAAGATGAACCTGAAATTTCCGTTCATTTTACAAAATCGCTGAATATCAACAGCGAGAAGTACACATTCGATGTCACATTATTTAATCACGACACCCATTAACTGACCACCAGGTAACGAGTGAGTGCCAGAAATAGGATGAAATCGGCCAAATCCCATGACCACACTTCGTGTAACAGCCACGTTAATGTAACATGAATGTGCTGGTGCCGGCTAAATCGACGACTGCTATTGAGTTTAGTTGATACTTGCCTGACGTTGATTTGTGTTGGACGGCATGGGACTTGCGCACAATCTGAGAATGAGACACTTAGAACTTAACTCATTTTTGTAACGATTTTTCATTCTATTCTCGATCGGGCCCACAAGTAGCTACACTTGAATATGACCATTTTACTATACTTAAGAAACCATTTACTCCTGTATCGTTTGCGGTAAATAAATTGTTTAAATAACAGTGAGGTCATATGACAGACCAAACCTCACCTCTGCACATGGAGATTGTGGTCGCGTCGTCGCAGCTCCTTCACGAGCCTTGCACCGAGCCCGGCCAGCCCAGCTCGGTATGACGACAGCATCACTTGCAGCTCCTGCACGCCTGATGGAGCCAGAGAAAATACGGCTATAGAACGGGCAGCTCTTTGGTATTGCGTTAGAAGTTATGCTCACGTTCAAAATGTTGATTGGGACATTTTATCCATGATTAGTTTGAAACGGAGAAGTTCTCTGGGATATGTTCGTTAGGGAGGTTTCCTCTGTGATAGGTTCGTAAGGGAGGAGTTCTCTACGAAAAGTTCGTAAGGGAGGACTTCACTACGAAAAGTTCGTAAGGGAGAACTTCACTACGATGGGTTTCGCCAGGGAGGAGTTCTCTACGATAGATTCGTAAGGGAGGAGTTCTCTACGTTAAGTTCGTAGGGGAGAAGTCCTCTACGTTAGCTTCGTAGGAGAGGTTTTCTCTACAATACCTTCGTAAAGGAGGAGTTCTCTATGATAGATTCGTAAGAAAGAGGTCCTCTACAATAAATTCGCAAGGGTGGTAGCCTGTAGATCATACTTTCCAACTTGTATATTCGACGATATGCTCACGAAGTAAGACATGCTTGTGTACCAAGACATACACTTTTGGCCGTACTCAAAGGCAAAGGTACTCAGCAGGAGTTGCTTTGTCGCAGCAGACCTACGTTCACGACTGTCGAGAAAGTTATACACTATAGCCTATACTTAACTCACTTTCTTTCGAAAACCATGCCACGAAAACAATGAAGCAAATAAAATTTGGGACAACTAAACCATAGATGAAATTTAAAATCTGCAATGCACTTCGTTCTAACAAGATGGGACTATAGCTCATATAGCAAATGAGTCAAAGGCAGTGACAAAAAAAAAACATTTATCCACACCGATCAACTTTACATTACGGTAAATTTGGACTGGACCTACTCAGTGAGCTTCAAAACCAGAAAAAAGCGCCTCAGTTAAAAAGCATCAAAAATAAATGTAACTGAAATAGGCATGGACACCATAGTACCGTCTCACTGAAGTTAGAGTTCGGTTAAATAGATTAGTAATTAGCATAAGACCCACCTAAGGACAGCAAAGGCGTTTTAAAAGTTGGAAGGAGGAAGGCACCATTTAGTGTGGACCAAAGGAAATGTGGAATCTAAGCATGAAGTGCGTAAAAATAGCAAGTCGGGAAAAAATCTTATGAAACTTGATGAATCCCGAAAAAGAAAGTAATGGGGGCTGAAAATCAGGAGAGCAGTGAACCTAAATAAGATGTGCCGTAAAAAACAAAAAACAATTCAGTTTCAACAAAAAAAGAAGGATATTCTTGCTCTTAAATCGGACTTTACATTTAAATTCCGTGTGAAAATATAAGTTCATATATTATCCGTTTGTGAAAAACTTTTTCTACACACTATATGGGAACAGCTACTAGCGACTAACTTTCAATTGCGAAGTTGCTAAATAAGCATTGAAATATACAGGGTGATCGGTATTTTATTGAATAAAATTTAACGTACGGTTGGGATACTTTTCACTCGATAAACGCGTGGTAGAAAATGTTTTGTTACAAAGTCACAAGGACTAGAGATTTTTATCCGCTTCTCTGAGTGCTCCAATAAATCAAAAATTTTGATTTGTTTGTTCACATTGAACATTCACCAGGTGTAAAAACGTTAACGACATTGGAGCGAGTATCAAATGTCGAATTATCTAATGTGCCCCTTGTTTACGGAGCAGCAAATTGTAATATCCAAAGACATTAACGACAATGGAGCGAGTATCCAGTACCGAGTTCTCAAACGTGCACCTTGTTTACAGAGCAGCAACTTGCAATATCCAAAGACATTAACGACAATGGAGCGAGTATCCAGTACCGAATTCTCAAATGTGCACCTTGTTTACTGAGCAGCAAAGTTTATTAGTTTATTAGTTAGTTTAAGCCTCCCTATCCTCAACAAATGAGATGTAAAGAGAGGAAGGAAGAAGGCACCATTTAGTATGGAGCTAAGGGAACGTGGAATCTATGCAGAAAGGGCACAGAAACAGAAAGCTAAGAAAGAAGTTCATGAAATAAGAAAAAGTTGAAGAAGAAAGTAGTAGGCGGTGAAAAACAGGACAGCAGTGAACCGAAAAAAGATGGTCCGTAACACAACAAAAACCTATTCTATTTTAACAAAAAGAAAGCCTACCTAACCTTTAGCTCGGGCCCTCACATTGTCCCCCTGGGAGCGCTAATTCCCATAGATACAATAGTTGTATCCCCCTGAGGGGACTGAGCAGCAAATTGTGATGCATGACAAATTAGTGGGTTGGCCACGGTGGCCCCATCACTTGGCCCCCAAAGTCTCCTGATATTGCACCCCTAGATTTCTACTTCTGGTGACATTTGAGGAGTTTGGTTTACGAAACCCCAACACATTCTGAATAAGGCATCCATAGAATTTTAGAAGCCTCCTTAATGATTCGTAAAATTGTTTGTGTTTTCAATTGCTTCCCGCAGTCATTGCAACGTCGTTTGAACGCCTGCATTGCAATAGATGGGCGTCATGTTTACAATAACTTCTTTTCCTAATTCCTAATGAAATTTAAAAGTTCGTTTGTTGGGGCCATAAATATCAGAGCTGTTATTCTTTTTCTTCTGTCCATAATAAAATGCTTTCCGAACTGCTTCATTCAATTTCCCTGCCACTCTTAAAGTAGTAATTTTCTCCAATGCGTTTCATTTCAAGTCCTTAAAACTCTTTAGCAAAACATTTTCAATCATTATCTCATTAAGTAAAAAGTGTTCATTTCAACAGTCACAACCTTATGATAAAGCTCGATCCACGAAATGCCAGTCACCCTTTACAATATGAACCAACTACGACTTAAAAACACTCAAATTCAAATGAGCAGTTGCTATGCTCTTTCAAATACAACACGGGAGAATTATACCAATTGCAAGGTCAGCCTTCACTTGAACATACGCGTTCTGTATGTTCAAGTGAGTCGAATTGACCTCGGCAACTGATGAACCACTTTGGAACCTATGAGTACGTTTACCTTTACGTGACTTCACAAGTACTGGAGTTGAAATCTTTCCTTATATAATTGAAACAGTATAAATTATTAAGATTTCCGTAAAATCAATTTACTCTGAGAGGTAATGTTGTCAAAGTAGGATTATTCATTGATTATAAGAAAGTTTTAGACTCCCTTCATCACAACAAAGATGTTCACAGAGAGAAAGGATGAAGACACCGTTTAGTGTGGCGTTAAGGGAACGTGGAATCTACGCACAAGGTGCATAAAAAAAGAAAGCTGAGAAAGAAGTTCATGAAACAAGATAAAAGTTGAACAAGAAAGTAGTAGGTGCTGAAAAACAGGACAGCAGTGAACCAAAAAAAGATGGGCCGTAACAAAACAAAAAACTATTCAATTTCAACAAAAAGCTTACCTAACCTTTAGCTCGGGACCTCACATAATCCCACTGGAAGCGTGATAAAGTAAGAATTGAACCTAGTCATCAAGGAAATATTTCCTCAAACTCAATATAATATCTCCCAGATATCATCAGTGAAACTTTAAATATTTAAATATTTAATTTAAATATTGTTGCTCCGCGAGTACGCATCTTCAATAACTCAAACAAGTCAACGAATGAAGGTCTTTTATTAACAGAGAGCATTTATTAAACAGCTAAGCACTCGGTTCAAAATGCACATTTACATTCCAATTTATCCGGCATTCAATAGGACTTGGAACGAACTTATTATAAAAGAACGACACATGGTAAGCTTCAGTACTACCCAGAGACATTCGACGCATGAAAGAATATTTGTGCGTAGAAAGTTCAACTCAAATCATTCAATCGTCATACAGTTTACTGCTGCAGGAAGGACGCACTTAAGAACTGAAAACAGCGTAAAAATAGACTAGAATTAATGTCATGGTGTTAACAGACGGTGCTGGAGAACCATTTTATTTTCCCACTTAATATAATCGTAAAAGATTCTCAATCGTCAAAAACACACAGAATAAAAATCTGACACAAATAAATGTCCACTGCAAACAAAATAGAATAAAATAGCCTTCTCTCTATAGCAACTAATTTTCTTAATGTAGTCAGTCACGGACTTGCTTCATGGAATGATTCAACTGCTACAATTTCACACTCAGTTAAGGCGTTTGTGAAGTATTTCACTGCTTATTTTTACATTCAATAAAGTTAGGCATACATTTTAAATCTTTAAACTTTTCATTTCACATCCAATTAAGCATAACTGTTATCTGCAGCACTGATAAGCAGCTTCACTAGACTTATCTCACCAGGCCTTATCTCTAGCGCACGAAACAACCCTGCGAGGTTATGCAAGTCTGAGACGTGAAAAACATCCAACCCTTGTTGATAAATTTTTCACACCTCGTATACGAGAAATGCTTGTATGTTCAGCCAAACTAACAGTAAAACACTTCGATGTTCAGCCAAACTAACAGTGAAACACTTGTATGTTCAGCCAAACTAACAGTAAAACCCTCGATGTTCAGCCAAACTAACAGTAAAACCCTCGATGTTCAGCCAAACTAACAGTAAAACCCTTCGATGTTCAGCCAAACTAACAGTAAAACCCTTCGATGTTCAGCCAAACTAACAGTAAAACCCTTCGATGTTCAGCCAAACTAACAGTAAAACCCTTCGATGTTCAGCCAAACTAACAGTAAAACCCTTCGATGTTCAGCCAAACTAACAGTAAAACCCTTCGATCTTCAGCCAAACTAACAGTAAAACCCTTCGATGTTCATCCAAACTAACAGTAAAACCCTTCGATGTTCAGCCAAACTAACAGTAAAACCCTTCGATCTTCAGATGACCTAACAGTAAAGCACTTCGATGTTCAGCAAAACTCCAATTAAAATAAACCGACGATTAACATGGTCTCATGCATGCAGCGTTGTAATTCACGAGATTGATTTACTCAAGAATAGTGTGTTGCAATAACTGCTATTTCAAGTGTTTAATTTATTGACTTTTCAGCAGAGTCCTTTAGAATATCGAAATTTTACATTACATGAAATATTCACATGCCTTCGATAAGAATATGCAATCAATGTTAAAATTAAATTTAATTACTAGCTTAGATATGGTCTATTCACTTAATGCATTCGAAATAGTTTTTACTTGTATTGTTTCCAACGAAGTATAAACAATGGTTGTCTAATGTTTAGTTTGAACGTTAAAACGAACCGACGAACTGCCGTTATCTAGCAAGGAAATGGCTGTCTACCTTCGTTATGGTAAACGTCGTCAAGGTCTCCGTTCGGCTAATGAGAGGAAGTCTGGCCAAGTAACTTTCTTTTATCTCGTTGCTGATTGAGAAAAATTCATCAATAGACTAGACAGAATTCTACATCCCGATGTTTGGTGGCAATTAATGAAAGGTAAACGCTTCGTCGTTTGCCTAACTCGTGTGAAAAGTGTAATAATTAAGTTTAGAATATGCTTACAAGACTTAAGTTTTAAAGAGCTTGGTTAGTTGCTAAATTACGTGAGAAATGTATGTAGTTACTAGTTTAGAACACAATCTTTTTGAAGTTTTCGGTATCGCTGCAAACATTCGTAATAGCTGTAAAATCACAGGGCTAGTATAAGGACTGAGGTTGTAATAGATGACGGTAAATTCGGTGAATAAATGTGTCATTACAAGGCATCGACAACATTATTTTCAACCTACTTCTGAAAATAGTAATAACAGTCGCCGAAAGAACAGAAATAATCAGTACGGTAACGATAATTCGACATACCGTTTAATCTGAAGCGAAGGTTCAAAAAAATAGAGATTGATTTACTACATTTCAGTCAACACATGTACTGATACTTGTGTTTAAAACAGGGAAACATTCCCATAAACATTTAACACAGCGTGAAAATTCAGGTCAATTGCAGTTATTTTCATAGTGACAAAATGAACGTCAATATCGCGCTGATATTTGAGAGCGTTATCTCTCACCTTCCAATATTTGAATAAGCTAGCAAAGTCAACAAATTGATGCCTCTCAGATCACTGAGATTACTGATTTTCAGCAATGCTTACATTACCAATGAAATTATAATGGCTCAATCCACGCTACTATCTACTGCCACTCTAAAGTTTGATTTCTAGGGAAATTATAACTGCGCAAGCCATACTACTAATTATCGCAATAAAGTGTTATTTTCATTGAAATTTTAATTGTCTAAGCCACGCTACTACATATATCACTGTTACTATAACGTTTTTTGCGTTAATAACTTACTCTTATCTATTAATCAACTGTTAATTATTAATAACTACTCACTGTTGCTCCACAGTTTTTGCTTTCGCTTAGGCCGGATAGCGAGCGCTTCACAGGCCGACCGTCGCTTCCAGTCCAAGTCGGATGTTGTCGAATATTCGGTGAGCGTCCCCGTGTCTTCTGAGTCGTCTGCAAACCAGCTGCTGGCGGACGGTGCCCTCTCTAAACACCAAGAACAGTCGCACCAGTCCGAGATGTCTGAAAAGTTATTGAGGGACATCTGGCGATTGCCCAGGTCAGATTTTCCACTTTCCGAGGCTTGTAAGACCGCGTTAAGATCGGTTTCAAGTCCATTCTGACACTGAGGTGAGCGATTCTGTTCGTGGAAGTTTAGTTTCCTGAAGTCGCTACTGCTGTTCCTCCTGCTGCTGTCGCAACTTGAAATGTCTTCCCTGCTGAGCTGCCGCTTGCATCCCCGACCTCGGCTGTGACTGCAAGACTTTGAAGCGCCAGGCCGGTGGCGCGGGTAGATGCTGCCCAGGAGAGACTCGACGAGACTGCGGCGGCGAGCGATGGCAGCCGAGTCCTTTGTGCATCTGAAATGGTGAAAAGTGAATTTTTTATAAATTAATCGACTTTGGTGACTTTTCAATCGAATAGCATCGATTAATTAAGACTGAATCGTGTGCTTCAAATACTATGCTAATGTTATTAAAAACTAATATATTTTTCTATAAGTGCATCACAAATGGTGAAAATTATCATTTTTTATGATTGCATCGAGTAATTACGATTGGATCACAGGCCTTTAAATATGGTCCCACTGGTGTTCAAAACTAATTTGCTGACGTAGCAGTCTGAGTCGTACGAGCATAGAAAATTACACAAATTATCATTTTTTTCTTATTTAAATATTATATCAATTAAATGATATTGAACCGTATGTCTTCAAATACGGTCTTATTGGTATTCAGAACTAATTAGTTTTGCAGTGGCCGCAGCAATCCATACCACATGTATAAGAACATCTGTTGCCCCAACTGTACCGTATGTCCCACAAAAACCCGATCCGAGTATTTATTTTCCCGTGTCAGTAATACCATCATAAGAATACCATAAGCATTTAATTTCAAGCAAAATTATGCGGTATTACTGATTACTATGGGAATAACTGATACGGTATTATAATTACGGGTATTACCGATACGGGTTTTTGTGGGACTAACTGTATAGTCAATAATTATAATTTTTAACAATATAGTAGAAGGAATCAATGCATTAGGTGATGGTGTTCAGGCCTCGTTGGTTCAAACGTGTAGTTGCCATGTCATTTAAATCTTGTGCGAGAAAATTATACATATAGTTAGGTCATAAAACGCTTGAACATCCTTGTACTTTCTGTGGACTCATGTGAAACTGCTTAGAAAGAAATGAAATAAAACAGCTGAGAGAAAAATGAACCCATAAGATATATTACGCCAATAGGTTGAAATGTTTGCGTGGGTAAAATTGCGCCGGTGAGCCAGGTGAGGGAAAAATTAAATATATCCCTCGGGAAGCCAAAATTAGAAATCAGTAAAACAATTATCGACTTCACCGTTTCCGCTAGATAGGAATGGGTGCTGCGAGCTTCTCCTGTTACAAAATTTGCTGAATAAACAAATAGAACTCTGGGTAACAAGTCGAAGACACTGAACAGAAACAGTGACAATGATAAACAACACCAAAGTAGTGACTATAGTGTTTATTGAGAACACTTTACTAGAAACGTTTAATCTACCCTATAAAAAAAGCCCCGTCTGTCCGTCCGTCACACCCACCAGCAGAGACTGTGTGACAAGCTTCATCAACTCCGCAATTTTCGGTGTATTTATCCATCTGATTTGGAATCGCAATGAATATCGCATGTGTTGTTAGGAAATAGGACTGTGTGTCACGTGATTTGTCGAACATTATTACACATTTTAGACGGGTGGTGTGCACTCGTTTATATATAAGTGAAGTTGTAGGAGTGTGGTAGCGTGGTGCATGTGTGCGCGCAGGAATGAAAGAAAAGCATATGTATGAACTAGAGGCATTAAAATTAAATTAGATAAAATATGTTAGGTTTTTTTTAACCACATCGAAGGTATTCCCAAGAGAAATAGATGGGAAGCGCTGTATAATTTAAAACCGAAGAAACAGGGAATCTATGCACAAGGTGTTTTCTCCTACCGTGCACACAAACACGCCAAAATTTAAAGAAGTCATGAAACTTCGTTAAAGTTGAATAAAAAAAGTAATAGGCGCTGAAAAAATAAAAATAAACCGAAAAAAACCTTTTCAATTTCACCATAAACCAACACCTACACAACCTGGACTTGGGACCTCCCTGGGAGTCCTAATTCCCATTCATACAATAGTTGTATTCCCCTGAGGGGTGAGGCGACGGGTTCTTTTTCCCACTATTTACGCTACTTTGAAATGGTTAATAACAAAGTGCAATTATGCGCTAGTCGCTGGCAGTGAAGCGTCTCCAGATTCATCTTTCAACTCATTTCGGATATTAAATACATTATCCCACATAGAATGGAATTGAAATTATTCACGTTTCAGAAAATTAGATCAATATCGAGAAAAGCCTCTTTGATGGGTCTTACGAATGAGTAACATTTTCAGAATAATGTACCTTGCAACATTTAAATAAAAAGAAGAGTAGTAATGCAGGCACGAAAAAAGTAATCTGAGGGTAAATGACACACAGAAACTGAGACAAAGATGTGCAATTCTTTGCTCGTGCTTCATTCCCAGGTTTTTGAACCAACTGAACACGTTAGCTGCGGCGGGTTCAACTGAAGTTCAACATTCAACTCAAATTAGAGGTAATTTTACAGATAAATTGAACAAGTAATAAACGCTAAATAGATAGCGCCTTCATTTAGTTCTCATAAAGTATTGATTAAAATTGAGTTTCTGACTGCTAATCGGTCAGCTTCATCATAAAAATTTCCTCAAAGACCACCAGTGGGTCGGTCAAGTCACAGACAAAATGTTAAGAAGAGCATCGGGGCGCAACATTTTTGTCTGATACGTAAATTCACAAGAGGACTCCAGATATCTTCCACGCTTGGTGTGAAAAACACCTCGTATCAGGCCATATTTAGTTCGTGAAAACATATCGATTGGGAAAAATGAATACATCCGTTTCGAGTTCAACAACTGGAATTGCTCCAAATCTTTTAATAGAGGCCTTCTATACAACCAACAAATGAGACAAGCAGATAAAGCCGTGAGTACACCTGCGGGAGATACGTATGCTGTGATTTGAATCGTTTTGAAAGACTATGATATAATTAAATCTGGAAATTGAGCCAAAACATTTGAACGAATTTTAAAAATTTACCCAAAGGATTCGAGTGAATTTTACAATACATTCGTTGAAATTACCTCAGTAAAAATTTCTCCTCGCCTTGAGAAACAAGTCTCGGTGACTCAACAAGAACAGAGATCGGAGCTCCATACATCCTCCAAACTGATGCTTTGAAAATTCAAACATGCATACCGCGGAACTTTCACTCGAACATTTGTTAAAGGGGTTCATAGAATACATGATCGACTTAGATCGTAACTATTTTTTCAACTTGATTCAGACGCGCAGTAAGCGTCTCTAGCATCTTTACTGAGCGTTGACTTAGGACACAAGCTAACAATGCGTGTTGGAATAACCTAGAAACCCATCACGGTTCTTGAATTGGAAATCTCGATTGTAAAACTGTCGCTCGTTCGAAAAGATGACTGACATAAGCCAGCAGGATACTGCTTACCAAACAAACGCATCATTGACGCGAATGTTCGAAGAAAACAATAGAAGAAACGTGCTGCTAAATGATCAATACAAGCGTGTGCTGCAGCTGCAACTGCGACGCACCGTGCAGGTGTCTGGTGCGCGCAGGTGTGCGCAACACCTGACGTATTATGAGGTGCATGACTCCTGCTCTTGCTGCTGCTGCTCGGACGGTACGTTTATATTTACAGCCTTAGTCTTCCGATGAATACTTAGGTCTGTGCTTGATGGCTGAGTAAGAATGCAGAGACGAAGAGAGGAAAGTGGTAACTTAAAGAGAGAAGGTAATTGCCATGAGGTCGTAGGTTAGGCTCGTTTTCACACGCTTCATGATCTGCTGCTCGTACAGTACGAGTATATTTGCGACCCAAGCCTTCCGATGAATGCTCAGATCTGAGCTTGATTGCTAGTAAGAATACAGAGACGAAGAGAGCAAAGTGGTAACTGAAGAGAGGAGAAAAAGGTAATTGCCACGGCGTCGTGGGTAGGACGTTCATATGAAGGTTCGTTTCTCCACACTCATGAACCAGCTCCGTGTTTCGACCACCTTCTTTACGGAAGCAGCTTCCCTCACAGGGTACAGAGGATAGTTCAAAGAGGAGGAATAATCAGAAGCCGATTCACGAGCCTACACTGATCATATTAGATACGATGTTATATTAAGGCTCCCTAACTGCAACAAAGGCGTTCCAAAGAGAAGAATGGAGATGGTATCATTCAGTTTGTAATTAAGGGAACGTGGAATCTTTGCACAATGTGTTAAAAAAAACAGTAAGTTGAGAAAAAAAGTTTTTGAAACAAGATGAAAGTAGTATGGGATGAAAAACAGGACCGGCAGTGAACCGGAAAAAGATGGTCCTTAACACACAAAACATTTTATTTCGACATAGAGAAGGCCTACTAACTCTCAACTCGAGACCTTACGTTTTCCCCCCCCTGAGTGATACTTCCTATAAATACAATACATAGTTGCATCCCCCTGAGAGGTCGAAACAAAAAAAATTACTGACTATCGAATATCTTTAAATTTGCCTACAGCAACAGTAACGCATCATTTTGAAGAGAAATGTTCCTTTTTAATTCGAGCATTAAAACAAATTTAACTAAATTAGCGCAAAGATAAAGCTTAAAATTACATCTGCAGTAGTTTTAGAAGAAATCCAACTTTGTTGCCACTGCGTAAATTTTCGTATGACTCAGTTCTGCATTGATGCGTAAATGCACACACTACACTTTTTTAGCCATGAAAAATTAAGATTGCATACATAATAGTAACTGAATTCGATAAATACTCGAAAAATTTCTGAGTTTATGATCATTAACAACTGTATTCGTTGGTTACATGAGAAGTGAATTTATAATTATTAAAAACTGCATTCGTTGATTACATGAAAAGTGAATTTATAATTATTAAAAACTGCATTCGTTGATTACATGAGAAGTGAATTTATAATTATTAAAAACTGCATTCGTTGATTACATGAGAAGTGAATTTATAATTATTAAAAACTGCATTCGTTGATTACATGAAAAGTGAATTTATAATTATTAAAAACTGCATTCGTTGATTACATGAGAAGTGAATTTATAATTATTAAAAACTGCATTCGTTGATTACATGAGAAGTGAATTTATAATTATTAAAAACTGCATTCGTTGATTACATGAAAAGTGAATTTATAATTATTAAAAAATGCATTCGTTGATTACATGAGAAGTGAATTTATAATTATTAAAAACTGCATTCGTTGATTACATGAAAAGTGAATTTATAATTAATAAAAACTGCATTCATTGATTACATGAAAAGTGAATTTATAATTATTGAAAACTGCATTCGTTGATTACATGAAAAGTGAATTTATAATTATTAAAAACTGCATTCATTGATTTCATGAAAAGTGAATTTATAATTATTAAAAACTGCATTCGTTGATTACATGAAAAGTGAATTTATAATTATTAAAAACTGCATTCATTGATTACATGAAAAATAAGGATTAGCTCGTACAAGAAATGAAATTCGTCGAGTACCACAAACAGCGTAAACTTTGCGTCAATTGTTGGAGACGCTGAGATGGCTGAAATTGTCGAGAAATCGGAACATGAAGCGAGCTGAGAAATGATCGAAACGATCACCTCGAGGTGACGGTCCGCGGAGACGCGCCGGCTTTCCCAGAAGTTGAAAAAACTTCAAGCTGAACTCGTCCAATTCGAAAATTGAGTCAAGTTGTGATACACGAAATTACTCACTCGGTATTGAGTGATGAATTTGAAAACCTAGTGCTCCATAACTCTATATAATAGCTAGGCTTGGCAGTTATTTGTTTTCTAAAATGAAATTTTGAAATAATTAGGTAATTTAGAAGATAACTTTTTGCGTGTGATTTTGAGTAGCTATATAAAATACGTATCAAAAACATATTAGTAGCAACCTAGAAACAATACAAAAATTTTTGACGTTTTTAAGAATTAGAGGATCAACATAGTCTACTTCATGTAGAACTAACTCAATAATTAATTACTAAAATAATTATCAGTTGAACGTATACACTTCTTAGTAGCTCTCATAAAATATTACTTTCCCTGCATCTTTGTTGTCAGAAGCTATTGGAAGATCAGAATTGGAAGAGTGACGGACAAATGAATCGGTACACAATACAAATTATCATTATATCGATTATAGTATTTCATCCTTACCATCTCGAAACTGTTTTTACATTGGCAAAGAGCATCTCCACGAGACGAGAAAAGAATTAGAACATAGAAGTAGCTAAGAAACTGCCGAAAACACATGTTCGACAGGTCAGTCGCTCTGAATGGGGGACCGAGAATTAAGTTGAGATGAAAATATTGGGCTGGCCTATATATAATACAGAGCATCATGCAACCGCAGGCTCGAGTGACAAGTGTTCCGAGCCTACAGTGAATAACGAGGGTAGAAGGCAAGGAGCATTTATTTTACCGGTAAGGTACACTTACAGTTCAATAAGGAGCATTTATTTTACCGGTAAGGTACACTTACAGTTCAATAAGGAGCATTTATTTTACCGGTAAGGTACACTTACAGTTCAATAAGGAGCATTTATTTTACCGGTAAGGTACACTTACAGTTCAATAAGGAGCATTTATTTTACCGGTAAGGTACACTTACAGTTCAATAAGAAGCATTTATTTTACCGGTTAGGTACACTTACAGTTCAATAAGGAGCATTTATTTTACCGGTAAGGTACACTTACAATTCAATAAGGAGCATTTATTTTACCGGTAAGGTACACTTACAGTTCAATAAGGAACACTTATTTTACCGGTAAGGTACACTTACAGTTCAATAAGGAGCATTTATTTTACCGGTAAGGTACACTTACAGTTCAATAAGAAGCATTTATTTTACCGGTAAGGTACACTTACAGTTCAATAAGGAGCATTTATTTTACCGGTAAGGTACACTTACAGTTCAATAAGGAGCATTTATTTTACCGGTAAGGTACACTTACAGTTCAATAAGGAGCATTTATTTTACCGGTAAGGTACACTTACAGTTCAATAAGGAGCATTTATTTTACCGGTAAGGTACACTTACAGTTCAATAAGGAGCATTTATTTTACCGGTAAGGTACACTTACAGTTCAATAAGGAGCATTTATTTTACCGGTAAGGTACACTTACAGTTCAATAAGAAGCATTTATTTTACCGGTAAGGTACACTTACAGTTCAATAAGGAGCATTTATTTTACCGGTAAGGTACACTTACAGTTCAATAAGAAGCATTTATTTTACCGGTAAGGTACACTTACAGTTCAATAAGGAGCATTTATTTTACCGGTAAGGTACACTTACAGTTCAATAAGGAGCATTTATTTTACCGGTAAGGTACACTTACAGTTCAATAAGAAGCATTTATTTTACCGGTAAGGTACACTTACAGTTCAATAAGGAGCATTTATTTTACCGGTAAGGTACAGTTATAGTTCAATAAGGAGCATTTATTTTACCGGTAAGGTACACTTACAGTTCAATAAGGAGCATTTATTTTACCGGTAAGGTACAGTTATAGTTCAATAAGGAGCATTTATTTTACCGGTAAGGTACACTTACAGTTCAATAAGGAGCATTTATTTTACCGGTAAGGTACAGTTATAGTTCAATAAGGAGCATTTATTTTACCGGTAAGGTACACTTACAGTTCAATAAGGAGCTTTTATTTTACCGGTAAGGTACACTTACAGTTCAATAAGGAGCATTTATTTTACCGGTAAGGTACACTTACAGTTCAATAAGGAGCATTTATTTTACCGGTAAGGTACACTTACAGTTCAATAAGGAGCATTTATTTTACCGGTAAGGTACACTTACAGTTCAATAAGGAGCATTTATTTTACCGGTAAGGTACAGTTATAGTTCAATAAAGAGCATTTATTTTACCGGTAAGGTACACTAACAGTTCAATAAGGAGCATATCTTTTACCGGTAAGGTACAGTTATAGTTCAATAAGGAGCATTTATTTTACCGGTAAGGTACACTTACAGTTCAATAAGGAGCATTTATTTTACCGGTAAGGTACACTTACAGTTCAATAAGGAGCATTTATTTTACCGGTAAGGTACACTTACAGTTCAATAAGAAGCATTTATTTTACCGGTAAGGTACACTTACAGTTCAATAAGGAGCATTTATTTTACCGGTAAGGTACATTTACAGTTCAATAAGGAACACCTATTTTACCGGTAAGGTACACTTAAAGTTCAATAAGGAGCATTTATTTAACCGGTAAGGTACATTTACAGTTCAATAAAGAGCATTTATTTTACCGGTAAGGTACACTTACAGTTCAATAAGGAGCATTTATTTTACCGGTAAGGTACACTTACAGTTCAATAAGGAGCATTTATTTTACCGGTAAGGTACAGTTACAGTTCAATAAGGAGCATTTATTTTACCGGTAAGGTACACTTACAGTTCAATAAGAAGCATTTATTTTACCGGTAAGGTACACTTACAGTTCAATAAGAAGCATTTATTTTACCGGTAAGGTACACTTACAGTTCAATAAGGAGCATTTATTTTACCGGTAAGGTACAGTTATAGTTCAATAAGGAGCATTTATTTTACCGGTAAGGTACACTTACAGTTCAATAAGGAGCATTTATTTTACCGGTAAGGTACAGTTATAGTTCAATAAGGAGCATTTATTTTACCGGTAAGGTACACTTACAGTTCAATAAGGAGCATTTATTTTACCGGTAAGGTACAGTTATAGTTCAATAAGGAGCATTTATTTTACCGGTAAGGTACACTTACAGTTCAATAAGGAGCTTTTATTTTACCGGTAAGGTACACTTACAGTTCAATAAGGAGCATTTATTTACCGGTAAGGTACACTTACAGTTCAATAAGGAGCATTTATTTTACCGGTAAGGTACACTTACAGTTCAATAAGGAGCATTTATTTTACCGGTAAGGTACACTTACAGTTCAATAAGGAGCATTTATTTTACCGGTAAGGTACAGTTATAGTTCAATAAGGAGCATTTATTTTACCGGTAAGGTACACTAACAGTTCAATAAGGAGCATATATTTTACCGGTAAGGTACAGTTATAGTTCAATAAGGAGCATTTATTTTACCGGTAAGGTACACTTACAGTTCAATAAGGAGCATTTATTTTACCGGTAAGGTACACTTACAGTTCAATAAGGAGCATTTATTTTACCGGTAAGGTACACTTACAGTTCAATAAGAAGCATTTATTTTACCGGTAAGGTACACTTACAGTTCAATAAGGAGCATTTATTTTACCGGTAAGGTACATTTACAGTTCAATAAGGAACACCTTTTTTACCGGTAAGGTACACTTACAGTTCAATAAGGAGCATTTATTTTACCGGTAAGGTACACTTACAGTTCAATAAGGAGCATTTATTTTACCGGTAAGGTACATTTACAGTTCAATAAGGAACACCTATTTTACCGGTAAGGTACACTTACAGTTCAATAAGGAGCATTTATTTTACCGGTAAGGTACACTTACAGTTCAATAAGGAGCATTTATTTTACCGGTAAGGTACATTTACAGTTCAATAAGGAGCATTTATTTTTCCGGTAAGGAACACTTACAGTTCAATAAGGAGCATTTATTTTACCGGTAAGGTACAGTTACAGTTCGATAAGGAGCATTTATTTTACCGGTAAGGTACATTTACAGTTCAATAAGGAGCATTTATTTTACCGGTAAGGTACATTTACAGTTCAATAAGGAGCATTTATTTTACCGGTAAGGTACACTCACAGTTCAATAAGGAACACTTATTTTACCGGTAAGGTACACTTACAGTTCAATAAGGAGCATTTATTTTACCGGTAAGGTACACTTACAGTTCAATAAGGAACACTTATTTTCCCGGTAAGGTACACTTACAGTTCAATAAGGAACACTTATTTTACCGGTAAGGTACACTTACAGTTCAATAAGGAGCATTTATTTTACCGGTAAGGTACACTTACAGTTCAATAAGGAGCATTTATTTTACAGGTAAGGTACACTTACAGTTCAATAAGGAGCATTTATTTTACCGGTAAGGTACATTTACAGTTCAATAAGGAGCATTTATTTTACCGGTAAGGTACACTTACAGTTCAATAAGGAGCATTTATTTTACAGGTAAGGTACACTTACAGTTCAATAAGGAGCATTTATTTTACCGGTTAGGTACATTTACAGTTCAATAAGGAACACTTATTTTACCGGTAAGGTAAACTTACAGTTCAATAAGGAGCATTTATTTTACCGGTAAGGTACACTTACAGTTCAATAAGGAGCATTTATTTTACCGGTAAGGTACATTTACAGTTCAATAAGGAGCATTTATTTTACCGGTAAGGTACATTTACAGTTCAATAAGGAGCATTTATTTTACCGGTAAGGTACATTTACAGTTCAATAAGGAGCATTTATTTTACCGGTAAGGTACATTTACAGTTCAATAAGGAACACTTATTTTACCGGTAAGGTACACTTACAGTTCAATAAGGAGCATTTATTTTACCGGTAAGGTACATTTACAGTTCAATAAGGAGCATTTATTTTACCGGTAAGGTACATTTACAGTTCAATAAGGAGCATTTATTTTACCGGTAAGGTACACTTACAGTTCAATAAGGAACACTTATTTTACCGGTAAGGTACACTTACAGTTCAATAAGGAACATTTATTTTACCGGTAAGGTACATTTACAGTTCAATAAGGAGCATTTATTTTATCGGTAAGGTACACTTACAGTTCAATAAGGAACATTCATTTTACCGGTAAGGTACATTTACAGTTCAATAAGGAGCATTTATTTTACCGGTAAGGTAAACTTACAGTTCAATAAGGAACATTTATTTTACCGGTAAGGTACATTTACAGTTCAATAAGGAGCATTTATTTTACCGGTAAGGTACACTTACAGTTCAATAAGGAACATTTATTTTACCGGTAAGGTACATTTACAGTTCAATAAGGAACACTAATTTTACCGGTAAGGTACACCTACACTTACAGTTCAATAAGGAACATTTATTTTACCGGTAAGGTACATTTACAGTTCAATAAGGAGCATTTATTTTACCGGTAAGGTACATTTACAGTTCAATAAGGAGCATTTATTTTACCGGTAAGGTACACTTACAGTTCAATAAGGAGCATTTATTTTACCGGTAAGGTACACTTACAGTTCAATAAGGAGCATTTATTTTACCGGTAAGGTACACTTACAGTTCAATAAAGAGCATTTATTTTACCGGTAAGGTACAGTTATAGTTCAATAAAGAGCTTTTATTTTACCGGTAAGGTACACTCACAGTTCAATAAGGAGCATTTATTTTACCGGTAAGGTACAGTTATAGTTCAATGAAGAGCTTTTATTTTTCCGGTAAGGTACACTCACAGTTCAATAAGGAACATTTATTTTACCGGTAAGGTACACTTACAGTTCAATAAGGAGCATTTATTTTACCGGTAAGGTACACTTACAGTTCAATAAGGAGCATTTATTTTACCGGTACGATACACTTACAGTTCAATAAGGAGCATTTATTTTACCGGTAAGGTACACTTACAGTTCAATAAGAAGCATTTATTTTACCGGTAAGGTACACTTACAGTTCAATAAGGAGCATTTATTTTACCGGTAAGGTACATTTACAGTTCAATAAGGAACACCTATTTTACCGGTAAGGTACACTTACAGTTCAATAAGGAGCATTTATTTTACCGGTAAGGTACACTTACAGTTCAATAAGGAGCATTTATTTTACCGGTAAGGTACATTTACAGTTCAATAAGGAACACCTATTTTACCGGTAAGGTAAACTTACAGTTCAATAAGGAGCATTTATTTTACCGGTAAGGTACACTTACAGTTCAATAAGGAGCATTTATTTTACCGGTAAGGTACATTTACAGTTCAATAAGGAGCATTTATTTTACCGGTAAGGTACACTTACAGTTCAATAAGGAGCATTTATTTTACCGGTAAGGTACACTTACAGTTCAATAAGGAGCATTTATTTTACCGGTAAGGTACAGTTACAGTTCAATAAGGAGCATTTATTTTACCGGTAAGGTACATTTACAGTTCAATAAGGAGCATTTATTTTACCGGTAAGGTACACTCACAGTTCAATAAGGAACACTTATTTTACCGGTAAGGTACACTTACAGTTCAATAAGGAGCATTTATTTTACCGGTAAGGTACACTTACAGTTCAATAAGGAACACTTATTTTACCGGTAAGGTACACTTACAGTTCAATAAGGAACACTTATTTTACCGGTAAGGTACACTTACAGTTCAATAAGGAGCATTTATTTTACCGGTAAGGTACACTTAAAGTTCAATAAGGAGCATTTATTTTACAGGTAAGGTACACTTACAGTTCAATAAGGAGCATTTATTTTACCGGTAAGGTACATTTACAGTTCAATAAGGAGCATTTATTTTACCGGTAAGGTACACTTACAGTTCAATAAGGAGCATTTATTTTACCGGTAAGGTACACTTACAGTTCAATAAGGAGCATTTATTTTACCGGTAAGGTACATTTACAGTTCAATAAGGAACACTTATTTTACCGGTAAGGTACACTTACAGTTCAATAAGGAGCATTTATTTTACCGGTAAGGTACACACACAGTTCAATAAGGAGCATTTATTTTACCGGTAAGGTACATTTACAGTTCAATAAGGAGCATTTATTTTACCGGTAAGGTACATTTACAGTTCAATAAGGAGCATTTATTTTACCGGTAAGGTACATTTACAGTTCAATAAGGAGCATTTATTTTACCGGTAAGGTACATTTACAGTTCAATAAGGAACACTTATTTTACCAGTAAGGTAAACTTACAGTTCAATAAGGAGCATTTATTTTACCGGTAAGGTACATTTACAGTTCAATAAGGAGCATTTATTTTACCGGTTAGGTACATTTACAGTTCAATAAGGAGCATTTATTTTACCGGTAAGGTACACTTACAGTTCAATAAGGAACATTTATTTTACCGGTAAGGTACACTTACAGTTCAATAAGGAACATTTATTTTACCGGTAAGGTACATTTACAGTTCAATAAGGAGCATTTATTTTACCGGTAAGGTACACTTACAGTTCAATAAGGAACATTTATTTTACCGGTAAGGTACACTTACAGTTCAATAAGAAGCATTTATTTTACCGGTAAGGTACACTTACAGTTCAATAAGGAGCATTTATTTTACCGGTAAGGTACACTTACAGTTCAATAAGGAGCATTTATTTTACCGGTAAGGTACACTTACAGTTCAATAAGGAGCATTTATTTTACCGGTAAGGTACACTTACAGTTCAATAAGGAGCATTTATTTTACCGGTGAGGTACACTTACAGTTCAATAAGGAGCATTTATTTTACCGGTAAGGTACACTTACAGTTCAATAAGAAGCATTTATTTTACCGGTAAGGTACACTTACAGTTCAATAAGGAGCATTTATTTTACCGGTAAGGTACACTTACAGTTCAATAAGAAGCATTTATTTTACCGGTAAGGTACACTTACAGTTCAATAAGGAGCATTTATTTTACCGGTAAGGTACACTTACAGTTCAATAAGGAGCATTTATTTTACCGGTAAGGTACACTTACAGTTCAATAAGAAGCATTTATTTTACCGGTAAGGTACACTTACAGTTCAATAAGAAGCATTTATTTTACCGGTAAGGTACACTTACAGTTCAATAAGGAGCATTTATTTTACCGGTAAGGTACAGTTATAGTTCAATAAGGAGCATTTATTTTACCGGTAAGGTACACTTTCAGTTCAATAAGGAGCATTTATTTTACCGGTAAGGTACAGTTATAGTTCAATAAGGAGCATTTATTTTACCGGTAAGGTACACTTACAGTTCAATAAGGAGCATTTATTTTACCGGTAAGGTACAGTTATAGTTCAATAAGGAGCATTTATTTTACCGGTAAGGTACACTTACAGTTCAATAAGGAGCTTTTATTTTACCGGTAAGGTACACTTACAGTTCAATAAGGAGCATTTATTTTACCGGTAAGGTACACTTACAGTTCAATAAGGAGCATTTATTTTACCGGTAAGGTACACTTACAGTTCAATAAGGAGCATTTATTTTACCGGTAAGGTACACTTACAGTTCAATAAGGAGCATTTATTTTACCGGTAAGGTACAGTTATAGTTCAATAAGGAGCATTTATTTTACCGGTAAGGTACACTAACAGTTCAATAAGGAGCATTTATTTTACCGGTAAGGTACACTTACAGTTCAATAAGGAGCATTTATTTTACCGGTAAGGTACACTTACAGTTCAATAAGAAGCATTTATTTTACCGGTAAGGTACACTTACAGTTCAATAAGGAGCATTTATTTTACCGGTAAGGTACATTTACAGTTCAATAAGGAACACCTTTTTTACCGGTAAGGTACACTTACAGTTCAATAAGGAGCATTTATTTTACCGGTAAGGTACACTTACAGTTTAATAAGGAGCATTTATTTTACCGGTAAGGTACATTTACAGTTCAATAAGGAACACCTATTTTACCGGTAAGGTACACTTACAGTTCAATAAGGAGCATTTATTTTACCGGTAAGGTACACTTACAGTTCGATAAGGAGCATTTATTTTACCGGTAAGGTACATTTACAGTTCAATAAGGAGCATTTATTTTTCCGGTAAGGTACACTTACAGTTCAATAAGGAGCATTTATTTTACCGGTAAGGTACATTTACAGTTTAATAAGGAGCATTTATTTTACCGGTAAGGTACATTTACAGTTCAATAAGGAGCATTTATTTTACCGGTTAGGTACATTTACAGTTCAATAAGGAGCATTTATTTTACCGGTAAGGTACACTTACAGTTCAATAAGGAGCATTTATTTTACCGGTAAGGTACATTTACAGTTCAATAAGGAACACCTTTTTTACCGGTAAGGTACACTTACAGTTCAATAAGGAGCATTTATTTTACCGGTAAGGTACACTTACAGTTTAATAAGGAGCATTTATTTTACCGGTAAGGTACATTTACAGTTCAATAAGGAACACCTATTTTACCGGTAAGGTACACTTACAGTTCAATAAGGAGCATTTATTTTACCGGTAAGGTACACTTACAGTTCAATAAGGAGCATTTATTTTACCGGTAAGGTACATTTACAGTTCAATAAGGAGCATTTATTTTTCCGGTAAGGTACACTTACAGTTCAATAAGGAGCATTTATTTTACCGGTAAGGTACATTTACAGTTTAATAAGGAGCATTTATTTTACCGGTAAGGTACATTTACAGTTCAATAAGGAGCATTTATTTTACCGGTTAGGTACATTTACAGTTCAATAAGGAGCATTTATTTTACCGGTAAGGTACTCTCACAGTTCAATAAGGAACACTTATTTTACCGGTAAGGTACACTTACAGTTCAATAAGGAGCATTTATTTTACCGGTAAGGTACACTTACAGTTCAATAAGGAACACTTATCTTACCGGTAAGGTACACTTACAGTTCAATAAGGAACACTTATTTTACCGGTAAGATACACTTACAGTTCAATAAGGAGCATTTATTTTACCGGTAAGGTACACTTACATTTCAATAAGGAGCATTTATTTTACAGGTAAGGTACACTTACAGTTCAATAAGGAGCATTTATTTTACCGGTAAGGTACATTTACAGTTCAATAAAGAGCATTTATTTTACCGGTAAGGTACACTTACAGTTCAATAAGGAGCATTTATTTTACCGGTAAGGTACACTTACAGTTCAATAAGGAGCATTTATTTTACCGGTAAGGTACATTTACAGTTCAATAAGGAACACTTATTTTACCGGTAAGGTACACTTACAGTTCAATAAGGAGCATTTATTTTACCGATAAGGTACACTTACAGTTCAATAAGGAGCATTTATTTTACCGGTAAGGTACATTTACAGTTCAATAAGGAGCATTTATTTTACCGGTAAGGTACATTTACAGTTCAATAAGGAGCATTTATTTTACCGGTAAGGTACATTTACAGTTCAATAAGGAGCATTTATTTTACCGGTAAGGTACATTTACAGTTCAATAAGGAACACTTATTTTACCGGTAAGGTACACTTACAGTTCAATAAGGAGCATTTATTTTACCGGTAAGGTACATTTACAGTTCAATAAGGAGCATTTATTTTACCGGTAAGGTACATTTACAGTTCAATAAGGAGCATTTATTTTACCGGTAAGGTACACTTACAGTTCAATAAGGAACACTTATTTTACCGGTAAGGTACACTTACAGTTCAATAAGGAACATTTATTTTACCGGTAAGGTACATTTACAGTTCAATAAGGAGCATTTATTTTACCGGTAAGGTACATTTACAGTTCAATAAGGAGCATTTATTTTACCGGTAAGGTACACTTACAGTTCAATAAGGAGCATTTATTTTACCGGTAAGGTACATTTACAGTTCAATAAGGAGCATTTATTTTACCGGTAAGGTACATTTACAGTTCAATAAGGAGCATTTATTTTACCGGTAAGGTACACTTACAGTTCAATAAGGAACACTTATTTTACCGGTAAGGTACACTTACAGTTCAATAAGGAACATTTATTTTACCGGTAAGGTACATTTACAGTTCAATAAGGAGCATTTATTTTACCGGTAAGGTACACTTACAGTTCAATAAGGAACATTTATTTTACCGGTAAGGTACATTTACAGTTCAATAAGGAGCATTTATTTTACCGGTAAGGTACACTTACAGTTCAATAAGGAACATTTATTTTACCGGTAAGGTACATTTACAGTTCAATAAGGAACACTAATTTTACCGGTAAGGTACACTTACAGTTCAATAAGGAACATTTATTTTACCGGTAAGGTACATTTACAGTTCAATAAGGAGCATTTATTTTACCGGTAAGGTACATTTACAGTTCAATAAGGAGCATTTATTTTACCGGTAAGGTACACTTACAGTTCAATAAGGAGCATTTATTTTACCGGTAAGGTACACTTACAGTTCAATAAGGAGCATTTATTTTACCGGTAAGGTACACTTACAGTTCAATAAGGAGCATTTATTTTACCGGTAAGGTACAGTTATAGCTCAATAAAGAGCTTTTATTTTACCGGTAAGGTACACTCACAGTTCAATAAGGAGCATTTATTTTACCGGTAAGGTACAGTTATAGTTCAATGAAGAGCTTTTATTTTACCGGTAAGGTACACTCACAGTTCAATAAGGAACATTTATTTTACCGGTAAGGTACACTTACAGTTCAATAAGGAGCATTTATTTTACCGGTAAGGTACAGTTATAGTTCAATAAAGAGCTTTTATTTTACCGGTAAGGTACACTCACAGTTCAATAAGGAGCATTTATTTTACCGGTAAGGTACACTTACAGTTCAATAAGGAGCATTTATTTTACCGGTAAGGTACACTTACAGTTCAATAAGGAACACTTATTTTACCGGTAAGGAGCACTTACTCTTCAGGTTAACTACGCTCATATAAAGTTAAGGGGCGCTCATTGCACAGGTATGGAGCTTACATTGTACATGTAAGGAGCATTTAATACAAAGTTAAAAGTACTCAATATACAGATGAGGAACATTTATTTCCATGTAAGGAGCACTTATAGTTCAGGTAAGCAACTTTCATTGTACAGGTAAGAACCCTGAATTTCACTATATACACTCGCGAGCAAAAGTTTGGAATCACTTTCTTGAAATTGGTTCCGCGCGATTTTGAGCACTAAATATTTTTTCAATAACCATAAAAATTACATCAATTTAAAGGTTCAACTCTTAACTTTAACTTAACCTAACGGGTTCCAGAACTCCTGCTCCTTCATGTCTGAATGAGCTGAAATCGGCTTTTATTGAAGAGTGGGAAGGTATCCCACAAGAATCAATTCAGAACTTGATCAGGTCGATGAAAAATCGTCTTCGAGCAGTTATTAGGGCAAGGGGAGCGAACACAAAGTATTGACAATTAATTTGAAGGCTAAATAAATTTTTTATCGATTATTTTTTGTTGTTCTATTCATTCCCATATTTCCTTGTTTTCCTACCTCCTGGATTTAATCCAGGATAGTTCCCGAAATACTGGCTTGATTTGAACGAATTTGGTATCAATTTAAAGTTAAGAATCGAACCTTTAAAATGATGTAATTTTTATGGTTATTGAAAAATATCTAGTGCTCAAAATCGCGCGGAACCAATTTCAAGAAAGTGATTCCAAACTTTTGCTCGCGAGTGTAGTTTCTGATGGGAACAAGAATTATGTAACTTCTCTCCGGTAAATGCAGCTCAGGTATCCTGCATACACGTGAAGGAGTGCCAAGTCCCCAGGTGGGCAGTAATGCGCCGTTTTCAGCTAACACCTCCTACGGGGACAGATTAGTCGTTAGTGTAAGCCTCCCTACCCGCAGCAACAAATGCGATCCAAAGAGAGGAAGGACGAAGGCACCATTTAGTATGGAGTAAAGGGAACGCAAAATCTATGCAGAAATGGCATAAAAAAAGTAAGATGAGAAAGAAGTTCATGAAACAAGATAAAAAGTTGAAGAAAGTAGTAGGTGCAGAAAAACAGGACGGCAGTGAACCGAAAAAAAGGTCCGTAACAAATCAAAAACCTATTCTACTTCAACAAAAGGAAGGCCTACCTAACAATCAGCTCGGGACCTCGCATGATCCCCCTAAGAGCGCTAATTCCCATAGATATAATAGATGTATCCACCTGAGGGGACCACCACAAACTATAAACTTGAGAATAATCACTGTTCGAATACGTTAATGTAGTGATAATCTCTAAGAATGAATGTATGGGTTTGAATGAAAGAAAACTCAGAACACCGAGCATTAACTGATTTGTCACAGCTTGTCTTCAACTATAGCGGCTCATAGACGATCAATTTTATCGTCAATATAATTAATAATACTGAATATTGACAATTTAATTGATCGTCTGTGGGCTTGATTGACGACCGTCAAATAATTGACTTGGCGGGCAAAAAAAAATCTCATCAATATATTGAGTCAATGATATTGACAATTAAATTGATCGTCTACGGGCTGCTTAACGCAAATGGGTGCTCATGTGAACTGACAGTTCATTCGATATAACAATAAATGTTAATAATATTAAAGATAATAGATTCAGGTTCCCCGAGAATAAAACCTCCTGTTAAAGTCATTTTTTCGACTGAAACTACTAATCCAAACCTCAGCAGCACAGAGTGCAGAGATTTAGTGTCAAACTTAATCATAAATAGAGCGTGGCGAGACTTCGAGACAAAGTCAGGCCCCAGAAAAAGAGTGCAAAGACGCTGGGAAATCCAGACTTCATTCATAAGGAGTGCAGAGACGATGCCAAATTCACACCCCAGAAATATAGAGTACAAAGACTGTAAAATTCAGATCCCAGTAGCAGAAAGTGCGGAGGTTTAGTGCCAAATTCAGACCTCAGTATTAGAAAGTGCAGAGATTTGGTGCCAAATTCAGATTCCAGTAGTAGAAAGTGCAGAGATTTGGTGCCAAATTCATATTCCAGTAGTTGAAAGTGCAAAGATTTGGTGACAAGTTCAGACCCCAGTAGTAGATAGGGCTGAGACTTGATGACAAGTTTAGACCTCAGTATTAGAAAGGGCAGAGACTTGGTGCCAAGTTCAGAGACCCCAGTAGTAGAAAGGGCAGAGACTTGGTGCCAAGTTCAGACCCCAGTAGTAGAAAGGGCAGAGACTTGGTGCCAAGTTCAGACCCCAGTAGTAGAAAGGGCAGAGACTTGGTGCCAAGTTCAGACCCCAGTAGTAGAAAGGGCAGAGACTTGGTGCCAAGTTTAGACCCCAGTAGTAGATAGGGCAGAGACTTGGTGCCAAGTTTAGACCCCAGTAGTAGAAATGGCAGAGACTTGATGACAAGTTCAGACCTCAGTATTAGAAAGGACAGAGACTTGGTGACAAGTTCAGACCCCAGTAGTAGAAAGGGCAGAGACTTGGTGACAAGTTCAGACCCCAGTAGTAGAAAGGGCAGAGACTTAGTGACAAATTCAGACCCCAGACACGTAGACTGCAGAGACGGTACCAAATTCAGGCCCGAGCCCAGACACCCGGAGAGGCCTACAGCGTCGTGAGGAGCCCTCGCGTGAGTCAGCCCAAACATGAACAGGTGTTGGTAGCACTCACCGAATGATTTTCTCACTGCCACCTGGGCACCATTAGGATAGAATTTTAAAATTCTTTTTTCGCCCCACATAATATTCAATCAAGAAACTATCAGGGTTGTTTAAAAACTAAGATATTTTCCGTACGTTGCGGATAGAGTCTGTCTGCTGCGAGATGTATTTTTTATTAAAGTCATGAGCCTGTAAATGCACAACGGGGAAAAACAGTTGTATTATCTGATTAGATTATATGTTAGTTTAAGCCTCCCTAAGCGCATCAAGGGTGGTCCAATTAAAAAAGAAAGAAGGCACCATTTAATAAAGAGTTTGAAGGAGCGTGGAATCTATTCACAAGGAGTTTTCTCACACCAAATCCCCTGCGTTGAGAAACAGTAAGTTGAGAAGGAAGTTTGAGTAGTAAGACAAAAGTTAAAGAAGGTAGTATGTGCTGAAAAACCGCACACTAGTCAGCCGTAAAAAATATGGTCACATGGACCCCAATAAAATAAAAATAAAATATTTTATTTCGACCAATAAAAAACCGACCTAACTTTCAGCTCGAGACCAGTCTGATTACCAATGAAATACGATACAAGAGTTAGATTCCCGTTTTTTCTTTACCAAGTTTAGTTTGAGAAATTGTTGAGCGTCAATCATGATTAAAACTACTTCTCTGCCTATTAGGAAGTCACTCTATTGTACATCAGTCTTTTTGTGACTATTCATTTCCTAAGGCTGAGGCAAATTTTACTCTGAGCAAGCAAAGCAGCATCCAGCAAGCTCCCATGAGTTATCTAGCAGACTGTCTGCGAGACGGGTAAGTAGGAATATCATTTTCACCTCGCATCCTGGATGCTGGATAAAACGTGCGAGTTCGGTACGAAGGCAACGGCTCGTAATAGTGCTATTCCTACCTACCAGTCTCGCATACCGTATGCTAGATAGCTCATGCAAGCTTGCCAGATGCTGCCTTGCTAGCTCAGTGTGAAATGGGTCTTGTGATGAGTATATAACTCGACTTCTATTTAGTTTTTAAAAGAAACAATGACAGGATGAACAACACAGTGCTCGTGTAAAAAACTTTTATCCTCTGGGTGAAAGTTAGTTAAATAACTGGTTTCTGATAAAATACATTGCTAGGCGTTGGGACCCTAGAAAAAAATGTATTTCAATAGATATGAGCGGAGGAAATTATTAAATCAGTGAACTTTGGGGCACGCAAACTCAGTGCGTTTACTTAAGGACTTTAGATAAAATTAACTTGTGATAATTATATTAATTATTTAAAAATCCTTATGCGTAAAAAAAGACGAACTCAAGAATGCGAATTGTAGGAGCCGTTTGGTATTGAGAGAAAAAAAAACGGAACCTGGGCCCAAAGTAAGTTCCTAAACAAGATACACTGCGTGTAGAAAGAGCATGTTAAGAAGGAAGAGAAGATAGAAGAGACAGCGAAGAAGGTGTGGAAACAGAAAGAAGTTTGAATGAAAGATAAAAGGTTCCCGAGATTTATTTAAAGCTGAGTTATTCAATAGTTTTTCCCACCTGAGGGTGTCAGGTGGGAAACTTTATATCCTTATAGATTTTATAATTCCAAATTCCATTCTTAACAGAGATTTAATGGGTTGCGAACCAATTTTTAACTGCGTCGAACAGCAGCAGCAGCAGCAGCGAGAACAATATCTGAACCATTTAGGAAATTGTTGCTCATTTCATTAGATTTCTTAAGTGTACATCAAGACTTCATCTGCGCGCATTACAAGCTGAAGGTGTTCAAAATCGTAGTCAAATGTTACTATGAAACTTCAAATTAAATTAAAAAACGACACATGCTGGTCCATTTATTCTGGTTACCATATATAGAAGCTACGAGTGTGCTAGGACAGAGCTAGAACGCAGTAATTCTTATTCGTTAGTAACTGTCACTCGTTGGTGTACAGATTAGGATCTAAACTTTTATTGACAAGAAAGTCTTTTACTCCCTGCGAATCCCAAGTTAGTGTGCTGTCGTATTTAACCCTTTAACGCCCCAGAGGACACCAGTGTCCTCTTTCAAAAATACCCTCAATATATTGTATTTCTTGTTCAATTACTTCCCTAATGTGTTCTTTGAAGTTCTCTGCCGGGTGGCAGTTCCTATCCCATCCTGATATTGGTGACTGCCTGATGCCAGCGCCAGTTTAGTGACGGTGGTTGTGTTAACGGTAATATGAGTACAAAAATTCGGACGTTAAAGGGTTAAACACTGGTGATGATGTTTCAGATTCTAAAACTTTGACGACTTGTATTCTTTTTGCATAAGATGGTCAGATTATAAAACTTTGATGACTTGTATTCTGTTGGTATACGATGGTCAGATTCTAAAACTTTGACGACTTGTATTCTTTTTGTATACGATGATCAGATTCTAAAACTTTGATGACTTGTATTCCGTTTGTATACGATGGTCAGATTCTAAAACTTTGATGACTTGTATTCATTTTGTATACGATGGTCAGATTCTAAAACTTTGACGACTTGTATTCTTTTTGTATACGATGATCAGATTTTAAAACTTTGATGACTTGTATTCTCTTTGTATACGATGGTCAGATTCTAAAACTTTGATGACTTGTGTTCATTTTGTATACGATGTTCAGATTCTAAAACTTTGACGACTTGTATTCTTTTTGTATACGATGGTCAGATTCTAAAACTTTGATGACTTGTATTCTTTTTGCATACGATGGTCAGATTCTAGAACTTTGACGAATTGTATTCTTTTTGCAAACGATGGTCAGATTCAGAAAGTTTGACGACTTGTATTCTTTTTGCATACGATGGTCAGATTCTAAAACTTTGACGACTTGTATTCTTTTTGTAAACGATGGTCAGATTCTAAAACTTTGACGATTTGAATTATTTCTGCATACGATGGTACGATATTTTAACCAAATGATAGACTGATCTTATTTCAACTCACACGTGTGCATCAAATTAATGTGAACGCTCCATTGAACCATTAAGCTCTAAATTCGAAAAAATTATTGACAGTTTGACAGCAATTTGGGTTGAATACTGAACATCAGTTTAATTGAAGTTACTTTTAGACTTTGGAGCTTAATGGATCATTTGAGTTTTCACATCAATTCCAGCATTAATTTGATGAACACGTGTGTGACCAAATAGGGTCAGTCTATTCTTTTGTTAAAAAATCATCCCATCGTGCGAAAGAAAATAAACGTCGAAAAGTTTGGGAATATGAACCTTATCTTCTGTGTTCAACTAAGAGAGCAGCCAAACTTGGAATACTCAGGTCGTGGAAGTTAAACTTACATGACTTTAAAAGTTTGGATCCTAAAATCTTCACACCAATGAGAGATACTTATAACAAACTATTAGAATTACGAGGTTCAAGCTCTATCCTAGTATGCTCGTAACTCTTATATCAGGTAATTTTGAAAATGACAAACATTAACTGGATTTTGCCTTCATTTAGCTCTAGTTAATTATTTATGAAAATTGAGTTTCAGACTACTGGCCGGTCAGCAGCATTATGAAAATCCCCTCCGTGGCCACCGTTGGCGCACGCTGGGGTCAACGTTGAGCATTGCATTTTGGTTGTTCGATGCAATATTAGCGGCGGTGTTGGAAATCTTCTTCGCGCCCGCATTTCGTGGCAAGTTTAGCTATAGTGAGGAGTGCAAGATTCGGTAAGATTAAGTATGCTGGTAGTGAATACTTTGGAGGTCACGACAAGTGTTGTAAGTTGTTTGCGTGGTAATTTGGGAAAATAAACATCACATCTTTAGCGTAGGTAAAGATATTTTGAGAACCAACATGAATTTCATACCAATTCTCCCCAAAATTTTGAATTATAAAAGCCTCTAAATACGTAGATACAAATGGAGAACTTTGAACGTGTTAGAACCCCGCACAAGTGAGATTGCTTCTAAGCTTACGGTGTTAAATATGGAACGGTTATTATGGATGTTAGGCTCATAATAAAAAACGTAGCATGCAAGACAGTTGCCGCCAAAAAAAGATGTAAATATTGAATTCCATGTACACCTGAAGTGAGGAACCAGTCAACATCAAGATAGAAGAAACGGAAGTGTTAGTTATTAAGTCACATTCCAATAAAACGAAACGAACTAGGTCGATGGTCTGACGATACGCGACTGAAGAATCTAATAAAAAATTTCATAACAGAGTTTATACATGAGCAGCAAAGTGGGAAGCATGAGAATTAGGGGCTACAAAATCTAACATGTTCACCGCGTTTCCGCGGTCGTTAACGGTTGGTTTGTTTAGGTTGTAACAGAATCAGGAAATCGACTTTACTGCTCGAATTCGTTTTTAACCTTCCTAAGAAATGTGAAAAATGCAATTCTGCGACAATATTCCACGTCTTATGATAACAGTTATTTTTAAAATCGATTGCGAAACAGATGAAATGTCATACATTTATACAGGTACGTGAATGAGCAATTTACCGAATGGTTCACATGTGGCACAATTCAGGGGGGAATATGTTAATCGAAGATACACTTAATGTTAGTATTATTTACGCCTGACTAGCTAGGTAAATTGCATGACACTATGAAACGTCAAAACTTTATCAGGGGCTTAAATCAAAACATGGACTTGACTGGTAATGTACATGGTCCCTTAATAATCGACTACGACACCTAATCAAAGATTTATGAGATCTGGCTTGCAAAGCAGGTTGCCACATTGTATTCGACTACGACACCTAATCAAAGATTTATGGGATCTGACTTGCAGTGCAGATTGCCACATTGTATTCGACTACGACACCTAATCAAAGACACCTAAGAAAACCTGATTAGCAATGTAGATATTGCCGCACAATAGTTAACTATACGACACCATAATTAGAATGCGATTGATATTAGGAAACATCCCTGACCAGTAATGCAGATTGGAGCAAAATATTTTACCACGACACTTAATCAACGAATTAGGTCAATGTGAAGTTTCATGCAATCACGGAAATTAATAAGGCCGATCCCAGGAATCACTTAAGGAACACATTTCAGAACGTTTTACATGAATGACATTCTGCTCGCTGATGCGTGATTTTCGAATAATTGAAGTTTGTAGTTGGCCTTGGCGCCAAAGGAAGCGAGCGCGTGAAACGGAATTTAACACGTTAAGTGCGGCGTGACCCACCGGTGGTCATGTAGGTTATTTTCATAATGCTGCTGGCCGACCAGTAGTCACTGACTTAAATTTTATAAATACTAAATGAAAGTTAAATGAAGGCATGATCCAGTCAATGTTTGCTATATTCAAAATTTCTTGCTACAACCGACTCTAAATTTGAGCTGGATATTGAACTTCAGTTTAGCCCGCCGCACTTAACGTGGTAATTAATAACGGAAGCTATTACAAACGTAAAGAGGTTGGGTCGTGAGGGGGAGGCACAGTTCTTCTAGTGAAAATTATAAATAAAGCTTCTAACCCACCCATTAGGGTGACGACCGCAATCTTGTTGACATCGGGTCCAAAATGGCGGCGCCCATGGTGGTCGCCATGTTAGACCCGATGTAAACAAGATTGCGGTCGTCACCCTAATGGATGGTTTAGAAGCTTTATTTATACTTTTCACTAAAAGAACTGTGGCTACCCCTCACGACCCAACCTCTTTACGTTTGTAATAGGGGGTTAGCTTCCGTTTTTAATTAAATTACGCTCGCTTCCTTGGGCGCGCGACGGCCAACTTCAAAGTTCAATAATTCGAAAATAACGCATCAGCGAGCAGAATGTCGTTCTTAAAAAACGTTCTTAAATGGGTTCCTTTAGTGATTGTTTGGAATATAATTATCAATTTCCGTGATTGCATGAAACTTCACATTGACCACGAATTATATTAGAATATCTGACTTACAATTCAGACAGCCTCGCAATACTCGACTACGACACCTGATCCAAGATTTATAAGACCGTACCTAGACTGTTGATTGTCACGTGATATTCGACTACAACACCTGATGGGAGATTAATGAAACCGTACCAGCACTGTAGATTGCCACACAATTCAACTACGACACCTAACAAAGATTAATACTTGAATCCTTACCTGACTAGTCTGCGAGAACTCGTCTGCATTATCCAGCTGCTGTCTGAATCTTCTTCTTTGCTGTTGAAGTGGAAGTCCCGAATTTGATCAGGCACGTGCACGTACGGAGGCTGAGTTGCAAAATTAGAGTAGGTAAGCGACGAAAGGGAGGGCCTTTTACCATTAATTTCATCTTTGAATTCATCTGCGTTAAAATAATTTGCGCTTCCAAAAATTTCATTTTTTGCTTCACTTGAAGCGGGTTCTGATTGCTGTACTGATTTCAAAGTAGATGACGAAGTAGTCAATAACGTAGACCCGTATGATTTTGAAGTCTGTGTGCTGCTTAGTAAAATGCTGTTTGGAGCAGCCCTTGAGCTGCTACCGGTACTATTTCGGTTCGATTTTGAGTAAGCCTTACCCCTCGATTTGCTCGGTTTTGTATGACTTCTAGAGGTGTGGTTCTCCGGCTCGTCAATCCTACCAACCATTTGGAAAGGCGGGAGATACACTGTTGAATTTAACGCATATTTGGGAACATTTTCATCGTCGGATGAAGGATCTTCGTTTAGGTTTTCATTCGACTTCTTATACCGCGGTTCCCGACTCGGTAACAACTTAGCGGTGAAGTTGGACCATCCTTTTTTTTGAGGATTCGCGTCATCGTCGTTATTGAATTTCCTTGAATTCGATGATAGATCAACGTCACAGAACTCATCACCATTTTTTCCAGCGCCAGACTGGACTTTATCACGGTTTGCTACAGCAAACTCAGGTTTCTGGAAAGTATGAACTGTGGACGCAATACGCCTCTTGGAAAACCTCGGAACGAACCAATTCTCATCGTCTGAGTCTGATACTTGAGTTGCCCACCAATCAAAAACTTTTTTATTGTTGAAGTCTGGCTTGAGGATGGCAGGAGGGCTTGGAGCACTGACAGAGGAACTGGAGGCGACTTTAAAACCATTGCTTTCCTGCACTAGGCCATCATGCAGAGGATTTTCAATGACCGTGTCGTAGCTGTGGTCACTTTGCACCTGGGCAACACTGTCACCAGGTTTTAATAAACCACCACCACCTCCGTTCCGATGAGCAGACGCTGGAATGGAGGATGAGAGAAGTTCGTTTGATGGAATTTCTGAGTTATCACCTGATTTTGCTTCTCCGCAGTTCTTCATAATTTCGTAATCATCCATGTTTGAATTGAAAGAAAATCTATAAAGGTAATTGAAGTTTATGGTTCAGTGCTCTAACATACGTGGAACCTTTGATTTTGATGAGCACTGGTTACGTTTTCAACAGTTTTTTTCAGTATTTAAGTAACTCCATAAGAACTATTGGAGCATAAAACAGACTTTCACAACCCACTAACACATGCAGAAGTTGTATATTGTACCACAGAACGTAAGGCGAGAAACAACGGCCAGCTCTACGTTGCAAATTAGTTTCTTTTAAGTTTATAAAGTTTACCTTAGGCCCTAGTTTCTTTCATCAGTTTCTGAACAGTTAAAAATTGGTTCCTTCTCGTCTCGCATTAATTTGTCATTCACGACAAGTCCCTTTTCCAGTTCATCCTTTCCACAGCACAATTGACGTTCACTGCAGTGGTTACTCTATTCTTACGATAGAATTCTTCTTCAGCTTAGGAAAACAATTTCACAATGAAAGTGTCATGCCTTTCCACCACAGGGGTCTCAGATCTTCTTTATTATAAGTAATATTGTTCTTCGCCTATGGGGCTACAGTTCTTTCATTTCATGGCAAAATTTTAGCTTAGTTTAGTTATTTTAGCTCGTGCTTTTCGTGACACAAAACTGAGTTCAGTTGTTTCAGTTAGTCATTCATAGCAGCGATACTGAAACTCTTTTAGTCTAACTGCTCACTTCAAAGCTCCGTTCAACCTTTTGTAATTCGGGACTGAATTGCCATGTAATATCCCAGGCAAAAGTCAAGGATTATTTTTCGTTAATATTCTAAGTTGAACCGCCACAACTCAACTCAGCGAGGCTGAAGAATAAAATTTTAGTCTTAAGATCAGTTCGATTTCATCGGCTCACGCTTCCCGTTGGCGCACAGGTACTTGTAAGGGATGGAGTACGTCGAAAAGTCTTATTCCAATATATTTTCTGGCACATCCAGTCACAAAACTTGTTAGTTTCGAAGTTCTGTCGTTCTTGAAGTTTATTTACTTCTTGTACGCTATGGGCTGGCTTGAATCGGTTTGAAACTCATAAAACCAACGAAAATAATGGGCAAAAAATCACATGCTTTTCTAACGCTTTTTTTAGCGATACGCATTTACTCCTTTGAGTTTCAATATCTGAAACATTTCTAGTTCTCATGAGATTTTTCCAAACAACCAGAATTTCAGTCTTTCAACAATTCACATTCACCGCATTATTCTAGGAACAGCGTCAACAATTAAAATACAAGTTCTGATACATAGAAGCGATAAAATTAACTATCGGCAAGTTATTTTAGCTTGAGCACTCTCGGCAACACTCCGCATTCGATCACATCTTATCACACACTGAACGCTTCACAGGTGTGCACTGTACGGTGTTTTGCTGGCGCGCTATTGGCTGTTGCGACGGAGAACTGAATTCCGAGATTATGGCGATTCAGGCCAACAAAATTCAAACGGTGGACGATTAACTCAGATTTCTGAATAACGAAGGTTTTCGGTAAACCTTTCTACGTATATTCGTAATATTTACAGCAGCCCACTCGAATATCAGATGTTCAAGATCAATAGCTTTCCAAATAATGCAGTGGTTGAAAGCGCTCTCTCGCCTGTGAATTGATAGAATATGGTGAAAGATATGGTGGATTGAACACCTTCAGGTTTGTGTTCTTCCCCTTCGATACTTATTTTCGGGGCGAAAATTTCTCAAACACGGGCTTTTTTGTCAAATATTTTGTCACTGTAGATGTGACGCTTTAATTTTTTCTTGAATTTCAGTTTCAGGAAGTCAAATGATTGACAAGAAAGCATTACGCAACTGGTAGTATAGAATTAACCAACGCTACTAGCATTAATTTACGCTATGGGTATAAATTAACGATACGGATGTTAATCAACGCTACGGGTATTAATTAACGCTACGGGTATTCAATAACGCTGCGGGTATTAATTAACGCTACGGGTATTCACTAACGCTACAGGTATTAATTAACGCTACGGGTATTCATTAACGCTTCAGGTATTATTTAACGCTACGGGTATTAATTTACACTACGGGTATTAATTAACCCTACAGGTATTAATTAGCGCTACGGGTATTAATTAACGCTACGGGTATTAATCAACGCTACGGGTATTAATTTACACTACGGGTATTAATTAACGCTACAAGTATTAATTAGCGCTACAGGTATTAATTAACGCTACGGGTATTAATTAACGCTACGGGTATTAATTTACACTACGGGTATTAATTAATGCTTCGGTTATTAATTAACGCTACGGGTATTAATTAATGCCGCGAATATTAATTAACGCTACGGGTATTAATTACCACTACGGGTATTAGTTAACGCTACGGGTATTAATTAACGCTACGGGTATTAATCAACGCTACGGGTATTAATCAACTCTACGGGTATTAATCAACGCTACGGGTATTAATCAACGCTACGGGTATTAATTAACGCTACGGGTATTAATTAACGCTACGGGTATTAATCAACGCTTCGGGTATTAATCAACGCTACGGATATTAATCAACGCTACGGGTATTAATCAACGCTACGGGTATTAATCAACGCTACGGGTATTAATCAACGCTACGGATATTAATTAACGCTACGGGTATTAATCAACGCTACGGGTATTAATTAACGCTACGGGTATTAATCAACGCTACGGGTATTAATCAACGCTATGGGTATTAATTAACGCTTCGGGTATTAATCAACGCTACGGGTATTAATTAACGCTACGGGTATTAATTAAAGCTACGGGTATTAATTAACGCTACGGGTATTAATCAACGCTACGGGTATTATTTAACGCTACGGGTATTAATCAACGCTACGGGTATTAATCAACGCTACGGGTATTAATCAAAGCTATGGGGATTAATTCAAGCTACGGGTATTAATTAACGCTACGGGTATAAATCAACGCTACGGGTATTAATTAAAGCTACGGGTATTAATTAACGCTACGGGTATTAATCAACGCTACGGGTATTAATTAACGCTACGGGTATTAATCAACGCTACGGGTATTAATCAACGCTACGAGTATTAATTAACGCCGCGAATATTAATTAACGCTTCGGGTATTAATGAACGCTACTTGTATTAACATGATGATTCCCAAGAGGGTTTTACGCTATTGGTATTAAGGTTTGGTTAAGGTTAGGTTAACATCGGCATCTTTGGGATGCTTTATTTCCAATCAAGCCTGATATATATGATCTTAGCATTGGTTTTTCAAATGTCTTATAACTAACCCTATATATAGGACACCATGACAGTTCCCCCGTAAAGCCGGTACCCATTTCCGACACCTGGGTTGAGTGGGGTATTGTGCTTGATCTTTCCCTTATACCCAACGGGGAAAATCTCCGCGCCAGCGCTGGGAACGAACCCGCGACTTCCAGCATACAAGTCCGATCCCTTAACCGCTGTGCCACGGAGAGCACGTGCCACATTTAAAGGTATTCCATTTACTTCTGTTGTAACCGGAATAAATTGCGGTTGAAATAAACACACAACGCACCCCACACCGTCGTCATGACTGAAGTACTTGAAAGGAAAAAATATTAACTGTCCCTCATTTAGCAAAGTTTGGATCAAAAACAATACGTTCTGGAAGTATATGGTACAGGCCCTGGATCATCTTTGAATCCATTTATTGGTGATGAAAAAGAAACTTTGCTAACCACACAGTTACTTTGCACACATACAAAACTTTTATTCTTTCAATTAGGGTTGACAAGTTGGCATTTTTTGTAAAATTGGAAAAATTTAAAAATGGAATTTGACTCGTAGCATATGGGAACCTTGCCTGTCGACAGTTTTTAATTGGTTTAATATATAGCCAAATTTGTTTGAAAATTTCAAAATTTGATCAATTTGGCTCGAAAAACACCAGCTTTACGGCCCTGCTTCGAAAGTCTGTTTTTGAAAATTTTTAAATCACTCTACTAACATATTTGGCCAAACACTCCTTTAGTCATTGAGTGAGTTTCACGGCCAAACTTATTTGAAAATAACCAAATTAAACATTTTGGCTAGTAAGAAAAATTGACTGGACAACCATGCTTTTTAAGACGTGTTTTTCCAGTTTGTTAAGAATTGAATGACGGCATTTCCTGCAACACTGAAATCGGGTGTAAAAACTGCTAATTTTCTGGATCAGTTTTGTTCTTGTATCGTGGGTCTTTCTTCCTGAGTTTCTTCAATAGTAAACCTTTAAAAAGAACTAAATTATACAGAATCACGTCATGAAGATCACTGCGAAGTTCTGTCGTCACGAGCCGGTATAAGCCGTAATGAAGAGCTAAATTATAGGGAAACACATCATAAAGAATACTACGAAGTTCTGTGAGCCGTCATATAAGACTAAATTATATAGAACCATATCATAAAAAAATCCTGTAAAATTCTAGACCTCATGAGCCAGTAAGCCGTTATAAAGAACTAAATTATAAAGATCCATATCATAAAAAATACTGTGAAGTTCTGCACGTCATGAGCCATCAAGTCGTTATAATGAATAAAATTATAAAGAACCATATCTAGATGAGGTAAAAATACTGAGAAGTTCTGTGAGTCGAGAGCCTCGGCTAGATCGATCAAGAACAGAATTATACTTTAAAGTAGCAATTAAAGTGTCTAAAAAAATATAACCATTCATTGACTGACGATTATCAATGTATTTTTTGTTTATGTTTCAGGTGCCATTAAGTTTTCTTTTATGGCATTTGATTTGTGGGTATACACAGCGTAGAAATAAATATATACGCTTTCTTTGACCGACGATTGTTCACGCATTTTTTTCAGGTTCCAGTAAGTTTTCTTTTATGGCTTTATATTATTGGGTGTATAGGGTTTCTTAATAAATAAATACCTTTTCTTTGACTGACGATTGCCCACGTATTTTTTTTTTTTGTTCAAGGTTTAATGATTTTCTTTACGACACTGAATTTTAGGTCAAACAGGGTGTTGGAATAAATGTATTCATTAATCGACTGATGACTATTTATTGTTTTTTTTTGTTTCAAATGCTTTCCCATACGACATTTAACTTTCTATAATTTGTTATTTTTCCTGCCAATTCAATTCATCAAACTTCATCAAATAAATCGTCTTCATGAAGACGAAATACAGGAAGAATGCGCAGTCAAAGAATGAGTTATTTTTTGGAGTACCTTGTACATTAATTACGATGATTGCGTGACTTCTATGCAGGCCAAAAAGCAACACCGAAATTATTATCAGGCGTTGTCAGGGATATAAAACCACAAATGGAAAGCAACAACGGTTTACTGAAAGAGCAATTACCTTAGGAACAGAGGATATTGAGATATAGCTTGACTTGGAGGAGTGGGAGGTTCTAACGTACGGAGACTAAAGATTTATTGCACGAGTTGCTTTCAAAATTGCAAGCAAAAATAGGATGACTTTGAATGCAGTAGCATCGACTTAAAATTTCATAGACAGCGAAGGAGAAAGTCACTTTTAAACCACTACACACATTTTTGCTCTGAAGAATAATAATAAACTTGCATGCAAAAATACTCCTCGTTGGTGGTGATGATGATTTTGGACTTCTTTAAAAAATGTGCCATGAACTTTCTGCGCTCAATTCAGCATTGTAACTATTTTGAAAACTGAACTATGCTTCTCCAATAGCACTAGAAACAAGAGTTAAAGTCGATCTTTTTTAGCAATAAATATAGAGTCTGATACGACAGAGGTTGGTACATTGCCAGAGGTTCTTTGTAATGAGAGAAAAAGGAACAAAAAATATTCATAGAAGCAAGCACATTTCAAATTACTAGCATCAGATTACTAAGTCATGGCATTTCACGAGACGATACAAATAATTGAATTTATTGTCGAGAAGAGTTTGGGCTCTTGGCGATCGTTTCTCCAAAAGCTCACGGTTTGATGAGTTTGGATTGAATACATGGCCATTGCTATGCTTTATTTTTTGGTCTGTTGAAATTATAGATTCTCTTGAATAAATGTTTACTGAAAAAAAAAAGAAAATTTAAAGGAAAACACCGCTTATCGAACGGGTAATGGCTCGTGGCTGAGAATACGAAATTGGAATATACAGTAGGGAATCGTGAAAAAATGAAAGAAGCCCGTAAAAAAGCTTTCATTGGAGCAACGACCGCACAACTAACAGAAATAAATTCATCAGACTGATTTGAAATTTAATTTTCAATTTAAGGTTTAAATCGCGCGCCATTTATCACATTCATCAAAATGTGAGCCAATCAATGAAAAAATGTACGTCCTCTTACAGCGTTAGACCTCCCTTATACATGAACACTTTAAAAAAACTTGAATTTTCCACAAATATTTCAAAATTTGTATCGATCACCAGGGATATTTTTCTTGATCATTAGGACACGGAATACGTCAAATATGAACGTGGAATTCTTGTGCATATTAAAAACAAAATAGAGTTCTTTTTACCAAACCTGTATTGTTTCTTCCTATTTTCGTTTCCGTCCCAAAATGCGGCAATTCATTCCTTAACTTTCAATTGAAAGAAATTCTCAGCAGCATAAACTTACTATGTTACTTGGGAACCTGGTTCAAGAAGCACTTTCGCAGATTCAGCGAAAAATTAAGGAAAATTGAGCATAGCCTTGTTGTATTTGTAATCCAGAGTGACGAGAAAATTAATTGTATTTGTAATCCAGAGTGAAGGAAAAATTTCAAGGAGACAATGAAAATTTGCAGAGCGTACAGCTCTCTCTCTCTCTCTCTCTTTCTCACACAAGACGCGAGCTTTGAGCTGATTAACGATCAAAGCATGCGTTCTTGATACCTTTACAAAAAGAAAACAATAGGGACGCATTCAATACTAATTCAAAGGTAATATTAAATAATATTCAGTAGTAACGTCAACTAATGGAGGTTGTACAACGATGCATTTGCACGCTGCAAAGACGCTTCTCATTAAAATCAGCAAAAATTGAGTTCTTTATTGCAGAGGAATGCAGATCGTCTTGGGTGAAAAAAGACCGCACATGACGGCGTTCTAACACTACGATGATTTGTAAAAATTTCCACATCGGCAGGGAATTCACAGGATGACCGAGAAAGGCTGGCAAAATTGGTGAATTAGAAATTTGCAAGAAGATCTCAAAAACCACGCTCCCGAAACGGAAGAAAAATACTTGCACTTTCAGCTCATGTCATTTCATCGACAGTTTTACCGACAAAAAAAATTTTCTCTCTCTCTCTTTCACTTGCTAAAATTTTCTTAATGCATCTTTTCAATTTACAAATTTTTGACAACCTGCCAGGGTCACTCCACCAGGTGTCGTAGCGTAGATACGCCACTGAACGCCTGGTCCGTGTGGGTTGCTAACACGGTAGAGGAAACAAGGTAAGTTCAAACCAGTCTTTTTTTTGTTGACGGTGTGGCTTTACTGACGTCACGTCAACGAACAAATACCAGCGCTCATATTGCATCTGGTAGCACTGCTACCCCCAAATCTGGCTCCATTATTGGTCTAACCACATGGCGTTTTGGTGTCGTCATAAAGTTTCATTGCAATAAAACCTTTCTATTGGCTAGCCGAACAAGAGGAGGTGTATTTTCTCCCATGGAAACGACCCTACCTTGTTTCCTCTACCGTGGTTGCTAACGGACTGGTCTATCTACTCCGACTTCTCTCCATCATTCACTAGGCTAACAACTTTTGTGAGGGCACACGAGGCAGATACGAAAAGAACAACTTACAAACGACTCTGCTTCTACTGTGTTCTCATTTCATTAGTATATTAAGCGTACCTGAGAACTGCAGAGATTCTACTCAGCGAAATGACCGCGTTTGCTTACAGCTCTACTCCTTAAGGAAATGAAATCTTATTTGGCAACTCCATCTTTGGATTTGGTTCTGCTTAACTTTGAACTGAATTTTTTAGTCTCTGAGTATCATTATTTGAAAATTATATCCTTCTTCGCTTGAAAATGATGAATGATAGCCCTCATCGCCAAAAAATTGTAATCGTCATCGCTTACTGAGTATCATCAAAAGTGATGATCTTCAGACCACTTTCTACTGCAGTAGAACTGCAAACACCCGCCAATTATCCAGTGAGTTCTCGGAAGCATTCATCAGTTTCAAAGACGTAGAGAATATTTACCGTTCCGAAAACGATACACTTCGAATCATAACAACTTTGGCCTTTTATTCCTAAAACTGGCTAGTTTCTCGCCTAAATATTTAAACAGAGTTCAGACGAGTATTTTTTCATAATCGAATCCCAACATTCGTATAGTTGCCTCATGCTGAAAAGATTTTGTCACACCCGTTTTTCAACGCGAGCATGCAGATCTTTCCCAGTCCAACGCTTCTTGGAAAGTAAAGCTCAACTGATCGCTCTCACGCCCTCCTAACCCGTGTATTTACCCACAGATTTATGCTACAAGAGCAGAGCTAGTAAAAATCGCGACCACTCCGCTGAAAATAAAGAAGAAAGACTAGAGACAAGAAAGCATTCGAAAGTAACGACTGAGAGGGAACTCGGCAAGCATGACATGGAGGACAAAGACACGATCACGAACTTTCATAGGGATTCCAAGGAAGAGTTTTCACGTTCAAGGATATGCTTTCGATGCAATAATCCATAAGAAGCCGGACTTGAGTAACGGATATCAGAAAAATAGAGTTTAGAGGCCTGAAAGATTGTCAAATGAGCTCTTCCTTCGTAAATGCATGTGTGAACTATATACTTTTCTTTTGAAAAGATATCATGATCCCAATGGATGCACTAACGTCTTGTGATACATCGCGCAAATGAAGCTCATATTCAACAGTTAAGAAGAATGAATGAACGTGGTCATTTTCGCTGTATTTTCCCACGAAATATTTCACACTGCGAGAAAAACTTTTTTAAAAAAATTAACCTTTTTCAAAAATTACCCTTTTTCAAAAATTACCTTTTTTTCAAAAATTACCCTTTTTTCAAAAATACCGCAGGGAATAACTCTCACGTTTTATATAAAAGTCTAGAAGTAATTATGGCGCAGCGAATTATATTTCTCTCAAATTTATTGCTGAAGTTTCTTCGTTCACGCAGCAAATTATGATTTGCTGTATTACAAAATCCCCTCGTCGTGGACATGTGAGATGCTTGCGTCGCCCCTCCGTGCCTCTGAATAACAAGTTATTTTCTGTAAAAGATATAATATTTAACATACTTTCTGTTATTATTCTCAGGAAAATACACATTAAAGCTCAGGGTGAAAAACAGTGACATTTACACCACGACATTTCTGTACAGAAGCTTAGTTAAATGCTACAGACTCTTCACGAGAACTTCTAGCAGGAGAAATGGCAATGTACTCCCTCGAAGCAGCTTCACTTTTCTTCCAGTTTTTTTTAAATAAATTGAGCCAGTTCATTTGTCCTCATAAATATCATACCGAGTGTTTCCTTTAATTTAAATCTCCTGCAAAACGCTCGCTGTGACAGTAACGATTTTATTGATCATGATTTACACACAATGATAATGCGTGGAAAATATGTATAATACGTGGTAAATAATGCCTTTAATTTGACCCAAATTGATTTAGCATTCAAAAAAGGTTGGAAGTTACTTAAAGTTTCACTATAAACTTTTATATATGGTATTAAAATAGATTTCACTATGAAAGTATCTTCCTCCTTTTAAAAATTTAATTCGTGTTTTAAAAAATGATTATTTTGTTTAATCACACTACTCGTTACGACTTTCAACGATTTTGTTAAATCGCTTCAAACCTCAAGCAAAATCGACATAAACGGTGGAACAAGAATTTAATGCGCCTAAAAATGATTGAAATTCGAGTCGAAATGCTTTGAGGTATCTTCGAAGCAAGGTTACCCTAGCAACAGCGCGGATAGAACCGCATATACACATGTTTTGGCACGATTCTTATACGTATGCTTGAAATTCTTAAACTGTTCTTCCTTATTTTGTCATTGTCTAAAAAGTTATGTACGCAACGTTAACAATCAATTTATTTCTTAAAGTTCAACAAGCATGGATTGTATAGAGAACAACAATGTCCAGTTGTCACTTCGAATTACTATTACTAGAAGTCTATAAAACTTCTAAGAGAAATGCGCGCTGTATGAAAAAGTCAAAAATTTTGGAAGCACAGGTGCATACGCACTGATATCTACGAAAAATAATGAATATGAAAAGCGTTTTTTCTTATCATCGGAGATATTAGTTATGGATTTAATTTAAAATAAGTTTTTTTTTATTTATGCATCAATTACAGTGAAGAACTACACTCACGCATCTTCATCTCCGAAGGTAATGAAATTGAACAAATTTAATGGTGTTAAATGATTGGCTAAAATCTGCCCATACAAATGAAAGCTATTCGCTTGGTCAACCCTCCCAACTCCGTCGCCAAAAAAAAAAAGCTCATGAAATCTTCAGATTGATGAAGAAATGTAATCATACAGTTCGCTAGAAGAGTCAGGGTTACCGTATAGCTAGAGTTTAAGCGTAACAACAGCTTAACTGTTCAAGACTCCAGGTAATGGTCATTATAGTATTTCTTAAAGACCCTGCATTTGAAAAGCCTTACGAAAATACTGCTCTTAATGATACACAATGGCTGTAAAAAGTTAATAATTCATAGCATCTTGTTTCCTTTACGATAAAAAGCTTGTGTAGAACTATGAACATTCACGGGAGCCTCAAATCCACATATAGACACTACTGACGACCTGGGACAACTCCCTCCAACGAAGGGATGGTACGTACACAGTTTATGGAAGTCTGGAGCTTGCCAGACAATGGACTGTAAACGGTGGTCTATTAACGAGCTACAAGGTTGAGCTTACGAAGGGAATCCTCGGTAGTGTTTGTGGAAAGCTGGAGTATGCGAGAAAACCCCGTATCGGAATTCTTGGACTTCTGTTTTCCGTAAAGCCACTCGTGGGTTTATCTCGTATCGTCTTGTTGTAAATGCCGCAAACACTTCTTTCAGGAACATTAAGATTCCACGTGGGAACCTATTCTTCATTTGAGCATATCAACACAAATACGGACATCAAATGACACCTTTTGTCGCAAGGAAAGGTTTTTCTACTCAACTCAAAGGTTAACTGCGGGGTCATCGATTTGGGGCAATAGTCCGTCCACAACAAAGATGACTGCGCTGCTTTGTAGAAAGGTGATCATCGCTGGGTTTTTCTTCTAGTCGCAACACACTCTCTAAAGTAAAGTAAAAGAGACAGGTGGCGTTTGCTACAAGCAAAGTATTGACCTCGGTGATAGGAGCAGCAGCTGAGAGTTAGGTATGAGCGTAAATTCTCCTTAAAAATGGGGTAGATAGCAGGTTTGTACTCCTAGTGCTAACTTTACGTGCTTTTATTCTATGTACGATTTCTGAGGGACGAAAATGTTGTTCTCTCCTAGTAGGGAAGTAATGAGCAGGCATTCAGATATCCGATGTCTTTTGTTATCTACTAGGAAATGCTTGTATAATATAAGGTTAGAGGGACGTATCTTCATACATCTAGCAGGAAAATATAGTCTTTCAACGATATGGAATCTGTTGGAGTGATTTAAGATTTCGTTAATGTCGTAAAAAGGGTTTTTTGAAAGCATTTACTACAGTCTTTTCTATCAGATAAGATGATGCGCACTATATATCGGCAAAATGTGATCCCTTATTATTGTCCACATGCTTTTGAATAGAAAAATATGTTGTAAGCAAACAAGCATGAAATAATGTCGCGTGTTATCGATAACGAAAGTACAACACAGTATTACTGTCTACGCTGAGGTAATGTGTGTTTCGCCTATTCCCAACGTTTTCTAACTAAATAGTCAAAAGCGCCGGGCGTGTTTAATCAATACCACCGCAGCGTTCGACTTCTTATCAGCGTGTGAACGGGTAAAACGTCTCCTCCATATCCTAATCAACAGAAATTGTACATTACTGGCAAAAATAAAAGCTACTATGAGAGCTTTAATCTACGAGGGAAAGTTGACGTTATTGTTGGCCGTGGCTTGCCCTGCTGCCGCTGCTGCTTCGGTCCCTGGTAGAGGACCTGCGGGGGAATGGAGAGGTGGCGCCGTGGTGGTCGAAGAGGCGACCCGGAGACGTCGGGTCGTGGCGCAGTGACGAGTGGAAACGGCCGGTCACGCGACTCCGGTTTTGCGGACCGCGGGGTCCGAGTGGTAAAGAAGATTGTTTGTTGAGCTGGCCGCGAGAATTGCGCCTTCTGTTGGATGGACAAAACGTTAGTTTTATTGTACATTAGAGCCATAAAAACGGTCAATTAAAGAGTAGTAGTACCTACAGTAAAACAGTAAAACGGTTAACAATAGATCTGATAGATATCGGAGGCTCGTTCGAGTAAAGAAAGAATGTAAGGCATAACTATTTCGGATGAGCGTACGTGTGTTCGCTAATGCCTTTGCTAAACAAGGGTGAAGTGGAACGAAAAACAAGCTTTTCATCTTGATCTGGTATTCAATACATGCTGGAATAGATGGTCGGTTGCTGCAAATAACAATCGGAGCAAATTGGCTTATTGAATAAGTAAAATTAATACATCTCTCCGTCATTGTCATTGAAGGTTTCCCAATGTGCAAAGTTCATGCTACTAAGAATAAACATCACCGGTACATAAATATAGGCTGACTATGCGCAAACTTTAGTTTTGTTTTTCAACACTTACAGCGAGAGATTTATCGACAACGAGCAGCAGGGACAATGCGCGCGCTCGCTTTCATCGAAATTTGCTCGTCGAAAAATGTTTTGTGTTCAGGGTGTCAGAAAACCGGAATGTGAGGAACGTGAAGGGCACAGAATTTTATTAAAAAACGGCATCAATTTGTAGCATTTGAACAAGACGCCCGAAAAAGAATAATGCGTTTCCCAAGGGTTTGAAAAGAGTATTTGTAAAGTTGAGGAAAGTAGCATGCAGTGATTGAATATATAATGGTCTGCTCTTATTTTTTGTCAATGTGCATCTCAATCACCATTTAATAAAATTCTCCGACTTGAGGAACTTGAGGAACAGAAATTTACTACGGTTCCTCCACTCACACTTGCTCGAGCTTCGTGAATTTGAGGATTGTTTTTTTTTTAAACTTGAATGTTCGTTCCATTGTACTAATTGGGAGCGACCCGAGAATGGGTCTCTTGTCTCGAATGTGACATGAAAATTTTCAGTTTTGTCCCCTGTTCTCTTTTCATAATAGTCAAAGACGCCATTCGCTTCAGAGAACGGTGGTCATAAACGTGAAGCTTTGTCTAATTAGAAGGGAGCGCTGCAGTCCGTCCAGTTTAGTACCCCGAAGTAAAAATAGAAATAAAGCGTGGCTTTAATTTAAAGTCATTACCGATAAAAAACTGCTAAAGTTCAGTGAACCACCCATTATGATGAAAATACACGTTTTTCAATACAGAAGGTGAAATTTAGAATAATTGGTTGTAGGTTTTCTTATCGATGAAAATGCAATTTTTATTATTTATGGGAAATTTTTACTTTAATTTCAATTTTCATTGACTAATTTTTGCACTCAAAGGGTTGTCGGGATACCTTCACTGGGAATTGTTGGAAATTTTTTCCAACAGTCAAAAAGCCTTTTCGCAGCATGTTCATCGCTGGTGGAATTTTTCTTCATATTGACTCGTAAATATTGATCAACTTACAGTATCAAAAATATTGGGTGCATTAAATTTAATATTTTTCAGCTGGGAGAGCCATATGACGTTATTTATTTGACACAATGACCGCCATGGGTTAAAATGAAAGTCAATATTCAACTCAAATATAAAGTCAATTGGGATAAGCAATTTTGAAAATTGCAAAACATTACCTGGATCGTGCATGCATTTAGTTTTGATTTAAGCGTTTATGAAAATCGAGTTCGTGACTACATACTGGTCAGTCAGCATCATTATGAAAGTCTCCTGCAAAACAACTGACGGCTTACGTTGCGGTTGATGTGTTAACACTTTGCAACTATTTATCCCTAAGCATCATGATATACCACGTGACAGATATATTAATCATGTAAAAACACGTAAAAAATTACCTAAGTCAACTGATATCCGCTCTTACTTTCCGGCTTCTCATACCGCAGGAAGCTAAAAATAAATTTACAGCAAGTTGTTAAATTTTCTAATACACTAATACTTCTATGACATATTTTTACGCATTTTGTTTTCACTCGAGTTTAGCGATCGAGAAGCATACCCACACTGGAATTTGTTGCAGAGTGAATTCTTCAGCAACCATTATTAAGGAAGGATGCTTGAAGCCTAACTCTTTGATCGCTATAGAGAAACTTTACTTTGCTCGTAATGGTATGCAATTCGTATATGAATAACCACAAGAGGTGAAGTTTATGATTTTAAACTATTATCAATGCTATAACTTCTTAATAATAAATTAAAGCACTTGCATTTCACAACAAAAGCAGTGACTAAAGACTTTTGGAAAGATCGAAAATTTTGATTTCGGGTCTTGCAACACCAATATTAATTCTACGAATGAAAAATAGAACAAATAACTACAGAGCAGGCATACGATAACGCTAAATTACCCAAAAATAAAAATCCTTGGTTCTCATTTTGTCCTCCTGCAAATTTGATTAAACAATGACATAATAGTGTACGAATGATTTTAGAATCCCTACCAAAAGCCCTGGAAACTTTGACTTAGGTTGACATTGGATCAGATCTATTTGGGTTTGTATTCTTGAGTTAACCTTGCCAGGCCTGAGTCCATGAACCTAACTGTTGTCTGTTAAGCCCCACAAAAGTAATTCAAATACATGGGACAGACATTTTCAGTGGCTGACTGTGAGGTTTGACAACGATTGGTTTGTTATGTTTGGTGTGTGAGGAATTTTTTTCACGTTCTAGGCAAAGTGTCGAAAATTACGCCCAGGGATGTAGCGGCAGATTTGAAAATCGCCAAAAATCGGTTGATAGGGTTAAAATGTGTGGGTCTTGCTTAACTCATTTCTTGATTCCTTTGAATTACTTCTTCGAATCCCAGTCACCAATTAATGGGATGTGGTGATGTTTATCATCGAACCATAGTCCATATGTAGAAATAGAAGCCTAAAAATAAAATGGCACTAGACTACTTGCTTTCAGGTAATTCAAATTTCTAATATTTAGTTAGGAATCCTGTGGAAGAAAGTTGCTGATATTGTAGATGTCAGGATCAAAGGATTAAATGGCTACTCTACGAGGGTTCAATGGGTTAATAGACTACTCTAAACGGGGTCAGTATGCAATGGGTTGTATGGCTACTCTAAGAAATATGGGTTCAGGGTTCTATTTGTTAATAGAGTACTCTACAAGGGTTCAGGTTTCAATGGATTAAATGGCAACCCTACGAGGGTTCATGGTTTAAAACTTTAAATGTCTGCTCTCAACGATCGGTTCAGGGTTTTCAAAAGGCGTTTAAAGGTTCAGGATGCAAAGGATTAATGGCTACTCTACGAGGTTCCTAGTTCAAAAACTCAAATGACCACTCAGTAAACGAAGATGCTCACACGGCAGCGGTGACCGATATGGAAGGATGGTCGAAGCCTCCGAGGTCGGCCGCTCCGGAGAGACTCATTTTTCTTTCGAGGGTTCGCGCGACGGCCTTGGCCTCCCCCGGCGTGACTGATGTGGACGCTCGCGATTGCCGCCAAACTGGCTCGTCGCTCCCTTGGAAACCTGGGTACTCGGAGTACCCGTACGGGCTTCCGGGGTATAAACTCTGTTGGCGCGAAACCAAGGCTCTTGTTGTTTTAGTTCAAGACGGTGTCTGGTCGGAGCTAGCAAAGTCTATAGTGTTTTTGTTCTGTTCAGCAGTTGATCAAAGCTAGCAAAGTTTTTGTTGTTTTAGATCTGGTTGGCGTCTGATCACTGCTACCAGAGATTTAATTGTTTTATGTAGTTCTGGTCGGCGCCTGATCAAAGCTAAGCAAAGTTTATAGCGTTTTAGCCCTAGTAGAAGTCTAATTAGAGCTACCAAAGTTTTTATTGTTTTAACCCTGGTAGAAGTCTTATCAGAGCCAGCAAAGGGTTTAGTTTTTTATCCCTGGTCGGCATCTGATCAGAACTACCAGAATTCTTATTACTTTACGTAGTTCTGATCGGCGTCTGATCAGAGTTTCCGCTTCCTCAAACACAGTGATCCTATGAGCGGAGTTCATGGAGAAATTGCTTACTGCGCTAGGTACCTTAGAGCCACATAGTTCTAGTTGTTACGTGAGAGCCAGTGAAACAGACGGCGGAAGCATGAGAAAAAGATGAATTTGTAAGGTGACAAATAGCGGAAAATGAAAAGCCAGGTAGAGGAAGACATGGAACACTTTTGCACGACAGAGAGTGTAGGGACAGAAGGAATCATCTAGACATGCGTTACTTCCATACTTAATTACCAATTGATTGCTGCCAGGGCAGCTGAATGTACAAACATAGAACAAAGACTCATGTCTGAAACTCTTAACTCTTCAAAACAATTGGCAAAGAGGGAAAATACGTCTAATGAAAGCAGCTGAAAACTTTAATGAAGTTCCTTGAGGTTTAACTATCTTTTCTGGTACAAATTCAGAATTCATAAATCGTGAGCGTATTTTCTTCTCAAAATATCGCAGATTTTCTTTTTAAATAGCTGAAGAAAGGCTGTAAAATCGAACACTATTATGACAATTACTATCCCTGGTAATAAATGTGACAATTTTTGAACTAGCTGATTAACATCAACAGAAGTGATTCTTCTTACAATGCAAGAACATTTGAAATGGTTATATATGAATCCATCATGGTGGCATTGAAAGTGATACTCTAAAAGATGCACTAGTAGCTCTACAAATAGCACTAAATGGGATCTATGGTGGCTCTCACATTTTATACTGACTTCCACCACCTCGTATCAATATCGCATCATTATCGTTCAAGTCTATCATATCCGTAGCATAGGCAAAAACCTGCAACTGTTCAAAAATTTTATACCAGCTAACTTGCTTCACGCCAGAGTTACAAGGTTAGCCCATCTGCAGGCAAAATACTGAAATTTGATCTTTCTTTTAAGTCTTTCTACGCCGTAAAATATGACAAATTTAATTTAAAACGTCTGGACTTCAAAAAAATTTGAGCTAAAGGCTTTTTAGAGATATCCTTCTACCGACACATTATGTTTACAAAACTAATATCAGATTCAATTTAAGATTTTCCTTAAGTTTTGTCGTTTGTGAGATCCACGTCATTGTTAAAAAGAACTTGTAAAATGCCAGTTTGCGATCTACGAGTTCATTACAAGCACTATCTTCTTTTCATCATAACGTCTCTTTTTTGAGTTACACAATTTGCATTTTGATTCTATATTTGGTATAAGAATCTGATAAATATTGTAAAGCGCATATTCGTGCACACATTCAATAATCTGCGCTACTTATGGATCTACCATATTTTTTCACAAACGAGAGTTTAAATAAAGTTCACTCAGCATCTAGCTACCTTTGCAGGATTGCGAGCTGCTGAAAGCTCTTTGTAGCTCAATTTTATAGGGAAAACGAACTTGAGAATTTTGGTGTTAAAAAAGATCTTGCAACTCTGGCTCTTACAGAATAAAAGTTGAAGACTATGCGTGCAAAGCTGAAGTATTTTAATATTAAAAATATAATGATAAGCAAAAGAAATTTACTTGATCGTCCACTAAATAATTTATTGGTGGTTCAATAATTATTCCTCCAAAATATCGGAAGAGATTTTCGTAACTGGAACAAAGTTGGTGAAATGCTTTTTAATTTTTTATATGTAGCTTTAAAAACGCCGCCAAACATGCTCCCTGATTTTAGATTTCAGCTTATGGAACATAGTTGGCAGAACTCTTAATAATTAGTATTGATAAAGTTACTTAGTATTTAGTATTTATTTGTCTATACCATGCCAAGTTTCACGACTTCAACCGTCCTCAACATGCGTCAAGAAAGATATTTAAGTGCGTTAAAATTTGATTGGCTTCGGATTGAGTTGAAAAAAAGGAAGTTTCAAATATTGTATAAGTTTCAAATATGAATCAAATATCAGTCGATTCTGTACGAATTACTCAAGCGTCAACAAAAAAAAAAGTTGATCTGAATTTCTTGACTTAATTTTTTGAAGCTGCATGCAAGGCTCACGTCATTAGCTTATTCAACTGAATTGAACAACGATTGATGAAATCTCAAAAGTAAATACCTCATGTATTGGAAAGTTTTGAGGATTGACCAAATTTTTGCTAATTTTCATTTCAATTGAAAATTACTCTGACCACGTTAATTTTTCTGAGTGGTGTATCCAGGCTTATTTTTACTAAAGATAACAAATTTCATAAACTTCTTCTGATCAAATTTAAACGAATTTGAAAGCCTGGTAAATTTAACGGGTATTCCCTTTTGAGCACTCATTCAAAAAAATGAACAAACAGAGCTTGACGAAATTGTCGAATCCCCGTTTGAAACCAAAGCCAATAATTATAGAAAACAATCGGGAACCAGAGCCGATGATTGCAATCGATTTTTTTTTGTGATATATTGCAGGCAAATGGAACGGGACGCCCTTGCCCCGATGCTTGGGGCTGTTGATTGTATCCCTTCATTTTGATGTGTTCTTATTGTCTCTCGAAAATATGCGTTCGTATCTCAAGAGGAACGCCAGACCTTTTTTATGTTTAAGCCCTGAAAATGGAATTACAATATACCGAAACGTTTGCGATGAAAAATAATAAAAATGTTCATTTTTAAATTGATTCTCCATTGTATCTGAAGAGAAAAGTTAGACCTTTTTTATGTTTCAGCCCTGAAAATGGAATTACAATATACCGAAACGTTTGCGATGAAAAATAATAAAAATGTTCATTTTTAAATTGATTCTCCATTGTATCTGAAGAGGAAAGTTAGACCTTTTTTATGTTTCAGCCCTGAAAATGGAATTACAATATACCGAAACGTTTGCGATGAAAAATAATATAAATGTTCATTTTTACATTGGTTCTCCATTGTATCTGAAGAGAAAAGTTAGACCTTTTTTATGTTTCAGCCCTGAAAATGGAATTACAATATACCGAAACGTTTGCGATGAAAAATAATATAAATGTTCATTTTTACATTGGTTCTCCATTGTATCTGAAGAGAAACATCAGAACAAAAATAGGAAGAAGCGTATGTACAAAAGCACTAGAAATTATGATTATGAAATTTTGGGTCACTAGGGAACTCAGGTTTATTCATAAGAAGTTTATTCATGTCGGTCAACGATGGGAATTTACCGTGGAGTTAACGCAGTTAAAATGAACAAGCTTATACTTCCACGGTGCTAGTTATGAATTTTCCTGCAGTGTGTCCGTCCCCATACCTGTCTCTGGACGAGGAGCTCAAGTGAGTCATGACGAAAAAAGAAGTTGAAAATTCGTGATAGCCAAAGCCAGGTCCAGCTTCTAAAAATAAAATAGAAATCTGTATTGTTCGAGCATGAAGGATTTTGCGAGATAAATGATGATGGGATAAGCAAAATTTGAAGCATGAAAGTACTGAAAATTTAAGGCACGTTACACACCGAAGTTTGATGGAAGTTGTACAAAGCAGAAGACTGAAAGTGAATTTCATTTAAATCTTAGCAGTTCTTCAGTAAATTGCCAGATTTACAGCTTATTGCTGGTCATCGCCCAAAGTTACTCAACAACTAAAGCCGAAATTTCAGCAAAGTTCAAGATTTACATGAGGATAAGCAGAATTCTGGGGCACGCACCATGTTCGAAAACCAAAAAGAAGAAAATGGGTATTAAGCTTGCTCAGCGAGCGGTTACCTGATTGCCATAGCCAAAGGCAGAGCTCTTCGAGTCAAGTTTGTCCATGCTATGGTCCGACGCGGGCAGACCAAATGAGCTAGGTTGGGGTTGGCTAGCTACAGGGGAAGTCGACAAGCGTGAGGTAGGGGGCAGGAAATCTTGCGTGGGGGTGCCCGGCGGGGGAGTGGAAACTGACGTGGTGGCGATGTCCACTGGCAAGACCGGAGGTGGGATTACCACGTCGTTGACCACCATCACGTCGCTGATGACGAAGGGGTTGTTACCAGGGTCTTTGAGACGAGGACTCAAAGGTGACGGCTGGTGCTGCGGAATGTGTTGCTGGTGCTGGAGTAGCTGCTGAGGCTGTAGCTGCAGAGGCGACGGGTGTCGCGCAGACCCGTGGTGGGCAGAGGGTGGGGAGAGAGACGTCGGGGTTTGGGGTGGAGTCATGGGTGTTGTGTGAGAAGGGGAATGAGAGGAGTGCAACGGGGAGCCATGAGATAAGGAAGAAGAGGCTTGTACTTGCGGGTTTGGGGACGGGGATCGATGAGAAGCCCTTGGTGATGGCAGAGTCAATTTGAGTGGATTTGAAGCCTCGTCTTGGGAGAAGCGGCGCGGTCTGCTGCCGCCACTTGAGCTGCCGTCCGGCTTGTGACGCATCGAGTGGCCTGTAATGACGCTCGAACTGCTAAACCTGTCAACACTCCCACACTCGTGGCACGTATACACTCCTGAAAACTTTGCTGTCTATTTTTAGATCTTAATGAAAAACTATGCGAGGGAATTCACGTTCTATATCGAGAGGTCTGCAATTTCACTCGGATACCAACACCTGTAAACCCTGCCACAATGTGTGACCTATGTACTCGTACTCCTGAAAACTTTACTGTCTATCTTTAGGCCGGAATGAAAAACTATGCAAGGTAATTCACGTTCAATGACACTCGAACATCAACACCTGTCAACACTCCCACACTCATGACTGCGTGACTATACTAGTGCATACTTTGCTCTAGGTCTGAATGGAAAACCAAGCGAGTAAATTCACATTCTACATTGACTGGTCTACAATTTCATTCAAACTTTTACACCTGTCACCACTTCCATACTCGTGAGACGTACGTATATACTCCTGAAAACTTTGCTATCGAGTTTAAGATCTAAATGAAAAACCATGAGAGGGAGGTCAAGTTCAATATCGAGCGGCCTAAAATGACACTCGAACATCAACACCTGTCAACTCTGCCATACTCGTGCCTGTGTGACGTGTATACCCGCGCAAACTTAACTGTCTATCTCTAGATATGAGTGAAAAACCATTGAATTCACGCTCTATATCGAGTTGTCTGCAATTTCACTCGGATATCAACACCTGTAAACACTCCCACACTGAGGGACGTATGCACTCCTAAAAACTTTGTTGTCTATCTTTAGGTCTGAAAGAAAAACCATGAGAGGGAATTAACAGAATTCCATATCGAGTAGCCTGTAATTTCACTTGCACGTCAACACCTACAAACACTTCCATACTCTTGACTGTGTGAAAAATATACATATACTTCTGAAAACTGTGCTGTGTATCTCTAGGTCTGAATGCAAAGTATGCGCATGAATTCAAGTTCAACATTAGTGTTTTTTGGTGCACCAACTCGAGTTTAAGCTTCATCCTTACATGACTTAGTGGTCTATGCGCAATACCCGTCGTTCTAGATTTGCTTTTGTTTTTTTGGTCTGGTGTACGAAAGAACGTTCTTATACCACGGCTAACAATTTTCATTGTTAACACTTTAAACACAATTGATTAAACTGAAATTCAATACTCAACTCAAATTTAAAGTCAATTGTAGTTAGGAATTTTGATGAAAGTAAATATTAACTGGATCATGTCTTCATTTAGCTTTAAATATGTATTTATGAAAATTCAGTCTCTAACTACCGGTCGGTCAGAAGCATCATGAAAATCCCCTTCTTGGCCACCGGTGGCCCACGATGCGGTTAAAGTGTTAATCTTTGAGGGCTTGAGATTTACCGTTAGGTAAGCCTATGGTTTTCGTTCATATCTTTCTAGAGCATATGGTATGAAGGAGGATGAAAACCCACTCACTTTATAAAACCATGACACGCTAAAGGAGGTCACTCAGAAATGTCAACCTAATAATTTCATTTAGGGAAGCGGAAGTTTTTGGAGGTGATTTGGGGTAACAATAAAATTTCATTAGCGTCATGAAATCGAAAGGAATCAAAATGTTATTCTCTAGCAGAAGCACAAAATTAAAAAATCTCCAGTTAGGTCCTATGTCACAAATTGAAAAAAAAAGCAATAAAGCGTGCACTATGTGTAGTTCTCAGCTTCAAGAATTGAAACTTTTGTACTTTCAAAAGCTTTTTCATCCTTTGGACGATCACATTTCACTGCATGAATGGTTTTTCAAGTTCCCAGCGAATTTTGATCCTTCAAAACGGCAAAATAAGTTCTACAAATTCAGAGACAAGAAAACAGCACCAGCTAAGCAATAACATTGCTGCTAGACACTCAACTTACGACGGAAATATTCAGTGGCACGCCTCGTAAAATGCAAAGTAACCTGGACCATCAAGCTCATACATAGAGCATCATTCGAGGCTTCGCAGACTTGCTCTTTATCTGCTGGAAGGCCGTGAGGCCGTTGGGCGAGATGAGCGGCTCATCAATACTGGATTTGGCTGATGAACGAACATTTCTCGTCTTTGTCACTAGGGAACCAAAATGGAAAAATCCCATTCCTCAGGGTCTGATAAAGATTCTTTATGTAGCCCGTTCGAATCTTGCTTTTTGAGACGGCTTAGAATTTTGAGTCGACTGAGGCGTTCTTGACATTTTGAGTAAGCGCTGCAAACTTTCATATGTAGAAAGCCATAGATTGAGTCATACAAGCCGAGTTCTGACTAAGGGACTTTACGAATCACAACTCGTGCTGTTTGTGACAGCTTAGAATTTTAAGCCGACTGATGCGCTCATGGTATGATCCCATTCAATTTAACACAAAGTTGAATAATTATTGACTAAATTAGAAGCTAATGAAGTACATTTCTGAAATAATACTCAGTAATCAACCCTTATCGTTGCGCATATAGCAGCCTCATTTAGCGGCCATTTTTTGAGCAGTCCCATTGCTGCAGTGTACTGACCGAAGAGTACGCTACTGTTGATTAATGACGCACATAACTTATATAAGGGCATACTAAAAGACAGGTATAGGTCTTGGTAAAGGCTTTTTAGAGCCCCTATCCTACGATTCATATAAAAGTGCCTACCTGCATTTTGCCTACCTGCATTTTGCCTCCCTGCATTTTGCCTACCTGCGTTTTGCCTACCTGCGTTTTGCCTACCTGCGTTTTGCCTACCTGCGTTTGGCCTACCTGCGTTTGGCCTACCTGCGTTTGGCCTACCTGCGTTTTGCCTACCTGCGTTTTGCCTACCTGCATTTTGCCTACCTGCATTTTGCCTACCTGCATTTTGCCTACCTGCATTTTGCTTACCTGCATTTTGCCTACCTGCATTTTGCCTACCCGCATTTTGCCTACCTGCATTTTGCCTACCAGCATTTTGCCTACCTACATTTTACCCACACTTTGCTCTATCACATTTAGCACTTTGACTGCGACTACTGAATATTAAGTTCAACACCAAACTCAAATTTAATGTCAATTGTAGTAAGCTTTTTGGATAATACCAAACATGAACTGGATCTTGCGTTCATTTAGCTTTGATTTAATATTTATGAAAATTGAATTAGCGACTACTGACCGGTAAGCAGCCTTATGAAAATTACCTCCGTCTACCACCGGTGGTGCACGTTGCAGTCAAAGTATTAATATGACACTTTTGTGTAACTTCAAAAATTAGTAATAAGTGACATAACCTCGCAAAATTCAACGTGAAATTAAACTTAAAACATGTGAATGCTAGTATTTATTACGTTCGGTGAAATACTCACTCCTCATCTGGGGAGACGGAGCTCGATCCCCCGGCCTGGGGGAGATGGGTGAGGGTAGGAGCAGCTTGAGGGTTGCTCCGTGTAGCTCGGACCCCACCACTCCCCCCATGGCTCCCACCACCGCCCCCCCGCCCTCCTCGTGGGAGTTGCGGCGGGACCTGCTGTTCTCCCGCCCCTCAGGTCGGTGGTCCCGCATCGACCGACCTGAAGTGCGTAAGTCAGGTTAGAGCTCTTCTCTTTGTCTTGAGATCTGGATTTAAAAATTCAAATTAGAATTTATTTCATTAGACTTAAGACCTGGATTTCAAAATTCAAATTAGAATTTATTTCATTAGACTTAAGACCTGGATTTCGAAATTCAAATTAGAATTTATTTCATTAGACTTAAGACCTGGATTTCGAAATTCAAATTAGAATTTATTTCATTAGACTTAAGACCTGGATTTCGAAATTCAAATTAGAATTTATTTCATTAGACTTAAGACCTGGATTTCGAAATTCAAATTAGAATTTATTTCATTAGACTTAAGACCTGGATTTCGAAATTCTAGGTAAAATTTATTCTCTTCGTCGTGAAATCTTGATTTCATAACCCATCAAAATTTGAGGTTATGCATATCCTGTAGGTTTTAAGACCTGGATTTGAATTTTGAGGTTAGAACCTATTTTCTTGTTAATACCTACCTGGATTTGAAAATTCAAGTTTAAAATATTACCTTTATCGTAAGACCTGAATTTCAAAATTCAAGTTAGAACTTGTTCTTTTAGTCTCAAGACTTAGAAATGAAAATTCAAGTCAAAATTAATTTTCTCCTACTTCTCTCTGACTGATTTTCAAAATTGAAGTTGAAACTTAAGTACTTAGTCTTAAAACCAGAAACCCAAAAATTATCCCGAAACTTAATCATAGTTTCAAACGATGAATATTAAAATTATGTTGAAACTTATTCTACTCATTTCGGGACCTGTAACTCAAAAAAATTATTCTAGCTTATTTTCTTTCCCTCAAAAGACTAATGATGATGCCTAAAAATTCGAGAAAAATCCCTAGAAAAATTTATAAATTATCCGATTAGAATTTCAAAAATTATGCTAAAACTTTTTTAATTTCTAGACCTCGATGTCCAGACTCAAGTATAAATTCACTCTCGTATTCTAAAGCTAGTTATGGAGAATATTTAAGACGATTCGAAAGATATGCTCTCAAATATCTTTAAAAATCGACTGACCCGAATCTCCAAACACGAGTGAAAACTTGTTCTTTTATTCTCAAAATGACTCATTAGAGACGATGATACACTAGTTCAAGTCTCAGGCAAAACTTTTTCATTTATTACAAAAACACATACCACAACGACTCTAAACCATTCGAACTTTGTGTCGCAAGAAGTGTAAAGAAATCGACCGGCTTGAATTTTATGAATTAGAATAATAATTTTTCTCAACTCGATGGTAAGTTGAACTACATATGAGGAAGTTTCGTAGTGGTTTGAGAAATCTATCGAAGATATTGAATTCTATTTAGTCATTGAAACTAAATAAGGTCCTTTAATGAAGAAATTTAATGAAAATGGCATTATTATTATAATTATATAAGAAAGTTTTAGCCTCCCTTAACCACGACAAAGATGTTCCAAGAGAGGAAAGAGGAAGGCACCATTTAGTATGGAGTTGAGGGAACGCGGAATCTATGCACAAGGTGTACAGAAACAGTATGCTAGGAAAGAAGTTCATGAAATAAGAAAAAAGTTGAAGAAGTTGTAGTAGGTGCTGAAAAACAGGACAGCAGTGAACCGAAAAAATATGGTCCGTAACAAAACAAAAACCTATTCTATTTCAACAAAAATAAAGCCTACCTAACCTTTAGCTCAGGCCCTCACATAGTCCCCCTGGGAGCGCCAATTCCCAAAGATACAATAGTTGTATCCCCCTGAGGGGAATGAAAATGGCAAAAACTCTTATCTACTCTAATGGAAATGTATTTCTAGTGTTGCTGTCATCGCTAACAATAATTTCAGAGCTCACATTCGACAAAATTATGCAAATCTGGGCCAAAATTACGTGCTATTTTGCATTAACTGAATAGAATCTTGCACACAGAATGCAATTGTGGAAGGAAAACTATTCTGCTGAATAAGTTCGTGCATGATTGCGCGTTAGTCCAGGTTGAAAATCTTACCTCAACGCCAACTGCTAAATAGAGTTTTCATTCTACACTCATTACCTATTTCCTACCATATATTCTAGTTATGTATCATTTCTGCGTCGAAATCAGTGCACAAGGTGCAATTACTTAGCTGCCTCTTCGACCCTGATATACACTGAGTGGATAAGCTGCAAATTTAACCGAATAATCAAAACATATATCAGGTTATCTCCCGTCTTTGGCCTGCTATGTTTAGTTAAATTTAAGCATACTTTGTGTCAAAAAGTGTAAGCTTCATATCAAATTAAGCCTACTAACATTCCAGTGTTGTTTGTACTGGTGTTCCAGTTATTGAGAGATAATTGATAATTACACTCGGTATGCTGGATAACATGTTTACTCTTTGAAAAATCTAAATAAAGGTTACTCGTACGATGAGAAGTGGAGACCATGTTATGATGAACGTTACAAACTTAAAAACCACGATGGTGAGAAAATCTTGATTTTAACGCTTCTCATATGAACCGGGTAGTTAGATCCCTTTATTTTGCAACGCATTATAATTATCAATTTATTGATTTTGGTATTCACGTCACCTAGTCCCATTTCTGTCAATTATTTTGAAAGTAACACAAGGGTTGAGAAAGTTTTGTTTTAAGGAATGGAGTAATAATAACACCCCAACAAAAAAAATGCTGTACACATTAACAAGGTTTTAACTAAATTTTTGAAGTCACATATACGTTTATGTAAACACAACAACAATACAACATGCCACTGTTTACATTTTTAAGCGAAAACGAGCTTAACATGACATTCAATTTAAATTTAAAATTATCAACCCTTAACATACTGAGTATTAAACCATGTACTTAATACTGCACATGTAACCTCTAACAAAAAAGTTATAGCTACTCTTCATGCAGTTCTTAGTTAGTTTTGAGTTGGAACCTCGTGGAACATGCCAAACAGCAGGCAAAGAGATGCTCGAACACAAACTATCAGCACCAGAAAAACGTCGCACTGTACAAGAGGGATCATGCCATTAGAGAAAATCTTATGCATTTCTGCTAAACGAACTATCGAAAAACATTTTCAAATCATTCATAATTTGGAAATTAATACTTCTAAAGTGAATAAAAGTTGTTATTTTCGACTGAAAATACTCTATCATCTCGAAGGTATAACCTTTTCACAACTTCTTCTAAAATAATTACGACAAAGAAAAATCATGGCCCGTTTTTCGTAATCCCTATCTACCAGAATTCTGTATTTGGCACTAGAGAGATCCTTAAAATTCACCGAAAGCTTTATATCACGAGACTATGTTGTAGTCTTGATACGGAGGTGGTACAGAATCTCAAGACTGTTTCAAGTCGTAAGGCGGTTTCTAGTCGTAAGGCTGTTTCAAGTCGTAAGGCTGTTTCAAGTCGTAAGGCTGTTTCAAGTCGTAAGGCTGTTTCAAGTCGTAAGGCTGTTTCAAGTCGTATGGCTGTTTCAAGTCGTATGGCTGTTTCAAGTCGTATGGCTGTTTCAAGTCGTATGGCTGTTTCAAGTCGTATGGCTGTTTCAAGTCGTAAGGCTGTTTCAAGTCGTAAGGCTGTTTCAAGTCGTAAGGCTGTTTCAAGTCGTAAGGCTGTTTAAGTCGTAAGGCTGTTTCAAGTCGTAAGGCTGTTTCAAGTCGTAAGGCTGTTTCAAGTCGTAAGGCTGTTTCAAGTCGTAAGGCTGTTTCAAGTCGTAAGGCTGTTTCAAGTCGTAAAGCTGTTCCAAGTCGTGAGGCTGTTCAATATGTATTAAATAAATATATATATATATATATATATATATATATATATATATGTGTACAGAAGTTCAAGGAAGACATGTTGTCACGGCTCCAGCAGCAGTGCTTACCAAGACGAATGAATTTATGACCCTAACACGGATGATTACTTTAAACTCGTCACATATTCACAAGGAGGCAGAAACTATAAAGAAGCAAACAGTTGTCGAAAGCATGCAAGTTGCGCCGCAACGCGACATCGAGACACTGGGAGAATTATTGTACTGCTGGCAATCTGCAGCAAAATTGTGAGCTCCAGTTTTATGGTGTTGGTGTTGAGAGATAAAAAAAGCTTGGATTGAAGTCTACTGATTGTATCTGATATTTATGCTAAATATTCCTGTGTCTAATAATGATAGAAAGGGGGCTTGAACATTGAGGTTAATTTAGCTGTGTTTTAAGCGGTTGAGAAAATAACGATGCTGATTTAAGATTTCACTCGTGAGAATCGACACCATATTAAAATTAAGAGATTAGTCGACACTTACGAAGCTCATAGAATATTAAACGTTAAGCAGCAGGGAATTTTAGCGAGGGTACGACATCAAAACGGTAAAGCAAGGACAAGATGATGGGCGAGGCACGGGTGCAGTTTACGAATGGGAATTTGAGCTGGCATTAAAAAACGCAGTGCAAAACAAACAGATAATTAATTTAGAGGTTTTTATGCCGAGTACAGCTTATTGATAATAAGCAGAAATTTTAGGCGAAGAATAATTTTAGCCTAAGAAAATTTTATGACTCCGATAATTTGTATTTAATTTTAAGTTATTTTAAGTTTTTATTTAAAAAACTTATTTTTCTGCACGGAAGTCTTTACTTGATTACGAATTATAGTAGAAGTAAAAATGACATGAATTTTCTAAAATTGTTATAGGCTCTTATAATTAAACGGAACACGGATTATGTCTGCACTTGCTGAGGACAGTACTTAACTCAAATGGAAAAAGTTAATGAGCAGAGCAACGCTCATTACTGGACTTGTAATGAACAAACCGAGGTTTGAGCATCACAAAACTCATTAACAACCTTCCGAAGGGCGATTCTCTTCAAAGGATAATAAAGCGAGCGTTTTAATAACGACCCAAGCTGTGGCGGTGCATGATGCTCGTCAGTCACCGTCCACGCCAAACTCGACTACACGAAAATTTTGAACCGACTTCAGAGGGGTCACGGAAATTAGTTTACGAGACGCACTTGTGGTAGATTCTGCTATGCCGCCTTTTGGGAAAATTGACTGTCTCGTCAATTTAGTAACCTGATTCGACTAACATCGTCACAAATTAACCCGTTATTGATTTAAAATTTGAAACAAACGTCGTGTCAATTTAGTAACCTGACTCGACTAACATCGTCACAAATTAACCCGTTATTGATTTAAAATTTGAATCAAACATCGTGTCAATTTAGTAACCTAAATTCAATTTTATCCTTGTGAGCTGGGTTTTACGTAAGATGATATCGAGGTAAAGATGAGGTTACCTGATCATAAGTAAATGTTCTGCAGCTACCACATCTTTCTTCACACCCAAGTCAGAAGAACGCATAACGCATCTTGTTCTGCAGTTTCTAATAAACACTCGAATCTAACGTAACCGTAGCGTCCATCAAGCTCGTTTCTCAGAGTGTTTTAAAAGCAATAGTATCAATGTATCAGTCATTCGATAACCATTTTAGTTCGTTGTCCTTTTTGGGGGATAATTTTCCGTCAAAATTGAACAATTGTGAGTAGGGCATGAACATCAAGTAGTAACGCACACCTCCCTCATTAAGGTAAATGTGGGTGTCGTTTCAGCCGCTTTCCTGAATCAACATTGCGCAGAGGTTCCCATTTTTATCTCCTCACTATCGTGAAAAGGGAGGCAACGAGATATCTTCGTTATCGCCGCCCCGGAAACATTAGCGCCAAGAAGCATATTCTACTCAGTCTTTTACGACCCACGTGCAGGCTTTTTCTACTCATAGGCATACCCTCTACGAAGAACTGCTCGCATGGCGTTACCTATCCATGGATGCTTTCCTTCCAGCAAAATGTAAATCGGAAGTTGGTGGAGTAACGTGTTTTCATAGTAGAATTAAACTTCATGTACCAAAACTAAAAATGAATTGTGAGTGTACAAAATTACCTAAGCTTGTGTTTGAAATGCCCCTAACTCAACTGAGCAGCAAAAATACGCGAATATAACATCAAAAATCTTTTTATAAAACTCGTGCTATGTATAAATTTACAGTGCTAATGAATATGTTTTTTATCTGAATTACATCAGATGCTTGTTGTACGCATGCATAGTTATCCAAACAAATTTACAAGATCCTAACACACACTGAACAATAGCAGACCCTCACACGCCACCAATTATTATGAAATTAAACCAGTGAAGAAACTTTTGTTCGATGCTACGAACGTATACCGAAATAGATTTCAACTCGAGCAATTCCCACCTCACGACAGGGGAAAATGCTCAATAGATATCCATGGGGATAAGAAAGTAAAGTCTATTTCTAATTCAAATCCCGAGCATGGAACACATCACTTACATAACTACTGATGTAACCACACTCGGATCACTTCCAGTAGCTGCTAGAAAGTCTAGAACTTCACGTACCACATCAAAATGCAGGGACCAAAATCATGACATTCACTCCAAAGAGTACGCTATGGGATTTGCAAGCTGTAGCACAAGCACGTACGCTGGAGCACGACAGTGCCATATATATACCACAAGGTAGTACACCATTTTAAAGTTCGGCGTGTCATTATAAGGGTTTGAAAAGACTGACTAACAGGAAGGGCACAAAGAAGCAATCCCAGTCTAACTTTTCCGCCGCCTGCATGCATGTTTTTCGCCGTCCAAGTAAGATTAAGGTTATAAGTTAGTTTAAGCCTCCCTAACCGCTACAAAAATAGAGCGTATCGAAGAGAGGAAGGAGGAAGGCACCATTTAGTTTGGAGATAAGAAAATGAGGAATCTATGCTGAAGGGGCATAGAAACAGTAAGATGAGAAAGAAGTTCATGAAATAAGATTAAAGTTGAAGAAGAAAGTAAGAGATGCTGAAAAACAGGACAGCAGTGAACCGAAAAATGGGGGTCCTTAACATAACAAAAAAAAAAATTTCATTTCCACAAAAAGAAGGCCTACCTAACTCTCAGCTCGGGCCCTCACATTTTCCCCTGGGAGCGCTAATTCCCATAGATACAATAGTTGTATCCCCCTGAGGGGCGCCGTCCAAGTAATTAAATAGCTTAGGCGACGAAAAACATGCATGCTCCGGCAAAAATTTAGACTGGGATCATGGGGTGAGAAACAAATATTCCAGCAAGACAGAACATATCTAAGCAACACCGAAAAGGGCCAGTTCGCTTCACTGTAACGACATCAAGAGTGACATATGGTACAATATCGGTAAGAATGTGTGTGGATGAACACACTCAAACAGGAGCTAAGTGGCACATTCATCTACACATCAACTACAGTGAGGGCATTTCATGTACTTCTTGGAGACGGTGAGATCGATCGATGGTTCGGTCGGGGTGACGGCATTAGAAGTTTAAATGATCCTTTCCGTGCGTCCGACGCGCTAAGTCGGTCCCGGTCAGCAGTGGGCATTCCGTGACTACTCTCTCTTCTGCCGTCGTCTGGAGAATTTCTTCTGGCCATTACTGAAGCCGTTCGATGTGGGTCCCTCATGGAATGACCTAAAGGACACAGTGAGTTCTGAGTTGTGTCCTCGTGCTCAGCAGCCTTCAGGGCACAGCAGGTGGGTCTGAATAGACATGGCTGAAGAGAAAAGGGATTTTTACGGTTAAAAGATCTGCCTTGTTCGTGATGGACCATATGGATGAAGTTTTCACCGTAAAGACGACACTTCTTCATGATCAAATTTTAGACTAATTTTCTAAACGAGTATAAGAGGGAATGAATTACAACTAATACTTATTTCCACTCGTGAATGGGAACCCATAAACGTCCAGCAACAAAAGCATAAAAATCATCTCAAAAGTGAACAGTTATTCGTCGAGCGGTGCTCTTCGCGAGACCGAATATTTTCACCCGAAATAGGAGCTTTTTGATTAAATTTCTTGATGAAACTTTTTGGTATTACTTAAGCCCGTAGAGCTTCGGTACGTGCATTTCATAAATTACTCTTTGTTTTCCAGGATTATTCGACTGTTCTTCTATAATGCATCTGTCAATAGTTTAAGTTTTTATCTCTTCGAAGCTTTGCTAAAGGCACCTCTCGGTCAATCTTGCTCTATATCTCATAAATTCTGGTCTCTAAAATTTGTTTGTAGATCATTGAATCTGACACCCTGAGATTTCTGATTGCGTCAAGTTACAAAGGAGATCGATTTACGAACACTCTTCTGAGAATGAATTTTTTCATTAGTGTAAGACGAGCTTTACGTATACAGGGTTTTTTTTATTGATTATTATTTACGAACACTCTTCTGAGAATGAATTTTTTCATTAGTGTAAGACGAGCTTTACGTATACAGGTTTTTTTTATTGATTATTATTTACGAACACTCTTCTGAGAATGAATTTTTTCATTAGTGTAAGACGAGCTTTACGTATACAGGTTTTTTTTATTGATTATTATTTACGAACACTCTTCTGAGAATGAATTTTTTCATTAGTGTAAGACGAGCTTTACGTATACAGGTTTTTTTATTGATTATTGGAATTCCTCTCGGTCCAGTTGACTGAATACGGCTTCCGTAAGTGAAGACACTCCTTTACATTTTTTAACAATTTTTCGATAAGTCAAAAGGATTTGTGATCGAATTCACAACACAAAGCCAGCTCTTTATCTGGAAAATAAATAAACGTCAAACGGTCTTCGCGACAGGCCGTCGAATAAAGCAAGCAGGGAGTTTAAAAGGTGTTTTAGCATTGAGCCAGTGGTTATTTACAAAGACATTGACAAATTGATTTCAGGATACACTTATTTTTAAAAAGAAACAAGCTAGGAGAAATTGCCACAACAGAATTTCGAACAGTAACATCGGCTGAAGGTCCTGAAATAGAAAAAACGCTGGAAGCCAAATAACAGCGACGGCTACAAGTCAATTTAAGTTTGAAAGTATGAGAGGAAATTCCAAATCGTCTAAACTAACCCCGAAAACTACGACAATGTAAACGTTACCTCACTTATGCTGGGGAGCGAATGATGTGCTCGTCTCAGAGATTAATGAGTCATATGAACTTTCGAATCGAATTCACCAGGTAAAATATTACGGATCAATACTTAAGTTCACTCAACTGTATTTTTTAACACTTTGACTGTGGCTGATAAACTGAAGTTTAACATTCAGCTCAAATTTAAAGTCAATTTTACATAGCAAGCAATTTTAAAAGTACTAAACATCAACTGGATATTTTCATTTAGTTTTGACTGGGTCTTTTTAAAAATCGATTTATGACCACTGGTCGGTCAACAGCATATTGCAAACTCCCTCAGTGACCAAATAGGATTCACGTCGCAGTCAGTGTTAACGCTTTAGCACGTTGACTACGTTTGTGTGGTTGCTGCGGTGGGTTTGGCTAGGATGCTAGTAGCAGAATTGAAAAACTGACTGTACTGCTCAAATCCATTATTATCCTTCTAAAAAGTGTAGAAAAGCCAATTGCATGGGAACATTTTAACTCGAAAACTAAAATCAATTTTGTAAAAGGTGGTGAAATAATTGAAATGCTAATCATTTTATCCGGTGGGCATATGAGAAAATTATCTAGCATATGTCCCAATACGTCAACAAAGCTTAAACATGGTCGTAATTACGGGAAGACATAACGTTGATGCTACTGAAGTGAAGCTCGAAGAGAACAGAGAATTTCCAACAAAATACTGGAACCTGGAACCACTTCCATCAAGAAAGAAAAACGCAAAATATCTTGATTTAGTAACCTGCTGTGTGAGAGAGAAGGGTCTACACTATCCATAGAATCTATGAGCATCAAAATGATAACAAGACGGACACTAACACAACCTAAACAGGGAGTTAACCGTGTTTCTTTCACCTCCAGGATTTTATTACAACAGTATGTTGATCCTATTATTTTTTTAAATTAAATATAACAGCCGTGTGTCCGTTTGACAGGTGTTTTAAAAGAAAATGCTTTTTCATTTCAACTTTAAAATGTAAAAGAGCTGAATTCTACTGTATTTGCTATTAAATTGTTACTCGAACGATGAAAATGCTTTTTACGTATTACATAGATAAAATTTTATCGACCAGTAGTGTAAAGCCATTGATCAGCTTCAATAAAATGTTCTTAAAGTATTATAAAGAAAGTATTGTAGAAATGTTTTATGAATTGTTTTTCATGAATGAAGAACATTAAAATATGGATATATGAAGCATTCAACAATTTTGTCAAGCTCATGGAGCGAAACTTGAATCCAACAAAGTGGCTCGGAACACAACGAGCTCAGGTAAGGTACTTTGTTAAAAATTGCCGTCGGCATCTGACCCCTTTACTGCAATACTACGATTGCCATCTACGTGTCCAGGCAGGCTCATAGAAATCTAGGCGTCGTGGTCATGGATTTCGTTACATTCAAGATGGAGGAGAAAAAGAAAAAATGAAATAGAAAAGCATATTACGATAAAAACAAACATTTCGGATTATAAAAAAAAATTCATCATCAGTGCTATGAAAAACCATAAATCAAAGTGTTCAAAGTCTTCTGAATTAACACGAAAATAAGACGTTGACATAAAAATATTTTTAGAAACAAAAACTATAAAAATTTCATCAACCAATGGAAAGTTCCACCGCCGTGACATTTTTGATGGATAGAAGTGGTGTAATTAGGTTAGCTCGGGTGTATCGATATTTTCTAGAACGGGGTTATCATGATTTTGAAAAACCCTTGGATATAAGCATTAAACCTTTTTTGGTTAAATTTGTGCGTAAAAAAATCAGTTTTTCTTAATAATTCCTGGTAGGGTATGTAACTGAATCTCGGCCAACCAGCAGCACGCGTCATTAGATTAGAATACTTAGATTAATGAAACATTGATCTCAAGCATTATCTAGCAATTTCAGAAGGTTTGCTCTCACCTAATGATATTGCAAGAGAATACACGAGAACAATGTTTCTTACTGTTGATATTATAATATAATGATGCAGGCTAATATTGAGCTCAAATGACCTTGTATCGGAAATAGTTGAAGGAAATTGGAATTCTCTGTACACTTATTACAAAAAAGTAACAGTTCTCATATTAAGTGGTCACTCAAAGCCCAGTTAGCCCCATTCTATGAGAAATCAACGATCGATAGATTATCGCTAACTTAATTTAAGTCATTTGATTCATCACAAATAACGTGAATTCTCCAATCACGATTGTAACGTCACCATTTTTATGAGCATGCCTGTTGATGCATTAGGCACTGATGACGTTCGCCAGAGAGCAAGTCACCGCACCATGTAAGACAGCGACGACGCTGATGCCTGGTTGCGCAAAATTGTGCCGCTTCACACAGAAAAGTTGCGTATTAAATTTTATTTTAATTTTAAAGTGAATACGTACGCCTAGAGGGAATAAAGCGGTACGTGGACGTACACGCCACAAGCGACTACTTAGATGAACAGGACATTTTTGCGCAGCCGCTGCGCAGCACCGGCGCTCTCCGCCACGATGCGCAGATTGTTGACAGCCTACCCAGATGACGACGGCGATTTTTAACAACGTAGGTATGACTTCAGCGGGCGGAAGAAAGGAGAGGGCACACCACAGCGCTTGGATAACACTCAAAACTCGGGTAGAAGTGATCATGTTAGTAAATACTTCTTGGCTGTGGAGAGACAGATCGATGGTATGACTGGCTGTTGCGAGGTGAGGGAATGAAATTTCGCAGAGAACCTCCGCGGTCGTTGTTTGCAGCACCCGCTGACGATGATGGTCTCCTTGCTTCCTCCGGGACATTATCTTGACGAGAAGAGCGCATTGAGCGACCTGGATTATTGAACTGGAGTAACTCTAGGGTTCAGAGCGTTGAAAAAACACGAAAAAAATTTGAACCTCAATGAACCAGGGGCCCCTTGAGTAGATGTACATCAAAAGAACTGGAACACAAATGATAATTCAATACTTATCGTACTAGGTAACACAAAATAACGAATAATTGGGTACAAATCTGCACTGGTATATCTAGCATTTTTCACATCGTGCAAATTTGATATGGTACACGTATCTGGAAAAAACATGTAGCATATCAGAAGAAACGTAGATTCTTCAACAGGGCGGCAGTGATCTGAAGCTTCTGGAGAATTAATACACCAGGCAAGATAGAACAAAGTTAAAATACCAAAACTATGATAGACTTGAACAGAAAATGTGACATTTAAGAAAAATACACAATGATTTCACTGCACAATTACTGGCCCCTTCACTGCGGGTGTTTCAGACTTATGCTCTGAGGAGCAACCATTTATGTAACAGCCGCAGCGAAGAGGTCAAGATATAAGATTTCATTTTAATAAATATACCATAACACACGCACAAAATCCCGATAAGAAAATACAACAATTTCACCATCAAAAGCCGCCATCAGCCCGAACAAACATAATGGCAATAAGCTCCAATTTGAAGAAGCTACAACATTTCAATAAACCTAGTTTTCATTCCGGTTACCTTAAAAATAGCAGTATGATTTGGATATTTCATGTCCGCAATTTGACCGTACAAGCTTTAATGAATCTTGAAAACGATACATTAGGAAGTGTGACAAGGAAGCATAGTGATAGCATACCATGCAAGAGGATAAAACATGAAGACGTCGGCCAAAAGAGTAAAAAAATCCACGATCACGAAACGCGGAAAAAATGGCCCTTTTTTCAGTTACACTTTCGAGAAATCATTTCTTCAGTGGCGGCAAATTTTCTAGACTTATCATGAACAAACCGGGCTTATATGATATCTTGCGTGATTATAGCAGCCCTTGTTGCTGATGGTCATTTTTGATCACTGAACATCACTTTCCAGGACTAATACATGACATGTTCAAGCCAATTCAAATTTGTCTGTTTTTTTTCGGGTTGCAGAAAATTATAGGTACTCCCTGAAGCTCTCGATTTCAGTTATCAGATGGGCAAAAATTTTTCTCAATTTTCCGTACCAATAACACTCCTGTTTAGCATCAGAATCATTTAATTCTTCATAAGATGAGAGTATTAGCTCTTTAATGCGTACATGACCTATCGGTAAGTTGAAATTATACAACCATTCGACCGGATAACTTCTTAATTTTCTGATAAAAAATTTTTCACCATGTTCCCTAAACAACTGATCGGATCATCTTGCCAAAAAGGTTTTCAAAATGGCTGCGTAAAATGCGCGTCAAAAGTCTCCGAAAAAGGTCCACAAAACGACGTCACTTCTGTTTTCGCAAAACCCAAACGAAGTGGGCGCAAAAAGGGTCCGGGTGAAGAAGGCTCTAGTGAGCGAAACAAACGGTGAGGAGGGTGGCTACAACACAAAGATAAATTTCGTCCCCATCGAAAGCTGACGTTTCTTCTACTTTCGACGTTATTCAGGGAAGAACAGGGGAAATTGGGGAACGTGTAGAAAAGGGAAGGAAAAACCAAATAATCTAAGCACTCTGTATCGAACTAGGTATTTTTCGAACAAATCCATGAATATTTTTCCACGAAAAGGACAACGACGAAGTTAGCCTGCAGGAAGGTTGTGGGATCTAAGGCATGGAGGTACGGGTTAACCCAAAACGGAAACTTGATGACATGAAGAGTCAGCATCGTTTGTCAAGGTTGACAACTTTTACAGTACAACGAGCGCCAGAATCTTCGAAGCATGCTAGATGAAAAACGTACTAGGCAGGTTGTAGAGACAAACATTCAGCCATGAGAATAAGAAATGCAATCGGAGGTGAAGGGTTGAGTCTACCGGTCTTTGCCACAAGGTTTATATACTTCTCGGTTGCGGAGACAGAGATCGACGAAGGCGATTGCGCTGGGGAGAATGCGGTGAAGGCAATAGACGATTGTGATCTGTTTCGAAATCTGTTGCACTTCCTCCACTCCTCCCAGAAATCCTTCCGTCTTCCACTTCACGGCCTCGTTGCCTCATTGATTGACCTTCGGTGAGAGGGAAGTGGGTACACGCGGGCTTACGAACTCTGTTTTTGACACTTATATTGTCGACATCATACTGCGTGAAAGTAGACTACGTTATCGCAATTTTTCACTAATATTGTTATTCAATTTTCCAAGCACAATGTTACGTGATGCTCGTTGACTGAAAAATAAACTCGAAAGAAGAAAACAAGTTTAGAACTTATCAGAGAAATGCCAGAAAAACGAACACTTGACAATGAAACTCTTCGTCTTGCTTGTTATTTTCCTTGCCTGCATTTAATTGCTATCTGACCTTCCAAATAAGCCAAGCACGATATTCATCAGAATAAAATACATCAAGTACTAATTCTAAGCCAGCAAAGACGGGATGAGGAGCAGAAAAACAGCGCAGAAAGGCAGAACAACAGCACGAACGAAAAAACTCATCAAGGATAACACAGGTCTCTGCAAAATTCTAGTCAAAAGGTCTTAGGTTAACGAAACGCTCAAATTCCGGCAAGGTATCGGAACAAAGGTTACTCAAGACAGATACTGGGAGGGAAGTTCTTCAACCAACGTATGCGATGAACTCGAAACCATAACTGGGATGCAGAATATCACTCTGACGTGACGGTCAGAATATCTCAGGACGAGGACAACAGCAAGCAAGGCGAAGGGAACACTGACAGTGAGGCGAAACGTAAAAGTGTAACCTTTTTGTTGGTGTCGTCCGTAAAAGATGTGTAAAGAGGAAAAAACAGCGCGAACACAAAGAAAAACATCGAAGTGGGCGACACACACACGAGTGGCTTGATGTGTCAACCCATTTTCACTCACAAGTATATATGGTCGGAACCAGCACATAGATGTGAACACCAATCAGGCACAAAAAGTCTGTCCTATTGATAAAAATACGTCACATCCACAAAATGTCGCTCTATTTCGTGTCATGATGCGATAAATGAATATCGAAGCACGATTTGTTTGAACAGACAGGCAAAAACATGTGCCAAACGGAGAATTATGAGAACACTACTTCTGAATTGCTGTTGACGCTGTTGCTGCTGTTGGTGCAGATCCGATCTTCTGTACTGCGATCTGTGAGAACTGGAATGAAGCTGAACTTGGTGCTGATTCTGATGATGGCTGCTTATACTGCTTGAATGGGAAGGATAGTGTTGCGTAGAATGTTGGCGGTGCAGTTGAGGTTGAGGTTGGTGCTGTACAGAGTTGGATCTTTGGTAAGATCTTCTTGGCCGCGGAGACGCAGGTGTCACTCTGTAATTTCCCGTTCTAGACGAAGCATTGTAAGAAGGCTCTAAAACAGCAGAGGCTACTTCGGCCCATCTCGGATAAGATCTGGATGGTCTCAGAACTGCGTTGCGACCACCGACACCGATTTCGCCTTCTTCGGGAGTGGACACTCTCAGCGACTGACCTGGTGATACACTGGCCTGGTTACCTCGTCACAGAGGGCCACACACACACAGACATCGTGACTCCATCACATGACTATTTTAGTTTTGATTCTCGGTTTTGGGATTGACCATACTCGTGCAAGTATATATGTGGCCAACGGTACATAAATATTGAAGTGTCAATAATGAAACGCTCTCATGCACTCCCCGCGAACTGGTGGACTTTGTGGTGGTTGGGTTGTGTATGCATAGAGTGGATGTAGTTAACTTCTGTATGAATCTTGTTACGTCAAGCGTGAAATTTTCTAAAAACATAGGTGTTCACTCACGATACGGGATAGTTTCCATGTAATACTCGTAGCGATAGATTTTACTGAGCAAAATCAACGGCAAAGTATAACACTGGACTGCCCGGTCAAATCGCCACGCACAAACAAGTATGTCTGTTGTAGTTATTGTGGTGCACGGACGATTCTACTTTTTTACAATTTCAGCCGAAGTTTATCCCTAACCTGCTGATGTGCTGGAAGCAGTTCACAAGGCTCTTTACATTTACATCCTTCTGATGGTTGTCTTGGACAAGGGAAATACAACACGGGGCACAAAGTATGTTAAGCTACGAACTCTGTCCAACTCTAGTTTAGACAGCGATACATAGTCGTACTGGATCAAGGTTAGAATTCCAAGCCTAACTACATGGACACTAATCAACGTTTACTTTTCCTGTCATATACGGGAAAACAGAGGCAAACGGAAACAAGCATTGGCGTAAACAAACTACATTGGAAACATTTCACAATTTACTGGTCTGCGTATTTGTACAAAAGTATGTTCCAGAATTAACGCATGGACTATCGTATTAAAACCTTAACTAGATTACTTCGAAACTCTACGAAATATTTGCCTGCGTTCCTGGTTTGTGAATATCAGTTTCATCCTAGAATTTAATTTTAATATCAGTTTCACAAAAGGTGTCCATGAATCATCGTTTAACTCAATGAGATTTTAAATCTTGGGGATATGAAAAAAACGAGGCTGCGTTGATGGACAAGCGCGCATTGGCAGAGTAGATCTAAAATGATAAAGAGTGAAGAAATCCCATTATTTGAAACGACTTGCGCAGTATCAATAAATTGATTACTCGAAGATTCGTTTTAGCGTTGCAAATGACGCCTTTGTGTAAATAAATCCTCGAGGTAGGATGGTTGGGAGAGCTAAAATCGGAGATTTTCGTAAAGGACGACTGCTAGCTTTGGCATACCAGTGTGTGGTGTGGTGGATTTGTGTAGATTTGCGTGTTTCATGAGTGGTGAAGTCATTGGATTTGTGTGGATTTGCGTGCTTCATGAGTGGTCAAGTCGGTGGATTTGTGCGGATTTGCGTGTTTCATGAGTGGTTAGGTCATTGGATTTGTGCGGATTTGCGTGTTTCATGAGTGATCAAGTCATTGGATTTGTGCGGATTTGCGTGTTTCATGAGTGGTCAGGTCATTGGATTTGTGCGGATTTGCGTGTTTCATGAGTGGTCAGGTCATTGGATTTGTGTGGATTTCCGTGTTTCATGAGTGGTCAGGTCATTGGATTTGTGCGGATTTGCGTGTTTTATGGGTGGTCAGGTCATTGGATTTGTGCGGATTTGCGTGTTTCATGAGTGGTCAGGTCATTGGATTTGTGTGGATTTCCGTGTTTCATGAGTGGTCAGGTCATTGGATTTGTGCGGATTTGCGTGTTTCATGAGTGGTCAGGTCATTGGATTTATGTGGATTTCCGTGTTTCATGAGTGGTCAGGTCATTGGATTTGTGCGGATTTGCGTGTTTCATGAGTGGTCAGGTCATTAGATTTGTGTGGATTTGCGTGTTTCATGAGTGGTCAGGTCATTAGATTTGTGTGGATTTCCGTGTTTCATGAGTGGTCAGGTCATTGGATTTGTGCGGATTTGCGTGTTTCATGAGTGATCAAGTCATTGGGTTTGTGGGGATTTGTGTATCTCTGGATTGATCAAGTCCTTTGTTTATTTATCGAGGTTTTTATGCGATTTCTTTCAGAGGGTCACTTGATGGCACAAACATTTTCACGGATAAGTGTGTATGTGAACTATTCGAGGAAACTATTTGACCGATAAAATATCAATACGAGGTTTTGCAACGCGTTTAATGTAATACATTTTGTGCAATAACTCTCGCAAAACTGATTAGCAGAGAAATATTCACTTTCAAGCGAAAATCGAAGTATTGATGAGAAGGATAACGCAAAAAAATGCGCTAGATGATTTTTTGTGTAATTTTCGATCGTTTATAGATCTCCCATTTCGAAATTAGGACTTTGTGAATGCGTAATTAAAATGACTTTTCTTTTTCATAAAGCTTTTAATCGAGAATTATTGGAGTTAAAAATTGTTTGAGCCTTTTTTAAAAAAAATACTTGTCTCCATTAGCTTGTAAGTGATAATCACGGTCCATAGATTAATAACAAAGTTTAAATTGATTAAAGGCCACGACAGTCCGAAGTTACTTCCCATGAGAAAGAGACTTCACGCCCTAACGTTTTAGAATACTGCACAGGGAAAGCATAACTTTTAGAAAGCCTTAAGCATACATGAGGTTTTGGAAATAAACGCAGCTGTTGGGGACCTGGGAGTGATGGCCGAACACTACGGAGATACAGGCTGAGGGAAAGCACAAAAACTAGAACCAAATGCAAGAAACTTATGTACTTCGTGAGTGGGGCGAGGGAGAAATGGGCCTTGGGTCCAACTGTTGATAGCTTCTAAACCTTCTCCCTCCCTGGTCACGGCACCCACTATCGTCAGAGTAACAAGTATTGGTGTAACCAATCGCATTTTCAGGGGCTATGTGCAGGCAAAGGCCCGATCTGGAGACACTGTTTCGGTGGGAGTGGGCATGGTCTGCGTAGGGGAGAGGATAGTGGCCGTGACTTCTTTGACTGGCGCGCCTTCCGTCTTGTTGCGAGAGACGCCGGAACGCAGAGCCGGAGTCGCTACGACTCTGTCTCAATGACTGGCCTGCGTAACACAGCCACATCGCCTTAGCCTCTTTACCAGGGAATGTGGTCTTAGATATTAGGGAAATTTAGCTCCGAATATTTTTATCCTTTGATGATCATAAAATATGGACAAAAACGGGTAAGAGAAGTTTAACTGAGGGATTGCTTTTTAGTCATCAAGATTGCACTTCACTCACTCAATCGCTCTCTCTTTTAGGGTAAGAAGCTGAACAAATTTTCTCCAACACAGTTTAAGTAATCAAAAGCGACGTGTTCTGCGTAAAAATTTGTATCACGTTTTGGAATATTTGAGCGAGCTATTAAGATTGCTTATAATCCTGGAAACTATAGAAGTTAAAACTAACCCAATCATTTCGAAGCTTGGACACGTAACTCTGTCTTTTATTTTCCATACGGATGCAAACATGACTCCATTTAATTGGCGAAGCAACGTGGAATAACATCGTTTCGTTTTCTCGGGTAAACAATGTTGAATACTCGCGAATAGAAATTTCTTTTATTTCCTGTGAACATCAGCAGAAATTGCCTTGTAGTCCGAAGAGCTTTAGTAGGCAACATAAAATCCATGAGCTATCTTATCGAGGCGCGTTGTGTCGACTTTTCGTCAAGTTCGGTCACACAATGTGAAGATCTTCTACAGCATGTTAGATCCCCCAAAAATAAGTTATTCAATTACCTGACAAACCAGTAAGTTTTTAAATCAAGCAATATTGCTACTTAAGTTCATGGGCTGATATTTCATTTGTATACATAGTAGTGTTTCCTTAATAATATGCGAGGGTATATCGAAAGACGTTAACGGGACTTCTGAATTGGTCAAAAACGTCCGGTAAAGCCATGTACCCGAGAATGACTTTACAGCTATGCCCAAAAATGATCCTTTCGGTCTAATTTTTACAACTCAGAAATCATTGAATATGGTCAGATTGCTCAAAGCTCAAAAGTTAATTCTAACCTGTAAAAATCTCACAACCCTAAGTGGCCGATCTTTCAGAGGTATGAGAGGACTCAAATGCCGATTAGATGGTAGTAACTGCGATGATCTTAATATTAATACAAATTTTAACAGGGAATGCTTAGTATTTACAAACTAACGACAAGTTACACTAGTACTAAGATGAAACGAAAACGATCGAAAGTTCATCGTTTTCACGGCCTGAACATTCCTCATAAGCGAATTAAAAGTTTAAAACAAATATTTTATTTACAGTGGCAGACCTTATCTCAAGGATACGGCCTATAAACGAGGCTCTGCGATATTACGGTTCTGTCTGGAGGTGTTAATTTTGATCGTTTTGTTAAACGCTACACGCCACTAATACTTTTATTTGATCTGAAACTTCATATTGCAAGCGTAGGAAATTAAAGTGTTTCATTTAAACGCTACACACAGCGAATATTTCCAATTGATCTGAAGCGTCAGACTGCACGCATAGGAAATTAAAGTCGGCTTCGTTAAACGCTTGGCGTAGCCAATATTTTTAATTGATCTGAAACTTCAGATTACGAACGTAGGAAATTAAAGTGTTTCATTTAAACGCTACACACTGCCAATATTTTCAATTGATCTGAAACTTCAGATTGGTTGCGTAAGAAACAAGTCCGTTTTGTTCAACGCTTGGCGCAGCCAATGTTTCCAATTGATCGGAAATTTCAGGTTGCAAGCGCTAGAAATAAATGTCCGTTTCGTTTACGCTACACACTGCCAATATTTACAATTGATCTGAAACTTCAGATTGCACGCGTAGAAAATTATGGTTTATCATATGCTAGTTACGAGGTATGAGGAGTGATGAAGCATTTAAAGAGGTGAGCGTCTAGTAAGTATAGGAACCAACCATTCAAAGTTAAACATTCAGATTAAAAAATTAATTTATATAACGAATTACTATATTCATCGGAAATTTAGAAATTTACTTTAAAAAATTTAGGGAAAAAAGAATTTGCATGCAATTTTTTCAACTGGTTGAAACGTACAGACATTAAACTATCACAAGCGTGAAACAACTGAACTGAAACTTTAAAATTTTGAAAGAATTTTAAATGAATAAATTTTCCGTAACGGAGTGAAAAAGAGCCCCATTCTTCAATGACTCGGTACGTGAAGAAAAAAAACTACATCTGATATAATCACGGGGTAATTAAACCAATTTTACATTAGCTTATCAGAACACCTTGAGTTTTATATTATTCCTCTCCTGCTCTTCTAGATCTAAATCTGTAAAAGAATCAACGTTTATTAATAGAATTGACTAATGAAATTGGCTGTCCCAAATGAAAAAATGATTGTTATAAAATGATCAGATTTAAATTCACTGTTTAAAATTGAACTGTTATGAAATTGACTGCTCTAAATGAATGGATGGACAATTTAAAAATCCTCGGGTTGAAATTGTTATAAAATATACTTTCAATATCTTGACTTTCAATATCTTGACTTTCAATGCCTTGACTTTCAATATCTTGACTTTCAATATCTTGACTTTCAATATCTTGCCTTTCAATATCTTGCCTTTCGTTAACTTGACTTTCAATATCTTGACTTTCAATATCCTGACTTTCAATATCTTGACTTTCAATATCTTGACTTTCAATATCTTGACTTTCAATATCTTGACTTTCAATATCTTGACTTTCAATATCTTGACTTTCAATATCTTGACTTTCAATATCTTGACTTTCAATATCTTGACTTTCAATGCCTTGACTTTCAATATCTTGACTTTCAATGCCTTGACTTTCAATATCTTGACTTTCGTTATCTTGACTTTCAATATCTTGACTTTCAATATCTTGACTTTCAATATCTTGACTTTCAATATCTTGACTTTCAATATCTTGACTTTCAATATCTTGCCTTTCAATATCTTGACTTTCAATATCTTGACTTTCAATATCTTGACTTTCAATATCTTGACTTTCAATATCTTGACTTTCAATATCTTGACTTTCAATATCTCGACTTTCAATATCTCGACTTTCAATATCTCGACTTTCAATATCTCGACTTTCAATATCTCGACTTTCAATATCTCGACTTTCAATATCTTGACTTTCAATATCTCGACTTTCAATATCTCGACTTTCAATATCTTGCCTTTCGTTATCTTGACTTTCAATATCTTGACTTTCAATATCTTGACTTTCAATATCTTGACTTTCAATATCTTGACTTTCAATATCTTGACTTTCAATATCTTGACTTTCAATATCTTGACTTTCAATGCCTTGACTTTCAATATCTTGACTTTCAATGCCTTGACTTTCAATATCTTGACTTTCAATGTCTTGACTTTCAATACCTTGACTTTCAATGCCTTGACTTTCAATATCTTGACTTTCAATGTCTTGACTTTCAATATCTTGACTTTCAATATCTTGACTTTCAATATCTTGACTTTCAATATCTTGACTTTCAATATCTTGACTTTCAATATCTTGACTTTCAATATCTTGACTTTCAATATCTTGACTTTCAATATCTTGACTTTCAATATCTTGACTTTCAATATCTTGACTTTCAATATCTTGACTTTCAATATCTTGACTTTCAATATCTTGACTTTCAATATCTTGACTTTCAATATCTTGACTTCCAATATCTTGACTTTCAATGCGTTGACTTTCAATATCTTGACTTTCAATGTCTTGACTTTCAATATCTTGACTTTCAATATCTTGCCTTTCAATATCTTGCCTTTCGTTATCTTGACTTTCAATATCTTGACTTTCAATGCCTTGACCTTCAATATCTTGACTTTCAATGCCTTGACTTTCAATATCTTGACTTTCAATATCTTGACTTTCAATGCCTTGACTTTCAATATCTTGACTTTCAATGCCTTGACTTTCAATATCTTGACTTTCAATATCTTGACTTTCAATGCCTTGACCTTCAATATCTTGACTTTCAATGCCTTGACCTTCAATATCTTGACTTTCAATGCCTTGACTTTCAATATCTTGACTTTCAATATCTTGACTTTCAATATCTTGACTTTCAATATCTTGACTTTCAATATCTTGACTTTCAATATGTTGTCTTTCAATATCTTGACTTTCAATATCTTGACTTTCAATATCTTGACTTTCAATATCTTGACTTTCAATATCTTGCCTTTCAATATCTTGACTTTCAATATCTTGACTTTCAATATCTTGACTTTCAATATCTTGACTTTCAATATCTTGCCTTTCAATATTTTGACTTTCAATATCTTGACTTTCAATATCTTGACTTTCAATATCTTGACTTTCAAGATCTTGACTTTCAATATCTTGACTTTCAATATCTTGACTTTCAATATCTTGACTTTCAATGCCTTGACTTTCAATATCTTGACTTTCAATATCTTGACTTTCAATATCTTGACTTTCAATATCTTGACTTTCAATATCTTGACTTTCAATATCTTGACTTTCAATATCTTGCCTTTCAATATCTTGCCTTTCAATATCTTGCCTTTCAATATCTTGACTTTCGATATCTTGACTTTCAATATCTTGCCTTTCAATATCTCGACTTTCAATATCTTGACTTTCAATATCTTGACTTTCAATATCTTGACTTTCAATATCTTGACTTTCAATATCTTGACTTTCAATATCTTGACTTTCAATATCTTGCCTTTCAATATCTTGACTTTCAATATCTTGACTTTCAATATCTTGACTTTCAATATCTTGACTTTCAATATCTTGACTTTCAATATCTTGACTTTCAATGCCTTGACTTTCAATATCTTGACTTTCAATATCTTGACTTTCAATGCCTTGACTTTCAATATCTTGACTTTCAATATCTTGACTTTCAATATCTTGACTTTCAATATCTTGACTTTCAATGCCTTGACTTTCAATGCCTTGACTTTCAATATCTTGACTTTCAATATCTTGACTTTCAATATCTTGACTTTCAATATCTTGACTTTCAATGCCTTGACTTTCAATATCTTGACTTTCAATATCTTGACTTTCAATATTTTGACTTTCAAGATCTTGACTTTCAAGATCTTGACTTTCAAGACCTTGACTTTCAATGCCTTGACTTTCAATATCTTGACTTTCAATATCTTGACTTTCAATATTTTGACTTTCAAGATCTTGACTTTCAAGATCTTGACTTTCAAGACCTTGACTTTCAAGAACTTGACTTTCAATATCTTGACTTTCAAGAACTTGACTTTCAATGTCTTGACTTTCAATATCTTGACTTTCAATATCTTGACTTTCAATATCTTGACTTTCAAGATCTTGACTTTCAAGATCTTGACTTTCAAGACCTTGACTTTCAAGAACTTGACTTTCAATATCTTGACTTTCAAGAACTTGACTTTCAATATCTTGACTTTCAATATCTTGACTTTCAATGTCTTGACTTTCAATGTCTTGACTTTCAATATCTTGACTTTCAATATCTTGACTTTCAATATTTTGACTTTCAAGATCTTGACTTTCAAGATCTTGACTTTCAAGACCTTGACTTTCAAGAACTTGACTTTCAATATCTTGACTTTCAAGAACTTGACTTTCAATATCTTGACTTTCAATATCTTGACTTTCAATATCTTGACTTTCAATATCTTGACTTTCAATGCCTTGACTTTCAATATCTTGACTTTCAATATCTTGACTTTCAATATCTTGACTTTCAATATCTTGACTTTCAAGATCTTGACTTTCAAGATTTTGACTTTCAAGACCTTGACTTTCAAGACCTTGACTTTCAAGAACTTGACTCTCACGAAATTGACTCTCACGAAATTGACTTTCACGGAATTGACTTTCACGGAATTGACTTTCACGGAATTGACTTTCACGGAAGTGACTTTCGCCTGTGGGATCTCAACACTTTTACAAAATCGCGAAATAGACTCATAAAACTGACTCATAAAACTGACTCATAAAACTGACTCATAAAACTGACTCATAAAACTGACTCATAAAACTGACTCATAAAACTGACTCATAAAACTGACTCATAAAACTGACTCATAAAACTGACTCATAAAACTGACTCATAAAACTGACTCATAAAACTGACTCATAAAACTGACTCATAAAACTGACTCATAAAACTGACTCATAAAACTGACTCATAAAACTGACTCATAAAACTGACTCATAAAACTGACTCATAAAACTGACTCATAAAACTGACTCATAAAACTGACTCATAAAACTGACTCATAAAACTGACTCATAAAACTGACTCATAAAACTGACTCATAAAACTGACTCATAAAACTGACTCATAAAACTGACTCATAAAACTGACTCATAAAACTGACTCATAAAACTGACTCATAAAACTGACTCATAAAACTGACTCATAAAACTGACTCATAAAACTGACTCATAAAACTGACTCATAAAACTGACTCATAAAACTGACTCATAAAATTGACTCATAAAACTGACTCATAAAACTGACTCATAAAACTGACTCCTAAAACTGACTCATAAAACTGACTCACAAAACTGACTCATAATACTGACTCATAAAACTGACTCATAAAATTGACTCATAAAGTTAATTGACTCATAAACTCAATTGTCTCATAAAATTGACTCAACTCCTACAGATGGGTTTCATGAAATTCACTGTTATGTCAGAAAGAAATGACTGCTGTTTAATATTCGGATAGAAATAACGAGCAGTACGATCATCCCTCACGACATAACAAGAGAGCAATGTTAAGTACTTAAGTATAGTCGTGGATTTCATTTTTGTGCCTCGCTCAAAATCATACTTTCGAAACTCTTTTAATCACTGCATTGAATTCCCCAGTGTTACTAAATTTTTGCCGTTGGCTTGATTGTTTTCAGCAGTGCAAAAAATTTATCTTAGAGGTCCACAGTGCTTTAATTTTCTTTCCAAGGAGCACAGGCAACGAAATGTTTACTCAGATGTGCTCAGATGTTTACTTCACAGAAATTAAAGACCGAAATTCACCAAGAGATTTCTAAAATTCAAATAAATTCATATTGCATGACCTTTTAATTATGTCTCGTAAAACATTGTAAAATCTTTTCGTGAGCGCACGTGCCTCGGTATGCGAGATCAACACTCGTAAAAAATTCACTTTTTTACAAAAGATTTGAACTCGAGAGAAATTAAAATTCAGGAGGCGAGATTAGCAAGATTATCATTAGGTGGTTAGAACTCAGCTCCTGTAAACGAGATCAATACTCATAAGTACGAAATGAGCACTGAGTAAAAGGAATGAACACCTGAGATATCAACTTCAGGAAGTGAAATGAGCAAGTTAAGGACTCGGTGTGAAACATATACAAGATGAGCTCTGGATATACATACAAAATGGGCACTCAATAAATGGAATGAGAACCTGATATATTTATAATTTGCTTATAAAACCCGCCCTCGATGTACGATATATTTATACTAGGCTTGTAAAACCAGCCCTCGATGTACGATATATTTATACTTGGCTTGTAAAACCAGCCCTCGATGTACGATATATTTATACTTGAAACCAGCCCTCGATGTACGATATATTTATACTAGGCTTGTAAAACCAGCCCTCGATGTACGATATATTTATACTAGGCTTGTAAAACCAGCCCTCGATGTACGATATATTTATACTTGGCTTGTAAAACCAGCCCTCGATGTACGATAAATTTATACTAGGTTTTACAAAACCAGCCCTCGATGTACCATATATTTATACTAGGCTTGTAAAACCAGCCCTCGATGTACGATATATTTATACTTGGCTTGTAAAACCAGCCCTCGATGTACGATAAATTTATACTTGGGTTGGAAAACCAGCCCTCGATGTACGAGGTTAGAATCTGGTACGAATATTGAGCAGGCATGTGGTACGTGGGAGTAGCAGAGGCACTTCAATTCTGTTGGCATAGTATGGTTCTTTTTTTAAGTACGCAGCGTTTAGGTCGAGAGTTTATAGACGAGTTAAGACGAACATGGTACAAAGACAAGCTGGACGCACGCGAAAAATATTTTCAAACCTCAGAACATTTTGTTTTTTGTATGCTAAGCACGAACAGAAGAGCATGCACGAATTCACTGAAACTTGGAAATATTTAGACTAGACTGAACGCTGGCACACTCTGAAAAAGTCAACGAAACGCAGCAGACACGAGAACATTTGTCGAGTAGTCCAAAGTTGACACGTGAACGTAAAATAATTCGGTTAGTTGCTGTGAAAATGAAAAGCCCAGAAATACACGTGTATCGAAGGATCAAACGTGAAAGTGTGTGCGTGGAGCCACAATAAAGCTTTAAGCATTTAATTAAGCAAAGAGTTTGGCTCAGAGACACTGGTTTTGGTGGACACAAAAGATTCAGCTAATGACAGCCAAACAGAGGAAGTTCAAAAACAACTACAAATTTCTCTGAAAAAAAACGTGTTACTTTGAGAAAAAATTGCTATTCTATTTCACTGCTACGGGACACGAGGTGTGATCTCCTGGATCTAAATATTACTACAGCCAGGCAAGAGAGGGCTTAAAATTACGTACTTTTTCGGATCCTCGTGGGTGCTCCCAGTCGCTTCCCAGAGCCTCCCCCGACGGGCTCTACGTCGGCCTGGAAGAAAGGCAAAATCGTCTGAAAAAGCACCACTTTTTTCGAAGTGTCGTAAGGGATATATTGCGTCAGAAACAGCGAGAAAATCGTGCCCCCTTAGCATGGATGCACTAAAAAAAATACTCTCATGAGCTTTAGTTCAGAATTTAAAGCCGCGTTTCTTTCATGATTATTATTATTATTGAAATAATCGTTAGCTTAGTTAGCCTCGAACTCCGTAGGCACAACAAAGACGATCTCAAGAGAACAAAAAAATATCCATTTACTTTGCATTGAATAAAACGGAAATCTAAGCAGAGTAAAGAAAAGAAAACGCAAACGGAAATCTAAGATTTTCCGCTGGATACCCTGCGCTTAGAAACAGTAAACCAGCAAGGGAGAGATAGAAAAGGCAAAGATGAGAAAATAAAGACTGCATAACAACTAAAGGAAATAAAATGGGCTCGAAAGACACACGTCCTAAAGCTCTTTTTATAGCTGTTCCATTGGCATGGGACGCCAGTCCCACTGGCATGGGACGCCAGTCCCACTGGCATGGGACGCCAGTCCCACTGGCATGGGACGCCAGTCCCACTGGCATGGGACGCCAGTCCCACTGGCATGGGACGCCAGTCCCACTGGCATGGGACGCCAGTCCCACTGGCATGGGACGCCAGTCCCACTGGCATGGGACGCCAGTCCCACTGGCATGGGACGCCAGTCCCACTGGCATGGGACGCCAGTCCCACTGGCATGGGACGCCAGTCCCACTGGCATGGGACGCCAGTCCCACTGGCATGGGACGCCAGTCCCACTGGCATGGGACGCCAGTCCCACTGGCATGGGACGCCAGTCCCACTGGCATGGGACGCCAGTCCCACTGGCATGGGACGCCAGTCCCACTGGCATGGGACGCCAGTCCCACTGGCATGGGACGCCAGTCCCACTGGCATGGGACGCCAGTCCCACTGGCATGGGACGCCAGTCCCACTGGCATGGGACGCCAGTCCCACTGGCATGGGACGCCAGTCCCACTGGCATGGGACGCCAGTCCCACTGGCATGGGACGCCAGTCCCACTGGCATGGGACGCCAGTCCCACTGGCATGGGACGCCAGTCCCACTGGCATGGGACGCCAGTCCCACTGGCATGGGACGCCAGTCCCACTGGCATGGGACGCCAGTCCCACTGGCATGGGACGCCAGTCCCACTGGCATGGGACGCCAGTCCCACTGGCATGGGACGCCAGTCCCACTGGCATGGGACGCCAGTCCCACTGGCATGGGACGCCAGTCCCACTGGCATGGGACGCCAGTCCCACTGGCATGGGACGCCAGTCCCACTGGCATGGGACGCCAGTCCCACTGGCATGGGACGCCAGTCCCACTGGCATGGGACGCCAGTCCCACTGGCATGGGATGCCAGTCCCACTGGCATGGGACGCCAGTCCCACTGGCATGGGACGCCAGTCCCACTGGCATGGGACGCCAGTCCCACTGGCATAGGACGTGAGTCCCATTGGCATTGGACGCCAGTCGCATTGACATAGGATAGACCAATTTAACTAACCGAAACCTATTGCACACCGAATGTCCCCTTAGAGGTCATAACATTACCATGCATGTACTAAACAGGAAGGGTTGATTTTGTTACACTGTATTCGCTTCCATGATTCTGGTACACTCAAAATTGTTCCAATTGATGATAATGACATTGAAGACTATTGCGCAAAACTTTGACATGTAAGTAGATTACCCTTCAATTCACCAAAGAAATTTGACCATTCGCTTCGCGTGCGTTCTGTAAGTTCTTAACTTTCATTGTACTCGATGAATTGCTAGTTAAATTTTAACGCGAGATAATTCGTCTGAGCAATCGTTTTAACTCCAATTTATTCCACAAGTTTTGTGTAAGCAGTATGCATCCCACAAGTGCACGACACACGTGCTTGTATGGTTGTGAACATGTGAGGAAGAACTAAGAAAAGGCCTTCTTGGTGGTAACTTGAACCTGATGAAACACCTCAAGTTAGGATCTAATTAAACAAATCACTTCATAACTCAACATATTTCCAAAAAACTCCCACTGTTTCAACAAACTTCCAAAAAACTCCCACTGTTTCAACAAACTTCCAAAAAACTCCCACGACTGCAATTAGGCTCACCATTAAAGCATTCAACGTCACTTCACGAGCACCGACATACGGTAACGTGAGGTCAAGCATACGATACTCTAAGGAAGTATTTCTAAAAATTTTCATTCTACAAAAGAGGTCATGATGAGGAGACCTTTTCTCTGGTCATTTTGTACACCTCTAAAATGTTCTAAGTTTCTAAATTGCCTCTTCCTCAGAAATTTCTTGCCTCCAAAAAATGGCCCCCACAAAAAAGGGGCTCATTCATCAAAATGTTTTAGCTATTCTCATTTATTGCATTTTTTCAGGGCAAAAAGAAGTATTCACAATCAGAAACGCAATTTCAATTCTGAAAACTACGGAAGACGTACAAATTTCTAACATATGCGGCCCCTCATTGCTAAGAACATGCAACCATTGTTGAAATACTGCCAATGCAAACCAAACAAACTGCCAAGATATGGGATCTCACATCTGTGATAAGTCCTCTTTGCAGTAAATTTAATGTACTGGTGCTTGAGCCTGAGCATAACTTTTCTCCTATTTCTGCCCAAGAGTCTTTGAGTGACTGATGTGTGACGGCACGGGACTTGTGTGCAATCCAAGAATGGGTGATTTTGCTCATTTTTGATGTGTTAGTCTGCCGTATCCTAAAGCTCCACAGGCTCATCTAAATTCCCGTCGACGCGTTCCTGTGTCAAATTTTATTGTAAAATTACACAGGCACATCCAAATCACCGGTGACGCGTTCCTGTTATGTTTTGGTACAAGATTACAGAGGCACACTCCTACTCATCGAGAACACCTTTTTTTGTCGTCATATTCTATTGCAAGATTACAGAGGAGCACACAACTCACCGTGGACTCTTTTTTTTTTGTCGTCTTATTCGATTGGAAGACTACGCACGCACACCCAAACCAGCGTGGACACTTTTTTTCGTCATATTCTATTGTAAGACTTTGACTACGCAGGTACACCCGACTCACCGTGAAAACTTTTTTGTTGTACATACTTTGTCGTAAGACTATGACCCGCCTCACCGTCGTGCGAATAGTGTTGTGAGACGACGCTGCGGCCTCGTCGGGAAGTATGCTAGCCCGTCTCACGGACACAGAAATGCCATTTTTGGCCGTGATTTCTGTCTCGCTGTCGTGGTCGTCATCTTCCTCGACGGCAGTTTCCACTTCCAGTTCGTCTGCGCTGTCGTCGAGACCGTCGGCCGTTTCCTCGGTAGGTGAGCCCGCTAGGCTGCTGTCCTGCAATATTGGCCACGAGAAAATTTGTAACTCTTCTCAAATTGTCAACATAATGTGACGATGCGTTGAACAGATTTGTGTCAGATGGACGGAGAAATTGAATAGAAAGTATGAATGATGATTGGGAACTTGTAACTCTTCAGAAATTGTCATCACAATACGACGATGCACTGAACAGATTTGTGTCAGATGGACGGAGAAATTAAGTAGAAAGTATGAATGGTGATTAGGAGCTTATAACTCTTCAGAAATTTTCATCACAATACGACGATGCACTGAACAGATTTGGGTCGGATGGACGGAAAAATGAGGAAGAAGGTATGAATGAGGATGAGGATATTCATTCAAGAAGGAAGATAGATCAAAGGATAATGGAGACAGGAAAAAGAAATGTGGCAAGGATGGAATGGGGAATGAAAGAAAAGATGAAGCATGAAATAAAAACAAGGTCGACATGTCGAATGAAGTAGACATAGGAGAAAAGTGATCCACTACAGATAAAAAATCTTTAGATTTTTCACAACTGTTTAAAAGTTTTTGGCAAAATTATCTAAAGATGCAAAAAATCTACCAGAAATGATGAAAGCTCAAAAAAATGGCAAATTATATAAATGAGACAGCTAAGAATATAAACGCAAATTTAAAATAAAAAAGTTTGGGCTAGAAGGCAGGCCAGGCTTTTACCCCGGAGTTGTGTACAAAACAGTACTTCCGTGCCTTACTTGAAAAATTACCTCTTCAACACGAACAAAATAGCAGCTTTACGAGCAAAGAAAATTATAACATGCGAAAATAAATACGTATCTAAATTATGAGTAGCATGAATTAGAAGGGAGTGGCATATGTTACTAAAGAAACAAGAGTCTGAAACTATTAAAGTTAGCAATTTAAATAATACTAATAAGAAGATCGTCTAGGAATGTATGATATAAATGGACTGCACACTAAATGTGTTGAACAGTTCCCTCAGCAGCACATCAACTCATAAAAAACGAGTAACAATTGATTTATTTTTTCGATCACCAAGCACATGTTTTACGTTTAAAAACAATCATTTTCCATCCATGTCCAAAATTTTCAATGATGCAGTTAAAAATTTAATGGTAAAACGTACATCGCCTTATTGCACTTTTTAAATTAACCATCACATCATTTTTGCACTAATTACGTGTAGCTACCCCACCACTCATGCACATTTTAATCAACCACCACACCGCTCATGCACATTGTAATTAGCCAACATACCACCCTTACCCATTTTAATTTCTTAATACACAACTACTTATCACATTTTAATGAACCACCACACCGCTCATGCACATTGCATTTAGCCAAGATACCACCCTTACCCATTTTAATTTCTTAATACACAACTACTTAACACATTTTAAATAACACTCACACCACACATTTGCACATTGTTGTCAGCCACATCACCGGTCATGCAGATTTTAATCAGCTATCACAGCATTCGAGAAAATTTTTATCAGTCAACATTCTACTCTTTCGCATACTTGAATTAGTTTTCGCGCCGATCTTTTGTTCATTTTAATTAGCAAACATGCCACTCTTTTGCTCATTTCAATTAGCCAATACACCAACCACTCTTTCACATTTTATGTTTCTAGCAAACTATTTTTAGGCAAATTAAAATTAGCCACAACACCACTCATGCACATTTTAATGAGCTAACACTTTTTTTGCGTATTTTAATTGGGCACCATTTCATTATTTTGCACAATGTATTTGCACACTTTGTCGCACAGTTTAAAAAGCTACCATTTCATTCTTATTCGTAAATTTATTTAGCTACAATTTTTGCACATTTTAATTTACTACCAGCGTCAAGAATTGCTTGATGAGCCTGTTCGACATGTGCTAGTCAAAGGGGAAGCTGAACTGAAGGAGCTTTAAATAAAACGCGCTTCTTTTCATGAATTAGAATTTCACCTTTAGTCTCGCATGGTGCACATGGGTATTTTACGGTAAAATATACATTTATGAGATTGTGCAAGGTTTTTGATAGCATTTTCAACAACTTTAAACAACTCTGAATGAAGTGTTGAACATGTCGCTCTTCATAAGCGACTCAAGTAATGGTGAGCATGACTACACGGAGAAGAGTGCATAGTTACTGAAGAGCAATGGCTGACAGCCAGACGCTCTTGTAGTGATAACCAAGTTGCGCAAGAACAAAATCGAAAAAATTTCAGCGCCAAACGACCTGTTTGAGCGGTAAGTAGCTGACATTGGCGTGATGTGACAACACTTAGAAAGAGAAGGGCCTAAAATTCTCTATGAGCAGAGAATCTTTGAACGCCCTGAAGCTCTGAGTTTGTGATAAAAATACCAGAGCGATTTCGTTCCCAAAGTGGAAACTAATTTCTATTACTGTTGACGGAGAAAATCAAGAAATAATCTGCGAGTAATCGGAATACTCTGAAATGAAATAATTTAGCTGTGGCGTTAGCAAGTCTTATCATTTGAAAAAGTATTTGTCCTTTAAAGCAAGCCGTTCAGCTAGTAAATGATCCTAGCTGATTGTTCAACTCAGAGTTTATCTAACATTGGGTTTCGAAAATATTCGAGAACCACTTATTTAACTAAAGATAGCAAGAAACGTATCTGCCTACTGAATGTGTGTGAAAGAAATACCTGCCATTCCTGAAAGAAGAAATGCTAACATCAATGTACCAAGCAATAAAATGAGCCCATTTATCCCATTAATGTCTGTTTTGCGGGCATTTCTCACACCACCTAAAATCAACCTGCAACGCATCGCATTGTTTTCCAGGAGGATTCATCGCCTGAAACTGCAAATAACTCACACCCTCTATCGTTTTACTCCGTAGTCCCATCTTTCATTTGCATCAGAACGTACGATGCTTAGAAAATTTTAGTAAAGCTCATCTTTCGACAAGAGAACTGAACCGTTTTTTATGTTAAACTCTGTGAGAATTTGCGTGGATCTTGACAGGCTTCGTGGGGCAGAGTGATTCTTTCCAATTAGATTGAATGTTAGTTTGAATTAGGCCTCCCGTTAAATGTTAGTTTGTTAGTATGGAGTTGAGGGAACGCGGAATCTATGCACAAAATGCATAGAAAGAGTAAGTTGAAAATGAAGTTCACAGAATAAGATAAAAGTGGAAGAAGAAAGTAGTAAGTACTGAAAAACAGGACAGCCGTGAACGCAAAATAAAGGTCCGTAACGAAACAAAAAACATTCTGTTTCAACAAAACGAATGCCTACATTAACCTTCAACTCGGGACTTCACATATTCTTCCTGGGAGCGCTAATTCCCAAAGATACAACAGTTTTATCCCCCCGAAAGGAGGTTCTTTCCTATCCAAAGCACGTACTCCTGAAAAAGTTTTTTCTCTCTTGCCCTATGACGCGTCACTTAAAACTTTGGTGCTTTGCAACTCACATTTCTGACCAACGCAGAATTTATTCAAGCGCAGGTGGGGAAATGACGCCTTAAGCAAGATTAGCAAGGTCAGATAATAATCTTACCATAAAACTCCCATCTCTGATGGACTCCCAACTTGCATCCTTAAGAGTTTAATCTTGCTTGAAAATATACTTCAAAATAATTTTACTTTAAAACTCCCATCTCCGCTGAACTCCCAACGTACACCATTTAATGAAAATTTTCTAACTTGTATGTGCTTGACACTGTCACCAGTAAGTGGAATGACGTTGTATGTGCATTTTAAGACTGTGAAAATAGGAAGTAGTAGAAATGTGATATGTTTGGCTGAATTTAATTTTGAAATTGCCGGATGATCTCATGTGTCCAAGCGTGGTTTTCAAACAAAGAAACACACGAGGGAGTTGACGCTGAGAACAGAGTTAGTGTAATACCGATGCAGAATAACGGAAGACTATGAAGTAACAGAAGTTATCATACCTATACCTTAGAAGCCCAATTTGTAAGTTGTGTATTATTCAAAGGAATTACAGTCGTTCTGACATAATAGAAACTACTGTGAGTTGGCGAAAATCTACCAAATATACTTTTCGCTAAGGCATCAACAACAGCAATTTCAGAAACGGTACCGTAGGTCCAAAACCGAGACAAAAAGCGGCTTTCAGAATTTCAAGCAAGCGCTCGGTATCACGTGTACGATTTATTAAACAAATGATCCTCGCTGATAGTTGGACTCAATGTTGATCAATCAACATTACACTCCAAAAATATTCGAATGTTCATAATTTACACCAAGGCAGCAAGGAACACATCCGCGACTAAAAAAGGCTAAGCAAGATAAACTCCCTCGACCAGAAACCAGATTAAGAGTTTATAACAAACTCCCATGCTCGCGCCCTTCACGACCCAAACGCAACGCGCGAGCGAGCAGTGTGCAGGATCGACAGAAAACCTGTCTTAGAAAAGCTGGCGGATTCGAAAACAGTTTTTTTTTGCCAACCACACCTCTACAACTTCAACGACGTACGCCTGAAGTGTGTATCTTTGCTACTACGCAACACTAGCTGCTGTGAAACGTGGACGTTTTAGGGTAAAGAGGAAATGTGGACGTTTTAGGCTGAAAAGGAAACGTGGACGTTTTAGGGTAAAGAGGAAATGTGGACGTTTTAGGCTGAAAAAGAAACGTGGACGTTTAAGGATAAAAAGGAAATGTGAACGTTTTAGGGTAAAGAGGAAACGTGGACGTTTTAGGCTGAAAAAGAAACGTGGACGTTTTAGGGTAAAAGGAAACGTGGACGTTTAAGGATAAAAAGGAAATGTGAACGTTTTAGGATAAAAAGGAACCGTGAACGTTTTAGGATAAGAAGGAAATGTGAACGTTTTAGGATAAAAAGAAACCGTGGACGTTTTAGGATAAAAAGGAAATGTGCAAATTTTAGGGCAAAAAGGAAATGTGGTTGATTTAGTAACGATGAGCCGGAACTCGCTGAGCGCCTGCACATTTCCTTGAATATTATCAGAGACGTGAGCGCTCTGACACTACGAGTTATCAATGTAATAATTGGCAAAAAATACAGGAGGAGATAAAATTGAATAAGCAATGCGTTTACTCCATTCATTCAAAATGGGGATTGATGAAGAATGGTGAGGTAAGTGCACAGCGGGTGTCAACAGTTAAAATGATACCGTAAGGCGTAGCGAGAAGAAATGCAGGTTTAATAGATACCGTTAACTTTGTAACAATACTCTTCAACTACGTGTCAACTACTCATAAACATTACTATAGCTTTGTCACTTGAATACGTTTTTACAGCGAGCTGAAATTCATCGTCTCTAATTGAAAGTTTTGCGTTTATTGCAGTTGTAACATTGATCACAGTTGCAACGTCGACTAGAATCGTTGTGTGTTTTACGGCCCTCAATTCAGTGAGTCTCGCACGGCAGTATATTGGTAGAACACGAATTGATAAATCATATGAGTGCCGCTGGAAAGAAAGCTCGAGTCATTTCTGAACTTACCACGTCTACAAAATCAGCTCCATTTCATAAAAATATAAACCTGTACAAAAACAAGGGAAGCAGGAGCATAGGATTATTTATGAAGATGACTAACTCAAAACAGCAAAAGGTGCAATATTTTTTAAGAGACGCAGCGAATGTTTTTTTAAATTGTCGATCGCATTCAGATTTAGGCTTTCCATGGGGAAATTTATCGCTCTCTCAAGCATATGATTAAAAAGCAATAATTAAAGAAGCAATGATACTTTTTAAATGCAAATAAATGAAAAGATTTGGACAAAATACAAATACCAGTCGTTTTTTATGACTTTTGTTAGGCGTTATACAGTCGTTATTAACAGCCTATTCAGAAACCTATGTTTAGAAAAGCGAACAACGAAAGCACAATGAGAAAAAAACCAGTAGATCTTTTAGCGCACGGATGTGGTTGTAACGCTTAAAGCTTTTAGCAAAATAACACACAAAAATTTTTACTAATCCGACATTTTTACAAGCAAATGCTCTCTGATCTTGAGAAATTTCCTATGATATCCAGCATGCAGTAAAGCAAAAGATCATAACAAGAAGTTGGAAATTTTACCTCTGTGACAAAGCAGTTAAAATTTAAAATTAGGTGTTTTACATACTCTTACATTTAAAGGACGTTAATTTATTTCACCGAAATTTTATTTACAACAAGCTAGAAGATGAGAGCACACTGCACACAGAATTCCCGTTTTATTTGCTACAGTAAAGCGAGCTTTTAGAGTTTGCTTACGAATGCTTACGGTCGATGCAGGAGGCTATTTTAAATTGAGAGGCGAATGTTTATGTTATGTTAAGAGTTCAAAGATAAATTCATCCACAGCGAAGAATGTCACAACCATTCTAACACATCAACGTCAAAAATCAGAGAAAGTTAATGCAAGTGTGTTTAGTAGTAAAATGCTTAAAACTTTCAAAGTTATACTTGGTTTTACTATTTTAAGAAACGTATAAAAAGTTTAGAGAAGTGCTTAGTAGCAAAACACCAAAATTACAATAAAAACGTTGATGATAGTTAGATAAGACAGGAGCTGCAAATTTTAATTTCGAAATCTGAAGCGAAAAATTTATTCCCAAGAACGACGATCTTGAAGAATATTTTAGAACTGATTCCAATGATTCATCATGAAAACTAAAATTTAATTTTCATCGTCATCAAATCAAAGCCGAACTTCTACGTGGTTACCGTACACTGTTAAATTCCTGAACAGAGCTAATCATGAACTTCCTTTCGGATTTATTATCATTTTTATTTCGTGTCAGAAGTGTTGGATAATTTGCGTCACCATGGGAGAATTTCTCGCAAAAATGACCCGAATTTGTTCGAACGAAAATGAACAGAGAAATTGGCCTTGGTTGACTTACGTGTGTTGCAGGCAGTGAATTGCTTCAGAACCCTAAAATTGTTCACCAACATTATCTGCCAAGCTTTAGCATTTATACAAAAACAATCTCTGAAATCATTTATTCAGGGTCATCCTTGGCCATGCTTCTTGTAAATAATATCATGAGAATACATAACACTTATGGGAGTCTCAGTAAGCAATTGATGAAGGAAGCAACCATATAATTATTGAAAGTAGATTTTTAGCATGAAAAAACTTATTTATACTTGCGAATATTTAACACACAGGAGCTCAGTGAGCCACTGATCAAGGAACCAATCAACTGATTTTCTCATCAAGGAACTAATCATATGGTTATCTTATCAAGGAACCAATTCTATCATAATCTCTTCATGGAACCAATTCTATCATAATCTCCTCAAGGAACCAATCATATGGTAATCTCATTAAGGAACCGATCATATGGTTATCTTATCAAGGAACCAATTCTATCATAATCTCTTCAAGGAACCAATTCTATCATAATCTCCTCAAGGAACCAATCATATGGTAATCTCATTAAGGAACCGATCATATGGTTATCTTATCAAGGAACCAATTCTATCCTAATCTCTTCAAGGAACCAATCATATGGTAATCTCATTAAGGAACCGATCATATGGTTATCTTATCAAGGAACCAATTCTATCCTAATCTCTTCAAGGAACCAATCATATGGTAATCTCATTAAGGAACCGATCATATGGTTATCTTATCAAGGAACCAATTCTATCCTAATCTCTTCAAGGAACCAATCATATGATAATCTCATCAAGGAACCAATCATATGGTTATCTTATCAAGGAACCAATTCTATCCTAATCTCTTCAAGGAACCAATCATATGATAATCTCATCAAGGAACCAATCATATGGTTATCTTATCAAGGAACCAATTCTATCCTAATCTCTTCAAGGAACCAATCATATGATAATCTCTTCAAGGAACCAATCATATGATAATCTCATCAAGGAACCAATCATATGATAATCTCATCAAGGAACCAATCATATGATAATCTCATCAAGGAACCAATCATATAATCACATCAAGTAAGCGTTTTTATTATTTCATCAAGAAAGCAATCAGCAATCGTATGGTTATCTCGTCAAGGAAGCGGTCAGCAATCGTATGATTACCTCATCAAGGAAACAATTATATTATCTCATCAAGGAAGCGATCAGCAATCGTATGATTATCTCATCAAGGACGCAATCGTACAATTATTATTGCAGGTAGATATTGTCAGGAAGAAACTAAGATTTGCAGCCCCTGCGCAGAAAGGTGTGCGACCTGCCTGCGGACTGTTAGGAGGCGGCACAGGGCTAGAGGTTGTCGTGCCGGCTACAGGAGAGCAGTCGTCAAAAATAGAGCTGGGCGTCGCTGAAGGGCCAGCGACCACTCTAGCATCGGCAAGTTTCCGGTTAATTGTGGACTCTGTGATGAGGGTTCTAGTGTCTGAGAGCTTCCGGCTTAGGTTCGATTCGATACTAGGAGTTGTTCTGGATTCTGACAGTTTCCGACTCCGATTGGATTCAGGGGTGATAGCTTTAGTGTCCGATAGTTTCCGGCTAAGGTTTGCCTCTGGTGTGATGACTTTGGTCTCTGACAGTTGACGATTTAGATTGGATTCCGCGATTGCGGTCACTCTAGTTTCAGACTGTTTTCGAACAAGAATAGGATCTGTTGTTAACCTCACCTCCGATAGTTTTTGATTCAGAATCGACTCTGTGATGGCAGTGGGTGCAGTTTTAGGCTCCAATTGATCCGTTCCAGAAGCAGGATCCACAATCATTCTAGTGCGAGAGGATTCTCGGCTAGGTTTTGGTTTGACACAAGAACGCGGTAGCACGGACTCTGTCGTTAAGTGAGCTTCTGATAATTTTAGGTTGAGAATAGATTCGGTGATTTCGTTCGGCGAAACTTTCACCGCCAATTTATCTGTACCAGGAGCAGAGTCTGTGATCATTCGTGTGCGAGAGGATTCTCTACTAGGTTTGGGTTTGGCAGGAGGTTTGGGTACGGCAAGTTCGAGACCAGGAGTTGTCTGAACTAGAGTGGGGCTAGGCAGGCTGTCTGGGCATCGGCACTGATAAACCCAATCTGGGTCGTCCTTGCTGATCACGGACACCTGCATGGATATTTCAGTTACTGTTTATGAGCACTAACACACTCAAAATGAATTTTCTATAGAAAATGGTAAATATTTCAGTTACTATATAAGGGCTATCACGGACGCAAGATGAATATTTTATGGAAATTGGTGAAAATTTCAGTAACTAGTTGTGCGCTCCCGCAACATCAAAATGTTTGTGGAAAATGTTGAATAACTCACTTATTATATTCGTGCTCTCACAAAACCATAACATTATATGGGCAATTTTAGACTGGCAAATTACTGCATAACTGGCAAGTTCAAATGCACTGAAGCCCAAAGAAACAAATGCCCAAGAAAGTGACAAAAACTAGTTTCGTATTTCTATAGTCATTGTTCCTGAATCACAAAATACAACTTTTAAATTTTTTCAAATAATTATTTCCTGCCCCCATCAACATTCCTTTGAAATATAATTATTGCGCAAAAAAAAATTGCTTAGAAAAGAGCATGTGTCGCTTCTACGTTTTTTCTTAAAATGCATCTTGATTTACATCAGCACGTCAATAAAGTCTTCCTTCGACCTAACATTGAAGTTGTGAAGCCCAGTCCTGTGAATGATATCCGTTTGTTATAGGCACGCGTTTACTGCTGAAGTTTAAAAAAAGTGAAAAAGATTTTAAATTGAATTCTGCTTCTGATTGGAAAAAATAAACATGTAGACAAGTCCAAAAGTTCGATTATATTATGTTGATTTCGCGACTTTAGTTCATGCCATCAAGCGTGATTCTGAATGAAGTGTGTGAAGGCCTGAACATATGTGAATTGTATTTTTTAGTGCCTGGAGCGCTACAAATTACTGTATTTAATTCTCAATCGATTTACTCATCAGGAAAAGTGTTTCAATTACAACTTTTAGCTAACAACTCACTTAAAATTTGAGTTAAAATTCTACGATTATAATTCATAAATGTTTTAAATATCTACTGAGACCTTAACTTTCAATAAATATATTCGAAAAAATTAAATGTGATGGATGTTATTTTCGCCATTGAAGCGTCATCTTCCTCTTGAGTTGAGAGTTTAAAAATCTTTAGTAAGTAATTGCACTGAAAAACCCAATCGTCGAAAAGAGCGCTCTACACAGATGACGCACGTGACGAAGGGTTGTTCAAGAAACACAGGTTGAAAAAAGCTGCTCTGCAATATTTTTCAAAAAGCACCTTAATAAAAATGAAGTTTCCAGAATCAAAATCTGCTTGACATTTTACACGACAAACATCACTTGAATTGAAGCACAGAACGCTCTAAGGTGTGCACGACGATGAAATTTACTCAATTACAGTCTGAAAATACCACTCGTGTGAAACGCAGTGCAATTGTGTGCAAACTTTAAGGAAGGAATCCCATTCCGAGCAAAAACAGTACTATCGTATTGTGAATTGATAACCCTCGAATATAAATGTACTTTTTGGATTGAAAGGTTCAAAATGAAAGAATTCTCAGGAATTCACTCATTGTATTGCTTATTAATCAATTTTGAGAAGTTAGTATTCCTAGGAAAATCCCTCCTTATTGTATTAATTATAAATTTTACGAAGCTATTTTCCCCGTCCAGATGACGCCTCTGCGAGTGTATTGGTTATCTGAAGCCACAGTTACAACAGTTACAGTTATAGTATCATGTCAATGATACTCAGCCACTCTCTACTAAAAATAGAAAAAGGCTTGGTATATACCTATACAGTTACAAACTAATTGCACCAAGTAAGATTTTGGGTATTATAAACCATCACTCTAAACAGTGCAAATGATGATTTTCACTTTGATTTTGGATGCGGCGTATTGGAACACTGGTAAAATTTTGAAGGCGTTAACCCCTTGAACCTTTCATCATCCAACTTCTATATATAATATATGAGTCGCATGAGAATGAATATATTTTTTTGCGCAAATGATTTCTTTTTGCTGCTAATTTTGCATAAAATTTAGCAAAAAGAATCGATTTTAGATCGTTTCTAGATGCTGCCATATAACAGCCGATGATCTTCAGTTGTGGTTTGTCTCAACAATTGAAGTATAAAAAAATAATATAATACAAAAGTGATAAACCAAATTCTAGATACAAAGATAGAGCTCAAAGCTCATTCTAACATTAGTTTTCATTTCGTACAAGTTCTACTTTTGCATGGAAAAATTAATCTATTTCAAAAATCAGTATTCACTGAGAACATGCGCGCACTTGAAATTGTGAACCTACAAAAAATTCAAGGTCAGAACAAGTAAAAAATTAACTCATACACAAAATTCGAAAGTGTTGCACAATACGTAAGTCACCAAATAGAAAAAAACGTGATCACGATACCTGCTGAATGATCACGATACCTGCTGAATGATCACGATACCTGCTGAATGATCACGATACCTGCTGAATGATCATGATACCTGCTGAATGATCACGATACCTGCTGAATGATCACGATACCTGCTGAATGATCACGATACCTGCTGAATGATCACGATACCTGCTGAATGATCACGATACCTGCTGAATGATCACGATACCTGCTGAATGATCACGATACCTGCTAAATGATCACGATACCTGCTGAATGATCACGATACCTGCTGAATGATCACGATACCTGCTGAATGATCACGATACCTGCTGAATGATCACGATACCTGCTAAATGATCACGATACCTGCTGAATGATCACGATACCTGCTGAATGATCACGATACCTGCTGAATGACCACGATACCCACTGAATGATCCCGATACCCACTGAATGATCACGATACCCACTGAATGATCACGATACCCACTGAAGGACCACGATACCCACTGAAGGACCACGATACCCCCTGAATGATCACGATACCAACTGAATGACCACAATACCTACTGAATGATCACGATACCTACTGAAGGACCACGATACCTGCTGAATGAGCTGGTCTTTCCCAGACGGCGCGTCTCGGTCGCCCTTGGAGGCCCGACTGGACTTCCGGGAGCCGGGCCCAGCGCTCTCTGCCCCCGCCCGGCTCTTGATGCTGGTCTGGCCGGTGTCCTCACGCTTCACTCCGGCCTCGACGTCGCGGCCTTTGGCCCACAGCTTTCTGCTTCCGCCGAGCGAGCAAAGCATGCCATGAAACCAGTCAGTGAATTTGTTCGTCTTAGTTAATGAACTCACCACTCTTTTGCTTATTTTACAATGATACCACCGGTTAATAAATTTGGTCATTTTAATCTACGAACACACTAATCTTTACTTCATTTTAATTCGCCAATATACCTCTCTTTCACAATGCAATTTTTTAACACGCTATTTTTAGGCAAATTGGAGCTGGTCACACGCCACTCATGAAAGTTTTAATTACATCGTAAATAAATTACAGTCGATCATCGTCTAGGTAAATAAATTACAGTCTATCATCGTCTAGATAAATAAATTACAGTCGATCCTCGTCTAGGTAAATAAATTACATTCGATCCTCGTCTAGGTCAATAAATTACAGTCGATCATCGTCTAAGTAAATAAATTACATTCGATCCTCGTCTAGGTAAATAAATCACAGTCGATCCTCGTCTAGATAAATAAATTACAGTCGATCACCGTCTAGATAAAAAAATTACAGTCGATCATCGTCTAGATAAATAAATTACAGTCGATCATCGTCTAGATAAATAAATTACAGTCGATCATCGTCCAGGTAAATAAATTACAGTCCATCATTTAAACTGATGGTTTAATTAATGTTGGCGTAGCAGTCATCACACACAATTTCAGGGAACCGTCCGGATTTTTGAACTTTTCACGTCCGATTCGTTTGAAAATTGGCCAGTATATGTCTTTTGCGAAAGTAAACCTTTTTTACTTATGTCACTTTTTCGATTTAGGCCTTTTTTTTACGAAAAATTCGTTTTTTGGGGCATATTTACGTACCATACAAATCCTATCAGGGCATTGAGTTTTGATTCTAGAACAAAACCAAAGACAGTTTTAGAATCCTTGGAACATTTCTAACAAAAGTACATTGATTTTCTTTGGAAATTCGAATTTTTTTTTCACATTTCTAAACCCTTTAAAAATTTTTTGGGTTTAGAACGATATATTTTTTCGAAATATTTGAATTTGAGAGAAAAGAGAATGTACTTTTGTTAGAAATGTTCCAAGGATTCTAAAACTGTCTTTGGTTTTGTTCTAGCATCAAAAATCAATGCCCTCATAGGATTTGAATGGTAAAAACGGTAATTTTTCACTAGAGCCCAAAAAGAAAGTATGTCCATTGAATTGGAATATCATGAAAATTTTAGTACATGAATGCAGTTTCCATAATTTATTTCTATGTACGAATTATGAGCAACGTTTTCCCTCTTGAATTTCAATGAAACACAAGAAATATAGTGCATAAAACTATAGAGAAATATTACAGTTCTTTTGAGTACTCAGTCATATTGAGGTCTCACCAACTTTTTTCGTCCGATTCGTTTGAAAATTGGCCTGTATATGTATTTGTTGAAAGTAAACCTTTTTTACTCCTGTCACTTTTTCGATTCAGGCCTTAGTTTTTTATTATTTTTCGAAAAACTTATTTTTCACTAGAGCCCCTTTGGACCTCCCGTGGGGGGTTTCTAGCGTCCGTAGCGCCATAAAATTTCATGGCACAATAACCCAACCCCTAAGGATCCTTTTTCAACAAAAAAAAAATTTGGTCCAAAAATGATGTTTATCGGTCCCCTTTGGACCCCCCGTGGGGGGGTTTCTAGCGTCCGTAGCGCCATAAAATTTCATGGCACAATAACCCACCCCCTAAGGATCCTTTTTCAACAAAACACGCATTTCCATTCGGGGACCCAATTTGACCCCGGACGGTGTCCTTAACTCATGCCGCCCAAGTGAAATAAAGTTCCCCATATTTTCCTGATGCACATATATTGACTAGTTCATGGTAGTTTATTTACTTCACGCCTAAATAATCAAACTTACTGAACCAGGAAATACATTTATGTGTTATTCTTCCTGTTTTACATATCCCGGTTCCCACTTTTCAAACATGGACAAAGTGTGTCCAAGTAAGGAACTTTGTGTCAAAAAATTTTAAAATTTAATTTATGTTGATTCGTTTTATGTATCAAATTTAAAAGGAATAAACTGTCTTTCTTTCCCCTTTTCGTTGTGTATTTTAGGTAGTCCTTTTTTCTTATTTGCCTTTTTTCATTTATCAGTAATGAATTACTTCTTTGTTTTACTCTCTTCACTTATTAGAGATGGTTTCTTTTTCCTTTTCCTTCAGATAACTTCATTTATTGAAAATAACCTGCTTCAACTAAGGACCTTTATGTCAAGACATTTTAAAAACAATGATATATCTTGTATCATCTTCGTTGGAAACAAAGTGCTTTCTACTTTTCCTTTCTTGCTTTGTTTTTACTTTTTTTAGTGATTAAAAATAAAAACTTTTTTATGCTTTTTCAACTTTTATGATGAGTTCACCTGGCCAGAAAAGCAGACGCTGCGATGCACATGAGCGGCAGCATCGTGGCCAGCACGATGGCGGCGATGATGTAGTGCTGCGACAAGCCTTCATCTGCTGACAATTTATAATTCTTAAACAACACTCGTCAGTGATGAGAACAAAATAATGTTGTGGAACAGTATAAAACTAGAAAACGAGCAGAATCTCATTCTCGGGTTGCTCTAAATCCCGTGTCATCAGGCACCAATCACTTATAGTGACTTAGTAATTTACCCAACAACCTAAACACGAGCTTTTCGTACGAATATCATGTATCCATTCGCCACCCTAGGCTGTCAAATGGCTGAACGCCTGATTCTAGCCCGGTACTTCCTGTATAGCCTGCTCTACGACTCGAGTGCGAACTACTCGCAAGAATACCGCATACGAAGCTGGCACTGCCCGGCTGGCCAATAGTGAGTCAGATCGCTTGCATGCTACTTTTAGACCGAGGCTTATATAAGACGCACGCTCTGCAGAGCAGCTCTACTGTTTACTCTCCACTCTCTACTACAGGCTCTCCAGTCGTCGCTCTTCTGAGCACAGCGTATGACCAAAACTCCGTTATCACTCTTCAGCCCTATTCATTAGTCTTCCCCTAGGGCTTAGAGGAAGCAGTAAAACCCCTCATTCTGCCTCGCAGCGAACTTGATAACCCAGACAACGTTATAACAGAACACACTCTGGAGACTCGGAGTATTTGTTTCATTGTCGTACCTCATCCGTCCCAGTGTGATGCCATACTTACTCAGACACCAATTTCAACCCCTTGATCTATAGATATATTCACCTGAAGACATGCGCGCAGAATCGAACTAAAAGCATGTTTGAGAGTTGGTGAATTATGATTCCGCACCAGCACAGGCACAAAAGAAACACATTTGCAGTCATCAGTTCGCACATTTCTACTTTTCAGTATTGGTCAAGGGATTAAAAAGATAATCTACTTTTTGAACGATCGTCACTTAGAACAAAAACGAGTGGTTCTCATAAATAACATTCCACTAACCATCATCATTGTCACCCTCAGTTTTGAGTAAGGTGGTGTTGTCGGCAGACAGGTGTTTGCTCTGCACCTTCTTCAGGGAACCCACGTAACGAAGCAGCAGGTGGTGAAGCATCTGAAAATAAGACTAAACATAAACTTTTACGTTGAATTAAAACAAAAAGCAGAAGAGACATTCAAAATCATGTCATTCACCCCTGTTGGATATCAAAACACAGGAACCAGCTGTACGCACAGAAAAGATAACGAGCGTTTGGCTTGCCTGATGAACACCTTAAAACTACGAGATGACGGAAAATGACGCACTCGAAAGAAATAAAATTTTATTTAAGTTACTAGATCGTGAAGCATTCAGAAATCTTAGCAGCAACTTAAGCCGCCCCGATGTGCAACGTAACGCTGGTATGTATACATGTTTTCGAAAACAACCGGGTGACAATCATATTTTTGAGCGGTGTCGTGAGTCTTTAAAGCGTAACATTAGAAGAAATAGATGATTCTGTTAGTGAATTGTAATGTTTGTAATAAGACATTAATCTTACGTCTGTATCTGAAAAGCGTGAACTGCAAAAAGAAACAAGCGCAATCAGACCACAACAGCACTAAAATTTCACTTGTAAACTTAGATGCATTTCAATGACTACTTTTCAAACAGAAAATGAAAAAAATGATTGTAAATTCTCCTCTACAGAAAAATTTTAAGCAAAAAACAGTAGGAAAACGAAAATAAGCTGAATAATACTCGTATTAAAATACTTAGGTTTTAAACGTATTCACATTCACTTAAAAAACTTGTTTTATCGGAATTTCCTTGAACTATCTTGAAACCAAGCTTGAAGTCTTATAAGAAAGTGTAATACGTTAAGTCTTGGGGAAAGTGTAATATGTGAAGTTTTATAAGAAAGTGCAATATGCGTGAAAGTTTTCCAATTCGCCGCATATTACACTTTCCAAAAAACTTCACCAAACCATACCTACATTGCAAGATCATATGCAATGGAGACCCCGGTTATGGAAAGATCGACACGTGTTTAAGCTCTGCAAGCTGCCACGGAGCTCAATTTGAGCTGAGTCAATTCTGCAAGTCGAACAAAGTTGCAGGCTTCAACTCGAGTTAAGATTGTAAAAGACTAGTGTTAATCAACATGTGACTAGTGACTACTAAATAACAAGATGGTTTAGCAATAAACTACGTCATTTATTGCTGCGCATTTTTTGAATCGACAGTGTGATTATCACACATCTTCAAATAACAGTCCATTATTTATTATTAGAAAGAAACTTCAGAGTATTTTTCATCAGCAATACTTTCTTCAGCATTAAATTGATCCCCTCGAGTATTTACATCGTATTGAAGTAAGTGAAATAAATGCTGCTTCCGTCCTTCGTTCGGAAGAACCATCAATGTCAATTGAAAATTATATATCTGATACACAGAACAAGCTTTTCATCTATGTTAGTTCTCATTCAATGGTTTAGCATTTGCGTTTGCGAATGAATAAAAAATTGTTTCCAGCTTTATGAATATCTATATCTAAGAATTAATTTCAAAATTTTTTCATATGCCTAGAACTTTTGGAACTAAATCCATCAGGCAAGCTAGAAAATTAAAAACATTCGTGTCTAGTTCACATGCGGTCCACCGATGTATGCAATCTTTCCACTATTCGGATAAAGTTCGTTCGAATTTGAGACCGACAAGCCTTGCGAAAGTCGCGTCTATTAAAAACTCTTTAAAACGACATGCGCTCACAATCCAAACGACCATCGATAGCTTTATGCAGCAAAAACTAAGCGTCGATTTTGGAGCAGTTGTCAGCGTTCGCGTATTGAAATAGGTGGTCTCTCCATTTGCAGCACAAGCAGCGCAGGAGGCCACAATATCGCCGGATCAAGGGCTTAGAGAGCTCGATTAAGGGCATCAGCAGCGCTTTGTGATACGTCTCTCCTTCATGAGATCGCTCGAGCGACGTCACGAGAATCGTTCAATACTCGCCCTTCTTCTCTAGACATTTTCATTGTGTGCACGTCTTTATACTTTTGACTGTTTAATTTTTTATTTCATTTTGCTGTCGCTTTGTGATCCGTCTCTTTTACATGAGATCGCTATGGCGAGCGACAAGAAAATCTTTCAATGCGCTCCTTGTTCTCTAAACATTTACGCTCCTTCTTTTCTAGACATGTTCATTTTGTGCACGTCTTTCTCCTTTTCAGTGTTGAATTTTTCACCCGATTTATTTTGCTGTTATCAAGCATTAATTTCTAATTTTTTGTACTTGATCGTTTATCCCTCAGCCAGCTTTGGTTCTCAACTTCCGAGCAGGTGGAGTAGTACAGCATCAAAGTACATCATAGCATTCTTTCAATGATACCATTTTTAACAAGCGAAAGTGTTTTCAGTAAGTTCTTGCCACGTGAACATTGCTTCGAATCCCTATATCGTATATTTATTTATAAATGTAAAATGTTGTCATAAGTGGGCTGACATATCAAATATTATTACTTTAGTAGTAGAAACATAAATTTTAAAAGTGCGAAGTTTTCTCCACAACAGAGGACTTAACACTTGACTGTCAACGAGTCTAGAATTGTCGACAACTCTCAAGGTCCAAATGAAGAGATGACGTGGGTCATCTCTTGACTTGACTGTCAACGAGTCATGTATGATCCCCTTGATATAAATGCTCACATTTTTCATTTCTGGTATAATATCCTCAATATAAATGCTCACATTTTTCATTTCTGGTATGATATATTCAATATAAATGCTCACATTTTTCATTTCTGGTATGATATCTTCAATATAAATGCTTACATTTTTCATTTCTGGTGGAAATTGTGCCCTCTCTAAGGTGTTTTTTGACGCTCACAACCGAGCAGCGGTTGTGTCCTTATTGTGACGTTGGCGATAACCTGATGCCGCCGCAGCCTAATGGCCTTGGTTGTGATGACGGCAACATGACCAAAAAATTCCGACTCAAGTTTTGAAAATATATTGTAAATCTTTCGAAGCAACTCGAAATTTTATTTTGCACTCCTTAGGAATGATTATCTTCAAAAGTTAGCATGAATGCCGTTGATAAAAAGAAGTGTTCAATTAGACAAAGACTGAACCTCAATTAGAAGAGCCCCATTAAATGGGAATTTAAACACACTCCTAAATAAAGATTGAACTTTGATTGTTTATTTTTCTAATTGTATTGATTTGAGAGTCCGCAATCTCTTTCTTTGTATAGCGCTAAAAATACACTTAGGAAAACCGGGAATGGAAAAATGGAAAGTATTTAAATTGTAAACTTAAATCACCAAGAACCTTTCTAAATTTACTTCAGACTTACAAAATGCCTTTCATATATTATTCACAATGAGCAAAAAGTTGTTTTGTATTGCATTGCGTCAATTGTTTTTGGCGGTGGCTTAAAAACTAGAACTTCAAAAGAATTATTTCTGCAAAATCCCACGGGTTTCATGAAAGAGAGCCTTGACAGCTAAATCATTGATGCTCCTATACACTGAGCGCAAACATTTGCCCGAGTTTGGATTCGAGCGGTTCAGAACGACACATGCTGCACCATCACGCTGTCCAGGAAGTAACCCTCTAGCGTTTGAAAACAAGGTTCTTACGAGGATCTTGACTGAACTCAAACCAAAGATCACGCTTGGGTCCACTTTAGCACTCCACAGCTCTCCCATACGATGAAGGAATAAGAGCAAAATGAAGAGAGAGGAGAGCGAGCTTCGCTGAAGTGGAGTTACTCGTCGGTCGAGCATCAGGTTTTAGGAAAGATGGAGTTGAGGGAGTTGGGCCAGATTAATGATTAACCCGGAGGAAGTTTTGCAGCTAATTTCACTTATATGTGTTAGAAATTTCAGCTGGCTTGCAAGATAGGAAAAATTTAAAATGTGCTTCTCAGTTGAAGAGATTTTGAAGAAAACGGTACGCTGGAGAAATCTGCCCATTGGGCACTCTGAAAATGAGGTCGAAAAGTTTAAAATCGCAGCAAAAGCAGAATTTTTGACATTTCAATACACATTAAACCTATTTATCTACGAATTATTTACATACTGTAGCACCATAAACTTCCAAATGAATTTGAAATATGCCACCAACTGTCATGAATTTCTGAGTCTAAAGGGATATGTGAGGCTTAAATCCCAATTTAGTATGAAAAGAATGAAACGATGCATTTTTTCTGCATATACGAGTCAAAAGAACAGCAGAAGGACCTTATTAATTACCAAGCTATTGTTATAATGTATTATAATATATTACAATGATATAATATACTGAAGAAAAATGATGTCTAGTGTGCGCCTCAACAGCATTTTATCTACTTCGCTCTTGAAGCCGCTGAGAGTTTCACGAAACATTTTCTTGATCAATAATCAACATCATCGTACATATGACCCTCTTGAGTATAAGTACAAAGTATTTCCGTAAAAGGACATAGTCCGCCATGTGCGTGAGCGTTATCGGTTTTTTCATAAATCTATTTTTTTCAGCCGAGCTGCAATTTCTTAGAAAGGGAATAGCACAATCTATGTCTTTTTTTGATAGAAATAGGGCAGCTCGCTTATCAGACAGCATTTTCTAGTAAACTGCAGTAACTTTTGTACGGTATGTCTGGCCTGAGTGTTTCGGGGCTTATGACGTATGCGTTCTCCAGTGAATGAAGTAAACTTGATTTACTAAATCAAGTAAAATCAGTGGAAAATCAGAAGTAAATCAAGTAAGTTCAGTAATTAGAACACACCTCTAAGAGACTGAACTTGCAAATACACGAACTCAATATTCACACAGAATATGGGAACCGACTTAACGTTTATCCTGTGCTGGTGGTTGAATTTAGTGCGCAACCTCTGCAGTGCGAGCCCAATGGGTTGACTGTAGGGAAGCACTAACACAAAGATTGTGTTTTTTACCGGAAATTGTCTGCGTTCCCAGACGCTAATCTGATACTATAAAAAAATTTCATAGGAAATTCTTTATAAGATCAGATTAGCGTCTGGGAACGCAGTCAAATTCCAGTGAAAAAATGCAATGTTTGTGTTAGTGCTTCCCTACAGTCAACCCATTGGGCTCGCACTGCAGAGGTTGCGAGCAAAACTAATAAAAATATAAGATATAGTTCTTAATGTACAATAAAGACTATGGATCGAAACTGTGTTTCTATCAATAGTATCAGGGGAAATAATAACAAATTTTACAAGTCAGAGAATCGTCCAGTTACGGAAAAAGAGTAAATGAAGAAAAACCGATCGACTTCAGTTTTTAGCTGCAATAATTAATAAAAATCCGCTTTCAATACTCGTATATTTACGCTTCCTAAATTTATTGAAACTATTAAGTCTCAGCTAGCGCGTCATCAAGGATGAATTATTCTCTTCCAGGAACGAATTGAAGTCCAGTATATGGTCTCATGCACTGCAAATGAAATTGGTTCTCTTTCAGGAAGGAATTGAAGTTCAATAAATAACTCATATCCTCCAAATGAAATTGGTTGCACATATAAGTGTGGCATGCAATTCATTTTATTTTCCTTTAAAAATAAGCATATTAGCCGTACTTAAAACCGAATTACTTACTTTGTTTGCGGACGAGAAGGCAGCTGATGAAGTTCAGTGAGAAACTGCACTATTGACGGGACTTGCGGACGGTAGACCCATGTTAGGAAGGAAATTCAGGCGTATGGAGGAATATGCATGGGGATTAGGGGAATATTAGCGTCTAGGGGAAATGTTGTAGCTTGGATGAAAAACTTAGGCGTCTAGGGGAGAAATTTCGGCGCGTATAAGGGATGTGCAAGTGTCCATACGGGAAATGAAAGCGGTTAGGTGAAAATGTAAGTTTTTGAAAGTTAAACGTAAGGACCTTGGTTTAATTGTAGGTGTCTGGAGTTAAAATGTAGATATAGTTCTTAATGTACAATAAAGACTATGGATCGAAACTGCGTTTCTATCAATATTATCAGGGGAAATAATAACAAATTTTACAAGGCAGAGAATCGTCCAGTTACGGAAAAAGAGTAAATGAAGAAAAACCGATCGACTTCAGTTTTTGGCTGCAATAATTAATAAAAAATCCGGCTTAATTGTGTCTAGGGGAACAATGTGGGAGTGTCAGAGTAAAACTTAAGGACCTTGGCCTAATTGTAGGTGTGTAGGGGAAAAATGTAGGTGTTTGAAATTAAAACTTAAGGACGTTGTCTTAATTGTAGGTGTCTCGGGTAAAATGTAAGTGTCTCAAAGTAAAAGTTATGGACCGTGTCTTAATTGTAGGTATTTTTGGGGAAAATGTGCGAGTCTAGAGAAGAAGCGTGTCTTAATAGAAAATGTGACCCCTGTACCTCTGACGCGCTCTCAGGGCATTGCCGTCAACTTGTGTTTACTGGCGGCAGGCCACAATAAAAATAAAGTGAAGTGGGCTGTCAATACCTGGCTGGGTGCTGCAAATGCAAGCAGCCAGAACTGCTTTTCTGTTTGGTAGAGTACCGAAATGTAATGATGAAGTGTAGCAAAATACAGGAATATGAAAACTCTTTAAAGTGATCAAAGTATAGACACTTTTGAAGGAAGAAGTGGAATTTTAACAAAATTTTAGCTCTGTGATATAGGTTTTTCTCCTATTCGAAAAATTAGAGTTTTTGAAACTTACATATAAAATTAGTTGAGTGAAATTATCAGAGAAATGTTATTTTTCAAGTGAGGAATATCATGACAGAAATGTGTTAAATGATTACATTCCCAGCTGAAGCTTCACTGGCAAAACGAGCAAATCTGCAGTGAATTTTGTGAAAGGCAGCATCACCATTCGGTTGAAAGTGCAATGAGATTTTAGAGCGAAATAATTTCATGGAACCCTTCTCAGAACACTCACAACAAACTCAGTTAACGCAGGTTATAACAATTGTTGAATTGTTCAAATTGAATTCAGGTCAGTGAGCGAGAACAGCTCATGTGTTATTTGCAGCACAGGTTATTTAAATTGTTGAAATTAAATTTAAGTCAATAACAGCGTAAAGGGCATTCGCAAGTTTTTCGCTCGAGAACAGCGCTAATTCTGATTCGTGCTGCAGCGAAAAGCATGCAATGTAGTGAAGGAAAAATATCATTGATATTATGGAAATAATTCCTGAAAAACAGTTCGATAAAGGTATCGTATGATGAAAATGGCTCAATGTTGCCAAATAAATAAATGCGAATACGTGAAATTCAAAATATATGTAATAAAGATAGAAATGCTCAGCAACGTGAGGGGCTGGTTCGAAGCAATGGTTTTAAAACTCGGAGCTATTCCTTTAAAAATGGCAGATGATGAAAAACGCTCATGGAGTTGACAGGTCAGTATTTATGTGGAGGTTTTGCTCTGCTGGTGAGCTGGGGACCATGCCTAACAAAACATGAAATTCCCAAAAAAGTCAGCAAATGAGCGTCTGAAAAGCAGCTGAAAAGTAATGGCGTGGGGTATTGGCAAAACCTCAACCCCGAAACGTGAGCAGTTTTGACATAAGGGAAAAGTGTGATGAAAACACAACTAAGCAATGCCAAAAAAGGAACCGTGGTATAAAAACGCAATCGATCTATGACAAAAGCAAATCATGTGTGAAAACCCAATGAAAACCCAAGGAAATGACGTGATGAAAACGCAAGATAGGGACTACAAAAGGAACGATGTAACGAAAACAAAAGCCAATTATAAGAAAGGGAATGGTGTGATGAGAATGCAAATAAGGGACGTAAAAAAAGGAACGATGTGATGAAAACGCAAGATAGGGATGTCAAAAGGGCACGGTGTGATGAAAACGTCCCGTAGTTGCAAAGCAGCTCGTGACGAGACAGAAGTTCTCACTGGAGCAACGTAGTTTGAGCGGCAAGACTGCAAACAAGCCGATCACCTCTGCCTGAAAGAACAAATAAAAAAGACTCGTAAGAGACACCACATCATGCGAATAAAAAAGACTCGTAAGGACACCTAAACACTAGAAAAAACACAAGATCAAAGCGCACAAGACGTACAGGTACGAAAATATTCTGATTTAATAGTTACAGTGGCCGAGTGAAAACCACAAAGATTGCATGAGGTTGTCAGCAAAGAACATTCAGCGAAGGCACGTGTTCCTATAGTCCTCTCCATCAAGTAACATATTAAGTCTTCAACGCCAGCCTTTTTTGATTTAATAACGATACCATGAGTAAAAAATGGAAACGGTAAAGAATTAACAAATTAAGAGTCCTCGAAATACGGTAGTTGTACTTTTGGGAAAATGAATAAAAGCTTGGTTGGGTAAAATAATTTTCTGTAGTCTGTTTGCAAGCTTCCATACGATCGAAAAAAAACGTTTCAAAATTGACTACGTACGTTGAAAACGTAATCTGCGAACTGTAATGTGAACAAACCTCTTTTCTACTGCATCGAATGATTCAATATTATTTTGCACAAATATTTAATTCGAACAATTTTGGACAAGTTTTTTTCGTGTTTTTACCACTCATCACCCAGAATCAAAAATTCACGCGCTGATGAATCAAACATCGATTTCGGCCTCGGCTACCTGATTTTCCCTCTCGCTATCGCTTCGGCCTGAAACCCTCCTCGTACTGGCTGCTGTTCGCCCCATCAAGCTCAGCACTTCTATTCACAGCGTCATAATCAAACACTAACAGCCGGGGCACTAACTTTGGGAGGGCATCTCCAAACTCTCCGGCAGCACTTCGAGCACTTTGCCCAACTGCGGCTCAACACTAGCAGGAGCACTGAAGTGTTGGCGTATTCTAGTATGTCGGGGATCTTCATGAATAGTTGGGATGTGATGCAAGCCCATCCAGAGCAGACAGATTAGATTATAAGTTAGTTTAAGCCTCCCTAACCGCAACAAAAGAATTCCAAAGAGAGGAAGTAAGAACGCCCCATTTAGTATGGAGATAAGGAAACGCGAAATCAATGCACAAGATGCATAGAAACACTAAGTTTGGAAAAAAGTTAATGGAAAAAGATAAAAGTTAGAGAAAAAAGTAATATGTAAGTACTGAAATACAGGAAAGCAGTGAACCGAAAAAATATGGTCCGTAACAAAACAAAACAAAAAAACATTTTATTTCCACAAAAAAGGCCAACCTAGTCTTTACCTTGGGACCTCACATATTCCTCTGGAAGTGCTAATTCCCGTAGATTCAATAGTTGTATCCCCCTGAGGGGTTATTGTTGCTCTACCAAACGGTTTCAGCAGGAATCCACATGAATGGAAAATGTATTTTATTGACGGTTTATTCTATATAGTGTCTGTGAAGGAATTCTTCCTTGCAGAATGGATTTTAATTTATCAGCGTGAGTTTAGTATGAGAAGTGGATATAATTGAAAAAATTAACTAATTTTTCCCTATTACGGTAGGTGGTTTTGTTAGTAGCTGCTGTTTGTAAGCTTTCAAAAACCAATTCGTACATTGAATTCATTCATACGACCAATATTTTAGGCTAGAAATTGGTTGAAAATAATGACTTTTACGAATCAATGCAAGGCATCGCTGTAACACTCTGCATTGGTGACTATGCACAAAGAAATGGCGCGTGAAACAATCAACAAAGTTAAGCAAGAAGACAATAACACATGTGAAGAAACTCTGCACACACCAAACATCTGCACGAGAATTAATATATCAGTAGAAAATCAAGGCATTCATTAATGCGAACGCATACTTGTACGAGCAGCATGACCGTAGACAAAATCGAATAACATCACGAAGGGTATCAGAAACCGTCGTTGAGAACCACATAAACTTCCTGAGGGATTCGGGCGATTAGTTAGGAGTAAATGACAAAATGTCATTAAAGGAAAACTTTTGCAGCGGGCGTGAGATCGAGGAAGTTACCTCCGATGGAATCAAATGGATTTTGATGGCCCGCCTGGAAGCCGCTGAAGACCTAAATGGACGCATTCGTCCGCGTTACGCCGATCATTTGGAGCGCGGCGTCGACAAACCGAAAACTGGCGAGGGCCTCCAAAATTACCGGAGGAGACCCCGAAAATACCATCGCCCCTTGCCGGTCGCCGGATGAAAGGCTGTTAGCAGCAGATGCCTCAACTATTCGCTCGAAGAAAACTTTCCTGATTATGTTCATCCAACTTTGCGGATGAACTCTTCCAGTAAAAAGGCAAACTTGCGAGAAGTATTAAGAAGAAGAGTTGCTGTTCGATAGACAAGGGAAACTTATGCAGTCTTTGGGAAAAATGAAAAGTCTAGAAGCTGCATGTAATGCTCAGATATTATACCTGTATGTCATATTAATGGGAAAATAATACATCGATTGTTATTTTCCCCGGCCCCTCAACAGCCGTGCGGTGTGAAATAACCGATTTTAAAATATTTATTGCGAAAAGTAAATCTTAAAAATTTGCAGGCGTGTTTAACGACAGATTATCTCGAGTGAAGAACTTGCCTATTTTAAAAATTAGTAACAGAATCAAATTACATAAAAGCGCGAAATTACCTTAAAATGCATTAAAGTCCTATCCATTTTTTAAATTTTAGATAAAACGACAAAAACAACACAAAACATCACAAAATGGACACGTGAAGGAGGGCAAACTATTTTAGGATTTCATGAACGATCCCACGGCTTCAGCAATTTCGCTGCATTTCTGCTTTCGTACAAAAGATGCCCTAAAATAAGCTTAATTACGCATTCTAATCAAAACTGCGTAACCAGCTCACAAAAATAAGAAAGAAATGAACTCACCAAATTTATAAAAAGCTTAAAAAGGAACGCAAATAATCATACGAAAGTAATTCGCTGTATACCCTCGGAATACCCGATTACATAACATGATCCCCTACTTAAAAATAGGAAGACTAATGACGCAACGCTTAGACTCATTTTGTACTAATTTTGTACTAATTGGATGATAAAAGTGAGCCACACTTTTAAGTGTGGATGATAACCACACTTTTATCATCCAATTAGTACAAAATTAGTACAAAATGAGTCTAAGCGTTGCGTCATTAGTCTTCCTATTTTTAATTAAGATCTCCAAGAGTTGGAACTTTGACTTCTTTAACTATATGATCCCCTACTGTGCAGTGTTTTATTTTACCCTGCATAACAGTTTCAAAACGCCTCAATTCATTTTAGACGTTGGTTAACTAAATGTACGAGGAGTTCGTGAGACTCGAACTCAGGACTAGAGATCACCGCGCCAACACGCTATCGACTGCGCTATCGATCACCCTAAAAAGGTGATCGAAGCAAAACGAAAGCAATGTTTGGCACAGTGAAAGCAGTGTCTTCCCGTACCAGATTCATTAACTGTTTCTGGGGTTGACAAGACTTTGAGCTCTCGATACATATGGAAATAAAAATATATCTGTCAGGACAGTGCGCCTGCTTTCATTGTGCCAAACATTGCTTTCGTTGTGCTTCGATCACCTTTTTAGGGTGATCGATAGCGCAGTCGATAGCGTGTTGGCGCGGTGATCTCTAGTCCTGAGTTCGAGTCTCACGAACTCCTCGTACATTTCTTTCATTTGAAAAAACCTTGTGGAAGCAGTGTCTTCCCGTACCAGATTCATTAACGTTGGTTAACTATTCAAGCTTCTGTTGTAACAGGTTGCGTTAAAACCTTGACTTTGATTGTGCGATTGCCACGGTTAGTTAGGTTAGATTGGAAGTAACTGGCTTGAACAATCAACTTTACTACTCGAAGGAACTTCTATCTTTTCTAAGAAGTGTGATCAATAGAATTAGTGTACGATTATGTTTTTCCTCGTACTCCAAACTTTATTTGAAAGAAGTAACTAAATAACTGAAATGCTTTTCATAAATTAATTTTACGCATAAGAGCAATTTACCCAGTGATACACACATGTCCCAATACGAAGTCGACGTGTTAATGGTCAGATCCTTCATTGTCGCGTTTTAATGAGGTTTGGAGCTAATTTCAAACATTTTGTGCCGTCGTAGCGGTGAAGAAGGTAGCAAAAATTTTACGAAAACTTGACAACGTTACTTGCAGTTTCGCAAGCGAGAATTTTTCAATTTGGGCCTTAATTGAAAAGAATTACAAAATATCTGATCACATTGAGTATCTGGCAACATTGAGTATCTGGCAACATTGAGTATCTGGCAACATTGAGTATCTGGCAACATTGAGTATCTGGCAACATTGAGTATCTGGCAACATTGAGTATCTGGCAACATTGAGTATCTGGCAATCCTGTTGCTCTGGGGAGACAGCTTTGGGTCTCTGGCAACCCTACAATATTGGGCAGGAAACATCGTACATCTGGCAAATAAACTTTCGGATATAAGTAAAGTCAGTCATAAATTATATGATAGTTTACGAAAATGATCTATTTTGAAGTATTTTCAAATTTCTAAGCTTGCAACTATTACATTTTTATTTATAATAAATCGCAATTTAGTATTTTTCAATGATTTACATCTTTCATAAAAAAATTAGTCATCCTAATCCATGATGCCTCACATAACCATAAAAATAGTTTCAATAGTCTTTAGACAGGTGAAACGTCGTCAGTGAATTTGAAAGACGCGACGCTTCGTACCGTCTCTACGACGTTTGTTTTCCTCTTTCTCCCGAAACTATAATTCGTCAAACGTACAGGGCCATCTCGTTTCGAAACGAAGACAAAAATAATCTCCGCCAAGATAAATGCAAACATAACTTCGAAATTTTCCGGCAAAGTTAGGGATTTTTCACACAACTTCTGACGAGACCTTTCCCGGATCTAAAAACATCAATTGCTCTGAAAAGGAAATCTCAGTCTATTAGAAACGAACATTTTTGAAGACAGTTGCGGGGACTCTGACGTAGTGATTTGTTTCGTTCGTGTGAGATGTCAAAGAGTTTGCACGCAAATTTAAAACTCTGTTTAAAATCTTTCTGAGACGGACGGATGGTGAAAAGAATCACTTTGCGATGTTTGTGACCAAAAGTAAAGTTGGAGGTAGAAATTCTCTTGTCAACAAATGTTCCGTTTGATCGGGCATGGTGAAAAGGTGATGCTTAAGTTGACCGTTATTTAACATCAAAAGTATGAAATGATTTGAAGCATATTGAGGTTGAGCGAGATGTTCTGGCCACAACAATGCGACTTTTATCCAAAAGAAGAATCATTTTTCAGGGATGAATACTGACGGGTGCATGAGAGTAGAAGATGGCACAAGCTGAGGTTGGCACAAGCTGAAGACGGCACAAGCTGAGGACGGCACAAGCTGAGGACGGCACAAGCTGAGGACGGCACAAGCTGAGGTTGGCACAAGCTGAGGACGGCACAAGCTGAGGACGGCACAAGCTGAGGACGGCACAAGCTGAGGATGGCACAAGTTGAGGACACAAGCTGAGGACGGCACAAGCTGCGGACGGCACAAGTTGAGGACACAAGCTGAGGAGGACACAAGCTGAGGAGGACACAAGCTGAGGACGGCACAAGCTGAGGATGGCACAAGCTGAGGATGGCACAAGCTGAGGATGGCACAAGCTGAGGATGGCACAAGCTGAGGATGGCACAAGCTGAGGAGGGCACAAGCTGAGGATGGCACAAGCTGAGGATGGCACAAGCTGAGGATGGCACAAGTAAACAATGTAGGTAACATTTAGTGTACAATTTATTTTAACAGATGGACGCGGCGATGCAAATTATGAGAACTGAGGTACGTGATGCGGGAAATTCTGAGAACAGAGGTACGTGTAAGCTGTGGGGAAATAATGAACTGATGGATGTGATGGAGGAAATAATGAGAACCGAGGGACGTGACGGAGGATATATTAAAGTGAGGGACGTGATGGAGAATATATTGAAGTGAGGGACGTGACGGAGGATATATTAAAGTGAGGGACGTGATGGAGGATATATTAAAGTGAGGGACGTGATGGAGGATATATTGAAGTGAGGGACGTGACGGAGGATATATTAAAGTGAGGGACGTGACGGAGGATATATTAAAGTGAGGGACGTGACGGAGGATATATTAAAGTGAGGGACGTGATGGAGGATATATTAAAGTGAGGGACGTGACGGTGGATATATTGAAGTGAGGGACGTGATGGAGGATATATTGAAGTGAGGGACGTGATGGAGGATATATTGAAGTGAGGGACGTGACGGAGGATATATTAAAGTGAGGGACGTGACGGAGGATATATTAAAGTGAGGGACGTGACGGAGGATATATTAAAGTGAGGGACGTGACGGAGGATATATTAAAGTGAGGGACGTGATGGAGGATATATTAAAGTGAGGGACGTGACGGTGGATATATTGAAGTGAGGGACGTGATGGAGGATATATTGAAGTGAGGGACGTGATGGAGGATGTATTGAAGTGAGGGACGTGATGGAGGATATATTGAAGTGAGGGACGTGATGAGGTTGTTATAGGACTGGACGAATCACACTCATCACCTCACTGAATACTTTGATAAATTTTGAATCCTTGAAAGTAAGACCATGCAAAGCTGACGTCTGGCAAATGTCACCGGTGCTATCTTGAACTGCCTGATGCTCCTTTACACAACACTTCAATTTGAAGGGCTGCAGGAATCCTAATAAACTAAAAGAATACGGCAACATTACATGAATTGTCAAAATGTAATAAATGAGGACAGTTCATGAAATTACATTTTTAGATGGGATTTGGAAAAAATGCGCGCGTCAAAACTACCCAAAAACTTGATGAATAGAAAAATTAGAGAATGTACTTTTGGCATTGTGGGAAAGAAAAGCTCGTGAGTAAAACTTTAAATTCATAACTTCACGCAATGCGCTGATTTAATCTCGGTTTTGTTATCCCTGACTCTGCCTCATACAATAACCCTACGAGCTTTTACCAAAGACTGCCATGCCTGAACTTAAATATTTGTGTGTATGATTGAAGTCCTGCTCCAGTTGTCGTAAAAGCTCCCCACACAAAGTCGAGCAAATGCTTCAAGAGCGCAGCGGTTCTTAATGATCGCATGCGGAATGAAATATATGGCGCACAGCCAGTATATTCAGGTCTTTCATGGAACATCACAGAGAACGATGACAGAAACTAATCCTTGAGTAACGTTCAAAAGACCTGAAAAAGGAATTAAATTTCACAGTTCCTCATCCCATTCCCACGCTGTTTATTTTACGAGGAACAGCCCTTTGAAGCAACATTTATAAAGATCACTGCAAGCACTTCTTTGATCGTTAGATTTTAAGACTATTTCACGAGTGTCTACCTTCCTATCCTCAATTCCCGCCTCATTTTCACAGCAGAAGAACCATCAAAGGAATGAAATCTTCAAATCTTGGCTGGCTCGAACACTGACGCTCACACACGTGAACATGGTCGTACTGAACTGGACATAAAAGGCACCTTTGGACTCAGAACTGACATCTCGGCGTCAGCGTCTCGTTGCGCCGGTCGTCCTAGTGCTCGCAGCTGCATCATTGGACGGACACCTGATTTGGAGCTCTGGCCTTGCATCCACCTGCAGATGAGAAGGGATCCCGGCCCAATTTAGAGATCTCGGCACGAGGAGGGAGGGGGGAGCGTAGTTGACGCGCAGCAGGAAATGTTGCTCTGTCGAGGGCGAAACATATTCTATCGAGGGGGAAACGTGCTGCTCTGTTGGGGGCGAAACATGTTTCTCTATTGAGGCCTCGAGGGCGAAACATGTTGCTCTGCAGAGTTTAAAACATGTTGCTCTATCGAGGCCGAAACATGTTGCTCTATCGAGGGCGAAACATGTTGCTCTATCGAGGGCGAAACATGTTGCTCTATCGAGGGCGAAACATTTTGCAATATCGAGGGCGAAACATTTTGCAATATCGAGGGCGAAACATCTTGCAATATCGAGGGCGAAACATCTTGCAATATCGAGGGCGAAACATGCTCCTCTATCGACTGCGAAACATGTTGTAAAATCGAGGGCGAAACATATGTTGCTCTACCGAGGGCGAAACATGCTGCGATATCGAGGGCGAAACATGTTGCTCTATCGAAGCACCATCCATGATGGAAAACATAAAAATCGATAGCGTTTTAACTCCAGATCATTTGTTTTTTTCTTTGCTTATTGTATGATCGAGTTATTCTGTCGCTAAAATATTTGTGATCGAAATCATAAGAGCATCATGGATAAATGAACAATTTTGAGGAATTGCATTACTCAAGAACAATACACTATAAACGTTACATGACAAATAACAGTTTAATAATCAGGGAAAAGATTAACGGAAATATTCGACAGCCACAAAACCCGAAGCAAAAAATTAGAGTTATTTGAGTTTCGTTAAGGCCTGGAAGGTTGCAGTTAGGTCGTGTTTCAGAGAGCTTGTTGCTATGTATGTTGATGTTTCAACCCAGCGTCAACGCAAAATATGAATTTTGGTAAAAATGATTAAATTAGATGTTAGTTTAAGCCTCCCAAAACACAAAAAGCGTTTCGAAGAGAGGAAGGAGGAAGGCACTATATTGTATGGAAATAAGAGAACGCGGAATCCACGCAGAAGGGGCATAGAAACAGTAAATTGAGAAAGAAGCTTATGAAACAAGATAAAAGTTGATGAAGAAAGTAGTAGGTGCTGAAAAACAGAACAGCAGTGATGATATTTAATTAACAAAACAAAAAAAAGTATATTTCAACCAACAGAATTTCAACCAACAGAATGCTCTGCTTGGGACTTAACATTTTCCCCTTAGCAGTGCTAATTCCCATAGATAAAATAGAAGTTCCTCCTGAGGTGGTTTCTGGAGAAATTTATAATGTATTAAAAAAATTTTAAATATTATTTCACGGATGAATTTTCCTATGACTTAACTTTTTACCTCTTCCGGTTGCTTGATGATGTGGTCAAAAATGACTCATCCAAATGTAACAAAGCTTCTCTAAATAACCGTTCGACACACACACACAAGTGTGTCAAATTTTCTCTGCGTATTCTTGCAACATTATCGCTTAGCTAAATTTGACACACCCAAATGTATCAAGATTAATTTGAATAACCGTTCGACACACACAAGTGTGTCAAATTTTCTCTGCGTATTCTTGCAACATTATCGCTTAGCTAAATTTGACACACCCAAATGTATCAAGATTAATTTGAATAACCGTTCGACACACACAAGTGTGTCAAATTTTCTCTGCGTATTCTTGCAACATTATCGCTTAGCTAAATTTGACACACCCAAATGTATCAAGATTAATTTGAATAACCGTTCGACACACACAAGTGTGTCAAATTTTCTCTGCGTATTCTTGCAACATTATCGCTTAGCTAAATTAATTGCGAGTCAAATCAGGACTAACGTTACCATGGACGTCACGCAGAATTAATGTTCGTGAGCCAATCATTCACTCGAGCGCAGAACAAAAGTGACGCCGAGAGCGTGCCTCAATTAATTAAAGCGAAATAAAATGCATGACGCAGGCCCACGCCTTTGTTATGTCTCTGCAGATTCTCCTAAATAAAAGAATTTTTTAAATGGAAGCCAGCTCGAGATAATTGGGACATAATTGCATCCATTGACCGACGAACGCAATTATAGATGAAGTCATCACGCGTAAAATCATCGAAAGGTTCATGTCCATGTCGAGAAAATTATTGTATGAATTTTAATTAGAGTAAGGAAGCTCAAAACTACCAATATAATGGTTATAATTAACGAAATAAACAAGAAAGAGTCACTCAGCTCGTGATTTTGTTTTGTCCTTCAGTCTTTGTTGGCTAATAGTGCTTTTTGAATAACTTGCTCAAATACTGCGCCGGCGAAGTACTTCAACTCGCCGTCCGAAGACCAGCGAAAGTTTCATCAGCAACGCGACCGGCACGAAAACAATTTAGTTGCCAAGGCTTCTGACAGAATGTGAACACTAGAGTGGCCAGTACTCATAAAGTAGATTTTTTCACAGAATTTTCTTGACGGGACCCCCTAAAAAGGTGAGTTTGATGGAAAAAATGATACTGGTAAAGTTTCAGACCATTTGAACATCGTTAACCCTTGCCCCAACGGGGCAGAACGATGAATCAGAACGGCCCCAACGTGCCCCAAAGTTCTGAAAAATGGCATTTTTCGCGATTTTTCAGAACTTTGAGGCCGTTGGGGCACGGGTTAACGATGGTCAAATGGTCTGAAACTTTACCAGTATCATTTTTTCTATCAACCTCACCTTTTTAGGGGGTCCCCGTGAAGAAAACTCTGTGAATAAAAAATCTACCCTATGAGTACTGGCCACCCTAGTGAACAAGATTCTTCAATTTCCACTTTGTTTGTGTGACGTCTTGTGTTTTGCTGGGCTTAATGATCGGAATTTTTCATTTCAGGTGATATTGGAAGAGCATCACCAGCGAGACAGCAAATCACTTTCAGGAAATACAACATGAAAATAAATGCACTAAGTTAGTGTGAAATATATTTGTTGGCCTCTGGCATTTCAACGAAACACACAACACTGAAGGGAATAATTAATTCCACTACCCACATGTGAGAATGCACTTTCAAAGCTGCATAGTAAAAATAACTATGGTGAGATTATAAGAATAGAAGACGGCTTGACAAACTCTAAAATGTCAAAGCTAAGGTTTCGGTAATTATAAATTACTAATTGTTATAGTTACAGCTGCAAAAATATTCAGTACACAAGGCTTGAAATTAGGATCCAATAAGCTTGAGTTGCAGAAAGACATCTCTTTTTTTAGGACACCTGCCCTAAACTTCTGAATTATTGCGCACAAGCTCCCTAGTTCCAAAGGATTAATTATTTTTTACACTTTTTATCACATGACTAAATTTGTGCTCGTTTTTCAATGCCAACGATCGGTTCAAATGAAAATGTCAACAAATTATGCTTCTAAGGAAACAAATCTCATGTTAGAATTCTCTCACATATACGATTCGAAATTTATAAGTGTGATTTGGAGCGAATCATTTACCAGGCTTAAAACTAACATACCGTATCTAATTTACCATTTAAATCTGATATAAACGATTTCTCTGGTGCTAAAAAAACAGGGCGAGTGAGATACGCAAGCTTCTAAGCCTAAAAACCAAAGCAAATTATAAGGTAACAGCCAGCTAAGTAAACTAGAACACTGTAGTGTCTGGCTATTATTCTTACTAATTTTCAGCTTTCAAATTAGTTAGTGATCAAACTTCGAACTCTGAAATAATTCAATATCAGTGGAGAATATTTATTGTAATTATTTGCTGGAGAAATGATGGGAAATATTATTCAAAGACTGAATATTTACAGCCCTCCATATCCACAATACTGCGAATGGAATTAATCTAAACTACGCGAACAAAAGCGTAAATTTCTTTATGTTTTAGTGAAAGACAAATCTTTTGCAGTACGAAAGAGGAAACAAAATTCACGCTATGCTTTTTCTGAAAGCAAAATGTAGTATTTTGCCGCATCTTATTAATGAATACATTATTTTGATGTTGCCCTAAGTTATTATTGCAAGTAGAGAGCCGAATTTTCTTTTTATTATTACATGATGGTAGGTGCTGGATTTTGAGTTATATTATTACTCAAAGCAGAGCGTGGACGGTGACAAACATGCAACCATGCCTACATACTAGCTTACGGAGTTTATTATCTATCTAGGGATAAAAGTGTTCAAGGTAGACCTTGTGCGACAACGGAAACCGGAACATCCTGTTGTTCTCTTCTGCAGAGCAGGAGACAGGAATATCCCGTCGTTCTCTTCTGAAGAGCTAGAGAGACAGGAATATCCCGTCGTTCTCTTCTGAAGAGCGAGAGACAGGAATATCCCGTCGTTCTCTTCTGAAGAGCTAGAGAGACAGGAATATCCCGTCGTTCTCCTCTGAAGAGCGAGAGACAGGAATATCGCGTCGTTCTCTTCTGAAGGGCGAGAGACAGGAATATCGCGTCGTTCTCTTCTGAAGAGCGAGAGACAGGAATATCGCGTCGTTCTCTTCTGAAGGGCGAGAGACAGGAATATCCCGTCGTTCTCTTCTGAAGAGCTAGAGAGACAGGAATATCCCGTCGTTCTCTTCTGAAGAGCTAGAGACAGGAATATCGCGTCGTTCTCTTCTGAAGAGCGAGAGACAGGAATATCCCGTCGTTCTCTTCTGAAGAGCGAGAGACAGGAATATCCCGTCGTTCTCTTCTGAAGAGCGAGAGACAGGAATATCCCGTCGTTCTCTTCTGAAGAGCTAGAGAGACAGGAATATCCCGTCGTTCTCTTCTGAAGAGCTAGAGAGACAGGAATATCCCGTCGTTCTCTTCTGAAGAGCTAGAGAGACAGGAATATCCCGTCGTTCTCCTCTGAAGGGCGAGAGACAGGAATATCCCGTCGTTCTCTTCTGAAGAGCTAGAGAGACAGGAATATCCCGTCGTTCTCCTCTGAAGGGCGAGAGACAGGAATATCGCGTCGTTCTCTTCTGAAGGGCGAGAGACAGGAATATCCCGTCGTTCTCCTCTGAAGGGCGAGAGACAGGAATATCGCGTCGTTCTCTTCTGAAGGGCGAGAGACAGGAATATCCCGTCGTTCTCTTCTGAAGGGCGAGAGACAGGAATATCGCGTCGTTCTCTTCTGAAGGGCGAGAGACAGGAATATCCCGTCGTTCTCCTTTGAAGGGCGAGAGACAGGAATATCGCGTCGTTCTCTTCTGAAGGGCGAGAGACAGGAATATCCCGTCGTTCTCCTCTGAAGGGCGAGAGACAGGAATATCGCGTCGTTCTCTTCTGAAGGGCGAGAGACAGGAATATCCCGTCGTTCTCCTCTGAAGGGCGAGAGACAGGAATATCGCGTCGTTCTCTTCTGAAGGGCGAGAGACAGGAATATCCCGTCGTTCTCCTCTGAAGGGCGAGAGACAGGAATATCCCGTCGTTCTCCTCTGAAGGGCGAGAGACAGGAATATCGCGTCGTTCTCTTCTGAAGGGCGAGAGACAGGAATATCCCGTCGTTCTCCTCTGAAGGGCGAGAGACAGGAATATCGCGTCGTTCTCTTCTGAAGGGCGAGAGACAGGAATATCCCGTCGTTCTCCTCTGAAGGCCGAGAGACAGGAATATCGCGTCGTTCTCTTCTGAAGGGCGAGAGACAGGAATATCCCGTCGTTCTCTTCTGAAGGGCGAGAGACAGGAATATCGCGTCGTTCTCTTCTGAAGGGCGAGAGACAGGAATATCCCGTCGTTCTCCTCTGAAGGGAGAGAGACAGGAATATCGCGTCGTTCTCTTCTGAAGGGCGAGAGACAGGAATATCCCGTCGTTCTCCTCTGAAGGGCGAGAGACAGGAATATCGCGTCGTTCTCTTCTGAAGAGCGAGAGACAGGAATATCCCGTCGTTCTCTTCTGAAGGGCGAGAGACAGGAATATCCCGTCGTTCTCTTCTGAAGGGCGAGAGACAGGAATATCCCGTCGTTCTCTTTTGAAGGGCGAGAGACAGGAATATCCCGTCGTTCTCCTCTGAAGAGCGAGAGACATGAATATCCCGTCGTTCTCTTCTGAAGGGCGAGAGACAGGAATATCCCGTCGTTCTCTTCTGAAGGGCGAGAGACAGGAATATCCCGTCGTTCTCTTCTGAAGGGCGAGAGACAGGAATATCGCGTCGTTCTCTTCTGAAGGGCGAGAGACAGGAATATCGCGTCGTTCTCTTCTGAAGGGCGAGAGACAGGAATATCGCGTCGTTCTCTTTTGAAGTGCGAGAGACAGGAATATCCCGTCGTTCTCTTTTGAAGGGCGAGAGACAGGAATATTCCGTCGTTCTCTTTTGAAGTGCGAGAGACAGGAATATCCCGTCGTTCTCTTTTGAAGTGCGAGAGACAGGAATATCCCGTCGTTCTCTTTTGAAGGGCGAGAGACAGGAATATCGCGTCGTTCACTTCTGAAGGGCGAGAGACAGGAATATCCCGTCGTTCTCTTTTGAAGGGCGAGAGACAGGAATATTCCGTCGTTCTCCTCTGAAGAGCGAGAGACATGAATATCCCGTCGTTCTCCTCTGAAGAGCGAGAGACAGGAATATCGCGTCGTTCTCTTCTGAAGAGCGAGAGACAGGAATATCCCGTCGTTCTCTTCTGAAGGGCGAGAGACAGGAATATCCCGTCGTTCTCTTTTGAAGTGCGAGAGACAGGAATATTCCGTCGTTCTCCTCTGAAGGGCGAGAGACAGGAATATCGCGTCGTTCTCTTCTGAAGGGCGAGAGACAGGAATATCCCGTCGTTCTCTTTTGAAGGGCGAGAGACAGGAATATCCCGTCGTTCTCCTCTGAAGAGCGAGAGACATGAATATCCCGTCGTTCTCCTCTGAAGAGCGAGAGACAGGAATATCGCGTCGTTCTCTTCTGAAGAGCGAGAGACAGGAATATCCCGTCGTTCTCTTCTGAAGGGCGAGAGACAGGAATATCGCGTCGTTCTCTTCTGAAGGGCGAGAGACAGGAATATCCCGTCGTTCTCCTCTGAAGGGCGAGAGACAGGAATATCGCGTCGTTCTCTTCTGAAGGGCGAGAGACAGGAATATCCCGTCGTTCTCTTCTGAAGGGCGAGAGACAGGAATATCCCGTCGTTCTCTTCTGAAGGGCGAGAGACAGGAATATCGCGTCGTTCTCTTCTGAAGGGCGAGAGACAGGAATATCCCGTCGTTCTCTTCTGAAGGGCGAGAGACAGGAATATCGCGTCGTTCTCTTCTGAAGGGCGAGAGACAGGAATATCCCGTCGTTCTCTTCTGAAGAGCGAGAGACAGGAATATCGCGTCGTTCTCTTCTGAAGGGCGAGAGACAGGAATATCCCGTCGTTCTCTTCTGAAGAGCGAGAGACAGGAATATCCCGTCGTTCTCCTCTGAAGAGCGAGAGACAGGAATATCCCGTCGTTCTCTTCTGAAGAGCGAGAGACAGGAATATCGCGTCGTTCTCTTCTGAAGGGCGAGAGACAGGAATATCCCGTCGTTCTCTTCTGAAGGGCGAGAGACAGGAATATCCCGTCGTTCTCTTCTGAAGAGCGAGAGACAGGAATATCGCGTCGTTCTCTTCTGAAGGGCGAGAGACAGGAATATCGCGTCGTTCTCTTCTGAAGAGCGAGAGACAGGAATATCGCGTCGTTCTCTTCTGAAGGGCGAGAGACAGGAATATCCCGTCGTTCTCTTCTGAAGAGCGAGAGACAGGAATATCGCGTCGTTCTCTTCTGAAGAGCGAGAGACAGGAATATCCCGTCGTTCTCTTCTGAAGAGCGAGAGACAGGAATATCCCGTCGTTCTCTTCTGAAGAGCGAGAGACAGGAATATCGCGTCGTTCTCTTCTGAAGAGCGAGAGACAGGAATATCCCGTCGTTCTCTTCTGAAGGGCGAGAGACAGGAATATCCCGTCGTTCTCTTCTGAAGAGCGAGAGACAGGAATATCCCGTCGTTCTCCTCTGAAGAGCGAGAGACAGGAATATCCCGTCGTTCTCTTCTGAAGAGCGAGAGACAGGAATATCGCGTCGTTCTCTTCTGAAGGGCGAGAGACAGGAATATCCCGTCGTTCTCTTCTGAAGGGCGAGAGACAGGAATATCCCGTCGTTCTCTTCTGAAGAGCGAGAGACAGGAATATCGCGTCGTTCTCTTCTGAAGGGCGAGAGACAGGAATATCGCGTCGTTCTCTTCTGAAGAGCGAGAGACAGGAATATCCCGTCGTTCTCTTCTGAAGAGCTAGAGAGACAGGAATATCCCGTCGTTCTCTTCTGAAGAGCGAGAGACAGGAATATCCCGTCGTTCTCTTCTGAAGAGCTAGAGAGACAGGAATATCCCGTCGTTCTCCTCTGAAGAGCGAGAGACAGGAATATCGCGTCGTTCTCTTCTAAAGGGCGAGAGACAGGAATATCGCGTCGTTCTCTTCTGAAGAGCGAGAGACAGGAATATCGCGTCGTTCTCTTTTGAAGGGCGAGAGACAGGAATATCGCGTCGTTCTCTTCTGAAGAGCTAGAGAGACAGGAATATCCCGTCGTTCTCTTCTGAAGAGCTAGAGAGACAGGAATATCCCGTCGTTCTCTTCTGAAGAGCTAGAGAGACAGGAATATCCCGTCGTTCTCCTCTGAAGGACGAGAGACAGGAATATCCCGTCGTTCTCTTCTGAAGAGCTAGAGAGACAGGAATATCCCGTCGTTCTCCTCTGAAGGGCGAGAGACAGGAATATCGCGTCGTTCTCTTCTGAAGGGCGAGAGACAGGAATATCCCGTCGTTCTCCTCTGAAGGGCGAGAGACAGGAATATCGCGTCGTTCTCTTCTGAAGGGCGAGAGACAGGAATATCCCGTCGTTCTATTCTGAAGGGCGAGAGACAGGAATATCGCGTCGTTCTCTTCTGAAGGGCGAGAGACAGGAATATCCCGTCGTTCTCCTCTGAAGGGCGGGAGACAGGAATATCGCGTCGTTCTCTTCTGAAGGGCGAGAGACAGGAATATCCCGTCGTTCTCCTCTGAAGGGCGAGAGACAGGAATATCGCGTCGTTCTCTTCTGAAGGGCGAGAGACAGGAATATCCCGTCGTTCTCCTCTGAAGGGCGAGAGACAGGAATATCGCGTCGTTCTCTTCTGAAGGGCGAGAGACAGGAATATCCCGTCGTTCTCCTCTGAAGGGCGAGAGACAGGAATATCCCGTCGTTCTCCTCTGAAGGGCGAGAGACAGGAATATCGCGTAGTTCTCTTCTGAAGGGCGAGAGACAGGAATATCCCGTCGTTCTCCTCTGAAGGGCGAGAGACAGGAATATCGCGTCGTTCTCTTCTGAAGGGCGAGAGACAGGAATATCCCGTCGTTCTCCTCTGAAGGGCGAGAGACAGGAATATCGCGTCGTTCTCTTCTGAAGGGCGAGAGACAGGAATATCCCGTCGTTCTCTTCTGAAGGGCGAGAGACAGGAATATCGCGTCGTTCTCTTCTGAAGGGCGAGAGACAGGAATATCCCGTCGTTCTCCTCTGAAGGGCGAGAGACAGGAATATCGCGTCGTTCTCTTCTGAAGGGCGAGAGACAGGAATATCCCGTCGTTCTCCTCTGAAGGGCGAGAGACAGGAATATCGCGTCGTTCTCTTCTGAAGAGCGAGAGACAGGAATATCCCGTCGTTCTCTTCTGAAGGGCGAGAGACAGGAATATCCCGTCGTTCTCTTCTGAAGGGCGAGAGACAGGAATATCCCGTCGTTCTCTTTTGAAGGGCGAGAGACAGGAATATCCCGTCGTTCTCCTCTGAAGAGCGAGAGACATGAATATCCCGTCGTTCTCTTCTGAAGGGCGAGAGACAGGAATATCCCGTCGTTCTCTTCTGAAGGGCGAGAGACAGGAATATCCCGTCGTTCTCTTCTGAAGGGCGAGAGACAGGAATATCGCGTCGTTCTCTTCTGAAGGGCGAGAGACAGGAATATCGCGTCGTTCTCTTCTGAAGGGCGAGAGACAGGAATATCGCGTCGTTCTCTTTTGAAGTGCGAGAGACAGGAATATCCCGTCGTTCTCTTTTGAAGGGCGAGAGACAGGAATATTCCGTCGTTCTCTTTTGAAGTGCGAGAGACAGGAATATCCCGTCGTTCTCTTTTGAAGTGCGAGAGACAGGAATATCCCGTCGTTCTCTTTTGAAGGGCGAGAGACAGGAATATCGCGTAGTTCTCTTCTGAAGGGCGAGAGACAGGAATATCCCGTCGTTCTCTTTTGAAGGGCGAGAGACAGGAATATTCCGTCGTTCTCCTCTGAAGAGCGAGAGACATGAATATCCCGTCGTTCTCCTCTGAAGAGCGAGAGACAGGAATATCGCGTCGTTCTCTTCTGAAGAGCGAGAGACAGGAATATCCCGTCGTTCTCTTCTGAAGGGCGAGAGACAGGAATATCCCGTCGTTCTCTTATGAAGTGCGAGAGACAGGAATATTCCGTCGTTCTCCTCTGAAGGGCGAGAGACAGGAATATCGCGTCGTTCTCTTCTGAAGGGCGAGAGACAGGAATATCCCGTCGTTCTCTTTTGAAGGGCGAGAGACAGGAATATCCCGTCGTTCTCCTCTGAAGAGCGAGAGACATGAATATCCCGTCGTTCTCCTCTGAAGAGCGAGAGACAGGAATATCGCGTCGTTCTCTTCTGAAGAGCGAGAGACAGGAATATCCCGTCGTTCTCTTCTGAAGGGCGAGAGACAGGAATATCGCGTCGTTCTCCTCTGAAGAGCGAGAGACATGAATATCGCGTCGTTCTCCTCTGAAGAGCGAGAGACAGGAATATCGCGTCGTTCTCCTCTGAAGAGCGAGAGACAGGAATATCCCGTCGTTCTCCTCTGAAGAGCGAGAGACAGGAATATCGCGTCGTTCTCCTCTGAAGAGCGAGAGACATGAATATCGCGTCGTTCTCCTCTGAAGAGCGAGAGACAGGAATATCGCGTCGTTCTCCTCTGAAGAGCGAGAGACAGGAATATCGCGTCGTTCTCTTCTGAAGGGCGAGAGACAGGAATATCGCGTCGTTCTCTTCTGAAGGGCGAGAGACATGAATATCCCGTCGTTCTCTTCTGAAGAGCGAGAGACAGGAATATCGCGTCGTTCTCTTCTGAAGGGCGAGAGACAGGAATATCGCGTCGTTCTCTTCTGAAGGGCGAGAGACATGAATATCCCGTCGTTCTCCTCTGAAGAGCGAGAGACATGAATATCCCGTCGTTCTCTTCTGAAGGGCGAGAGACAGGAATATCGCGTCGTTCTCTTCTGAAGGGCGAGAGACAGGAATATCGCGTCGTTCTCTTCTGAAGAGCGAGAGACAGGAATATCGCGTCGTTCTCTTCTGAAGGGCGAGAGACATGAATATCCCGTCGTTCTCCTCTGAAGAGCGAGAGACAGGAATATCGCGTCGTTCTCTTCTGAAGGGCGAGAGACAGGAATATCGCGTCGTTCTCCTCTGAAGAGCGAGAGACAGGAATATCGCGTCGTTCTCTTCTGAAGGGCGAGAGACAGGAATATCGCGTCGTTCTCCTCTGAAGAGCGAGAGACAGGAATATCGCGCCGTTCTCCTCTGAAGAGCGAGAGACAGGAATATCGCGTCGTTCTCCTCTGAAGGGCGAGAGACATGAATATCCCGTCGTTCTCCTCTGAAGAGCGAGAGACAGGAATATCGCGTCGTTCTCTTCTGAAGGGCGAGAGACAGGAATATCGCGTCGTTCTCCTCTGAAGAGCGAGAGACAGGAATATCGCGTCGTTCTCCTCTGAAGAGCGAGAGACAGGAATATCGCGTCGTTCTCCTCTGAAGAGCGAGAGACAGGAATATCGCGTTGTTCTCCTCTGAAGAGCGAGAGACAGGAATATCGCGTCGTTCTCCTCTGAAGAGCGAGAGACAGGAATATCGCGTCGTTCTCCTCTGAAGAGCGAGAGACAGGAATATCGCGTCGTTCTCTTCTGAAGGGCGAGAGACATGAATATCCCGTCGTTCTCCTCTGAAGAGCGAGAGACAGGAATATCGCGTCGTTCTCCTCTGAAGAGCGAGAGACAGGAATATCGCGTCGTTCTCTTCTGAAGGGCGAGAGACAGGAATATCGCGTCGTTCTCCTCTGAAGAGCGAGAGACAGGAATATCGCGTCGTTCTCCTCTGAAGAGCGAGAGACAGGAATATCGCGTCGTTCTCCTCTGAAGAGCGAGAGACAGGAATATCGCGTCGTTCTCCTCTGAAGAGCGAGAGACAGGAATATCGCGTCGTTCTCCTCTGAAGAGCGAGAGACAGGAATATCGCGTCGTTCTCTTCTGAAGGGCGAGAGACAGGAATATCGCGTCGTTCTCTTCTGAAGGGCGAGAGACATGAATATCCCGTCGTTCTCCTCTGAAGAGCGAGAGACATGAATATCGCGTCGTTCTCTTCTGAAGGGCGAGAGACAGGAATATCGCGTCGTTCTCTTCTGAAGGGCGAGAGACAGGAATATCGCGTCGTTCTCTTCTGAAGGGCGAGAGACATGAATATCCCGTCGTTCTCCTCTGAAGAGCGAGAGACAGGAATATCGCGTCGTTCTCCTCTGAAGGGCGAGAGACATGAATATCCCGTCGTTCTCCTCTGAAGAGCTAGAGACAGGAATATCGCGTCGTTCTCCTCTGAAGAGCTAGAGACATGAATATCCCGTCGTTCTCCTCTGAAGGGCTAGAGACAGGAATATCCCGTCGTTCTCCTCTGAAGGGCGAGAGACATGAATATCCCGTCGTTCTCCTCTGAAGAGCTAGAGACAGGAAAATCGCGTCGTTCTCCTCTGAAGGGCGAGAGACATGAATATCCCGTCGTTCTCCTCTGAAGAGCTAGAGACAGGAATATCCCGTCGTTCTCCTCTGAAGAGCTAGAGACAGGAATATCCCGTCGTTCTCCTCTGAAGGGCGAGAGACAGGAATATCGCGTCGTTCTCCTCTGAAGGGCGAGAGACATGAATATCCCGTCGTTCTCCTCTGAAGAGCTAGAGACAGGAATATCCCGTCGTTCTCCTCTGAAGGGCGAGAGACATGAATATCCCGTCGTTCTCCTCTGAAGAGCTAGAGACAGGAATATCGCGTCGTTCTCTTCTGAAGGGCGAGAGACATGAATATCCCGTCGTTCTCCTCTGAAGAGCGAGAGACATGAATATCGCGTCGTTCTCCTCTGAAGGGCGAGAGACAGGAATATCGCGTCGTTCTCCTCTGAAGAGCGAGAGACAGGAATATCGCGTCGTTCTCTTCTGAAGGGCGAGAGACAGGAATATCGCGTCGTTCTCCTCTGAAGAGCTAGAGACATGAATATCGCGTCGTTCTCCTCTGAAGAGCGAGAGACATGAATATCGCGTCGTTCTCCTCTGAAGAGCGAGAGACATGAATATCGCGTCGTTCTCCTCTGAAGAGCGAGAGACATGAATATCCCGTCGTTCTCCTCTGAAGAGCGAGAGACATGAATATCGCGTCGTTCTCCTCTGAAGAGCGAGAGACAGGAATATCGCGTCGTTCTCCTCAGAAGAGCGAGAGACAGGAATATCGCGTCGTTCTCCTCTGAAGAGCGAGAGACAGGAATATCCCGTCGTTCTCCTCTGAAGGGCGAGAGACATGAATATCGCGTCGTTCTCCTCTGAAGAGCGAGAGACATGAATATCGCGTCGTTCTCCTCTGAAGAGCGAGAGACATGAATATCGCGTCGTTCTCCTCTGAAGAGCGAGAGACATGAATATCGCGTCGTTCTCCTCTGAAGAGCGAGAGACAGGAATATCGCGTCGTTCTCCTCTGAAGAGCGAGAGACAGGAATATCCCGTCGTTCTCCTCTGAAGAGCGAGAGACAGGAATATCGCGTCGTTCTCCTCTGAAGAGCGAGAGACATGAATATCGCGTCGTTCTCCTCTGAAGAGCGAGAGACAGGAATATCGCGTCGTTCTCCTCTGAAGAGCGAGAGACAGGAATATCGCGTCGTTCTCCTCTGAAAAGCGAGAGACATGAATATCGCGTCGTTCTCCTCTGAAGAGCGAGAGACAGGAATATCCCGTCGTTCTCCTCTGAAGAGCGAGAGACATGAATATCCCGTCGTTCTCTTCTGAAGGGCGAGAGACAGGAATATCGCGTCGTTCTCTTCTGAAGGGCGAGAGACAGGAATATCGCGTCGTTCTCTTCTGAAGGGCGAGAGACAGGAATATCGCGTCGTTCTCCTCTGAAGAGCGAGAGACAGGAATATCCCGTCGTTCTCCTCTGAAGAGCGAGAGACAGGAATATCGCGTCGTTCTCCTCTGAAGAGCGAGAGACAGGAATATCGCGTCGTTCTCCTCTGAAGAGCTAGAGACAGGAATATCCCGTCGTTCTCTTCTGAAGGGCGAGAGACATGAATATCCCGTCGTTCTCCTCTGAAGAGCGAGAGACAGGAATATCGCGTCGTTCTCCTCTGAAGAGCTAGAGACAGGAATATCCCGTCGTTCTCTTCTGAAGGGCGAGAGACATGAATATCCCGTCGTTCTCCTCTGAAGAGCGAGAGACAGGAATATCGCGTCGTTCTCCTCTGAAGGGCGAGAGACAGGAATATCGCGTCGTTCTCCTCTGAAGAGCGAGAGACAGGAATATCCCGTCGTTCTCCTCTGAAGAGCGAGAGACAGGAATATCGCGTCGTTCTCTTCTGAAGGGCGAGAGACAGGAATATCGCGTCGTTCTCTTCTGAAGGGCGAGAGACATGAATATCCGTCGTTCTCTTCTGAAGAGCGAGAGACAGGAATATCGCGTCGTTCTCTTCTGAAGGGCGAGAGACAGGAATATCGCGTCGTTCTCTTCTGAAGGGCGAGAGACATGAATATCCCGTCGTTCTCCTCTGAAGAGCGAGAGACATGAATATCCCGTCGTTCTCTTCTGAAGGGCGAGAGACAGGAATATCGCGTCGTTCTCTTCTGAAGGGCGAGAGACATGAATATCCCGTCGTTCTCCTCTGAAGAGCGAGAGACAGGAATATCGCGTCGTTCTCTTCTGAAGGGCGAGAGACAGGAATATTCCGTCGTTCTCTTCTGAAGGGCGAGATACAGGAATATCGCGTCGTTCTCTTCTGAAGGGCGAGATACAGGAATATCCCGTCGTTCTCCTCTGAAGAGCGAGAGACAGGAATATCGCGTCGTTTTCTTCTGAAGGGCGAGAGACAGGAATATCGCGTCGTTCTCTTTTGAAGTGCGAGAGACAGGAATATCCCGTCGTTCTCTTTTGAAGGGCGAGAGACAGGAATATCGCGTCGTTCTCTTCTGAAGGACGAGATACAGGAATATCCCCTCGTTCACTTCTGAAGAGCGAGAGACAGGAATATCGCGTCGTTCTCTTCTGAGGAGCGGCAGACGGGAATATTCCGGCGGTCTGCCTCAATAGGGTCATCAGAGAAAGCTTTGAAGAGCTCTTCCAAAGCGACAAACACCCAAGACTCAAGGCTTATTTCTCGCATCACTGAAATGGTAAACTGAGGCCCGTGAAGTACGTCGATCGAAGGCAAAAAGGACTTGCAGCACTAAGTGCTATCAAGCGAAGACTGTCGATAACATTCTTGAATAAAATTTAAAGTTTTATTGCGGGCTTATATAAAATTGTACATGCATAAGTATCTTCAGTATATAAGATGTATGGACGTTCTTCAATATTAAATTTAAAAGCTAGGTTGACTAAAAATATTCCGTTTCTTTAACTTCGTAATAGCGAGCCGGCATGACATATTCCCAAAGATCCAACGAGCTTCAAATTAAAATGCAAAACAGGAAATGGAGCTAACTAAACTTTTCTGACTCTGGCCGTCTCTGTTCCGACGAAGCTGTGATGCTGAATATTTGTTGTCTATCTCAGTTTGGGTTTGTTAAGGGGCATGACACGATGTCTGCCACAAAATATAGAGCAGGTTTCAAGTGCTCGGTTTGTAGTGTTTAGAACAGTAAAATAAATAGGTTGAAGTTTCATGTTGATATTAAATTTTATGCAATGATGCTCAGAGTGGTTATAATTACCATAACGATTAGGGGAAGTTAAGTCTCCAAAATGTACTCAAAATTTATCAACTTGAATATACTTTTTATTCCTTTTTTATGATGCCAAGCTTCAAAGCCTAACTTGTGAGTTGTCAGTAGGTCGAATAACTTCGAAACTTCATGACGTAAGGAAAACTCCATGGTATCTAGGCTACGAAAAAATTAATAATAACCAGTGAAATGCGATAACGATTTCGATAAGATGGTCACAAAATCATTCCTAATAATAGGAGCAAGGGTGAGGGTGTTGTAGTACAGCGTCCGGCGTAGCAGAAAAAAGGCTTAATGTCTAAGAGAACCTATCCCATTTGCGTCGCACGAAAAGCCAGCGACATCAACAAAAGTGCAAGTGATCAGTTGACCGTAATTGCAACTTGTGCAGTTATAGGAAAAGGACTGCAAAGGAGGCGTCATAAAATGCTCAGTATCAGGAAAAGCTGTACCGCAAAAAGACGGGCTTCCTGCAGCGTGATTGCATTCTTTTAGAACATCAGGTTTCATTCCTACAAAAAAGTCAGTAAAGGCCTCCACAATATTGATATTGTCATCCTGTAGCATTGAAAGGATTCTCGTGCGTTGAATGAGCGTGTCGCGTTCGAAGAATTCAAAAAGGGAAGGTCCTTAGCAACTGCGGAGCAGGCTTTTTTAATTCAAAATGAAAATTAAAGGGACTCAATGTCGTACCATACAGATGATATATTTTGGAGAATAATTTCTTTTCTGTTCGAAAAAATACTGCAAGCTTACCAATAAAGATTTTGAAATGTTCGCTAGTAAATTTAGGATGTTTGTTTTCGAGGGTGACTTTTTGTTGCGACAGAACTAACCTTAATTTTTTTTCCAGCAACAGCAGCGAGCAAAATTCAAAGTACAGTAACGACAACGAATGACATTTACTGCATTGTTTTGTTCAAAAATTGTAAAGTGAAATTTTGACCTGTTGTCATAACTTAGCACGTGGACCCCCATTAGTTCAGATGTATGAACTAATTCTATGAACGTATGAAGTATCTATGAAATATTATATCAATTTGTGAAATATTATACCAAATCCATAGTGTGTACAAAATTTGGATAGTCTAAATAAAAGAAATAATTGAAACAAAAATTACTTACTTTGAATGTTCAAGGATTCAGGGAAGAGCTGTGTAAATAACTTTTTAATTCATTGTAAAATATCTAACAAAGAATAACACCAACACTTTTGCAGATGAAAAATAACGAAGTCTTCCGTTCTTTGACTTGAGTCTCTTTCCAATATTGTTTGAAAACGTTCTGGAGTTCAACATTCGCCATCTTGCTTTAGAATTTCCGATCAAAGATTATTAATTTTCTCAGCTTGCTAAAGGAAAGGGCAATAAGGAGGCCAATCTATCGAACGATTATGACTTTTTCATACGATGTCATCGTCGTACGTACAGAGCATTAATCTATTGTTTTCTCATTATTTATAAGGAGATTTGGAATTAAATCTTCAAACTTCAATGTTCTCGTTATTTTGTACTTGCAAGATTAGATTAGATTAGATTATTAGTTAGTTTAAGCCTCCCTATCAGCCACGAAGGTGATCCAAAGAGAGGAAGGAGGAAAGCACCATATAGTATGGAGATAAGAGAACAAGGAATCTATACAGGAAGGGCATAGAAACACTAAATTGAGAAAGAAGATTAAGAAACACGATCAAAGTTGAAGAAGAAAATAGTAGGTGATGAAAACAGGACAGCAGTGAACCGAAAAAAGAGGGTCCTTCACATAATAAAAATATTATATTTCATCAAAAGCAAAGGCTTACCTAACTTTCAGCTCGAGCTCACATTTTCCCCCTGGGAGCGCTAATTCCCATAGATACAATAGTTGTATCCCCCTTAGGGGTTTTGTAATTGCAAACTCTTGATATAAAGAATGGGCCTGATACGACTGAAATTCATAAAATTTCGAGTAATTTATAAATTTAGAAATAGTTAGAATACATATGATTGATGTAGATTTCTAAGGTTAGGGTTGTGCACAACGTTTTCATAAATATCTTAAGATCCTGAAGTTTTCCTGCACTTTCTGAGCGACAGCTGTGTCAACGTAGCGCTTACACATGTTCTGATAAATAAACTAACGAAAGAAAAAATAATTTGATCAAAAATTCCGCCTCGCAAAGTGCTACATCACCTGGCACAGCCAAGTCGACGCAGTTACGCTTCTAAGAATACCGCTACGACTGTGTAACTTCCTGGAAAGTTCGATGTATGATCCATAAAAATTTTCAAGGAAAAAAGTCGGAACTTTATCGCTTGTCTCGCGGTTGAACAACTTCAACACGAAGCCATGACATGCCGCCTCTAAGCCACAGCTCTCATCTGCTAAGCCAATTACGAAGGGGACTTTCAGAACTGCTGCAGTTTTCTAATAATGGACAAGGGCATCAAAACTCGCACGTGGACCGAGCAGCGGCACCAGAATAATTATTTCCAGCGAGGTAACCGACGAGACTCGATGGCCGCAAAAACCTCACCGGAATTGATGGTCGTTCGGGAGAAAAAGGGAGTGTAATTTTAGGCGATGATGAAAACGGAAATTCAGGCTAACAAAATAATTTTTCTACAATTTTGTTATCTATTAAGTTATATATATAACCCTTTAACGCCCACATTTTTATACTCATATTACCGTTATCACAACCACTATCACTAAACCAACACTGGTATCAGGTAGTCACTGTTATCAAGATGTGGAAGGAACTGCCACTCGACAGAGAAGTTCAAAGGACACATTAGTGAACAAATTGAATAAGAAATGTAATATATTATTGTTGTTTTTGAAGGAGGACCGTACAGTCCACTTGGGCGTTAAAGGGATAACGTTGTAAAAATATTCTCTCGGTGCGTTAATTTCAGAAGCCTATAAAACCGCGGAAAACCAGTCTTCTGTGCTCGAAATATTCCGTAGTCAAAGCAGCATGCACGGTCGGCGATTTCACAGAACCAACACAAAATTCGTCCCAAAATTATCGCGGTGGAGATATCGATCTCATATTAAAAAATGTCTCGCTGACGAAGACGCTAAAACCGCTCAGAATATCCTAAATATTAGAAATAAATCGCGAATGCCAATGGCCTTTGCGTTGGTATTGACAGCCTGGGCTGCGAAGAAGTGCTTTTCGTTGAACGAGCGAGCGATTCTCCGGCGACTGGCGCAGCAATCGAGGCAGAATTTAACGTCATTCCAGGGACACGGGAGACAGTAAAAGACTATCGATGGCGACGGCCAAAAATTGCTCCTCATCAATAGAGGGAAGCCAGAGGAAGTTTTATTGCGGGACATGATTTGGCTCTGGAATTGGTTACAGGCTCGTGCTGATGAGGCGTTTACTAGATGAGGAATTTTTTGCATTGAAATCTTGATGAACACTTTCTTTGACTGTTGCAGTTAAAACTGAAGATTCATATTCAACTCAAATTTGAAGTCAATTGTAGTATGCAATGTTGAAAATAGCAAGCATTAACTGGATCAAGCTTTCATTCAGATTTCATGGAGTTATGAAAATTGAGTTTGAATTACTGGTCGGTCAGCAGCATCATCAAAATCCCTTCCGTGTACCACCTGTGGCTCACGTCGCAGTTAAAATGTTAACACTTTGACAGCGGCAGTTAAAACTGAATTTTAGCATTCAACTCAAATTTAAAATCAATTGTAGTGAGCAATGTTGAAAATAGCAAGCATTAACTGGATCGTGCTCATTTAGTTTTAACTGAGTATTGATGACAATTGAGCTTGTGACTACTAGTCGGTCAGCAGCATTACCAAAATCCTTTCCGTGTACCACCTGTGGCTCACGTCACATTCGAAGTGATAGTAATTTAGCTAAATCAACCGAGAGGGTTAGCGTTGAGTTGAATATAAGAAATACTGCTTTGATACATGTGCTCACCAGCTAACTTTTAGGAAATAAGCCCACCAAACGAGTTTAACGCGATACGTGTAGATGAAATTAAAATTTGAGATATTTTATTTTAGATGAAATCATTAAAGGCGTGATTTATTTCTATTCTATTCATATTTTCAAGATATCCTTGCTATATTATAAGTGGCCTTAAGAAATGAAAGAGAATGGATTTAGAATGGACTGATGTTCTTTACTGATGTAAAAAACGGGGAATTCATACACACTTACAGAGGAGTGGTCCCATACGCGATACCTTGTGTACAAAAATAGCAGGTTAAGAATGAAAACAAAAACCAGAGAAACACAGAAACGTGAAAACCGAAACAAACAAAGTAGACGCGAAAGGATACCCCGCTGAATCAGCTTCAGTTAGTGCAAGTAATCTATATGGTTTGTCAACTTCTTTATGGTCGTCAATGAGGACGTTCACTAAACGGCCGCGGCTGTTAACAGTCGGTTTGGCTACGTTGGAAGAAGCAGAACTGAAAAGTCATCTTTACTGCAAGATTACATCCTTTCTAACAATCTAACAAGTCATCCTCTCTAACAATCGGGAAAAATATAATTGCACGATAACATTTTAACTTTAATTAACGCCATAGTCTAATTTAAATAAAGGTAGTGAAATCAGTGAATTGGTAGCCTTTGTTGATGGTAGGTAAATGAGCAATTTACCAAGTGGTGTACATATGTACCAATACGTACGGAAATTGTTAGGACTCTCACTTACCGAACCTCACGAGAGGAGCTCGGGATTCCAACATATTCTCCAAAATTCGGTTGATCCCCTAAATATTCAGAATTTATACCCTTATTGTTATACAGAAGTTATACCCCTAAATATTCAGAAGTTATACCCTTATTGTTATACAGAAGTTATACCCCTAAATATTCAGAAGTTATACCCTTCAGCTCACCGTCACGGGATAAAAGCAGTTTGATGGCAAGATAACACTGTGTGGTTAGTGAGGCACCTAACGAAAGTCTATGAATTAATTTACAACGTAAAAAAACGTTCTCAATATAACGCTAGTATTAAACATCTCGCAGCTCGGGTAAGCCAAGGTGTCCCCCACATATACTGTGGCAGAGCCACATGCAACCACACGTGTCAACGTCTACTGATGCTGCTGATGCTTATGCCAGTCTACTGATGCTACTGATGCTTATGCCACTCAACTTATGCTTATGCCAGTCAACTGATGCTTATACCAGTCATTATTATTATTATTATTATATAAGAAAGTTTTAGCCTCCCTTAACCACGACAAAGATGTTCCAAGAGAGGAAAGAGGAAGGCACCATTTAGTATGGAGATGAGGGAACGCGGAATCTATGCACAAGGTGCACAGAAACAGTAAGCTAGGAAAGAAGTTCATGAAACAAGAAAAAAGTTGAAGAAGAAAGTAGTAGGTGCTGAAAAACAGGAAAGCAGTGAACCGAAAAAAGATGGTCCGTATCAAAACAAAAACCTATTTTATTACAACAAAAAGGAAGCCTACCTAACCTTTAGCTCGGGCCCTCACATGGTTCCCCTGGGAGCGCCAATTCCCATAGATACAATAGTTGTATCCCCCTGAGGGGCTTACGCCAGTCTACTGATGCTTATGCCAGTCAACTGATGCTTATGCCAGTCAACTGATGCTTATGCCAGTCAACTGATGCTTATGCCAGTCTACTGATGCTTATGCCAGTCAACTGATGCTTATGCCAGTCTACTGGTGCTTATGCCAGTCTACTGATGCTTACGCCAGTCTACTGATGCTTATGCCAGTCAACTGATGCTTATGCCAGTCAACTGATGCTTATGCCAGTCAACTGATGCTTATGCCAGTCAACTGATGCTTATGCCAGTCTACTGATGCTTATGCCAGTCAACTGATGCTTATGCCAGTCAACTGATGCTTATGCCAGTCAACTGATGCTGATGCCAGTCAACTGATGCTTATGCCAGTCTACTGATGCTTATGCCAGTCTACTGATGCTTATGCCAGTCAATTGATGCTTATGCCAGTCTACTGATGCTTCTAGTAGTTCATCATCATCATGCTGCTGATACTTATCTCAGTCAACTGATGCTACTGATGCTTATGCCAGTTTACTGATGCTACTGTCAGTTTACACAATAACACAATTTCAGTCCATATAAAATTATTCAGCAAATGCTAACGCTAGTCTACACAATAACATAATATCAGTCCATATAATATTATTAAGCAAATGCTAACGCTAGTCTACACAATAACATAATATCAGTCCATACAATATTATTCAGCAAATACCAATGCCTGTCTTCTCAGAAAGATGAAGACAGTCTTTTCCATAACGCAAGTCAGCGTCGAAGACTGCGTTTGACACGAAAGGACTGCTCAGGTACGATGTAAACTATGACAGTGAAAATAGAACATGTGAAGAAATAATTTGAAATTTTAGGGTTGAATATGCTAAACAAAACCAACAACCACCGACTCTGAATGCCAGGAATAACTTGAAACGCTCTGCAAATACCGTAATGTCCCGACCCACAAAAGATAACGCAAATAGCACATGAACTGAAAAGTTCAACGTGGGCTAGAATACAGCGACCAAAACTCCAAGAAACGTTAAATTTACCCCATATGTACAACAAATTCGTCATCAAATACCATATATAGCATCCAAAATTCCAAGAAACGGTAAATTTACCACAAAACCACAACAAATACGTCATCAAATACCATATATATCAACCAAAATTCCAAGAAACGTTAAATTTACCACAAATGTACAACAAATTCGTTATTAAATACCATATATTAACATCATGAAGCCAGGAGATTTCTCTCCCAGACTGAAAAAAGCGAGGCCGCGGAGAGAGAGATATTCCCTTCGAGAAGGCTGCCCCAGAAAGAAGACATGAAGTTATCTTCTTGTATCGCAGGAGGTTCATCATATCGACTGCGCGACACTCGATCCGTAAGGATTGATGGGGCAGGCCGCGAGACCGCTCTCAATCTTCCCTACTCGATCTCGGCAGCGATTTACGGGGACCCTGTGGCCCTTATCGTATATTTACTGTGGCCCACATCATCGTAATTTTACTGTGGCCCACATCACCGTATTTTTACTGTGGCCCTGTGGCCTCATATCATCGTATATTTACGGTATCAAGAAATTTTTTAGCAATTTTCAATTTAAATTTTAGTTGGACATTGAACTTCAGTTCAACTCATTGCAGTCAATGCATTAAATTCAGAATTTTCTCAGCCCTGAACCTCAATATAAAAACGGTTTAGTGTTCTGACATACAGAGTGAACAACATTCGATGCTTTCTATAAACTGCCATCGAATTACTAAGCAGCATTTTCCCCGTCCATCCCGTTCTAACTTTTGCTGAAACTTCATAAGCTGGGCATCGATTCAACATTAAATTGTTTCGTGACGTGAAAGAAAACAATCAGAGAGCCACACAGCTCTTCCTTCTAGTGAAGTGCCAGAGAGCCTGGTTCAAACACAGCTCTTCCTTCTAGTGAAGTGCCAGAGAGCCTGGTTCAAACACAGCTCTTCCTTCTAGTGAAGTGCCAGAGAGCCTGGTTCAAACACAGCTCTTCCTTCTAGTGAAGTGCTAACAGTGGCATCTATGACTAGTTATTACTCAGGTGAAGTGGTGGAAAATAAACAGCAAGCTAGGGTATTTCACAGCGATGGTGAAGGACTGTAGTCGTATACCAGAATATTTTAAGCGCATTGTGATAACGCCACGAAGTTGCGCGAGATAAACCGTATGCATAGTATTGCAAATTTCACTAGGAATCGAAATTCGAACCATGATTGTAATTTTTATAAATTCTTCTCAGACACTTTTGACTGATAGAAAAATATTGTGAAACTCATCTTTAGAAATTTAAGGGCAAAAACCAAAGAAGCCAGCGTCGTTAAAATTGTGTGTGGTAATACTAAACTAAAGTTTCGGGCCTCAACACATCATCAGCTGTAAATGTGCAATTAAAAATGGAAAATTAAATATTCTCACTAGGTAATAGCACAAACTATATATGACTAGAGATCTGAAAACATTTGTGACACTGACAGACTGCATACCCTATAAACTGCACAAAACCCAATCTAACTTTTTCACCGCCTGCATGCATGTTTTTCGTAACCTCAGTGATATAAGCAATCGCTTATATAAGCAATCGCTCAGTGATATAAGCAATCGCTTGTATCACTGATATAAGCGATATATCACTGTGATATAATCGCTTATATCACAGTGATATCGCTTGGGCGGAGAAAAACATGCATGCAGGCGGCAAAAAAGTTAGACTGGGACGTAAATGAATAGTAAATACTCATCTATGGTAGAAGGAACAAAACTTCATTTAGAGGCCAGCTTGGGACAACCAACAAGCACCGGTCCATTAGCGAACACAACCACCCTGCCCAACTCAAGGGACTCTTTAAGGTTTGCATTTTTTCAGTTGGCTCTGAATAGGAATTTTTCCCGAGGTATCCGAGCTGCCTCAAAGGCTGTGCGTCTGAGGCTGAGTTTCTCGAGAGCAATCTGCGAAACCTCGGAATATGTCTCTCGGAAAAAATGGCGAACTAAAACAAGAATTCGGAGAAAATGTGCAAGCAAGTCTCGAGAATTTTGGGCTGCAGAACGCAACGAAGTATTACATTTCAGTATCTTGGTTTCGTATTTTGCTTGAATATTTTGCTAACCATATTTTTTAGCCAAGCGCGTGTAACGTATGGTTTTTAAAGCGAATTATAGACGTTAAATCATCTCCACTTTCGAGTTTTCCTACAGCTGAAGATTTGCATTTGCGAATTTTTGTGCTCTCATGAATTATAGCATTTCTGAAATGATGGTTCAATCTACTACATACAGTGCGATACGTCAGCTTTCACATCAGTTAATAGAAAACCCGTTTCCTAATGAAACTGTCTGAAGGACATTTTTCATCACGCTTGTTAATACATTTAATGCGGCATAAAAATGGTTTACCTAAGACTCAGTTTAGCAGGAGAACATTTTTTTAGGGAAATATCAGTGATACCTCATGTTGTCATTGAAATTAAAATCAATTGAAAATCAATGATACTTCAGGTTTTTATATAAATTAGAATCAATTGAAAATCAATGATACTTCAGGTTGTCATCTAAATTAAAATTAATTGAAAATCAATGATACTTCAGGTTGTCATCTAAATTAAAATCAATTGAAAATCAATGATACTTCAGGTTTTCATATCAATTAAAATCAATTGAAAATCAATGATACTTCAGGTTGTCATCTAAATTAAAATCAATTGAAAATCAATGATACTTCAGGTTGTCATCTAAATTAAAATGAATTGATACTTCAGGTTGTCATCCAAATTATAATCAATTGATACATCCGGCTGTCATCTAAATTAAAATCAATTGATACTTCATGCTGTCATCTGAATTAAATCAACTTTATAGTAAATACAACGTTGGAATAAATGCGTCGTACGCTCTCCCGCAAAATATTCCTAGCTCCTCACCAGCACAGAACATAAAATTCTCCAGTACACAACCGCGCAGACCACGCGTCGTAGTAAGGATACAAGAGCTACCGTACTTCCGGGACACCTCTCATCAAAAGCCGCATTTCGCCAAGATTTTCTGTGCCGGAAACCACCACAAAACTTGCCAAGTTTTTCCCAAAAGATGCGAGTGCCACGCGCCAAACGGGAGTCAAATTTTTAATCAGACAGATGGGAGGTTTTAGCTTTGCTTCTTCTATTTCCGAGGGCGTCGTAAAATAAAGGGGAAGAATAGTATTGTTTTGGATTAAGTTTAGTATAGAATTTTTTTGGTGACGACTAAAGTTAAGTGTGGTGTAATAATACCTGCAATAAATCGTTCGGGATCGCCATCGGAAACTATCAAATTAGAAATTTTTATAATTAACTGAAGTGTTCAGTAAAGAACGCTGCTCAACAGAAATGCCCGATTTTGTTTTTTTTTCCAAGTGCGAAGGAACTGAGCTGTGAACGCTGCTCACTTCTGGATCTTATGTGGAACTCCGGAAAATTTCCCAACAATCTTTTAAGTCTGGAAACTTTTGTTGATATTCAGATGAAAAACTTAACATGAAGATGGCAAAATAGTATCCCAGTATTTAACACTTTGACTGCGACGTGCGCCATCGGTGGCACACGGAGGTAATTTTCATGATGCTGCTGACTGACCAGTAGTCGCAAATTCAATTTTCATACATAGAAAATCAAAGCCAAATGAAAGCACGATCCAGTTCATGTTTGGTTTTTTCAAAATAGTTTACTACAATTGACTTTAAATTTGAGTTTGGCATTGAACTTAATATTTAGTAGTCGCAGTCAAAATGTTAAGCACTAAAAGGCGTCGCTCTAAATCAGGGGTTTCTAAACTATGGCCCCCGGGCCACATCCGGCCCGCCACATAATTTCATCCGGCCCGCCAAACAAATCCCTGTGTGGTGGCCTTGCATATTACAATCATACGACTGATTATCGTCGGCACTGATTTTATTTCCATTCCTTCGGCCCTCATGAATAGGGGTAATATATAATGGGGCCCTTATATTGAAAAGTATGGAGACCCCTGCTCTAGATTAAGACAAAAGCAAGCACTGACTTCGGATACGAGTAGGTTTGTTCCATTACAATTTTTAAGTTACCGGCGGCAACGCAACGCTGCGGGTTTCAAAGAACATTTCAAAAGGTCAGCTCTCTTTGGATATTGAACTTGTATTTTACACCAACGCGAGGGAGCTGATTGCACGTGAAAGAAAAAACGGAAGAAATGTGGGTGAAAGTTATAACATCGTGCGAGTTCATTTCATATGATTTCTACTATCATGGTTTGAGTTTTGGTTCCTTGTGAAATTTACAATACCGTACTCACGGTAAATCTTGAGCAGCATCGTGGAACGAGCGCAATGAGCCTTAAATATTCTGATATATGGCACAATATTTTACCATCGCTGTGAAATAATACTTCACTTCAATCCCCAAAAACTCTTTAAGAAGTCCAAAAATATCAAGTGTAATTTCTCTGAACTCTATGAGACTGAACAGATGATTTCATTTTGATTCATTTTTTGTACGGTGACGAATAGAATCCAACCATTTTCTTTCAGCCGCAGTAGATCTATCATATTCAAAATTAACACTTTTGCTTAATACTCCACTTTTTAATGAACACTCTTTCAACCGTGGCGAACAATATTTTAGTTTTACATTAAGCAACACAGTTCTACTTCAAACCAACACTCAACAGCCATTCCAAGTACCATCCATAAGAGGACTTACAAAATTTCCACCAGAAAACACACCCATTTGAAGCACAACATGAAAATGAAACTGCCAAATGAATTTACAATTCCGACATGATACTGAAATTTCCACAAAAAATTTCCATCAGAAAATATCAAACAAAAATTAAAATTGCGTTATGGAACTAAAATTTCCGTATAAAAATGCCATCAGAAAGCACACCCATCCGATGCACAACAAAGAAGACCTGGCACAAGCAGCGTTCATTTGCATCGTAGAATAGTTTTTCTGCCGCCCGTGAGAGACGTTTGTCTGCATGCAGAAATGATCTCTGCATGGACCTCTCAGAGACAGAGGCTGGGGGACACAGAGACATAGGCTAAAGGGCACAGAGACAGAGGCTGAAGGGCACAGAGACAGAGGCAGGAGGGCACAGAGACAGAGGCAGGAGGGCACAGAGACAGAGGCAGGAGGGCACAGAGACAGAGGCTAAAGGGCACAGAGACAGAGGCTGGAGGGCACAGAGACAGAGGCTGGAGGGCACAGAGACAGAGGCTGGAGGGCACAGAGACAGAGGCTGGAGGGCACAGAGACAGAGGCTGGAGGGCACAGAGACAGAGGCTGGAGGGCACAGAGACAGAGGCGGGAGGGCACAGAGACAGAGGCGGGAGGGCACAGAGACATAGGCTAAAGGGCACAGAGAGAGAGGCTGGAGGGCACAGAGACATAGGCTAAAGGGCACAGAGAGAGAGGCGGGAGGGCACAGAGACATAGGCTAAAGGGCACAGAGACATAGGCTAAAGGGCACAGAGAGAGAGGCTGGAGGGCACAGAGACATAGGCTAAAGGGCACAGAGAGAGAGGCGGGAGGGCACAGAGACAGAGGCGGGAGGGCACAGAGACATAGGCTAAAGGGCACAGAGAGAGAGGCTGGAGGGCACAGAGACATAGGCTAAAGGGCACAGAGAGAGAGGCGGGAGGGCACAGAAACATGGGCTGGAGGGCACAGAGACAGAGGCATGAGGGCACAGGGACAGAGGCAGGAGGGCACAGAGACAGAGGCTGGAGGGCACAGAGACAGAGGCTGGAGGGCACAGAGACAGAGGTAGGAGGGCACAGAGACATAGGCTGGAGGGCACAGAGACATAGGCTGGAGGGCACAGAGACATAGGCTGGAGGGCACAGAGACAGAGGCTGGAGGGCACAGAGAAAAAGGCAGGAGGGCACAGAGAAAAAGGCAGGAGGGCACAGAGAAATAGGCAGGAGGGCACAGAGACAGAGGCTGGAGGGCACAGAGACAGAGGCAGGAGGGCACAGAGACAGAGGCTGGAGGGCATAGAGACGGAGGCTGGAGGGCACAGAGACAGAGGCAGGAGGGCACAGAGACAGAGGCAGGAGCGCACAGAGACAGAGGCAGGAGCGCACAGAGACAGAGGCAGGAGGGCACAGAGACAGAGGCAGGAGGGCACAGAGACAGAGGCAGGAGGGCACAGAGACAGAGGCTGGAGGGCACAGAGACAGAGGCAGGAGGGCACAGAGACACTGACGGTAACAAACAAGGACACCAGTTAATGAGGCGCCCGTTTCAGCTAATTGGCGCCAATAAATGAGCTCCCTTGAGCGAATAAAAATAGAAGTATGCGACACATCGCATTGACTTCAAGAGGCAGTCGAAAATCAAATTTAATATGCCTCCAAATTGGCCTGCGCTCAAATTGGCCTGCGCTCAAATTGGGCTGAGCTCAAATTGGGCTGCGCTCAAATTGGCCTGCGCTCAAATTGGGCTGCGCTCAAATTGGGCTGCGCTCAAATTGGGCTGCGCTCAAATTGGGCTGCGCTCAAATTGGGCTGCGCTCAAATTGGGCTGCGCTCAAATTGGTCTGCGCTCAAATTGGGCTGCGCTCAAATTGGGCTGCGCTCAAATTGGGCTGCGCTCAAATTGGGCTGCGCTCAAATTGGGTGGCGCTCAAATTGGGCTGCGCTCAAATTGGGCTGCGCTCAAATTGGGCTGCGCTCAAATTGGGCTGCGCTCAAATTGGGCTGCGCTCAAATTGGGTGGCGCTCAAATTGGGTGGCGCTCAAATTGGGCTGCGCTCAAATTGGGCTGCGCTCAAATTGGGTGGCGCTCAAATTGGGCTGCGCTCAAATTGGGCTGCGCTCAAATTGGGCTGCGCTCAAATTGGGCTGCGCTCAAATTGGGCTGCGCTCAAATTGGGTGGCGCTCAAATTGGGCTGCGCTCAAATTGGGTGGCGCTCAAATTGGGCTGCGCTCAAATTGGGCTGCGCTCAAATTGGGCTGCGCTCAAATTGGGCTGCGCTCAAATTGGGCTGCGCTCAAATTGGGTGGCGCTCAAATTGGGCTGCGCTCAAATTGGGCTGCGCTCAAATTGGGCTGCGCTCAAATTGGGCTGCGCTCAAATTGGGTGGCGCTCAAATTGGGCTGCGCTCAAATTGGGCTGCGCTCAAATTGGGTGGCGCTCAAATTGGATTTTTAAGCAAGGGGATAAGCGTCGAGTGCTAGATATATGCTCACTCCATTCTGGTCACAAAATATGAAAAGTCTACTACAACCATTAGCATAGCCGGTTTTTGTCTTCTAATCCGCATGTTAAGGCAATCCATCCCCTTAAATCCACATCAAAAAGCAATCTATGTGTCATTTTTCTTCAACACATTAAGGCAATCCATCCCTTTCCAATTGATTGCTTTTCCAAATGAAAAAGCAATCTATGTACCATTTTTGTTCCACACATTAAAGGCAATCTATCTTTTTAAATCCACATGAAAAAGTAATCTGTGTTTTATTTTTAATCCCGGGCTAAGGTAATCCCTCCCTTTAAATACAAATTAAAAAGCAATCTATGTACCATTTTTGTTCCACACATTGAAGGCAATCTATCTTTTTTAAATCCAAAGGAAAAAGCAATCTATGCACCATTTTTCATCCCCGCGCTGAGGCTATCCATCCCTCTGCATCAACATGCTTACGCAATCTATCTCTTTACGTCAATATGAAAAGGCAATTTAAGTATTCATATCATCCTCATACTAATGTGATCCATCCTCTACATCCACTAGTTAAGGCAATCCGTCCCTCTACATCCACACCTAAAGGCAATCTGTCCCTCTACATCCACACCTAAAGGCAATCTGTCCCTCTACATCCACACCTAAAGGCAATCTGTCCCTCTACATCCACACGTAAAGGGACTCCACACCTTACTATGAGAAAAAGGTCTCTTCCTGAAAAGTATCTACCGGTAGATTTTAATTTCTGTTTCAAACGATGTATTTTATGGCGTGCTCCTTCTATTTATTTTTCTTGTCCATTCTCAGATCCACGGTTGACTGTAATAAATGGGGGCTCGGAATTTATGCAGAATACATTTTTTGCGGTACCTTTTCCGTATTATTTTCATCTATAACGAATTCATTCCGCAGAAAAAAGTTGCGACGGGTTGTTAAGAGACCATGAGTAATAAGAAATTATCTTCGTTCTTTTTCTCTGTTAGTTACTGTAATACCTGCGGAAAATTGTTGACCATTCTTGCAGTCTTTTTATGTGCAACAAAATAAAATAGAGCTGGATCTCCCGCCAGCTTGGTAATTGGAAGGTGAATTCCTGGGAAAAGTTACGCTCACAAACTCGATAAATGAGAACAGAGAGATGCGAGCGCTGGAGGAGACAATCTGCTCCTTATTTCTTTCAGTGACGTTCCAACGACATGAGAGCCCAGCAGCTTGGCCGCTGGTAAATTATCACTGCAGGAAATCAAAAACGCAGTCACATAAATAGCCAAGTACTCGCTTGAAAAAAGTTGTCAATGAACAGCCAAAACTCATGGAATTTCGCTTGACGTTGCATAGATTAGATTATAGATTATAGGTTAGTTTAAGCCTCCCTAACCGCTACAAAAAAAAGAGCGTATCGAAGAGAGGAAGAAGGAAGGCACCATTTAGTATGGATATTAGGCAACGCGGAATCTATGCAGAAAGGGCACAGAAACAGCAAGATGAGAAAGAAGTTCATGAAACAAGATCAAAGTTGAAGAAGAAAGTAGTAGGTGTTGAAAAAACAGGACAGCAGTGAACCGAAAAAAGATGGTCCGTAACAAAACAAAAACCTATTCTATTTTAACAAAAAGGAAGCCTACCTAACCTTTAGCTCATGCCCTTACATAGTCCCCTGGGAGCGCTAATTCCCATAGATACAATAGTTGTATCCCCCTGAGGGGTGACATAATGCAGCAAAAAGTTACCTCAAAATAAAAAAAATACATTAAAAAAAGAGATGACAATGACTAGCCTAAACATTCTCGTATGGGCGTAAAGGGTTCAGAAGGCATGGAAATTATCCTGAGACGTTACGGGATGCCACAGATTAGATTATAAGTTAGTTTAAGCCTCCCTAACCACTGCAAAAATAGAGCGTATCGAAGAGAGGAAGGAGAAGGCACTATTTAGTATGGAGATAAGAAAATGAGGAATCTATGCAGAAAGGGCATATAAACAGTAAGATGGGAAAGAAGTTCATGAAATAAGATAAAATTTGAAGAAGAAAGTCAGAGGTGCTGAAAAACCTAAGAGTATAGTGAACGGAAAAAAGTTGGTCCTTAACACAACAAAAAAATTTTTATTTGAATAAAAAGAAGGCCTACCTAACTCTCAGCTCGGGCCCTCACACTTTTCCCCTGGGAGTGCTAATTGAAGAGAGAAAAAAAACATTTATTTCCAATAGAGATAGTACAAAATTCCTATCATTGGTTTTTAAAATATCTTAAAGTTAATACACTTAGGTGATACACACACATGAATATTGTAATACTCATGTCACTAGTCGAAAATAAATGATTGAGGGCAATGTTCTCCTAATCTTGCTTAATCTACATTTGATAATACATGTAATGATAATTATAACGTGCTCCCTAGTTAATCTACATTTGATGATTCATGTAATGATAATTATAAGAGACAACACAATTTCATAGACGATGCATTTTCATTGTGGGTTTAGAACACTTTTTACAATTTACATATACATGATAAGAAACTTCGCAATTCTTGGCGCCAGGAAATAATATTAGAGTTGTTTGTTTCGGAAGATGTTCAAAAATGACATTTTAAGAAAACACGAAAAAAATTAATATACACATATAAAAGCATGAGGACCACGAAAATTACAGGATTTGTATTTCTAATTAAACAATTTCAACGTAACGGTCATTAATTGATCAGCATTTTATTTAAATATAAATGGATGATCACACAACTAATGTATAATTTTTTACGGGAATGCTTTACAATAATAAAGAGATGCCGAGTTAGGTAATGTTACAAGTTGAGAGTGAAACAGGAAAAAAAAACATCATCTCTAGTTAAAATGCCAGTCGTCAGTTTAGTACACACATATGTGCATATATACATGTAAATGTATACACATATACATGCACATACATACCTACGCACATATATACACCTAACACGCAAACGTACACAAATACATTTCTATGCATCGAGGCAATCACAATATATGCACGTTCTACAAAAATGCTGTGCGATGTTCCGAATTGTAGGATAATGAGCAAAGAAAATTCGTGACAACTCTTTCAGTATGTGTTGCTGCTTACAATTTTCAATTAAATATTGTAACGATGTTTTATTAAATATTGTATCGAAAGGATCATTGGTTGATAAGCATCTTATTTACCATATGTGGGTGATCGCGCAACAGATATATTTATTAGTTGAAATAACGGACATCCAGGTTCCATTGTTGTTAAATGAAATTCGTATTCAGCTGGAAAATATTATTTTCTGTCGAGCTTTCGAAATTTTAAACAAATTTCGTTTTCAGGACAAGAGACTGAAGTTTTTGGAAGCAAAGTTATGGCCAAAGCAGGTATCCTGGATACAAGGGAAAGATATTACATATAAGATAAACGAAAGTGGACATCGGTGGAACATGCAGTAGTCACAGTAATTATTTCAGGAGTGGTTTATAAACATCCGGAATTTAGAGATATCTATTGTCGGAGTTTGAATTAGTTGTTGAATAGAATGCTTCTTCAGAAAGAAGATACTTAGAAGCATTCTATTCAACAACTAATTCAAACTCCTACAATAGATATCTCTAAATTCCGGATGTTTATAAACCCCTCCTGAAATAATTACTGTGACTACTGCATGTTCCACCGATGTCCACTTTCGTTTATCTTACGAGGCCTGTCGAAAAAGTATCCGACCTTTGGCCAGAAAAAATACTTCAACAACCTGACGGGGTTGGGACCCTAATCCCCTTCAAAGTAGGCTCCTTGTGCTTCCACACACTTAGCCCACCGATCCTTCCACTGCCGGAAACACCTCTGGAAGTCTTCTTTTGGAATGGTGTTCAGCTCTGTCGTCGCGTTCCGCATTATCTCTTCTCTACTCTCAAAACGGGATCCTTTCAGTGGTGTCTTCAATTTTGGAAACAACCAGAAGTCGCAAGGAGCCAGGTCTGGAGAGTAGGGAGGTTGGCGAACGGTCGTAATTCCATGTTTGGCCAAGAAATTGCGGATCAAATGGGATGAATGTGCGGGCGCGTTGTCGTGATGCAAGTGCCAGTTGTTCGCAGTCCACATGTCTGGTCTTTTGCGCCGAACTGCATCACGAAGTCGCCGGAGAACATCCTGATAGTACTCCTTTGTCACTGTTTGTCCTTCCGGTGCGTATTCGTGATGCACAATTCCACGGACATCAAAGAAAACAGTCAGCATCGAAGGAGTCAAACAGGCAATGCGACGATGGAGCTGAACACCATTCTAAAAAAAAACTACCAGAGGTGTTTCCAGCAGTGGAAGGATCGGTGGGCTAAGTGTGTGCAAGCACAAGGGGCATACTTTGAAGGGGATTAGGGTCCCAACTCCGACAGGTATTCGAAATATTTTTTCTGGCCAAAGGTCGGATACTTTTTAGACAGGCCTCGTATATGTAATATCATTCCCTTGTATCCAGGATACCTGCTTTGGCCATAACTTTGCTTCCAAAAACTTCAGTCTCTTGTCCTGAAAACGAAATTTGTTTAAAATTTCGAAAGCTCGACAGAAAATTATATTTTCCAGCTGAATACGAATTTCATTTAACAGATATATTTATATACATATTTTATAAATGCTGTACAATGATCAAGTGAAATGAATTATTACGTAGTGACACACTCACCTATCTACGTACGCATAGCGTGCACAAGTACACATATACATAAGGAAGCATGTGCGCAAATATCAGCGTAAACTAATCAGTATTAACTAGCATTCCAATCGAGGGAATCGAAGAAAATATCATTTATTATGGCATGAATTTTATAAAATTTCCGTACTAAAAAATTAGGCACAAAACAGTCTACCTTAGTCAGACACATGAAAACGATTTTTCTACAACGGTTCCCAAGTACAGAATATTTCCAGAAGCACGCGAGGCTTAGGTGCAGTTGTTATAATATACTCTAGAGCGTAAGAGATGATATGATAATTTGCACTACACTAGCCTACCAAGAGCATTTTTGGACGTGACGAAGAAAGAAACATGAATGTCCTATAAGGGTGTCATATTAGGAAAAAAATCACATTATCTTTGAAATATGGCGCAAAATGCCTGCAATTGATAAATATACATAGGCACCACATTTTACATGTACAAGACATTTAAGCTTTGGGTTGCCTTACAATAATAAAATGAAATGATGTGTTGGGTAGTGTTAGAATGAAAAAAGTCTGGTATTCATAGTTTATATACCAGCTGCTAGTCCAGTGCACACAGTTGTATGGTGCACACATGCACACCCATATACGTACACACATATACAAGTAAGCATGCTTGCAAATCCCAGCGTATAGGCGATCAAATCATAATACCTGCGCATACTTCAAGACTGTTGTGTGATGTCTTGAATTATAAATAAAATGAGCAAGGGAGAGTATAAAGCAATGGAGATACCAGGCAAAGTGAGATTCGTCAATACGTGCTCAGTATGTTCTGTAACTAAGAATTATCGTTGAGAGTGACGATAGATGACGAATTATTTTGGCTTTAAATTCTCTCGGTCTTTGAGGGATTTTAATACTCAGGGGAAGTTTGTTCCACAGTAGGGCACCTGATATTGACAGAGCCTTCTGCCCTATGTGAGATGAACGATAGTTGACTAAGACATTATTGTTTCTGTTCGGCTTTTGGTTGGTTACAGTGGGTGGATGGAAACGCACTATCTAAGCATTGCTCTCAGGAAGATACAACGAGGAGAATACGTATTGGGCTCTCTGCATGAGGAGGGCCCAATAATTCCCATAGATACAATAGTTGTATCCCCCTGAGGGGTTACGGGATGCCACAAAAAGTTACTTGAAAATAAGGGTCCCCACTAAAAAAAATGTCAATGATTAGTCTACACGCGCGTACGTTAATGGTCCGGTATGCATAGAATTTTTCTCCGAACGTTGCATAATGTCACAAAAAAATTACCTGAAAATAAGGGTGAGCTGTTCACGCACATCTCTGGCGGCAAAACACCGGTTCATTTCACCAGCGATCCTTCAGAGCGCCTCAGTAAGTTGAGCAGAAAAGCAACCGATTGAAGGACTCAAACTTGGAACGCGAATTAGTAGGGAGACGTCAGCAGATCTCGAGTAAAGGCAGCCAGTTAATCTTGAAGTTGTTCCGAGTGCTTCGTAATAACGGCCGAGTAAGTTTAGGAAGTGTGTTGACTTATAATGATATAATTATGTATGTTAATTTTAATTGACATAATTAGTTATTGATAATTTATAATTGCCATCATAAATGGTGGCAATTTTAAAAATGACAAATAGTAGTTTACAGTTTTAATATTGCTAATTATTAAACAAAACGTTACGTGCCGAAATACAATTTTTGAGCATTTATTATTAATGCTTAAAAATGGTATTCTCGCGGGTCAAGTTTAGACTAGATTGGTTATGTTATATATTTTAAGCTCCCATAACCACAACAAAGGTGCTCCAAAGAGAGGAAGGAGGAAGCCACCATTTAGTATAGAGTTAAGGGAACGAGAAATCCATGCACAAGATGTGCTCCCACGTAATATACCTTGCGCATTCAAACAGTAACCTAGGAAAGAAGGTTATAAGATAACATCGAGGGAAAAAGAAAGTAGTAGGTGCTGAAAAGCAGAACAGCAATGAACCAAGAAAAATAGATGGTCCGTAACAAAATAAAAACCTATTTTATTTCATCAATAGAAAGGCGTGCTTAACCTTCAGCTGGGGACCTAACATTTTCACCCTGGGAACGCAAAATCTCATAAACATGACACTCGTCTCATTCTGACGGGAATACTCTCAGCATGAAAAAAATCCAGCGCGCGATTGGCTGACTATTATTTGATGGGAAGCTTTTTTAACTCGTTAATCTAAGTGCTGCGTGTTCACTGAGTAGGGCTGTGAGACAGCTGGAATCAAGCCTCCTTAATCCTTTGACCGCAAATAGTTAAACTGAAGTTCAATATCTAACTTATGTTTGAAGTCAATTGTAGTAAGCAACTTAGACGGAGCAAACATGAACTGGATCATGTTTTCGTTTAGTTTTGAGTGAGTTATATTTCCAATAAGGCGATTCTTCAAGAATCTTATTCGAAGAATAAAAAGAATAACCAGAGTAAAAACGAACATTACATTTATTGCAAGCGTTTCGGATTAAGAATTCCATCATCAGTGATGAAACAGGACAAAAAATAATTTGTCTTTTTTAAAAAACAAAAATCATATATATTCCACAAAATTCTCTAAATGTCTAAAACGCCTAATTTGTTCATTCACACTCAAGCAATAGTATACTCCTAATTCACAAACTTTTTTCTCTCCTGTTTCAGCACTGATGATGGAATTTTAATTTCGAAGCGTTTGCAATAAATGCAATGTTTTTTTTTGATGAAGTATTTATGAAAATTGAGACTGCAGGTCGATCAGACGCATAGTGAAAATCTCCTCAGTGACGACCGGTAGCACATGTTTCGGTTCACCAGCTCAAGAAGTAAATAACAGTACTTTACACCTTAGACATCGGAACACGTTCGATTTCGTGTGCCAAGGTGAACTTTCACCTAAGCAATTCACGTGTTATCTGAGTGTTCACTTACCTAAATTTTCATTCGTTTCATGAGAAGAGTTTAAATCGACGTGCTATACTGCTGCTGTTGCTGGTAATCACACCATATATTACTTTTTTACGATAGTTAAAACATAACTGTGACAAAGTTTCAGGATCACTGCTACAAAGTATCACTAGAAGCATAACAAAATCACAAAATAAACACCATCACAATCGCATGAAACAAATTACGCGTGCTCGTAACCTGCAAAAAACTTCACGCCTCTATTTCTTCCGTACTTCCTAGCGCGTCACCTTGAAAACCCTGTTCTGAATTCCCAATTTTTTCTTCCATTTTCCCGAACAGAACCGTGGTACCACACAACACCACACTGCAGGCGGACAATAAAAGTGCCGTTACAATGCAGGCAGCATGTCCTCCACTCTTGGAAACAATTCAATTCATCGAGAGCCTCTATATTCTCTGATAATTTCTCACGCTTCGCTCGAGCAACACCGCGTCATCCGGAAGCAATCTCGTAAATGGGCTAACGAATAATCGGACGCGAAAAGCCGTCCTCTGCACGATTTGTTGTACCTGGTTTCGGCCTTTAAATTTCACGGTCGCTGGAGATGCAATGGGATTGCCATCACCGCAGCCGCGCATCACCACGGCGGCACTCCCAGCAAGCCAACGCTTGGTTATTGTTCCGTCCAAACGTTGATTCAAAACGTGTTCCGTAAGGAAACGCTTACTTAATGCGCTAAAATGAATGCATTACAGTCGAGCGAACGGTAAGCTCAAGTTTCCCTAAAAACGGGTACACGCTGCCAGGCTGCAGTAGGACAGCGCTTTTATGTCCGCTTATTGAATTTAAAATACCGTGAAACAAGAGCTAATATGATCGTTACTAACAAAAAAAAAACACGAATAATTTTGTGACAGAATATGGCGAAACTAGGATGTCGTTTAAACTTAAGAGTGAATTTAAAATTATTCGTTCATATTTAGCTTTGGAGAGTTTTCTTGCGGTATGCAAGGTAGAGTTGATATTGGTGGATCAATGTCAATATTCCTTTAGTGTGCTTATGTTATTGTAGTGCAACATACAGTGAAGAGATATTTTGCTCAGAATAAGGTGCATTTAATTAATGCTTCTAATTTTGTAGTTTTCCAATCGCTAAGACACAGTGCTGGAATGCTCCCAGCGGTTGTCCGTACAAGTGATTGATGCTCGAACTTAAAATTGGTTGAGTAATTTATTTGTCGCTTAGGAGACGGTCATCTTCGCTGAATTCCAATATTACTACCAATATCACTTTATTTCTTTAGACTAGTTCTCTATCATCAGCATGAGGAACCAGAGGTGATGACGCTAATATTCGGGTGCCGGCGCTCAATATTCCTAATAATAATAGTGTGTTACTGGTTAATATTCAGGGAATAAGTTTCCTGTCGCTTAGGAGATGGTCATCACCGCTGAATTCCAAAATACTACCAATATCGCTACATTTCTTCAGACTAATTTTTGTAACTTGGTTCTTAAAAATAATTGGCTGCTGGCTCTTAATAATATTGATAATAGTAATGAGATGTTTGTGTTAATATTCTTAATGATAATAGTAACAATGGGGTGCTGGCTCCCAATGTTCTTAATAGTATTGATGAGCTTGCGCTTAACATTATTCATGTTAATAATTGGGTGCTGGCGCTTAATAATCGAAGAATAATATACTTAATATTCGAAGACTAATTTACTTAATATTCGAAGACTAATTTACTTAATATTCGAAGACTAATTTACTTACAGTAATATTTGAAGAATAATTTACTCGTTGCTTTAGAGACAATATGATGACCGCTGGATTCCAAGAATACTAGCAACAGCGCTTAGATTAAATGAAAAGTTAGTTTTAGCCTCCCTAACCACAACAAAGATGTTCAAAAGCCATTTTGTACGGCGGTCAAGGAACGCGGAATCTATGCATGAGGTGCATTCTCACCCAAGGTCCCCTGCGCACAGAAACAGTTAATCGAGAAAGAAGGTTATGAGAAAAGATAAAAGTTGAAGAATAAAGTCAGAGGTGAACAGCTAACAAATAATATGCCGGTTTTTCCCACGTAAGACACGGGCACAAATTTCTTGCGTTCCAGGACGAGAATTTGTTACTAGAAGGAAGGCACTGAAACAGCCTCGATGTCCTTGATTGACCATGTTATACTACCAAGATGAATGGTTTCTCGTTTCTAATCATAAGCCATGAAACTAGAAGAAACTCCGCATGCTCTCTCATTTTAAATCGTAAGCAATGAAACTAGAAGAAACTCCCAATACCCTCACATTATTATTATTATATAAGAAAGTTTTAGCCTCCCTTTAACCACGACAGAGATGTTCTAAGAGAGGAAAGAGGAAGGCACCATTTAGTATGGAGTTGAGGGAACGCGGAATCTATGTAGAAGGTGCACAGAAACAGTATGCTAGGAAAGAAGTTCATAAAACAAGAAAAAAGTTGACGAAGAAAGTAGTAGGTGCTGAAAAACAGGACAGCAGTGAACCGAAAAAATATGGTCGACATAAACCTATTTTATTACAACAAAAAGGAAGCCTACCTAACCTTTAGCTCGGGCCCACACATGGTTCCCCTGGGAGCGCTAATTCCCATAGATACAATAGTTGTATCCCCCTGAGGGGCATTCCTTCACATTTCTAACGGTAAGCAATAAAACTAAAAAAAATCCTCATGCTCTCTCATTTCAAATCGTAAGCTATATAAAACCAGAAGAAACTCCCCATGCTCTCTCATTTCAAATCGTAAGCAATAAAACTAGAAAAAACTACCCATGCTCTCTCTCATTTCAAATCGTAAGCAATAAGACTAGAAGAAACTTCCCATGCTCTCTCATTTCAAATCGTAAGCAATAAAACTAGAAGAAACTCCCCATGCTCTCTCATTTCAAATCGTAAGCAATAAAACTAGAAGAAACTCCCCATGCTCTCTCATTTCAAATCGTAAGCAATAAAACTAGAAAAAACTACCCATGCTCTCTCTCATTTCAAATCGTAAGCAATAAAACTAGAAGAAACTCCCCATGCTCTCTCATTTCAAATCGTAAGCAATAAAACTAGAAGAAACTTCCCATGCTCTCTCATTTCAAATCGTAAGCAATAAAACTAGAAGAAACTCCCCATGCTCTCTCATTTCAAATCGTAAGCAATAAAACTAGAAGAAACTCCCCATGCTCTCTCATTTCAAATCGTAAGCAATAAAACTAGAAGAAACTCCCCATGCTCTCTCATTTCAAATCGTAAGCAATAAAACTAGAAGAAACTCCCCATGCTCTCTCATTTCAAATCGTAAGCAATAAAACTAGAAAAAACTACCCATGCTCTCTCTCATTTCAAATCGTAAGCAATAAAACTAGAAGAAACTCCCCATGCTCTCTCATTTCAAATCGTAAGCAATAAAACTAGAAGAAACTCCCCATGCTCTCTCATTTCAAATCGTAAGCAATAAAACTAGAAGAAACTCCCCATGCTCTCTCATTTCAAATCGTAAGCAATAAAACTAGAAGAAACTCCCCATGCTCTCTCATTTCAAATCGTAAGCAATAAAACTAGAAGAAACTCCCCATGCTCTCTCATTTCAAATCGTAAGCAATAAAACTAGAAAAAACTACCCATGCTCTCTCTCATTTCAAATCGTAAGCAATAAAACTAGAAGAAACTCCCCATGCTCTCTCATTTCAAATCGTAAGCAATAAAACTAGAAGAAACTCCCCATGCTCTCTCATTTCAAATCGTAAGCTATATAAAACCAGATGAAACTCCCCATGCTCTCTCACTTCAAATCGCGAGCAATAAAACTAGAAAAAACTCCCCATGCTCTCTCATTTCAAATCGTAAGCAATAAAACTAGAAGAAACTCCCCATGCTCTCTCATTTCAAATCGTAAGCTATATAAAACCAGATGAAACTCCCCATGCTCTCTCACTTCAAATCGCGAGCAATAAAACTAGAAAAAACTCCCCATGCTCTCTCATTTCAAATCGTAAGCAATAAAACTAGAAGAAACTCCCCATGCTCTCTCATTTCAAATCGTAAGCAATAAAACTAGAAGAAACTCCCCATGCTCTCTCATTTCAAATCGTAAGCAATAAAACTAGAAGAAACTCCCCATGCTCTCTCATTTCAAATCGTAAGCTATATAAAACCAGAAGAAACCCCCATGCTCTCTCACTTCAAATCGCGAGCAATAAAACTAGAAAAAACTCCCCATGCTCTCTCATTTCAAATCGTAAGCTATATAAAACCAGAAGAAACCCCCATGCTCTCTCACTTCAAATCGCGAGCAATAAAACTAGAAAAAACTCCCCATGCTCTCTCATTTCAAATCGTAAGCAATAAAACTAGAAGAAACTCCCCATGCTCTCTCATTTCAAATCGTAAGCAATAAAACTAGAAGAAACTCCCCATGCTCTCTCATTTCAAATCGTAAGCAATAAAACTAGAAGAAACTCCCCATGCTCTCTCATTTCAAATCGTAAGCAATAAAACTAGAAGAAACTCCCCATGCTCTCTCATTTCAAATCGTAAGCAATAAAACTAGAAAAAACTACCCATGCTCTCTCTCATTTCAAATCGTAAGCAATAAAACTAGAAGAAACTCCCCATGCTCTCTCATTTCAAATCGTAAGCAATAAAACTAGAAGAAACTCCCCATGCTCTCTCATTTCAAATCGTAAGCAATAAAACTAGAAGAAACTCCCCATGCTCTCTCATTTCAAATCGTAAGCAATAAAACTAGAAGAAACTCCCCATGCTCTCTCATTTCAAATCGTAAGCAATAAAACTAGAAGAAACTCCCCATGCTCTCTCATTTCAAATCGTAAGCAATAAAACTAGAAGAAACTCCCCATGCTCTCTCATTTCAAATCGTAAGCAATAAAACTAGAAGAAACTCCCAATGCTCTCTCATTTCAAATCGTAAGCTATATAAAACCAGATGAAACTCCCCATGCTCTCTCACTTCAAATCGCGAGCAATAAAACTAGAAAAAACTCCCCATGCTCTCTCATTTCAAATCGTAAGCAATAAAACTAGAAGAAACTCCCCATGCTCTCTCATTTCAAATCGTAAGCAATAAAACTAGAAGAAACTCCCAATGCTCTCTCATTTCAAATCGTAAGCTATATAAAACCAGATGAAACTCCCCATGCTCTCTCACTTCAAATTGCGAGCAATAAAACTAGAAAAAACTCCCCATGCTCTCTCACTTCAAATCGCGAGCAATAAAACTAGAAGAAACTCCCAATGCTCTCTCATTTCAAATCGTAAGCTATATAAAACCAGAAGAAACCCCCATGCTCTCTCACTTCAAATCGCGAGCAATAAAACTAGAAAAAACTCCCCATGCTCTCTCATTTCAAATCGTAAGCTATATAAAACCAGAAGAAACCCCCATGCTCTCTCACTTCAAATCGCGAGCAATAAAACTAGAAAAAACTCCCCATGCTCTCTCATTTCGAATCGTAAGCTATATAAAACCAGAAGAAACTCCCCATGCTCTCTCATTTCAAATCGTAAGCTATATAAAACCAGAAGAAACTCCCCATGCTCTCTCATTTCAAATCGTAAGCAATAAAGCTAGAAAAAACTCCCCATGCTCTCTCATTTCAAATCGTAGGTAATATAAAACCAGAAGAAACCCCCATGCTCTCTCATTTCAAATCGCAAGCAATAAAACTAGAAAAAACTCCCCATGCTCTCTCATTTCAAATCGTAAGCTATATAAAACCAGAAGAAACTCCCCATGCTCTCTCATTTCAAATCGTGAGCTATATAAAACCAGAAGAAACTCCCCATGCTTTCTCATTTCAAATCGTAAGCAATAAAGCTAGAAAAAACTCCCCATGCTCTCTCATTTCAAATCGTAGGTAATATAAAACCAGAAGAAACCTCCATGCTCTCTCATTTCAAATCGTAAGCAATATAAAACTAGAAGAAACCCCCCATGCTCTCTCATATCTAGTCACATGCAATAAAACTAGAAAAAAAACTCATATCATTTCAAATCGTAAGCAATAGAACTAGAAGAAACTTCGCTGCGCTCTAAGTCAAGGCAAGTAAAACAGTTAACAGTTGCAGTACCTCTACAGCTATTAGGATGAGATGTACTGGTAAAGATGCTCGAGACCCTCTAGTGCAGCAAATAATGATGCAGACGCAACAGAGAGGTTTCAAAGCTTGATTCCTCCCGGGAGTCTTAACTCAATTTGCATCCTCTTTGAAATGAAGAAAGAAATCCAAAACTGCCAAGAGAACTACTAGCAGCTCTAGCACGCGAAAGTAAACAGAAATAATAGTCTTTGCTTTCAGAATTTGAGGAGAGAAATGTTGTCAGTTGGAATTGAAAGAGAGGGATGCGGGATATTTTCATCGTACAACAAAAACTTCTTTCACCTTCTATACAAAGCTATTGCATTCAGAATTGTGAGAACTGCTTCAACTGTTACAGTCATTCCACATTGTACAGGAAAATAAAATTATGTTAGATCAGGGTGGTGCTGTGGGCTCACAAAACGATGGCGATAGCTGGGTGAAAAAAAATGGATGGATTTCGGTTGTAAATTATAATTATCAGATGAGAGAAATAATTTAAAAACACACTTCAGAACGCGTTAAACTGAATGCTTAATTAATACATTTTGTTCGTGCCCTAAGAGTTCTCTAACTCAAGTCTTATTTTGAAGCAAGCTCCTTTTTCTCTCAAATCAATTCCAACTCTTTGGCAATCGTTCCCCCAAAAAATTTTCTTACCACAATGAATAATTAATTTTCAATGATGAATTTTCTCAACAGAATAAAGTTTTGGTGAAATTCAAGCCTGCTAGAAAATGGTGCGGCTTGAAGAGAAGCGTCAATCGGGATTTTCATTACAGCCAAGTAAACCGTTTCTATTTGAACAATGTTGAATTGTATCATTGACGCTGATACTTGTGTAGTCACGTCTTTGGCGACGTCCTGCAGTAAAATTTCGGCGTATTCATGTCTTTGGCGACGTCCTGCAGTAAATTTTTTGCGTATTCAAGTCATAGGCGACGTCCTATAGTGAATTTTTTTTTAATATTGAAGCCTTTGGCGACGTCCTACAGTGAAATTTTTTAATATTCAAGTCTTTGACGATGTCCTACAGTGATTTTTTTTATTATTGAAGTCTTTGACGACGTCCTACAGTGAAATTTTTTATTATTCAAGTCTTTGGCGACATCCTGCAGTGAAATTTTTTGATATTCAAGTCTTTGGCGACGTCCTATAGTGAAATTTTTTAATATTGAAGTCTTTGGCGACATCCTACAGTGAAATTTTTCGATATTCAAGTCTTTGGCGACGTCCTACAGTGGATTTTTTCAATATTCAAGTCTTTGGCGACGTCCTACAGTGATTTTTTTTAGTTGACATTGGCGTCGCTACACAGTTTGCTAGCAGCTCTTACGGACAACTTCTTATACCCCACATTAGGTCGCGTCCGTAACACATTAAACTCTTTACTTCTTTACACTCTCTGATTACGCAATTTTTGAGCGTTAGACTTTAAAATAACAAAGAATTTTAAATTGTTCCGTACAACTTCTTATACCCTACACAAGGTGCAGCAGCGTCCATACCACATCATATTTTTTGATAACGTAAATTTTGTACGTTGCGCTTTCAATTTTCGGAAAAATGAAATAGGTCTGTAGCTGCCTATGGACTCGTCAGTCTACTTTTTTTGTTTCAAATATTTGATAAAAACCTTACCCTCCTATCTTTGAATGGAGAATAACCATGGTGAGGTTACAACACTACGTTATAGTCATAACTGAACCTCTCTAGAACATCATCGGTAACAGGTATTACATATAACTGCGCCCGTAGAATGGATTACTGTTATTTAAAATTATATTCAACATCCGAACGAAATAATAACTTCTATGGCGTTAAGCGTGTTAGAGAATAGCGATAACAGAGCGAAATGACTGCTTGCGTGGCATTCACAGCGTTGGAGAATAACAGCCCCCGATCGAAATATCATCTTTCGAGGCACTGAAAGCGTACTGAAAATAACAGCCAACGTACAAAAGAATAGTAATCACTGTGACGCATCGAGAGCGTTGGAAAATAGCAGCCAACGTACAAAAGAATGGTAATCACTGTAAGGCACCGAGAGCGTTGGAAAATAGCAGCCAACGTACAAAAGAATGGTAATCACTGTAAGGCACCGAGAGCGTTGGAAAATAGCAGCCAACGTACAAAAGAATAGTAATCACTGTGACGCATCGAGAGCGTTGGAAAATAGCAGCCAACGTACAAAAGAATGGTAATCACTGTAAGGCACCGAGAGCGTTGGAAAATAGCAGCCAACGTACAAAAGAATAGTTCCTGAGGTTCCTGAGGATGAGTTCGGGTCGTCCGCCCGGGCCACGCGTTGCGCCGCCCTCGTGCCGCCACGCCTCCTACAGCGCTCGCGCTCTCCGGTCGGCGAGCTGCTGCAAGATGCTGTTGCCAGAGGCGGTCTGGTAGTAAAGTGGTAGAGGTGGCTTATCCGGAATCAATCTCAAGAACATGTCCAATTTTTGTTTGAAGCTTTCAGCTGACCCCTCAAACTCACGCAGCTCGGCTGGGAGACAGTTAAAGAGTCGTGGGCCCATCACGGAGAACGACCGTTCATGCCTTGTGCGAATGCTGGCCGCAGCTCTGTTGTTGAACTCCGGCACAACACATTGCCTCCCAAAACGCACGTGCTGTTTGGTTTTCAGCTTCAAACCATCCTCTACAAAGTTGGGGACCAGCCCTCTCACAATCTTCCAGGTGTAGATAATAGTATATCTCTCTCGCCTTCTCTGGAGGGAGTAAAGGGCAAGATGTTTCAAACGTTGCCAATAGTCCAGGTGCCTTACTTCCGAGATCCTTGCCGTGAAGGATCTCTGGACTCCCTCAAGCTTGACAATGTCAGCCCAGGCTCCCGGATTCCAGAGCTGGCAGCAATACTCCGCCAGGGGAAGGACGAGTGCTTTGTAAAGCGTCAGCATGGGCACGGTCTCTCTTGCGCGGAATACTCTCCACACCCATCCCATCTGCCGCCTGCATCTGCTCACAATCAGGTCAATGTGCTCACGAAAGGCTCCAGTATCCTCAACGATGACGCCCAAGTCTCGAAGAGAGGGCTTTCTTTCTATGTCCAGTCCTCCCTCTGTTACGTAGGAGAAGGCATCATTCGGGTGACTTCCATACCTTATCAGTTCAAATTTAGCTTCGTTGAACTGCATGTTGTTTACCTGAGCCCACCGGTATATCCGCTCCAGGTCACTCTGCATCCCTCTGCAGTCCTCCGTATCAGTTATCTCCACCATCAAACTCGTGTCGTCTGCGAAAGAAGATGCACGGGAACATTGGAGGTTGGCGTCCACGTCCGATATATGGACCAGAAACAGCAGTGGTCCGAGCACCGATCCCTGTGGCACGCCGCTCACTACCAGAGACTCAGACGAGAGGCATCCATCCACAGCTATCCTCTGCCTTCTGTCTGTCAGGAAGTGAGCCAACCACGTCAGCAGCCGGCCTCCTATGTGCTGGCCCTTGAGCTTACCAAGCAGTATGCCGTGGTCCACCTTATCGAAGGCCTTTGCGAAATCGAGATAGACAACGTCCACTGCGCGGCCGTTTCCCAAAGCTTCGGTGATGGTTCTTTGATGTTCCAGCAATTGCGAGAGGCAGGACCTTCCCTTACGGAACCCATGCTGTGATCTATTCAGTCTGCCGGAATCCTCCAGAAACCTCACCATCTTCCTCACGATCACCTTCTCGAATACTTTGATGATGTGGGATGTCAATGTTACCGGTCTGTAGTTTTTTGGTAGGTGCTTTTCCCCACCCTTGAATATGGGTGTGACAATTCCCAACTTCAACTGATCTGGGATATCTCCGGTATCCATCGAGAGTTTCCACATGATCCATAGGGGTGTCTTAAGTTGGTCCTGACATTTCTTAAGTAGAACAGCCGGTACTTGGTCTGGCCCCTGTGCAGATGTGGGCGACAGCTCGTCCATACATTCAGCCAGTTCCGCCTCAGTGAACGACACACTGCTGAGGTGGTTGATGTTTTGATACTGAAGGGGCTCTGACAGTAGGTCCTCCAGATTTGTGTAGGTTGGCGCGCTGAACACAGACTCATACTGCTCCCTAAGCACTTCACTTTTTTGGTTGGGATCGCCTATGAGGTTGCCTTCCAAGCGGAACGGTCCTATTTGTGACTTGGTTACAGCTTTAGCCCTTGCAAAGGCGTAGAAGTATTTAGAATTAGTCCTTATCGCATCAACCGCCCTTACTTCCTCAGCTTCGGTCTCGGCGTCGTGAGATCTCATTAGTTGGTTCTCTAAATCCAAAGCTCTTTCCGTAATCTGCTGCCTCGCCGCCGGCCTGGATGCTCCCGTCAGCTGTTGCAGTAGTCGCTTTCGCTTCTTCATCAAGATCCTGCGATCTCTGGGGACAAGTCTCTTCGACCTTATCCTCCTCGCTGGTGTGTGTCTCGTGCAGATATCCGTGATAGTCTTCAACAACACTTCATATATTTCCCGTACGGTCAAACTGAGTGTTAAGAGGGCCCAGTCTACGGCCGCCAGTTCTTCACGTATGCTGTCCCAATCTGTCGCATCGCTCATAAAATTTAGCGATCCCAGTCCAACATTGCTTCCGTTGCCTCGTGGGCAAGAACCATCGCAACCTATATCCGCAGTTATTATCAGCAGCCTATGGTCCGACATGGCAGTGTCCTCCACCCGAATTTCCCTCGCCACTTCGTCATTATTCGTCAGGAAGAGGTCGAGGAGGTTATCTTGCCGAGTCGGGAGCACTACATATTGCTCCAGAGCGAATTTCTCCATAAACTCGGTAAGCTGAGTCGCCTGAGCCCTCAACTCCCGCGAGCCCCCATAGATATGGTTCGTCGACCAGCACATTGAGGGGAAATTGAAATCACCCGCCACTATGATGGTGGGCAATGGTGTTCCCAACTCCTCCAACTTCGTGGAAACATGCCTCATTACCGGTAGGAAATTTTCCAATTCGCAGGCAGGAGGGCGATACACGACCACAAGTGCTAGTCTCACCTGGTCCAGCCACAGAACGAGGTGTTCAACCACACCATCCGAGTCTGCAGACAAGACTACTGTTTGGGGTGCCAAGTCATTTCTAATGTATGCTGCAACACCTCCCTTTTTTCTGCCATGGCGTCTATCCGATCTGTGGAGTGTGTAGCCTTCCATTGCCACTTCCGCGTCAAGCACGTCTTCGTGGAGGTGAGTCTCCACCAGTACAACAAAGAGAGCACCTTCTTCCATGGCTCTTTCCCGCAACATGCCCACTTTGTATTTCTTTTGGGATGTGCTCAGGCCCTCTATGTTGCAGCTTAGTATTGCAGTGTCGGAGCCAGTGCTCCCCACTTTGTTCGACAGGCGCACGCTTGTCCCTTCTGTGGCGTCGGCTTGTCTTCTCTGTCCATCAGGAGTAGTTTCAGGAGACTCTGGACCTGGACCTGGATATTCAGGACCATGCGGCTCAGTAACCACTGTAACGCACTGAGAGCGTTGGAAAATAGCAGCCAGCGCACAAAAGAATGGTAATCACTGTAAGGCACCGAGAGCGTTGGAAAATAGCAGCCAACGTACAAAAGAATAGTAATCACTGTAATTAAGGCACCGAGAGCGTTGGAAAATAGCAGCCAGCGTACAAAAGAATAGTAATCACTGTAACGCACCAAGAGCGTTGGAAAATAGCAGCCAACGTACAAAAGAATGGTAATCACTGTAAGGCACCGCGAGCGTTGGAAAATGGCAGCCAACGTAGAAAAGAATAGGAATCACTGTAACGCACCGAGAGCGTTGGAAAATAGCAGCCAACGTACAAAAGAATAGTAATCACTGTAACGCACTGAGAGCGTTGGAAAATGGCAGCCAACGTACATAAGAATAGTAATCACTGTAACGCACTGAGAGCGTTGGAAAATGGCAGCCAACGTAGAAAAGAATAGGAATCACTGTAATGCACTGAGAGCGTTGGAAAATGGCAGCCAACGTACAAAAGAATGGTAATCACTGTAAGGCACCGAGAGCGTTGGAAAATAGCAGCCAACGTACAAAAGAATAGTAATCACTGTAACGCACCGAGAGCGTTGGAAAATAGCAGCCAACGTACAAAAGAATAGTAGTCACTGTAACGCACCGAGAGCGTTGGAAAATGGCAACCAACGTACAAAAGAATAGTAATCACTGTAACGCACCGAGAGCGTTGGAAAATGGCAGCCAACGTACATAAGAATAGTAATCACTGTAACGCACCGAGAGCGTTGGAAAATGGCAGCCAACGTACAAAAGAATAGTAATCACTGTAACGCACTGCGAGCGTTGGAAAATGGCAGCCAACGTAGAAAATAATAGGAATCACTGTAACGCACTGAGAGCGTTGGAAAATGGCAGCCAACGTACATAAGAATAGTAATCACTGTAACGCACTGAGAGCGTTGGAAAATGGCAGCCAACGTAGAAAATAATAGGAATCACTGTAATGCACTGAGAGCGTTGGAAAATGGCAGCCAACGTACAAAAGAATAGTAATCACTGTAACGCACCGAGAGCGTTGGAAAATAGCAGCCAACGTACATAAGAATAGTAATCACTGTAACGCACTGAGAGCGTTGGAAAATGGCAGCCAACGTAGAAAATAATAGGAATCACTGTAATGCACTGAGAGCGTTGGAAAATGGCAGCCAACGTACAAAAGAATGGTAATCTCTGTAAGGCACCGAGAGCGTTGGAAAATAGCAGCCAACGTACAAAAGAATAGTAATCACTGTAACGCACCGAGAGCGTTGGAAAATAGCAGCCAACGTACAAAAGAATAGTTATCACTGTAACGCAGCGAGAGCGTTGGAAAATGGCAACCAACGTACAAAAGAATAGTAATCACTGTAACGCACCGAGAGCGTTGGAAAATGGCAGCCAACGTACAAAAGAATAGTAATCACTGTAACGCACTGAGAGCGTTGGAAAATGGCAGCCAATGTACAAAAGAATGGTAATCACTGTAAGGCACCAAGAGCGTTGGAAAATAGCAGCCAACGTACAAAAGAATAGGAATCACTGTAACGCACCGAGAGCGTTGGAAAATAGCAGCCAACGTACAAAAGAATAGTAATCACTGTAACGCACCGAGAGCGTTGGAAAATGGCAGCCAACGTACAAAAGAATAGTAATCACTGTAACGCACTGAGAGCGTTGGAAAATGGCAGCCAACGTAGAAAAGAATAGGAATCACTGTAATGCACTGAGAGCGTTGGAAAATGGCAGCCAACGTAGAAAAGAATAGTAATCACTGTAACGCACTGAGAGCGTTGGAAAATGGCAGCCAACGTACAAAAGAATAGTAATCACTGTAACGCACTGAGAGCGTTGGAAAATGGCAACCAACGTAGAAAAGAATAGTAATCACTGTAACGCACTGAGAGCGTTGGAAAATGGCAGCCAACGTACAAAAGAATGGTAATCACTGTAAGGCACCGAGAGCGTTGGAAAATAGCAGCCAACGCACAAAAGAATAGTAATCACTGTAACGCACCGAGAGCGTTGGAAAATGGCAGCCAACGTACAAAAGAATAGTAATCACTGTAACGCACCGAGAGCGTTGGAAAATGGCAGCCAACGTAGAAAAGAATAGGAATCACTGTAATGCACTGAGAGCGTTGGAAAATGGCAGCCAACGTAGAAAAGAATAGTAATCACTGTAACGCACTGAGAGCGTTGGAAAATGGCAGCCAACGTACAAAAGAATAGTAATCACTGTAACGCACTGAGAGCGTTGGAAAATGGCAGCCAACGTAGAAAAGAATAGTAATCACTGTAACGCACTGAGAGCGTTGGAAAATGGCAGCCAACGTACAAAAGAATGGTAATCACTGTAAGGCACCGAGAGCGTTGAAAAATAGCAGCCAACGCACAAAAGAATAGTAATCACTGTAACGCACCGAGAGCGCTGGAAAATGGCAGCCAACGTACAAAAGAATAGTAATCACTGTAACGCACCGAGAGCGTTGGAAAATGGCAGCCAACGTACAAAAGAATAGTAATCACTGTAATGCACCGAGAGCGTTGGAAAATAGCAGCAGCCTCACGGGGCGTTAGCGCAGTGGAGCAGGAAGCTGTAGTAGAAAAAAAGCCGGCGTCAGGACCAGTCAATTATTGGTCGGTACGGCGCCCAAATATTGGCGTGACGGTGGCTCCATCTTGCCGATACCATCGACACGCGCGCCTTTGATGCCGCCGTGGCCAGTTGGAAGCACTGCCGCCGCCTAACTCGATGCATCAAAGCTTTAAACGAAATGCGACGACGCTTGAATGGGACTCTGTGTTGAAACGATTTTCAGCGTTGCCCGAAGTCTTGACGTGTCCTTTGTAACTAAGCTGATAAGGGATTTGCATTGCCAAGCTGAGAAATTCACACAGCTTTGCGGTAAACTCAGATAAGCTATCTCAGAAAAATAGATGTCTTCACACAAAAAAAAATCGCTTGTGAAGTCAATAATGAACGTCTGGCACAGAAAAAATCTACCGTATGCATTCTGGTGCTTTCACTAGTCAGGCTTTTTAAAAATTGTTTAGGACCTCCAATGTTAGTTGCCTCTTGTTCCATCATTTCTAGTACGAAAGAAAAAGGAAAAAAAAAATAAATCGAACGCTCGTACTTTTCTTCACTGCGCATTAGAGAACGTAGTAGGAAGCGAAAGCGGAAAACATTAACCTGATACAACATTTTGGTGCAGTGGTATCGGAACGCCTCCAAATAGAACAATAGGTCATCGGGCTGGTTTGCATGTTTCGTTCAGTGTTCGATGACGTGGGGCAAGCCATAGGGCTGACTTACTTGTTTCGTTAAGTGTGGGTCAATGAGGTGTGGTGGGTCTTAAGGCTTAATTGCTCGTTTCGCCAGGTGCTCTATGAAGTGTGCCGAGTCGTGAGGCGTTATTGCTGATTTCATTTGAGTGTACACTTCCGAAGTAAACCTTCCCGACTGTAGGAAAAATATGCTCACATGACTGTTTAAGGGATTATTAGAGTGTAGTTGAGCAGTAATTATTAGAATTTATTAAGTGTGCGTCAAATATATCTTCACCGGTGTTCATGCAGCAGTGCGTGGTTAACACATTCCCCGCGTAGTGGGCCACATGTGTACCGTTCGGTAGATCGCTCCTTCACGTACCGGTATAAATAAATGACATTTCATGATGCTCGACCTTAACACGTTCACCGCGTTTTCGCGATTGTTAATATTTGATTTGGAGGGAAATTTTAAAATTAGGAAATAGACTTTAGGGCTCTAATACATTTTATCCTTCCCAATAAGTATGAAAATGCAATTGCACGATAAGATTTAACCTCGAATGTTTTTATTTTCTGAAAAAAGGCTGGAAGAAAATTAGTGCACATGACATTCTTAAAAATTATATAATTTTTTATTCCGAAACGAGGAACCAGTCGTCTTGTGAAAACTCAATCACTATAATTTCTCATCAAAAGTTAAACCTGCACTGGCCATAATTGGAGGCTGTTGAAATGCAGCTTCGATTTGGAGAAATTTCCGTACACATTCTTCTTCCAGTCATTTTTTAACAGTAACAAAACACAGTTAAGTATACTAACCGATTGAAAAAACCTTGATATTCAGCTACCGCTCTTCGGTCACGTGTTGTGATCTTTGTACGTTGAAGTTAAATGTTCGCTCAGTGCTGACAAAATAATTTCGTCATTGTTTAAAGCTTATTTTTTCGTATTCCTTTAATTGCATTTTTTTAACGGAATTGACGAAAATAAAAGCACAACGGCATGATTTTACCCAACGAGGCGCTACTTTTTGGATGGAGTAACACCACTAATGAAGTCAATACAGTAATAGACACAAATCGTAGCATTAATAAATTTGCCACAAAATGGCAGTAAAACGTTCATTACTACAATTTCATTTCAATATCTGAAATACATTTCCCAGCGATCGTGCGCAAGAGTTTTACTGGACAGAAAAAAGGCGCAGGGACAGATCCCGGAGACATCGCATGGCAGCTAATTAGATGCATGTCGGGCCGCCGATGTTAGATATGAAGCGGAAGACTTCCAAGTTCTGTTTCGCAGTCAAAGCTGGCGCAAACGAAGTAAAAAAATTGCGTTTCAGTTCCGAAAAATGTTCAAATCAGTCGATGCTTTCATGCTCCGCGGAAGCTCATCGTGTCAATGAGATCAGCAGGAGCTATCGCACTTCGAAATGTATTCAGTAATCGGACGGGATCCAAATTAGTGAAATCATGACGAGAAAAAGAGTTTGATGGCCGATGGCTGTAGCGCAATTTAAATTAATGTTAAGTAATGGAAGTTGAACTATTGTAAGGGATTTTTTTCATACAACAAAAATGCACAATACCTCGGTCTATGTAGTTAGATTTATTCAGAGCTTCTTTCTACTTTGAAGACTGAACATGGATTGTTAGGTAATTATCCATTCGAAGATCATTATTTAAATTCAATATAGTGAAAAGGAGCAAAGATCGCGAAAGATGATCATGTTCAAGGAGATTATTTGTACTACGTAATTTGTGTAATTAAATGTGTTTACGAAAGTTTTTTTTTATTGTTGCGTAGCAGGACTTCTTCTGCAGATTATTTCGCAGAACTTCTTCAGCAGATTATTTCGCAGAACTTCTTCAGCAGATTATTTCGCAGAACTTCTTCAGCAGATTATTTCGCAGAACTTCTTCAGCAGATTATTTCGCAGAACTTCTTCAGCAGATTATTTCGCAGAACTTCTTCAGCAGATTATTTCGCAGAACTTCTTCTGCAGATTATTTCGCAGAACTTCTTCAGCAGATTATTTCGCAGAGCTTCTTCAGCAGATTATTTTAGGAGCAATGAAACTGCGTCATTGGAAGGCATACTGAGATATTTGTATCATAGATACATGGAGACTTCAAACACAACAGGTAGAAAGCCTTCGAAAATGGAGGCAGAATTATCGGTTCTGTAGCACAAAACTGATCATGTTGGTCGAAGGACACAAAACCACCCACCACCGTACTATAACGCGCTAAAAGAAGAGCATCTGGTCTGGAATGACCACATCTCTGGTCCTCAAATCTTCGATGTGACTGACCCAGATTGTGGAAAAATCTACGTAAAGCTACGAAGATGATTCCAGAACTCGAAAGCAGCATTTTTAACGGCTCGAACTTGCTTTCCTTGAAGAAAGAAACTTGCTAATATCCTAATGACTGAATAACGATATTACCAGCCTCTTTTTCCCCTTTGAGGGTAACGTTCGTGGCAATTATGGCCACAATAAATGTATTACAGTAATTGTCAGAATACGAGGGGCCTTAAATTTATTTCCTGCTGAAATTTACAGACTCTGCAATCAGCTGTATGTAAATATTTGACTTGCCATTGTGAACCCTTTTGAAAGACTTGTTCACTATTTACTGGGTGGAAAATGTACTGTTTTACTAAGTACTCATCTACGAAAACTCCAAATATATATGAGTATGAAACGAAAAGACTGTATATGCCTATTAAATCTGTTTCAAATCTTAGAACACGTGTTTTTAGCGGGTGGGGTTGCCACGAATCCCATGAGTACGTACAAGCACATTAATATTTTCGCTCCTAATGAAATATTTTTATCTGACGAATGCATTTTTAAGTTACTAAAGTTAATTTTTTTTCCTTCAAAATGGCTCGGGACGGGACTAATTTAAACGAAGTTCAAGAGCCGCAACCTAGAAAATCGTTTCCACACAGAAACATGTGCCGACGATTTTATTTGCTTCTGCAGGGACTTATAACTCGAAGTGACCGTAACCTAACGAGTCACAGCATTTCGTGAGATACAGTCGAGCGTTCAGCACCGTGTAGTGCACGCCCGGTGTTTCTTCTCTTTGAGAAAATGGAGAATTTTGCTGCTGTTCCACATTCGATCCACGTGCATGAAATAGAATCAGGCTTTCTTACAGGTAACCGTCATTGCGTCCTGGTAGTAATTATAAGGTATTTGAAACTCTGTATTTGATACGGAATAAATCAATTTGATAATTAATTTCGTATTCCTTATCGTCTTAACTCACCTAGAGTTATTCCATATTCTTTCAAGAGAATAAGACTAAAAATGGTACCTCTTGGTTTATACGATTTTTAATGTTCAATAATATTTTGAAAATATCTTTTTAATAACTAGGAAATGCCCTCCATTATATAGTACAAATGAATGTCCAAATTTATTTTGTAATAAGTCTATTATCACTATCTAAAATATTCAGATCATTTTGTTACGGATAGTTTTAAAAGTAAATATGAACTCAATTTGAAAACATAGAGCTCATAGAAACTAATTTAACAATAATGATATTCATAATTTTTCTTTAAGTCAGTATGCAATTAGTATCTTGATATTCCGCGAATTAACTGCATCCTAGAAGGCTTTTTTTGTCTACATCCACATTTTACATGGAATTTACCTGAACGTGTAAAAATTAATTTCCTGTGGGGAAAAAACAGCATCACAACGGTAAAAATTAATTTCCTGTGGGAAAAAACAGCATCGCAACGGTAAAAATTAATTTCCTGTGGGAAAAGACAGCATCGCAACGGTAAAAATTGATTTCCTGTGGGAAAAGACAGCATCGCAACGGTAAAAATTAATTTCCTGTGGGAAAAGACAGCATCGCAACGGTAAAAATTAATTTCCTGTGGGAAAAGACAGCATCGCAACGGTAAAAATTAATTTCCTGTGGGAAAAAACAGCATCGCAACGGTAAAAATTGATTTCCTGTGGGAAAAGACAGCATCGCACCGGTAAAAATTAATTTCCTGTGGGAAAAAACAGCAGCGCAACGAATCATCTCTTTCGATATGATGGAGTGGGAGCGAATTTTCTCTAATTAAACACGTCAAAAAGTCTCCACAAGCTGATTTCCATCGAATGCCTGTATCGACTGGTGGTCTAGAGCTCCTCTAGTATAACACCTGCTCTGCTTCTGGTGTAACTCCACGGTCGGAATTGCGAAGTCACCGGCAGGACTAGTTAACAATCAGACAAAAAATATAGATCAGAGACTTATAGTAATATAGATCAGATGCGTATGGTAATATAAAGCAGGTATAGATACGGATACCAAAAAGTTCTGATTTGGATTTGGGTACCAAAAATTTGTGAACTTGGTCCAAAGTCAGACCCTATGTACTCCCCAAATTTAGAAACGGATTCACAGTCGATACAAATCGATCACTTCAACAGTCAAAACTCTGATGCAGAGTTGAGTGTTTCGATCGAGAATGTTAGAGTTCAGGTGATGGGTGGTAACTGCATGTGTCCAGCAACAATAGGTGAATTTGAGATGGAATTCAACTCGCCTAAACACAAAATATCTTAGACGTGCGCCCCCCACTAAAGTTGGTTTGGCGTCCTCCTATCCGCGACAAACGCGATCCAAAGCGAGGAAGGCCCCATTTAGTATGGAGTTAAGGGAACGCGGAATCTATGCAGAAAAGGCATAGAAAATGTAAGTTAAGAAAGAAGATTATGAAGCAAGATCAAATTCGAAGAAGAAAGTAGTAGGTGCTGAAAAACAGGACAGCAGTGAACCGAAAAAAATATATCCTAAACATAACAAAAACATTTTATGTCAACAAAAAGAAGGCATACCTAACTTTCAGCTCGGGCCACCCCATTTTCCCCCTGGAAACCACTAAAGTTGTATTCGATAAAGTTTCCTGCCATGTAATAAATACGTTGCGATTACCTTGAATCTCATGCACCTCATTTTCAGGAAGTAATTCTTCCTTATTATATATAGAAAGTTTTCTGTGCACCAAAGCTAGACGTGTTGAGATGCATGCGGTGTACAGACGTAGCAAACAAAACTACTCATAGACACCGATCAAATGCACTCGGTAGTGGTTTTGCATATCCATTGAGCAATTCATAAAAGCAAAATCGATAGATCTTTGATTCTTGCTATTTAATTTCGGCTTATTCAAAAAGCCTTCGAGTAATAAAATTCAAAAAATCACTGAAAAACGTGTCTTTGCGCTCAGAGTGAGGATTCACAAAGCCATGACAGCCGCACTGTCGCTTAAACGAAGCTTTAGGTAATCACTAGGTAATTTTTAGGTACTTGCAGGCGTTAACAATACAGCGTGGCCTCTAGAGAAGTGGTTCGTAACCTGGGGTGCGCGAGCTTCAGCAGTAAAGCCTGATTCTTCCCAGCAATGTTTTCGACAAAAGAGTGAATTTTCATCGCTAAATATGTTTGAGGACCTATTTACAATATTCCTTGTTATGAGCTCTTATTTACCAATCCATCTGCACACAATTTCCCCTGACAATTCTTAAGGGGCGTGGGAGGAAAAAGGTTAAGAACCACTGCTCTAGAGGAATAGAACGCTTCACCTCGTCTGGTGACCGGTTCTAAACACAGCTCGATTTCAAGAGCACTCATGCTGGTTATCCGCCAAGCTTGAGGAGCTTGTTTTATTCCTTTAAAAGTTTTTGAGCGACCTTTTTTAAATTTTTTAATAAGTTTTCCTTAGTCAAGTTCTCCTGGCATTCAAATGTATACAATTTTTGCATTCCGCCACCGCGTACTTCGTCTTTTTTTCTTGAAGATTCCGTACGCTGTAAATTTCCTCAGGTAATGTGTAGCGCTTTCTTCTGTGCGATAAAGAAAGAAATTAGGTCTTAAAAAGAAACAGCTCAACACTGACGATTATAAGTTTTCTCTGAGTCGATGCAATGTATCTGTGCATCCTTCAGTGTTGTTGAATAGTTTTGCATTTCAACACAGCGCTAGTTTGAAACCCACAGAAATGGCATAGTTCGCAATGACTGGAATAAGAAAACAATGAACATTTTCCAAATTGACTTTTCCAATAGCCCCAGCTTGCAGCACTGCACTGCAAATTTGCATCACCTACACAATCAACTTGGATTTGAGCTGCATGCATGCGTATTCCATAACTCAGTCCGGTCTCAGTTCTGTGAAAATAAGAAATAAATAGAGCGTCAGGCATTATTCAAGAAGTTGAGGTTTGATCATCAACTACATCACACGGTATATGACACCAATAAATTTTAGCGCAATGCAAATTTAAGAATACGCTATCAATGACAAGTAAGAAAGGCACAAACATGGAACCTGACCAAAAAAAAAACGAAAAAAGCACAGGTATTCCCTAACGTCATATAAAGATACTTTACGAAGCGATCGGTTCTTTAGGCTCGAGAAATCGGATAATGCACATTATCCACAGGTTCAACTCATAATTCGAAAAATGAACACTTTAGCATGCCGCAAGAATGAACTACAAGGACAAGCCCTAATGCTATATTCCCAGGATATGGCACTACAAATGACAGACCGTGACGATATATTTTCCACAAGCGAGCAAGAAGCGTAATACCGTCACTCGCGCCTCTAGTGACAAATTACCGAGTGTGTCAAGAGGCATGACACATTGCCACACTCGTAGGGTGTAACTCAATAGGAAACTGTGATGAAATATCGACGCTAGATTTCCGCAACTCGACCTCCGGAAACATGGAAGAATATCCACCCTCATTTCTGCTGTACGTTCTTGTCTGCGTCCTGCAGCTGAGAAGAATTGCTCTCTTGCCTTCACTATTCAACTCTCTCAGACTCGTAATCTTCGTCCAGCCTTCACTATCCAGCCCCATAAGACTCGTAATGCTCGTCCAACCTTCACTATCCAGCACTAGAAGACTCGTAATGCTCGTCCGACATGGGCCTGCAAACTTATTGCTTAACTTATTCCGAAAGCAACTGTAAAGTTGCCGAGCTCAGTAAGTTTGTCGGCGAGGTTGACGCAAGTTGTGTCGGCGTGCGCGAGAAGGGAGATATCTCTTGGTTATCCCTTAGAGGAAGAGCTCGCTGTTCGAGCGTAGTGGAGGTCAAACAGGAAGCGCCGGGGACTTCAAAGTCTCAAAATTTAACTTCAGCTTCACGCCCATTGGCGACACAAACAGAGCAGGTCAAAGAGGCATCCAAGTTCATGATGACAACGGCGCATGCTAGCCTGAGGCGCCGCGCAAATTTTCCAGGCAACTACGCTAGCGTGCAGAACTGGGGTGATATTTTCGGCCTTTTCTGCTCGAAAGCGCATCATAGAGGTGCGGTGTCGAACAAAGTTATACGTTTTCGATTCATTATCAAAGTTTCGAGACGTATAGTTGGGTTGATGGAAACTATTAAAGATTGAGTAGAAAAATTCAGCAACAGTAATGCATAAAAGTTTGCTTCTAAAACCTGCCACATTAATTTTTCATAGAAAATATTCACACATTTGCGTGAACTTGAATAAGATTTCCGTTACACATACATAAAACATGAGTATATGTATGCATAAGCTCTTAGAGTCTTACATGACAAGTTTTTAAAATATTGTAATACTGATTAAAAATTGGAATTTGCGTAGGCAAAAATGAACAAACAGTTTGATAATATTTAAATTTGCATTATTTTATTGCAAGCTCTCAAAACTTTTAGTGCTATGTTGTTAACTCGACGATATTACTGCATATTTACCAACATCTAGCTGCCACTTTATTGCAAAATGAACACTATTTTTTCTTTATTCTTTAATTTGTACAATGTATGGTAATCTTTAGGGTTTATTTTCTGAGCTTAGCCTCCCATAATTTTTCAAACATTCTCAATCGGATGCAGGTTGGGTTTTTGAGGATGCTAAATCATGGGAACTCATTCAACTAAAGAAAATTGTAACAGTCAACTTTTCAGCCGCAAGTATCGTCTCAGATGTAGGCAGCAGGTATAAAATACGCATGTAACTGATTGCAAATAACGGGATAATTGAAAAGCTATTTATGCCTTGAACATTATTTTCTCACACAAACAAACAAGGCATATATATTACCTACGTACTGAGAGAATTGTGCTCCACACCATCTCATGGTCACTTCAACTAAAATATTTACGTTCAAGGATCAATCCCTCACCTGTTCCGTTCTCAAATTGGGCATTCACTATTTGTGTGAGCCAACAAAAAAATTGAATTAAAAGTATCTCTATCTGGTGTCAATTACGAATAGAAATTTGTGATCAATCGTCACCAAATAGTCAACCTGCAAATCGGCGCAACAAGACATTCTTCATCGCCTTAGGCTCAGGGTCAGCTACTGTCGGAAGCAGTTAAGGTATGAATGTAATGATACAAGAAGAATCTAAGTCAGATTACCAAAACTTTGATTACAGGAGGTAAAACTTCAGCTTAGCATCCAACTCTAACTTGAAGGTAATTGTAGTACGCAATGTTGAAAATTGTAAATATTAACTGGATCAGGTCTTCTTATAATTTTGATTAAGTACTTCTGAAAATTGAGTTCATGACTACTGGTCGGTCAGCAGCATTATGAAAATTCCCTCCATGTACCACCTGTGGCTCACATCGCAGTCAAAGTGTCATATTTTATTTCAGACTGATGTACGCAATGACGGTGGCCACTGATCGAGCTGGAAACCATTTTATAAACCCTCTGACGTGGGAATTAATTATGGCGTTAAGATTTTCACAAGGTGAAAAAAAGCTAGGTTTGCAGCATGAGGTCTCGAACCACCGTATAGTTCACGTGAGACAAACTTGTGACCACTGGGCGATGGTGACCTCAGCGAGACTTGGAGGTTCAAACGTAAGTATGTTCACGACATGATCGATGCAAATGACATCATGAGCGGTCAGAAATTACGCGCTATTTTTGGTTCATGTTTTGAAAAGTCGATGACAGAGAAGGCAGCGAGTGCTGAGAACAAGGCGAGTCTTCGGACCGTCTGGCCGAGTAAAGATCAAATTACAGCTGGGGAAATGAATAGAACTGCCTTTCTTAAGGTTCTTATTGCCCCTTCCATTTCAAATAAAAACAACTTCAACACGTTGATAACGATGGATTAAACTGAAGTTTCAACTCAAATTTAACGTCAATTGTAATAAGCGGTATCCAAAATAACAAAGATCAACTGGATCGTGCTTCATTTAGTTTAGATCAATTATCCATGGAAATTGAGTTTGTGACTACTGGTCGGTGAGCAGCATTATGAAAATTGCCTCCGTGTACACCGGTGGCTCACATCACGACCAAAATGCTAAGAGTGAGTGCAAACCTTTACGTTACCATGTTGTGCCAGCTTCTGAGTACAGGTAGCAGCACAGGAGACAACAAAGTTTGTTAGCTTTGTCACAACTCTGCCGTGTTTCCTCTCCTTTCTTCTTCCTCTGAAATGAGGTTTTTATTCCAATTAAGCCAGAAGCATATCTTATTGAAAATTTATGGCCTCACAGGAGAAATCAAGCGGGTTTCCTAACAGCCTTGCTGTGACAAAGTAACTTTCCATAGATTAAAAAAAAGGCTCAATCACGCACACCTAAATTCTCGCAACGAATGTACCAAAATGAGCAAACGTTCGCCCTCTTTAACCGCGTTCGCAAGTTTTCAACAGAATGAACTGAGATGAAATAATAAACCAAATATTTAAAACTTGTAACTTGAGACAAATCGATCAAGTGTACATTTAAGAGATTCACTTTAACTTAGATCAACAACTCTCCTAAAACCACTGCTGATGGATTTTCAACAGCGGTTACAGAGTGTATCCTTAATCTAATATTGTAAGTGATGAAACGATATTCTTAATTGTGCCATGAGATTTGAAGAGGAACACTGAGCATCTATCAAGTCGACTGGTGTTTCAAATGCCTGGTACTTAATATTTATTTTGAACAAGCCCAAGTTGAGGTATTTGACCGAAAAAAAAAATCCCGCATCATAGCCAATCGGTTGTACTACTACGATAAGGTAAATAATCATAAGGAAGTAAATAGCTGCTACAGTTCCCGTATTTCTACGTGCATTTAGCATACACAAAAGAAAAACACTTGTTTCTCCAGCACATGCCTCGTATGTCTCTATTGACCGCCGGGGAGAATTTGAGCTACAGACCCTTCGTGCAGTCAGACAACCTGATAATGTTGCACAATATAACTTACAAAGTGATCCAAATAAGGCAACTTTACTCTCAAACCACTTTTCCAGGTCGACTTTTTGCAGCATGCGAGATTCGAGGAAACAAGGACAAGAATTTCATTTCAGTTCGTTGAAACTTCCCCGGAGTCGTTGCTCTCAGTGCGCCTTCCAATCTTTGTGCAACAGCCGCAGCCGATTTCATACATAATCATTCGCATGCTATTTTTTCCTTGAATAAATAAGCTCAGGCTATCATCAGTTTCCAATAGTTCATAGAAGTACACCGTGAGCTCAAGATAAAAAAGGAACCAAGTTCAGTGACTGCCTCAGAAAGAAAAGTCGCTGATCGGTAATGGAAAAATTGAGTGCAATTCTGTGTTACGAAAGTGCCTGAATCATCATATGTGTGATAATATAATTTGTCATCGAGATTAAATTAGATGTTAGTTAAATATTCCTGGATCAAATATTGCTGCTTTTATAGCTGAGCTGTGCTCCGCGGGCAAATGGGTACATGCTATGTCACTGTGATCGCTCGTTAACACGTTAACTGCGGTGGGTCGAACTGAAGTTCAATATTCAATTCAAATTTGAAGTTAATTGTGGTAATCAATTTTTAAAAAGCAAACATTAACTGGATTGGGCCTTCATTTAGCTTTCATAAAGTATTAATAAGAAATGAGTTAGTGATTACAGGTGGGTCAGCAGCACCATGAAAATGACATAAGTGACCACCGGTGGGTCACTTCACAGGAAATGTATTAATAGTTGTAGTTACATATGTCATCAAATCTAGATTAAGCAACATTACGAATACATTGCCCTCAATCATTTGTTTTTGACTTGTGACATGGGTATAATAATACTCGTGTGTGTGTATCATATAAATGTATTTATTTTAAAAATATTTTCAAAACCATTGGTGTTCTATCTTTTTTGTGCCATCGTTATCGGAAATAAACTTTTCTAATATTTTCTTTGTTATCCCGACACATTCAGAGCAGAAATCACGTCGCTTCAACACCCAACATGGGCCGTCGCGACGCTTTGTTTAAATTAATCGATCGGATTCCTGTAGTCTATCTCGACACAAAGACCAGATGCCTCGAGCATGATTCATAAAGCCAAAATTCATGGGAGGTCGTCGACAGCTTCGCTTGAAATCAGAACTCAATTTAACTTTTGTTTGAAAGTAGTCGGACAACATAAAAGCTCTACTGAAACGAAAAATTTCATAACGCGCACGCGTTGTAAATTATTTTGTAAATTATTATTCACACACTGATTATAATTTTTTTATTATCAGTGCTCCTTGCGTCAAAAATTGGAAGGTTATCGTTTCTCAACAATAAGTAGTAGTAAAATACTTTACATTCTCTTCAACTCAAGGCATCAACCAAGGCGTTATTTCAATGGAGACAACGTTTAGGAGCTATCTACGACACTTGAAAAAAGCTTTAACTTGTGATGCTGGATCACCTCGTCAGTGTATTGGTCATTTAAACATTTCCAGTCAACTTCATTTTTCTGCACTAAACACATATGTTTACGGACAAATTCCGTGGTGTTTTCTGGTTGCTTTGGCCTAACTTCCCGGAAAAGCTGGGTTTTTGAGTCACTTTTCCATTTTATTTGGCACAGCAGCGCCGCAAAGTTGGGCAGCGCTGCATAGGGAGAGCCAGCCGAGGAAGTGACAGCTCCTGTCAGCTTCCCAGCGAGACTTCACTGCAGTAACGTACGGTTCGTTTATTGAGCTGCTTACATCACTTGACGCAACACTGACGCGCTTACTCTGCACGTACACTGGCATCATACACTGCATCGGCATCATACACTGCATCGACATCCTTCACTGCATCGGCATCCTACACTGCATCGGCGTCATACACTGCACCGGCATCATACACTATACATACACCAGCACCATACACCGGCATCATACACTACACATACACCCGCATCATACACTACACATGCACCAGCACCATACACTGCACATACACCAGCATCACACACTACACACTCTGCCAAACATTTTTGAGGCTTGCGACTTGGTTTAATTTCTGAAAAATCAATTTATCAGTTTTTTACTTCACGATCTTCCTGGTTTGAGAGTCAGCCGTAAATATTCACAAAAATTCGGCGAAGCACAAAAGTGCGGCAGTCAAGCCTACGGGCGCAAGGAAGTCGAAACAAAACTCGAGATTACCTTCGGATATTTCGGGCCGGACGGTGAAGTTCTTGAGCAAAATCTGCTATTGAAATTTTTCAAGGACGGGATATTTACTTGCTTTACTAAAAAGAATTGCTGGTTTTCTGGTCCCCGTGGTTCTACTGGCGAAAGTAACATTCATTTAAGCGTACGTCAGGAATATTGAACTGCAGAATTTTCTTCGCGTTTGTGCAACGCGTTGACCATGATAGGTTGCACTAAAGTTCAATGTTTGACTCAAATTTAAAGTCAATTGTAGTAAGCAATTTTGTAAGTTAGAAACAATAACTGGATCGTGCTCTCATTTAGCTTTAAGTATTTATTAAAATTAATCAGGTATTTAAGAGTTCGCGACTACAGGTAGGCCAGCAGCATTAAGAAAATTCCCTCGATGATCAGTGGTGGCTCATTTCGAGGTCAAAGTGTCAAGACATCACCAAGTTAGCTCATGGCTTGAAAATAGTTACACTACGTGCGGAGTTAGGAATATCATTTCAAATGATATCAAATGCTAACCTTTTCGAAAAGCTTATATTATTGAAATATGCAGTACTATGAATCCTTTTTATACCCCTCAGATGGAGGCAACTATTGTACGTGTGGGAATTTGGATACAACTATTGTACGTGTGGGAATTTCGATACAGCTATTGTACGTGTGGGAATTTGGATACAGCTATTGTACGTGTAGGAATTCGAATGCAACGATTGTACGTGTGGAAATTTGGAGACAACTATTGTATGTGTGGAAATTTGGATACAACTATTGTATGTGTGGGAATTTGGATAAAACTATTGTATGTGTGGGAATTTGGATAAAACTATTGTACGTGTGGGAATTTGTATGCAACTATTGTACGTGTGGGAATTTGTATGCAACTATTGTATGTGTGGAAATTAACATAACCAAGGGAAGAGGTTAGGTCTCGAGTTAAAATTTAAGAAGTCTTTCCTTTAGCCCCCTTTGGGACCACTTATGTAGCCACCGTTTTGTAGCCACCTTTTTGTAGCCACCTTTTTGTAGCCACCTTTTTGTAGCCACCTTTTTGTAGCCACCTTTTTGTAGCCACCTTTTTGTAGCCACCTTTTTGTAGCCACCTTTTTGTAGCCACCTTTTTGTAGCCACCTTTTTGTAGCCACCTTTTTGTAGCCACCTTTTTGTAGCCACCTTTTTGTAGCCACCTTTTTGTAGCCACCAGTAGGTAGCCACCAGTAGGTAGCCACCTGTAGGTAGCCACCTGTAGGTAGCCACCTGTAGGTAGCCACCTGTAGGTAGCCACCTGTAGGTAGCCACCTGTAGGTAGCCACCTGTAGGTAGCCACCTGTAGGTAGCCACCTGTAGGTAGCCACCTGTAGGTAGCCACCTGTAGGTAGCCACCTGTAGGTAGCCACCTGTAGGTAGCCACCTGTAGGTAGCCACCTGTAGGTAGCCACCTGTAGGTAGCCACCTGTAGGTAGCCACCTGTAGGTAGCCACCTGTAGGTAGCCACCTGTAGGTAGCCACCTGTAGGTAGCCACCTTTTTGTAGCCACCTTTTTGTAGCCACCTTTTTGTAGCCACCTTTTTGTAGCCACCATTTTGTAGCCACCTTTTTGTAGCCTCCTTTTTGTAGCCTCCTTTTTGTAGCCTCCTTTTTGTAGCCACCTTTTTGTAGCCACCTTTATGTAGCCACCTTTTTGTAGCCACCTTTTTGTAGCCACCTTTTTGTAGCCACCTTTTTGTAGCCACCTTTTTGTAGCCACCATTTTGTAGCCACCTTTTTGTAGCCTCCTTTTTGTAGCCACCTTTTTGTAGCCTCCTTTTTGTAGCCACCTTTTTGTAGCCACCTTTATGTAGCCACCTTTTTGTAGCCACCTTTTTGTACCCACCTTTTTGTAGCCACCTTTTTGTAGCCACCTTTTTGTAGCCACCTTTATGTAGCCACCTTTTTGTAGCCACCTTTTTGTAGCCACCTTTTTGTAGCCACCTTTTTGTAGCCTCCTTTTTGTAGCCACCTTTATGTAGCCACCTTTTTGTAGCCACCTTTTTGTAGCCACCATTACGTAGCCACCTTTTTGTAGCCACCATTACGTAGCCACCTTTATGTAGCCACCTTAGGAACAACTCATGAATGAGAACTCGTGCTGCTGGGTAATGCATTAATAAATCTACGCTGTTGCTGCTCAGATAGGCGCCCGACGTAACGTTTCTTGGTTATAGTAAAATCAAACAAGCTCCCAAACTGAGATCCTTTAAATATAATTAAAGGGTTCCAGTTTGGTAGCTTGTTATGGCAGAACTAGGTTTTTTTTGAGGCTCAACGGAATTTTTGCAATGCACTTTTTTCGAAGCCTTCCATTTTGAATACGAACATGAATCTGCAACTTCTTGATCTGAAATTGGTGGTGATAACTTCTTAACCTGGTCAATCTCACTCTATAGTGTTCAATGAGTGGAACATAAGAAGCAAATCAATGTAGTATTTGATGGTCGAAGTCGACCATTTTATTTGGCTTCATGCAAAGGACTTGATCTATCTTTTAGCGTTAACAATACTGATAGCGTAATACTTTCCATAACCGAGCTAGTTCAAATATTTTGATGAGAACGACAAAGCCCCCAACTGTGATTGTTTCCTACAGTAAATGTTCTCTTCGTATATTTTGGTTGTATACAGTGTTAAAAATTCTAGCGATTGTAAGAATTTTGCAGCGCTAGAAATCGGAATAATTAAAGTTCATGAAGGCACTTGATATTGCAGGCGCAAACATTTCTTTCACCCCGTTGCTCGGAGCTCCCCGCCTCATCAAAGAACACATTCACCGATTCCTCATCACTCATTTCGAAAAAATATTCTTTGCAGCGAAATACGTAATTAATTCTTCATCTCCTGAATTTTTCCCCACCAAGGCCAGTGTGTGTCTTTTCGTCATATATTCGTTCTTCGTTCCCTTTCAGACAAAGTCGAAGCTGCACATTTTCGCTTCTGATTACCCAGAATCTACCGAGCGAGGTGTCAATGCGGATTTTTAGCTGACCCTGCAATTTTGACTCCTAGCTCCTCTTTGAACCACAGGCAGAAACTTCGATCTAAACTTCGTCATCCGAGGTCTGGTTTCTCAAAAAGTAACCCTGTAGTCTAGAGGTTCTTCGTCTTCGTCGAAGTGATCGTCGTCGATTCTTCGAAATCGAAGGAAATAATTTAGATTCATTTGTTGAAATTGTTCCGTTTGAATAAACACTTGACGACAGTTTGTACAGTGTATCCTTCAAAGATGTTGAAAATATGTTCAACATGCTGTAGAATATCAACAAGCGAGACTTCAACTGGTCAACTGGTATGTTGTGACAGAAATGACAAGTGACAGATCTGACAAAATTTTTAGCGCTCAGAAAAAAAGTTTCCTTGCTGCAATACCGAATCCTCACACAAACTTATACTGATAACTCCAAAATAATTAGCTTAACCATAATTCCATGAAAACAAAACTTGCAAAGCTTCATTGGTGCGCAAATAATCGCCCATTAGCCCAGTTACATCAGATGGTCATGCATAGATTTTAATTAACACATTTCCAGCGAAAGTGCCCACCGGTGGTCACTGATGGGATTTTCATGAAGCTGCTGACCGACCTGCAGTCACTAATTCAAATTGGACAAATACTTGATGAACGTTAAATGAAGGTACGATTCGCTTAATGTTTGCCGTTTTAGAAAATTGCTTACTAGAATTAACGTTAAACTTTTACCGGAGATTGAACTTCAGTTCAAGCCATCGCAGTTAATGCGTTAACATGAGCAAAAAGATGGGTCGAACTGTTCCTTCAATTCTCTCTAAGGCGCTGATGTTGGAAGCTTGGATTCATATGAGCCGGTCTCTAAATTCACTCCTCATCGGTAACAGCATTTCCTCCTTAGACTGTTCATCAAAACTTGGTCAATCTGGCCGTGTGTAACATGAATGTCCCCTTCGATTTCTCTGGCTCTGGCAGGATTGTATTCGATGTCTGCAGCATCTGTTTGTCACACACTGCTGTAGTCGGTGTCTCTAGCTTAGATAGCGACAAACGGAGCCCCACGACAGTGGCTCCCCAGAAATATAATGAACAATGAAATGATGAAGAAACTGGCCATACTTATTAAAGAAGAATAAAAGCGAAAAGTGCATTTCTGTTCAATGCTACGCGAAAAGCTGGTACAGCAAAAATTCATGCGATGTAGTTTTAATGATCAGTGACACGCATTCAACAGCTCCTAAGTAACAGTTTCTTCTTTTCTTGCTAGTAGAAAAGAGTCGGACTTCATTCTCATGCAGCCCGGTGATGCTGGCAGCAAAAGTCTCCCATTAACCCGACTACTTGTTTCTCTTCCAAATGCAAAAAAAGGTAGCTTAAATCCTCGACCAAATTGTGGTCAAGACAGTTCTTCTGCTGTTCCTTGCCCTAGGGAGAATACCGCGAGTGTGCTATGCAAAACCCTGGACCTCTAAGTTCTGAAATTGCTCAGTCTGCTTTGTGTTTTTAATGCCTTTGTTGAGCCAGAGTTCGTTTTGCACCCACGGTTCCTGAATATTTTGGGCTTAAACGCTTCGGACATTTCGTGTTCCTGATTATTTGTTCGTTTGTAGTGCCATAAAGTAACCTGCTGAGGTCATGTATTTTTTTTTGCGGGAATATTTTATGCAAACTAACACAGCTCCAAACTGACTCTTCGAAGTCAGGAGGCGATTGTTTCTGCCTCGGAAGACTCTACATTCCAGCAAGAATTGCCCGTAATTCGTTCTGCATGAACGAACTGCTCTAATGCTGCCTGGGAAAGTGCTCTATAAAACCAAAAAGGTGTAAGCAATCTCCTCTAAATGCTTAATGAAGAAAAAGTAAACTATGGCACATAGGTATATTCAAAATTACAACGAAACGTTTGAAGGAAAAATATTGAAAGCATTTTTTCTCAAGTATCATTGCCATGAATTAAAATACTCCGTAAAATTTCACACTCGGCACTTTAAACGATTAACATTCAAATAAATTACTGATGTAGACCACAAACGTACATATTTCGTTAGATTTAAACCAAAATACCGACCTGAATTATGGATAAATTTTGAACAGAATTTGTGAATTCAACCGTGTCCATTTGATGACAAGAATAGGACATTAGATTAGATGCTAGCTTAAGCCTCTGCAACCGCTACAAAAAAAGAGCGTTTAGAAGAGAGGAAGGAGTAAGGTACCATTTAGTATAGAGATAAAGGAATGCGGAATCTATGCTGCAGAATGGACATAGAAACAGTAAGTTTAGAAATAAGTTTATGAAACAAGATAAAAGTTGAAGAAGTTAGTAGTAGGTGATGAAAAAAAGGACAGCAGTGAACCGAAAAAAGATGATCCTTAACATAACATAAGCATTTTCATTCAACACAAAGAAGGCCTACCTAACTCTCAGCTCAGGCCCTCACATTTTCCTCCTGGGAGTGCTAATTCCCGTAGATACAATAGTTTGATCCCCTGGAGGGGTGACAAAAACAGGAACGAGTACAAATTGAAACAAAGTTGTGATAATTTTATCAAATGGTTGCTTTCGCTATTCACTTAAAAAAGAAACCATGAAGTCATTACCTAAATGCTCATGGCTAATGAATGAATTGGTCAAGCAACGGATAAAAATGGAGCTCCATGATTGCAAAAATGTAAAAATAGGAACTGCTTTTCTGAAATTGATATTTCAAGAATTTTGAACAAGTTTTCAATGCAAATGTCTTTCACATTTACAATGACACCAATATAATTTTCTCCCACGTTATATTATCTGTTCAATGGCTATTGCAAATTTTTCATAATTTATCAGCACCTGGACGACATTTATGCTCTCGAAAGCATGCATGATTCGAATTAACGAGGTCAGACAGAAGTAACTCTTTTGTTATTCTATGTAAATTAATTCTTTTCTTTTTGCTCCTCATTTCTGAGTGGATATATATACATATGTACATATATATACGTATTAATATATACATACATATACATACATATCAATATATATACACATATAAATACATATCAATATATATACACATATACATACATATCAATATATATACATATACATTTATATACATACATATTTATATATATACATATGTTTCATTAAAAAGCAGACCATATTTTGCGTTTAGTAATTTCTCATTTTTCTTTTCGATTTTCCTAAATAATCCTATGCATTCTTCATTTAAAATCGAAATAATTGTCGTATATTAGAAATATATATACGTATATTTTACATATATATATATAAATATATATATAAATATATATATAAATATATATATAAATATATATATAAATATATATATATATATAAATATATACCATATTTATTTAATTTATATTTTATAAATTTATAATTTATCACCGTTGTCGAATTGCGTCCCATGACATCGGAATCTCATCGGTCATTCAATATCAGGTGAAATTCATGGCGCCTTCTTCAAAGAGAAGGGAATATTTTCTGTCGAGTTTGGACTGCAGGAACTCAATTGAACGTTGAAGCTGCAATCAAATTGAAGTTCATTTTCCCAGTTTATTCGGCAATTTATTTCGTTCAGTTTCCTATCCTGCCAAATTTAATTCTATTTTCTTTCAAATCCGTTGAAGAAAATAATTTCTTCACTTGTAGCATAAATGTACGGCCTTATGTAAGCCCCGAGGCTGGGGTACCGTTGTCGTCAGGTAGGGAAAGAAACGCTGGACCGTTTCTATCAGTTTTACTGGTGATCGGAGCTAGCTAGTCAGGAGCTACCAGTGGGAAATGCTCAGTCAAAATGCGATTGCTCAGACACGACGAGCGCTTTTACGCGGCTCAGCTGAAGAATGTATGAAGGGAGGCACATCGACTTTCATTTGGACGTAGTTCTGATGTACGTAGAATTATCACTCAAGTTTTTTATTCCTACATAATTTTCTCTACTCGACCACCAGCTCACGCATAAATGAAGTGTTGGGGTAACTTGGTATCAAAGTTACCCTTATAGTTTCACAATGAAATTAATCATAAGCCAATAAGCGAGTCTCTCAGTTATGACCAACAAAAATAAGCTTCATTTCTCAGATCGGGTTGAACTCTCCAGCAGCGTTCTCAGTTATAAACAGACACAATTATGGACGGTATTTATGGCAAGCATCCTCCCGTGAAATTTAATCAAAAAATTCGCCGATAAGTTTGTTTGTTTCATTTTCGAAGGCAGAGCGCGAATGGCGAGACGATCCTCCCAATTTGAGCTCCCATTCATGGAAGACCCGAGTTGAGGAACAGCAATCAGAATAACTTGGTATGCCTCACTTGATGATTTAATTGTCTCAAGTTTCGGCCCATCCGTCGACTGAAACGCCAACTTCTCCCCAAAAACATTCAAGTCTTGGAGTTATATTGACTCCATTAACACTTACATGAAAATTAGATCTCCATGGATATGGATGAGCTTCGATAGTTTTATTTGGTTTATTCTGTAGTTACATTGGCTTCATCAATACTTGTATGAATAGCAATCCACGTGGTATGGTATGGATGAGCTTTGATAGTTTTATTTGGTTTATTCTGTAGCTATATTGGCTTCATCGACACTTGTATGAAAAGTAGATCTACATGGATCTGAACGAGCATCGGCAGTTTTATTTGGTTCGTTCTGTTTAAGGAAACTTCAAGAGTTGTGCTATTGAAAAATAAAGAAATTTGTGTTGAAGATGATTGCTAACAAAGGGACGCAATACTTTATCTAATTAGGGTTTTATAATAATTCTGATGTCCATGATAAATTCTACATCAATAATGAAAAAACTTTCTCAGCACAAAACAAAGTATGATTGATGGCTGAATCAGTTACAAAACGTTTGAATTTATTGGTATTTTCGTGGGATTTCTTAAGAATTAAATCAATTTGACGCAATTTTTTGAATGGCGGTCTACAGTCTTTATGTCCGCATATTTTATGGATCAAAAGTGGTAACAAATTTGAATTATCGAAACAAATTCGACTTGCTCTAGATTGAGTAATAAATTTTTACTTGGAAGGAAACATGACTCAGGGATTTTCCTTTTTTCCATTTTCCATTAGGGATTTTCCAGAACAAAACTTTGATTATTAATTGAATATGTATTATTACTATTATTATTATATAAGAAAGTTTTAGCCTCCCTTAACCACGACAAAGATGTTCCAAGAGAGGAAAGAGGAAGGCATCATTTAGTATGGAGTTGAGGGAACGCAGAATCTATGCACAAGGTGCACAGAAACAGTAAGTTAGGAAAGAAGTTCGTGAAACAAGAAAAAAGTTGAAGAAGAAAGTAGTAGGTGCTGAAAAACAGGACAGCAGTGAACCGAAAAAAGATGGTCCGTAACAAAACAAAAACCTATTTTATTACAACAAAAAGGAAGCCTACCTAACCTTTAGCTCGGGCCCTCACATGGTTCCCCTGGGAGCGCTAATTCCCATAGATACAATAGTTGTATCCCCCTGAGGGGAATTGAATATGTATTACTTTGTTCAACATCACATCTCTTTGACACGCCTTCTCGCTGAAAAGGTCGCTAATAACCGCAACAAACGCGTTCCACCGCAATGAATAACCGCGAACAGGCGATCCAAAGTGAGGAAGCAGGAAAGCACCATTTCGTTTGAGGATACGGGGACTCAGAATCTGTGTACAAGGTGCAGAGAAACAGTGAACTGAGAGACAAATTCATGGAAGAAGATTAAAGTTGAAGGAGAAAATAGCATGTGCTGAAAAACATGGTAGCAGCGAACCGAGAAAAGATAGTCGTTAACTTAAAAAAATAACTATTTCAACACTAAGAAGGTCTACCAAACTCTCAGCTCGGTACCTCAAATTTTTCTAAGATAAGCGCTAATTCCCATAGATACACTAGTTGTGATCACTGAGGGTAATCAAAGTACAATGTTGTCGTGCTTGTGCAGAGCAACGATCTGCTCAAGTTACAATCCAATGTTACTTCAGTAAATATGTTGGTGTGCTTGTGCAGAGCAACGATCTGCTTAAGTTACGATCCAATGTTACTTCAGTAAATATGTTGGTGTGCTTGTGCAGAGCAACGATCTGCTTAAGTTACGATCCAATGTTACTTCAGTAAATATGTTGGTGTGCTTGTGCAGAGCAACGATCTGCTTAAGTTACGATCCAATGTTACTTCAGTAAATATGTTGGTGTGCTTGTGCAGAGCAACGATCTGCTTAAGTTACCACCCAATGTTACTTTAGTAAATATGTTGATGTAATGTTGCACTGGAAAATCGAACTAAAGTGAACTATTGATCTGTTCATTATATATGTCACAAAGAAAAGGGAAAGAATTGGATGAATGAAGAACATAATATTTAAAGAGGAGCAACTTGACAAGCGATGCGTCAGTGTTATAGAAAATAGGCTTTAAGAGCATCATTTAAGGTCGTTGTGAGCATCGATTAAGGTCATCGTGAGCACCATTTGTTCAGATCAAGGTTTGGAATAATATTGTGCTAGAAAGAATTGACGTTCACTGTACACCGCGACATGCACGACAGCTTCCGAAGTTGTTACATTCTTCAGTCAAAACTAGCTGCAATAATGATGTAAGACAAACAGAAATTGTTACATTCTTCAGTCAAAATTAGCTGCAATAATGATGTAAGACAAACAGAAATTGTTGAATTCTTCAGTCAAAATTAGCAGCAATAATGATGTAAGACAAACAGAAATTGTTGCATTCTTCAGTCAAAATTAGCTGCAATAATGATGTAAGACAAACAGAAATTGTTACATTCTTCAGTCAAAATTAGCTGCAATAATGATGTAAGACAAACAGAAATTGTTGAATTCTTCAGTCAAAATTAGCAGCAATAATGATGTAAGACAAACAGAAATTGTTGCATTCTTCAGTCAAAATTAGCTGCAATAATGATGTAAGACAAACAGAAATTGTTACATTCTTCAGTCAAAATTAGCTGCAATAATGATGTAAGACAAACAGAAATTGTTACATTCTTCAGTCAAAATTAGCTGCAATAATGATGTAAGACAAACAGAAATTGTTACATTCTTCAGTCAAAATTAGCTGCAATAATGATGTAAGACAAACATTCAAGAAGACTTGCGGTCTGAAGGGCTAATTAGAAAGTCTTAACAGTGGTTATGTTGTTAGTAGCAAAATAGAGAAATCGACTTTAATGATCGGAAAGATTTTATCCTACTTAAGAGATATGATAAATGCAGTAGCATGAGACGTTCCACCAGGTACGATAATTCATTTCTTAAAGAGGTCACGAACCACATAAAATGTCATTCATTCATACCAGTGCGTGAATAAGCAATGTACCGACTAGTACATGTGTGGTTCAATACTCGGGGAGCGTGTTAACATTTTCACACTCACGAGTACGAGCAAAATAAGTCGTTCAATCGAAAACATTTCAAAGTTTGAAGGTCCCGTCCTGGCCAAAAGTAGAAGCTGAGGGCGGCGTTGACAGTCAAACGTTCATTCTTCCTGCATAGAATGGATTCAACTCGACACCATCATCTAATTAATTATGTAATTCACTTGCTCCAATTCCCATTAATTATCGGAGGCGAAAAATAGCTAATTTGACATCGGTGCTTCCTTCCATCAAGGTTTCAGAAAATGAAGAGGGATTTGAAGTGGAGTTAGAAAAACGCTTCACAAAAATGTATGAGTTTTGGCGGAAGCCGTCATCAGTTTAACGATCATTATCCAAAAAATATTTTCTTTGCGTTGGCAGGCTGGAAGAAATGGATAGGGGACTAATTGGATAAGTCCTAAAGCTCTCGATTGTACCATAACAGGTGAGTTAAATGGAGTCCCAATCCCGTGTTTTGTCGCAACAGTTTATCTGTTCTATATAAACCTCAATTAAAAATTTGTTACATGCGGAGCATGTAACTTAAAGAAGGTAGGTGTTTACATATACATATGGATGCATCTATATATATGCATGCATGCAAGTAGAAAGTTAACTAACTCAAAGCATAGAACGTTCTGCTTCACAGAGTTTAGAACGCTCACCTTAGAGTATCAGTGAGCTGTTTTAAAGCATACAAGCAATCATTCATTTGAAAGGAAAGCAACCTACAACCAGCGAGATGTTACGGTATGTAATTCAATATGGCAGAAATGTCAAATGGCACTGCACATTCGCCTTGAATTCTTCCGCTGCTAGGGGATTATTTATACGCTGGGGGAGGCAGCTTATATTTTGATTATATATTTATATATATATTATATTTTGTCCACTTAAGCGGGATTTAGGCCATAACAGAGCTCCAGAAGCTGAGAGCTTTTTGTCACAGGTTGGATCAAGGATGACATCAAACAGATATTTTTACGATCAGGAAACTTCATTTCTAAGTAATACCTGATTTTAGGATTCAGACTTACTTTAATTTTTAAATTGCAGTGCAATATTTTGTCTGCATGTGACCTAAATTGAATATTATTTCAGCTTTGATGACACAGCCTTCATAATCTTTCCCAAAGCAATAATGCATGAACTAACGCATTTTACAGGCATTTAGTGCTGTAAAAGAGAAGGTTTAGTAGTCATTCCTGGTCATTCCTTTGGAGTAAGAACATGCTTCAAAACAACGTATTACCATGAAACCAAGAACGACCTCGATATGAATGTGCCAGCTGCTAAATTATCTCTCCATCTGAAGGTTCTTTTCTGTAAATGAACAAGGTGGAGCCATGCAAATCATCTAAGAGTTGAAACACTTGACTTTAAAACGATAGGGCAGGAAATCTGTTACGAATATTTAACGTCGCGATACAACCTAACTTCAAACGATTTGGACTCAGACCAGCCAGCAGTGTTCAGAACGAAACCACTCTCAGAATTTAGATCTATCAGTTTATCATCCATCAATCTATTCAGTATAGTCAGTCTCGTCACCTCAGGGGATAATCAGTGCCTATAACGTTCCATAAACTTAATGTAAAAAAAACGTAGCTTGCTGAGTGCTCTTAACGTAAATGATCTTATAATTTTAGAAATGCATTAGCACGGAAAGTGCAGCCTGATTATAGACATCTGGACCGCCACATGCAAACCTGTATCCAAGGGTTCAGGAACTGGTTTTGCAAACATTTGCATCGTCATGGCGATAGTCCTTCTGTCGACTTCGGTACAACGAGCCCTTTTTGCCACATCGTCAAATTTGAATGATTTTTAATTAAATTGAAGAATAGATAGATCACAGGGCAACTCTCCTGAGTTGTTAGCCATTATATGCTTAGTTTTTTAAGCAATTCAAACTTGACGATATGGCAAAAAGCGCTCGTTGTACCGAAGTCGACAGATATACTTTCATCATGCGGACTCAAAATGTTTGCAAAATCAAAACCAACTCAAATGCAGCCCAAGCCGTCAAGTTGACTAAACAATATTTTCTAAATACTCTACCGCGATGATGACGAATTTCAGTTAGTAACTGTTCAAGAAATGGGCGACAATACACAATATACAGATACACAAACGCGTAGAAAACTAGAAAATTCTCAGAACTAGCTTCGATTACCGGGCGCGATTAGAAATTTCCAGGCACTATTTTTCGCAGCTTTCTCACTTAGCTCTTTCGAACGAAAGTCATCGATTGTGAAAAATTACTCGAGAATTTGAAGTAATGCTTCTCGTTTTTACGAATAAAGAGGGTGATGAGTTTTTTAGGGCAAAGCTCATCAAAAAAAATTCGCTCTTATTCCTGTAAGTACGATAAGCAGCATTTCAAAGTAAAGCGTGTACAAATAGCTCATTTTGCCACATCGTCAAGTTTGAATAATTTTTTAATTAAAATTTTATATATAAAATAGATCGTAACAGGCAGCATTTAAGTTCATTGCAAACCATTCATAGGAAGATCAGTTGCATAGAGGCGATAAATTCCTGTCGCCATGCCGAGCGGGCGGAGCTTGCGCAGGTCACTAAATTCAGACGGTGAAAGGTCCATAAATAACTCATGCAAAAATATGGATTTCTTCGATTTCGCTCGCCAATTTCGGCCACGCTATCAACCAATAAATGTCCTTCAGAAGCAAGATTGAAGTTCAACTTTTAACGTAAAGTCTCCAGTCTTTTGAAAAGGGGCCTGGCTTTACATCACACTCCATGTAGAGTGGTAGCAATTTAAACATGCATGAGTTCTTTAAAACTTGTGAAAAGCACGATGGAACATTTTGTTGCGCGCTCAACAAATTTTATCGTCGCATCGGTCTAGACAGCAACGTAAGTTCTGAGTGGACTTGGAAACACTGCGATCTGGAGCACGTGCGTAGCAATGTCGTGATTTCATAGATAGAAATATTGAATGCATCGTACATAACACCTCTTTTTAGGCTTCAGAAAAGAGATTCAGGTTCTACATTTTTTTTAACAAGAAACATTTGTGATCATCGCAATTTGATCCGCCGTCTTTACGACTATATTGAGATTGGATTACTTCGATAAATTATGATGAATATACTATTGTTTTGCTAAATAATTATGAATATTTCATTGTTTGTAAGTCTGGAAAAATATTTTCCCACTCAATAAGTGCTTAAGTGACGAAGAAATTATTGATTTGCTAACTCTCGCCTCCTTATTCGAAATCGGAAATAGAATCAAAAGAAGAAAACCTATTCCACTCCATACTGCTCTAACTGCTATCAAATTAAACGCATAAGACTTCAGATTGAAGAAATGAATTAGAAGAATCAAGTTGCAAAATTATCACACCTTAAACGCAGTTTCACACAGCTAAACCCACCTCAAAATAACTCACGCTTGGGAAAGAGAATCGGAAGAATTAGATAGCAAAATTTACAAACCTCAAACGCAGTCCTACATCGCAAGCCACAGTTCATAAAAATTCACGTTTGGGAAAGATAATCAGAAGATTCAGGTAGGAAAATTTGCAAACCGCAGCTCATAAAAATCCCCACGTGGGAAAGGAATCAGTCGGTAAAATTTGCAAACCATAAACGCAACGCTACATCGCAAGCCACACTCACGGGGCGCAGTGAGGCACGAGCCATAAAGGAAAGCTGCCTTCGTGATGACGCTCAGCTCAGCGATGCAGGAAGCCGGGCACTGACGGATGGGACGTGGCTAGGAGCCTGTGCGAGACATTTGTGCCCACGGACGCAATTCAAATGAAAATGGAACCGAGAGATAACATCTAGTGAGTGCGTGTATTATTTCTGAACAATGGGGTAACACAGTAAGTGTGAACATTAAGAATGTTCAACCATGAGATAACACTCGGTTCCATTTGAAGTTTGAACATTAATGTGGTTGAACCATGAAATATATCGAGTGAGTGCTCATATTATTTCTGAACAATGGGATAACACACGGTAAGTTTGAACATCATTTTTGTTGAACCAAGAGATAACATCGAGTAAGTGCTTTTATTATTTCTTAACCGAGGGATAACACACAGTAAGTTTGCACATTATTTTTGTTGAACTATGAGATGGCACACAGTACGTGTTCGTATTATTTCTGAACCATGAGTTAACACAAAGTACGGGCATGTATTACTTTTGAACCGTGATATAGCTCACAATAAGTAGCAGCATCATCGTTGAGCCATAAAATAACGTACAGTAAGTTCCGTCACGGAATGTTCAGAAATTTTTGCATAAAAATTTCAATGCATCCCTGCCAACTTTCAAACTTGTCCTTCACCAAATTTGCTCTTTAATAACTTGTTTGTAATTCAATTACTAAATCTAATGTGCCTTTCGTAATGGGTTACGAACCGAGGGTTTGCCCCTCCTTTCTTCAAGCTTGAAGATACAGATAAAGATTTGTCTCTTCAAGCACCGGTGGTGGCGCATCAAACAGAAGCTAGAACACCTTAAGGGCAAGGCCCAGCCTACTCACTCCTAACTTGGTGCATTTTGTTTCTGTACTAGGCTGTTGTCTAGTAACAAGAGTGCCTTGGAATTATCATCATTTTGATTAGTATAGCAGCTTCGCTATCGTGATGGAGTGAGCTAGCTCCGACAGGGGCCCCCGTCTCGTCTTCGCCACTCAACGCAGCCTGGAGATGGCAGCATACCGCACCACAGCACAGCTCTACTGCCCAGCTTTGCCTTAGGTACGTCGCCCTAAACGAAAGGCACTTGTTAGGGTGATTGAGGCAAAGTAAAACTTCATTCGTGAAGTAGGGGCTATTTCGCTCTGATTCATTCAAATTTAAAATCTCTTGACTTATGCCTATACAATGAGCAAATTTGTTTATTCTCTTCCGAATTTTCTACTTCTTTATTCTGTGAAATTTCAGTGGAAGAGCGTTCATGAACTTTTAACGACCATTCCTTACAGAGCGACAAACTTCTTATAGCGCTCTGAAAAAATGCTCATGTAATTTTACTATTCCAGGTTGTAGTCGTGAGAGGAGCAGGTCCAGACGGGGGTGCACCCATGTGCCTATTTCATCTCGTTTCACGGGTGAAGTCGGGTCGCACTAATTTCCACCGGGCACCAGCAGTCCAGCTTAAAGTTGACAAAATTATTGTAACGGCTAAGTCGTGTGTTCCTACAGTTAAATTAAAACTTTAGAGTTGGCTCTGCCCAGTTATTTATTCCCCGTCTGTAAGGTTTTGCTCACTGAAGCGATATTATGAAGAGCTTTGAAGGCAAAGGAAGAATCGAATTCCATGCATCACCAGATGGTCAAAAACAGTTTTAAAGAAAGGAGAGTTAATTTTGAGTAGAGTTGCCGAGAAAATAGGGCTATACTCAACGCATAGATATTTAGTTTAGTTTAGTTTATTAGTTAGTTTAAGCCTCCCTATCCTCAACAATGAGATGTAAAGAGAGGAAGGAAGAAGGCACCATTTAGTCTCAGTCTTCAGGAGCCCTATCTAAAGCGGCACCTCGCTTGATCGCGCTTCGCCCTGTGTTCACGGTATATCACGGAGGGAACGTTAAGGGAACGTGGAATCTATGCAGAAGGGGCACAGAAACAGAAAGCTAAGAAAGAAGTTCATGAAACAAGAAAAAGTTGAAGAAGAAAGTAGTAGGCGGTGAAAAACAGGACAGCAGTGAACCGAAAAAAAGATGGTCCGTAACACAACAAAACCTATTCTATTTTAACAAAAGAAAGCCTACCTAACCTTTAGCTCGGGCCCTCACATTGTCCCCCTGGGAGCGCTAGTTCCCATAGATAACGCATAGATATTTCAGAACGAATCATTTAGAAAAGCAGAAAATTTATTGCGTATTAAGGAAGGATAAATTTATTATTCAGCTCCATCTTTCATAGCCAAAATCTTGAAGAGAATCATCGCGAGCATCCGTCTCTAAAACTTGAACGTTATTTTTTTTTGCAGCTTCTTTTCAATATTCCAGGCACTCAACACTATCACGAGCTGCAGCACGCCCTAAAGCCACGCAACACAGGGAGCTTACCGCTAGACAAAGCCGCTATTAGATCACACAAACCGGAACTCAGTGAAGAAATTAATGATCACTTCACTGTCTATTGCGGTACGTCTAATGAACTTTTTTACGAGTTAAAAACTTGCATTTTATGTTATTGAAGTGCCTAAAGAGATGGCATCTCAGAAATATTGTTTCATTCTAGTGTATAACCGCCCATATCGCACGGATAATACGCAAGATTATCAAGGTTTCTAAGCACGATCATCACGGATATTGCGCACGAGTATTACCAAAAAAAGAAAATGCAAAATCCAAAAGTGGAAACGACAAACCCAAGTGTAAATATTGAAAATGCAATAAGGAAGGAAAGTTTGTGGCACAAGTTGTTCTTTACACCTTGCAAACATTAACTGGATCGTGCCATCATTTGGTTTTGAATGAGTATTTATCAAAATTGAACTTAGGACTACTGGTCGGTCAGCAGCATTACCAAAATCCCTTCAGTGACCGTCGTTAGCTCACGTTGCAGTCAAAGATTGAGAGATTGTGTTTAAATGTGTGTACTCGAGCTTGATCGTAAAATTTGACGAGTGCCTTTCTTGATAGCTGAAAGCTTGAGAAATAAATCAAGAATGGGTTGCTTGGGTCTTTCCTGTCGCCAATTCTACTCAATTACAATTAGCATGCCTTTTTGATTGAAGCAGAAGACGTTAACTGATACGATGAATATTCGATTTTTAAGCTCGGTTAATGGTTACCGTAAAGATTCATGTGAGTAACTCACTGCTATTTTTCAGTTCATGAGACAGCCCAACGAGTTAGACCTCTAAGTCACACACCCAAAAACCTACAAGCTCACACATACAATCTAGAGAGCGATTTGAAGAACATACCACTCGAATTTGACAGAACACAGCAGAAAATCCAGCGTTCCGATATATTTTCAATCTTTCATAAAAATCATATTTTCACCTAACCCTCCAACAACCTTAAGACGTCAGATATATTCCACGCCGCAGCACAAGAGTTTCTAAAAACCTTGCCGAGGAAAACCCGAATCCGAGCTGCACCACGGACAAGTTAGTTACCAGAGACGAATTCAATTGAATATCTTAGGGTCACTTTAGACAGATGGTTGCGACGGACACGAAAAGAACCCGTTTCCTAAAGAGGACGTGCTTCTATTGCAGTAATCAAATCGCGTGAAGGTTCCTCCGATACTGAGTTGTGTAATTGATTTGGTGGTCACGTGTATAATGGCGTGAGTGGTCAAGTGAGTGGCCAGGTGAGTGGCCAGGTGAGTGGCCAAGTGAGTGGCCAAGTGAGTGGCCAGGTGAGTGGCCAGGTGAGTGGCCAGGTGAGTGGCCAGGTGAGTGGCCAGGTGAGTGGCCAGGTGAGTGGCCAGGTGAGTGGCCAGGTGAGTGGCCAGGTGAGTGGCCAGGTGAGTGGCCAGGTGAGTGGCCAGGTGAGTGGCCAGGTGAGTGGCCAGGTGAGTGGCCAGGTGAGTGGCCAGGTGAGTGGCCAGGTGAGTGGCCAGGTGAGTGGCCAGGTGAGTGGCCAGGTGAGTGGCCAGGTGAGTGGCCAGGTGAGTGGCCAGGTGAGCGGCCAGGTGAGCGGCCAGGTGAGCGGCCAGGTGAGCGGCCAAGTGAGCAGCCAGGTGAGCGGCCAGGTGAGCGGCCAAGTGAGCAGCCAGGTGAGCGGCCAGGTGAGCGGCCAAGTGAGCGGCCAAGTGAGCGGCCAAGTGAGCGGCCAAGTGAGCGGCCAAGTGAGCAGCCAAGTGAGCGGCCAAGTGAGCGGCCAAGTGAGCGGCCAAGTGAGCGGCCAAGTGAGCGGCCAAGTGAGCGGCCAAGTGAGCGGCCAAGTGAGCGGCCAAGTGAGCGGCCAAGTGAGCGGCCGAGTGAGCGGCCGAGTGAGCGGCCGAGTGAGCGGCCGAGTGAGCGGCCGAGTGAGCGGCCGAGTGAGCGGCCGAGTAAGCGGCCGAGTGAGCGGCCGAGTGAGCGGCCGAGTGAGCGGCCGAGTGAGCGGCCGAGTGAGCGGCCGAGAGAGCGGCCGAGAGAGCGGCCGAGTGAGCGGCCGAGTGAGCGGCCGAGTGAGCGGCCGAGTGAGCGGCCGAGTGAGCGGCCGAGTGAGCGGCCGAGTGAGCGGCCGAGTGAGCGGCCGAGTGAGCGGCCGAGTGAGCGGCCGAGTGAGCGGCCGAGTGAGCGGCCGAGTGAGCGGCCGAGTGAGCGGCCGAGTGAGCGGCCGAGTGAGCGGCCGAGTGAGCGGCCGAGTGAGCGGCCGAGTGAGCGGCCGAGTGAGCGGCCGAGTGAGCGGCCGAGTGAGCGGCCGAGTGAGCGGCCGAGTGAGCGGCCGAGTGAGCGGCCGAGTGAGCGGCCGAGTGAGCGGCCGAGTGAGCGGCCGAGTGAGCGGCCGAGTGAGCGGCCGAGTGAGCGGCCGAGTGAGCGGCCGAGTGAGCGGCCGAGTGAGCGGCCGAGTGAGCGGCCAAGTGAGCGGCCGAGTGAGCGGCCAAGTGAACGGCCGAGTGAGCGGCCGAGTGAGCGGCCGAGTGAGCGGCCAAGTGAGCGGCCAAGTGAGCGGCCAAGTGAGCGGCCAAGTGAGCGGCCAAGTGAGCGGCCAAGTGAGCGGCCAAGTGAGCGGCCAAGTGAGCGGCCAAGTGAGCGGCCAAGTGAGCGGCCAAGTGAGCGGCCAAGTAAGCGGTCAAATGAGCGGTCAAGTGAGTGATCAGCCGTTCAAGGGCAGGTGAATATTGACCAAATACATTGTGGCATTTTACAATTGATCTTTGCCGATGAACTGAAAAATTAAACCACGGGAAAGATGACATAACACTGACAAGTCTGTATTTACCTCAGAGTGGAGAAACTTCTGCATAAATGTCTCGTTGGGACGTTCTATCCGTTGGGACGTTCTATTCGTTGGGACGTTCTATTCGTTGGGACGTTCTATTCGTTGGGACGTTCTATTCGTTGGGACGTTCTATTCGTTGGGACGTTCTATTCGTTGGGACGTTCTATTCGTTGGGACGTTCTATTCGTTGGGACGTTCTATTCGTTGGGACGTTCTATTCGTTGGGACGTTCTATTCGTTGGGACGTTCTATTCGTTGGGACGTTCTATTCGTTGGGACGTTCTATTCGTTGGGACGTTCTATTCGTTGGGACGTTCTATTCGTTGGGACGTTCTATTCGTTGGGACGTTCTATTCGTTGGGACGTTCTATTCGTTGAGACGTTCTATTCGTTGGGACGTTCTATTCGTTGAGACGTTCTATTCGTTGAGACGTTCTATTCGTTGAGACGTTCTATTCGTTGAGACGTTCTATTCGTTGAGACGTTCTATTCGTTGAGACGTTCTATTCGTTGGGACGTTCTATTCGTTGGGACGTTCTATTCGTTGGGACGTTCTATTCGTTGGGACGTTCTATTCGTTGGGACGTTCTATTCGTTGGGACGTTCTATTCGTTGGGACGTTCTATTCGTTGGGACGTTCTATTCGTTGGGACGTTCTATTCGTTGGGACGTTCTATTCGTTGGGACGTTCTATTCATTGGGACGTTCTATTCGTTGGGACGTTCTATTCGTAGGGACGTTCTATTCGTAGGGCCGTTCTATTCGTTGGGACGTTTCATTCGTTGGGACGTTTCATTCGTTGGGACGTTCTATTCGTTGGGACGTTCTATTCGTTGGGACGTTCTATTCGTTGGGACGTTCTATTCGTTGGGACGTTCTATTCGTTGGGACGTTCTATTCGTTGGGACGTTTTACAACATTTTGATTTATAGACATTTCTTTTAGGAATAAGTATTTCTTATTTTCTGCTATTGATGTCTTGTCATGGCGTATATGTTTATTAATATTGAAATTTTAAAGCAACTGTAAATTCTCAAAAACTAAAAACTTTTATTAATTCTCAAAAACTAAAAACAAAAACTAAAAACGTTGGACTGTGCTAGCACATTTTGTCACTTGTTTGCAGTCGTGTAAATAAATATATTTAGGCTCCTGCATGAAGTACACCGATGATTAGTGTCAATTATTTTTAATAACAAGTAGATATTTATTTCCCGTAGGTTATGAATTTATACCTGGAATTTAGTCAAAAAATAATACTGAAGTTGATCTCTCGAAAGCGTCAGATACTGAATTTGGCTATGATCTTTTTTAATGAAATCCTCAATTTTGCACATTCATTGCTCAATATTCCCGGCGATTGGTGCACCACTTGTGTACATATCTTACATGAAGTTCATTGAACAATAATCTTCGGAGGGCAGAACAGCAACTCAATTTCAGCTGCATGTTTTAAACGAAATTTGAAAAAAAGTCTGTAGACAAGACTTCTCAAAAAACTTGCTGAAGTTAAATTTTTCACCACAATCGTTCATCGCATTTGATGGCCCAGAAGCCTGTGGTACGAGGAACTTCTCACGCTAGCATGAACGGCTGTGGAGTTCGACTTGAAAATGACACCGGCAATAAATAAAGCGGTCCAAAACTTGGGTCCAGCTCAGATGAAATTGATCACCCTCAGAGAACCATCTATTAGCGCACGACTGAACAAGAACCTGACGCTGATTTAGTGCGCGGGCGACGCAAATAGCACGTCCATATATTTCCCCAAACAGTCCTTCTGTGAATTGCGAAAATGCACTTAGCAAGATCATTCCTAGGCACTCCCCCATGAAGTGCCGAAACCTGGTGTAAGAAATCCCACACCTGGGGTAAGAAATCCCACACCTGGGGTAAGAAATCCCACACCTGGGGTAAGAAATCCCACACCTGGGGTAAAAAATCCGTCACCTGGGGTAAAAAAATCCATCACCTGGGGAAAACAAAACCGACACTTTGACACCTGGGTAAAACAATCTCAGAAGCTCAGCGTAAAACGATTTCCAAAACCTGGGGTAAAACCATCTCTGAAACCTGGGGTAAAATCTCCGCAGCCTGGGGATAAAAATAAAGTTTCCAAGAAAAGAAATTTAAGAAGCCAGCAAGACAAACGGTGCTGAGGGATCAGATACTTCTTGTGTGCAATTAATTTAACTTCTGTCCTAAAATATGCGCTATTTCCGCAGCAGTTGCTGTGCTACAGCAAATGAGTCGTCCAAACTGAACGGTCAACATCCACGCCTTGTGAAAAATGTTTGGTTAATTTCTGGCTGGAAAATGTGTCGTTGAACCGAACTGCGGAGTTTTCAACTAAGCAGGAGACAGTTTTCCGCTATCCAAGTAATAGACTGTCTTACAAATGCCTTCAAAACTACTGAAATTTTTTGGTCAGTATTTGGAACTTTTGATCCAGATTTTTTGCGAAATAAAACATTTAAAAAATGGTCAGTTAGTTCTGGAGCACAGCATTTGGTTTAGCTCATCAGAGCAAGTAGTTGAATTACCAAAAATAACCATCATTATTTTGATTAGCAATACTTTTTAATGATAGTGAAACATTTTCAACATTTCCAAGCAATCCAAAATTCTGAACTTGGTCATAAAATACTTCAATCAATGGTCAGCTTTATTTTCCATCGTTTGAACCTCCATGCATGGATGACATGACATGACATTCGAAAGCTTGTGCTTTTTATGTGCATAAATATCCATGATTATTATTTATTCTCGAAAAACCATGAATAAAAATTTGGAACGTTCGACCTCGCGGGTCATCATCAACCTGAAAACAAGTAGAAAAAATTAGCCAAATATAAATTTTTAAATTGACGTAGCATTCGAACTCATTAGTTCAATAACGGAAAACCATTTGCTACCGAATAATTCCGGTAAGCCCATTTGCAATATTCGAGCACTCACAATATTTTCCAACAACTTCAATCCCTCAAAGAATATTTCAGAATATGTTCACTCTCATAGGCAGTGTACGAGTATGTTTAAGAGAAAGACTGTTTATTTACTGCAAGGTGACGAACGCACTGAGCAGCGCGACGACTGCATCGCACACCGTTGTCTTGCAAGAGAATGCAGAGGCTAGTCCGCAATAATATTGTGCTGTCCTTTCATCGAAAAACAAAATTGTTATTGCAATTTTTCGCTTGTTTTCGTCTTCAGGAGCCCTATCTAAAGCGGCACCTCGCTTGATCGCGCTGCTCCCTGTGTTCACGGTATATCACGGAGGATAATGATGAAAGACTATCGAGGCCTATCGTGGTCTGCTAGAAGGGTCAATATCCTCAAGGGGTCTCAATTTACCATAAAAACTGTAAGCCTCTTTTTAGTGCGTCGTTCTTGGGACCTAGATGACTTCGGGAGTGAAAATTCTCGAAAAGAAGCATTAGACTTATTCGGGTAGTTGAGAAGGGATTTCACCTCGATCACAGGATGAAAGAGGGGCAAATTTGAAAGCGTGCCTCGGTGAGAGCCTCCAAGATCAAGGCCCATGAAGCGAAGCAAGGCGCTGAAACCACCGAGAAGAGCGGGCGTTATTGAGCGCCGCTCTAAAGAACGGGTCTCGCGGTATGAACTCGGGCTCCGGGATACAGCGAGCGATACCGGCCAGAATAGAACAGGATGTAGCTTGCGGTGAGCGTGTCCAATATGTCGTCCCAAGTGCGGCGGTTAGCAGCTGATGGGAAATTTAGCTCAGCGCGCAACTAAGGCACAAGCTGATCAAAAGTAAATGCTCCAATTTTAGGACATGTAGAATTAACTTTAATTAGATGAGTACAGCCTGATAAAAATGTAATTTTGTGGTAAAGACCCGCTGGAGAGAGACCCAATGGAGGTCAGAGTTGCTGGGTTAGCTTGCTGGGTAGCTTACAAAGTCACACACACAGACGCAGCAGGCGCAGGTGCAGGGTAAAAGCTCTAACAGAGATGCTCTTGCAATATCACGCGTGGGTCTATTTTTAACATTAAGCTGAAATCAAATTTTTCTTTTAATTTTGATTAAACATATATAATTTGACGTTCTGAATAAACTTCACGATTGAATCAGCGCGACCATTGAACTGACGCGTAAGAGCTCGAGACAACCTAGCATTGCAAGTGTAAATACGCGTTACATTGCTCTGGATACACGCCAAAGAATTTAAGATGGTAAATATTAACACTTAGACTGCGGTAACAAAATATTAGGTTCAACACCAAACTCAAATTTAAGCCATTTGTAGTGAACTATTTTGAAAGTAGCAAACACGAACTGGATCGTGCCTTCATTTAGCTTTGATCAAGTATATATATTTATGAAAATTGAGTTTGCGACTACTGGTCGGTCGGTAGCATTATGAAAATAACCTCCGTGTACCACCGGTGGCGCACGTCACAGTTAAAGTGTTAAGGCCAAAAATTACGAACGTGAACTGCATGTGACTGTGGACTCAATCATTTCTTAACGCTCCAGAAGTCAAGAGAAAATGTTGGAAATGAGGGACTGTGTGAACCAGACGCAGAATTTGGTTCCCAAATTTAAAAGCGTGGACTAATTTTGAGTTTGAGGTGTACTAAGAAGCTGTCGTCTGCTCATAGATGCGAAACAATGAGCAAATTTATTAGTGCTACCGTAAAGAAATTTCCTGTTTTTTTATAGGATGTCCCAAAAATCGCACACCATACAGTAATAGGTGAGTGTCGAAAGATGAAAGCTAAAAACCTCAAAAGAGTAAGAGAAAGTTTCATAAGGAGAATTGATGCTTGCGTCTATGAAGAGGGTAGACAATTAAAGCGTCTGTTATGCTCATGATGGGTAAAATTGACATACATGTGTATTTTTAAAAAAATCTGGATGGTGCCCGACTTTTGAGACATACCATAGACTGTGACTGTTTAATTAATATAATTTTAATAGGTGCAATATAGCAAATAGGCAAAGGATGACGTTCGAGCTTGAGTTTTTTCGAAGTAGAGACACACTGATGAAGGTTAAATCAGTTCTGGGGTGTGGTACAAACACTGACAGCACGGTAACGTGTACCCTAATCAATAAAAAGGAGACATGAACAGCAACGATGGACGCAATATCTCCATTACGTCACATGAATAACAATAAAATTGCAAATTATATGCAATATTAGATGTCACCATTTCTGCTAATAAAATGTGAATAAGATAATGTATAAGGCCTGAGAGGCCGGGCAGAATTTATTTTGCAAATCCTTTAACGTTTATAAGAAAGTTGGATTTTTATACATACTTAGTGGCACTACTGAAGAAAAAATAAGAAATACCTCAATGTATCACAATTTATGCCAGAACTAAATAATTTCAAACGACAAATATTAAACAGAAGAGATATATAAATGCGGCAAAAAAAAGGTTTTACTTATATATCAAGACGACTGCATCTGAGCGTGATGTTCCACCGCACTGAGGAACAGAACTCATTTCGCTTCCCCTTAAGACAGGATTAGTTAGATTAGTCGTTAGTTTTAGCCTCCCTACCCGCAGCAGCAAATGCGATCCAAAGAGAGGAAGGAGGAAGGCACCATTTTCTATGGAGTTAAGGGAACGCGAAATCTATGCAGAAAGGCCATAGAAACAGTAAGATGAGAAAGAAGTTCATGAAACAATTAAAAGTTGAAGAAGAAAGTAATAGGTGCTGAAAATCAGGACGGCAGTGAACCGAAAAAAGGTGGTCCTTAACATTACAAAAACATTTTATTTCAACAAAAGAAAGCCTATCTAACCTTTAGCTCGGGCCCCGTAAGACGGGAAATGCAATTTCTCGCGTAAGTGTTATCGTTCACAGCAACAAAATTGCTGCGCATCGTGTAGGAAGTCGACGTCGAGGTCAGTGAACTCTTAGCCTATAAAATTAGCAGAACTCCCAAGCATTTAAAAGGGAAGATCAATCGAGTGACGGCTAAAATGAAGCAGTTTGGCGACAGCGGCATCAATTTATTTCCTTTTTAACTGAAAGTGAGCAAAAACGTCACCAGGAGAACGTTTCTTGATGATTGCATCTGGAAGGATTAGAACTTAGTTTTCCGTGGTGATACCTATGGTTAAAAATGGAAACTTTGCTTAAATTTTGTTAAGGGAAGAATTATTTAGATAGATGATCAGAGGTTTAAAGTTCATTTAAGAGCTGAAAAGTTTAAAGTGCTTGGATTTGAAGGAAAGTTCCACGATCGACTATCTTTTCCTCGTGTGTTGAAAAATCATGGTAATTTAGAAATGGGTTGGTTGGTGTATGATACGATTATATGCAGGTGGAGGTATCATACGTCGTTTGTAAACAAGAGTTAGCTTGCTACGTTCAATTACAACCGCCTTTTTTCAAACAGAATGATGCTCTTTGTCACCATGCAAAGAAAATGTCTATCTTCATAGAGGCTGAAGAAGTTTCTCTGTTTGCTTAGCCAGATCACAGTTCTAGTTTGAAGCCAATCGAGAAAGTTTGGGATATTATTAGAAAATGGACTCAGCAAATATATTTTTAAAATCAAAATCAATCGTGGCAATTACTCAAATTTGATTTGAAATTGATAAGCACTATTTAACGAACAAAATATTACGTTAATTCTTCACCGAGAGGAAAGAATCGCTAAGTACGAATTAGGGGATTATCGTGAATTCTAAGAAATTTAAGCGGTTCTATAAATTGTGTTAACTTTTGACCAGAGCTGTACTTGGTTTTTAACTCGCTGTTCAATAAAAAAAACAGCAACTTGAAGTAATTTCTTTAAATATTTTTTCATAAAAGAATACACGTCTCATTCGCACGTTGGACTCCACTCCCAAAGTCATCAAACCTGGGTTGCGCAATAATTCATGTTATAAATTATAGTACGCAATAATTTATTATAAATTATGGTACGCAAGAATTTATGTTATAAATTATTACGTCCTATGGCCAAAGCTGCATCCTATCTTCTGTTTCTGTAAATTCACAATGAATGAAAACGATTAAAGACAAATGGGATTTTCGGCAGAAACGAACCAGTAGAATTGAGTAGCTATGAAAAATACATAATCTAAATTCCAGTAAAATCTATGTAGTAACAGACATCATTCTGTGAACGGAAAAAAATAAGTGATAAACATCTTTCACCTTTATTATGTAAATGCATCTAGGTTTGTATATGTTCAAGGAAATCTCAAGAAGCAGCACTGAATTAAACACGAAAAACGCGTGAAGTTGCAGCGTTTCTTATAAAGTTTTAATTACTTGTCTAATCGATCCCCGTCAAGTTCTGGGGTTTCTATTTTTGCGAACTTTCATTCGAATCAAACCCAAGAGATAAGCATCCGTGTTATACTCAGTCTGAGATTCATAAGAAAAGTATTCCAAAGTTACTGGAATTACCAATTCAAGTTTAAAGGGTTCGGTGCTGTTTGGGGGACGAGAAAATAGAAAAGCAATCGTAACTTCTCCCCTTAAATGTATTCCAGAAACTCGGATCTGCGAAGTGATTTCTTGTACTCCGAGGGAGTCAGATTGTTCGAGGGAACGCTTCAGGGAAACAGAGCATAGATTTCCACGATGTGGAATATGCGCAGTTCTCACAGAACTCAACCGATATTTGCCAACAATTGAAAGGAAGAATTAGTAATCCCTCATGGAAAGAAGACGAAATATTCTCAATCTGAACTCACTGTTCGAAGGGTAAAAAATTCGCAGCAACATCGTCAGATAGAGTAACCCAGTTATAAAGAAATTAACTAAGTATTAGATGAGTGAAGTAAAGACGCGCTCAATTTGTATGAAACCACAATGAAGAAATTAACTAAGTAGTAGATGGGTGAAGTAAAGAGGCGCTCAATTTGTATGAAACCACAATGAAGAAATTAACTAAGTAGTAGATGGGTGAAGTAAAGAGACGCTCAATTTGTATGAAACCACAATGAAGAAATTAACTAAGTAGTAGATGGGTGAAGTAAAGAGACGCTCAATTTGTATGAAACCACAATGAAGAAATTAACTAAGTAGTAGATGGGTGAAGTAAAGAGACGCTCAATTTGTATGAAACCACAATGAAGAAATTAAATAAGTAGTAGATGGGTGAAGCAAAGACGCGGTCAATTTGTATGAAACCACAATGAAGAAATTAAATAAGCAGTAGATGGGTGAAGTAAAGACGCGCTCAATTTGCATGAAACCATAATGAACCTTCAACAATTTGACAGCTCATTCTCAAAAATAAAGCCAATAGAGCGTGGTTACAGAGAACATTTCACGGTTCCCTTTACCACGTTTTACTGACTTTTTTTGCTGAGAATGAGTCAAGACTCGCAACGTTCAAAGTAAATGTTTTCAAAGTACTTCTTCTCCAATTTTTTTATTGTAATTTCGCTTCGAAAAAATCTCCTTTGTATAAAATGTATGTATGCATGTATGCATGCAGAGCCCATATAGAAGACTAATATTTACGGTCTGCCAAAAAGAAGCGAGATGAGAACGTTACAGTATTCAGTGTAGAAGAATGACGACCGCCACAAATTAGAGAGGTACTCGAGTGGTGTCGGTAGTGCTAATTTGCCCGCACTGAACAAGCCAATTTCGCTGTAAAATCATTTGAATTGCACGAGAGCTTGTCTACTCCACTATAATTATCGGTGCAGCTATCTATCTAATTGCATTCATTTTTAAAAGACTGTAATTACATGATGTATTCGTTAATTGAAATTGATTCAACTTATTTCTATTCAAACTTTTGGTCATAATTGAATTGGCCCTGAGAGATCGACACTGTTTATAAATATCCTCTCAATCTTTGCACAACCTTCGCAACGCTATTCAAAATTAGAATCGAACAAATAACGAGGAGCTAAAATAGGCAAAATTTCTAATCAAACTGCGCCAGTTCGTGCATGTCGAGTTTAATCTAGCAGGCTGAGGAGGAGGTTGGAGTGAGAGCCACCTGGGACAAATTAGGGAGGCTTTGAATCCATCACGAGGCTCGCTAATGCATCAAGACGGCCGGGCCAGGAACAATCGACCTCGGATGAGCATTAATTCCAAGACGAAAATTTCAGCCCACTCGGATGATTCCAGGTCCGCGCAGGGCCGATGTATGCATGTTGAGTTGAATGTTGAACTTCAGTTTAACCCATCTGAGGGGAGTTTAATTCATTTCATCAGGGGAGTTTGAACATCGTGCTGATTTGGATATCCTTCAATAGTGGAAGTGTTGAATGGCTGCAATTGCATCGTTTCTACCACCAAAGAGCTAGCAAACGTAAAATGAACTTGAGGACTATTCTTATGAAGGATTAGAATGTAAATTCCTGTACGTATAGTCTTGTTCTCTCTCGTTATTTTTGTAGTCTTTGCCAGGATGTTCAAGCAATGATACAGTCTGCTATTCATCCCAAGGAAAACTTAAAAAAATATTTTTCGGATTTGCAGGCAAGAAATCACCGCATCTCGAATCAAGTAGCATGATTTGTGGAAAGTACTTTTGAGTTGTTTTTAGTTACTTTAGCACGAGAGCGCAATCATTTATTCTTGGATATTCTAAAGAACTGTATAACTGAAATAATTTTCTTTCCGTGCATTACTAATATCTTCATGATGTTCTCACAAATCGGTTGACAAGAGTTATGTTTATAATTTTTGAGCTTCAACCAACCTTTAATGCTCTTCAATTGGAGCCTTAAATGCCGTCAAAACCTTCGATGCCTAAGCGGAAAATATTTTCAAAACTGAATTCACAAATAAACGTGAGTAAACTCGTCTTTTCTTCAGCGTAGCCCCCGAAATTAGAAGAAATAGAGTGCTAGCGTTTTTCAATTGGATTCGATAAATTCAGTGAAATCCCAGTCTATATACATGGCTTCTCGTCCCACCTTGTTCCACTCCGCTAGTGCTAAACAATCATGTCTCTCTAATTTTCTTAAAATAGATTTGAATTGTGCAAGTATATACGCACACGCAAGCGCTTGTATACAAATTTATGCACACTGCAATATGTGCTTGTGCGTTTTTAATGCAAATTACGTACGGCGAACACATTTGAGAATTACTTATCACCGTGTGCAGATGTACTATGTATAATTATGCAACCTCATTCCTCGGTTGTATAACTAGCAACAAAAGCGTATCATGACGAAGGGCTGAAAATCTGCTAAGAAAATTATACAACAGCGACTGAAATGGCTAGCAGACCAGAAGCGATCGGCTGGAAACTTCAGAAGGATATCGCGTCCATCACTGCTGATAAGCCGGGAGGTGGGAGATGCTTCTTTGCATGGTGCCCGGATAGAGGAAAAATGACTTCAATTACGCGATTAGTGACCGCCTGCGTGAAATTTTGTGTGGCGTTAATTACGCGAACAATGAATGACTGAATGAAATTTGGTGGGGCGTTAATTACGCAATTAGTGACCGACAGCATGAAATTATGCGGGGCGTTACTAACGCGATTAATGGCCACAGCATGAAATTTTGCGGGGCGCTTATTAAGCGGTTACCCTATTAAAAATTACAGGAGTGGCATCGGTGATTCTTGGGAGCGCTCCCAAATATGCATGGTTGTTTCATCCATGCGTCTCCTATGAGGCAACTTCGAAGTGTCCACTTTATAGGCGCCCCTGCACCTCTGTCCCAACCGGTGGCCACGCATGGCTCAGCATGGAGCACTACCGTCGCGCTCCCAAGGCGCGACCAGTTTCTCCTATTCACCATCGGAGAATCATGAGAGGCCCAGGATGGCCACCTCTTAATTTAATTTAAAAAAAACGGCTGCGCACAGCTGATTTCCCATTAGTCACACTTTCAAACCGTCACACTGCTCAAACCGATTATAACCAGTTTGCCCTTGAATTACCTTAGTTCTTGCGCGATTAATCAATTCATCATAAGCAAACACGGTTGATAGTACAATAAAAATGTACCAGAGTATGTAAATTAAATACATTCCTACTAATGTGCAGAAAATTTCAAGGGTGCGTGTTCATTATTAAGCTGACATTAATGGGACATGTTTGTGACGTATAACTTATGCTTGAAGTTTTCGCAACGCAATAACTAAGGTAATTAATGGGCAACTGGCTATATTTGGTTGAGAAGCGTCAACGGTTGAACGTGCAATAATGGGAAATCAGCTGTACGCAGCCTTGGAGGCGAAAGCCTGCAGGGAACAATATAAATGTACCTTGAAAAAAGTATAGCAACAATACCCTAGGGTCGTTTAAAGAATATACTCGTAGCTATATACATAACAAAAAAATTAGAAAGGAAAATAAAATATCTTTACCTTGTCCGAGCTTAATTACACCGGCTATTCATATACACACACTCCCCCACCTATCCCCACACACAAACCCTCCCCACACCCCCCTCCCACACACCTACTCCCACACCCACACACAACCCCGCCCCCCCCCCCCCCCCCCCCCTACACACACACACAAATATGTATCTGAACACATCGTCGATCACCTTCAAAAACGTCCTTCAATTCAAAGGTTGCTGAAGACTGACGAGGGAAAATTCAGGTTTGGTTTCCACATTTTGTTGTTTTTACATTGCTCACATTGAGGTTTTGCCTTCGCTACCAGCCCCACCACAACGATGAATCGTCACAAATATCAATTGACCGAAGTGGTGGGGTGCTAGCAGTGGGGTCCTTGCTCTGTTCATGCTCTTGAAATAATGCCTCTACAGACCAGCATTCTACGTCTCTTCCATCTCTTGTTTCTTCTGACACCCTCACGTACTATACACCCTCACGTAATACACACTCGCACTGATATACACTCTAACACTACTTGAAACGTTTTAAACAATAGAGACACGATCCAGACATGTGTCACGCACAACACCAACTTCAAAACTGACGCGAAAGACGGTAACCGTCATTTCTCTCGAGAAAGGTGGCAGACATTTCGCCTAGAGGCCACCTGAACAGGTGGCCTGTGGTAGAACCATGGGAGAACTTGATCGCATCGCGCTTATGAGTCGCGCCCTGGAAGTGTCAGAAGGGAAGAGGCCTCGGTTCGCTTAATACTCCTTTAATTCACCGCTGTCTCCCTTAATCAACCATGCTACTCCCTTAATTTTTAATAGGGTAGTGACCGACTGTAGGAAAAAATTCTGTGTTATGCACGTGAGAAACGAAATAAAGGAGCATACATGAAATATGTGGAGCTGATCTGTCCTAGCAAGAACGCTTTGATAATTTTAAAATTAATTAATATTCGAAAATATTCAAGCCTTCGTTTCTGAAAGCTCTCAGTTTATGGAACCCCAAGCTGTATAACTTGGTAGTGGTAAAACTTAAATACTTGTTAATGTTACTCAACACCAGAGCAAAAATTGTGATACGCAGCATCATTCAAGCAAGCAAAACAGGACCAGAGGCTTATGAATTAGGCCAAGAATTTCAGACTGGTCTTTTGCAACTGAAATTCTTAATTTTGAACTTCTTCATGTTGGATATATTAAGTGATCTTCACGCCGACACTGAGAATTTTGATCATGTTGGATATATTAATAATCTTCACGCCGACACTGAGAATTTTGATCGTGTTGGATATATTAAGTGATCTTCACGCCTACACTGAGAATTTTGATCATGTTGGAAATATTAAGTGATCTTCACGCCGATACTGAGAATTTTGATCATGTTGGATATATTAAGTGATCTTCTGAGTCGAAGCGGATTGATGAAACGCCGATACTGAGAATTTTCACATTGAAAAATATTTGTGATAGATTAACCTGAAGTGGGTGAGCGCACGTCGTCTTGAAGTTTAGATTCAGAATGTGCACAAGAACGATCATGAATACAGCCACTGTCTTGAAAAGCTAAACTTATAATTAATATTTGCTTCAAGTAAAGATATCTATAAAATTGAAACATGTCTAATTTAAGTATGCACGTATTTACATTTAGATTTTGATTTCAATATGAAATATTTAAGACATTATACTTGTATATCGCATATAAGAAAAATGAATTTCGGTAACAGCGCGTAAAACCTTAAGCCGTGAAATCCGCATTGATTCCTAGCTAAAGAATAATGGCTCATATCATTAAAATCTGTCATTATTAGCTTCACATCCACTCGCGAGGTGGGGGAGGAGGAGGAGACATATGTATGCAGATATTATATCATTAAAATCTGTCATTACTAGCGTCACATCCACTCGACAGGTGCTAGAGAAGACATGTGTAGCATGGCCTTGATCGTGGTGGCTTCATTTCAGCGTCAATTTTCCAATTTTCGCCTCCACATAAATCCGTTGGCGCGAGACACTATTTGAACTAATTTTCCCTGCCCTGGAAGGCGAGGGAATAATTCAGTCGAGGTTCCAGAGATGATACGAGGCCCAAAAATCCGTATCCAGGATACTAAAATCCTGGAAGCGGGTCGTATAAATGTGATGGAAATACCTGTCTGCTTCCAGCCTGTGCTTTGCGATGGGTCCTAAACAGACGCGAGATTTTGATTAATGTCGCCTCGTTGGCACTCATTTCAGGGCACTCATTTCAGGGGAAAATGAGCGTTCTGTAAATATTTTCAATGCAATGGATTGCTTTCGCACTTTTTCATCTCAAACGTCAATTCAGCAGCCAACATGAAAAAGAACTTGGAATGAAAAGAACTTGGAATGGAAAGAACTTGAAAAAAGAGTTCAACAAAAAATCTAACCATCCTGAGTGCTAAGCCACGCAAAAATTGTGTTGTCCTCAACAACAGCATCGTATCAGGACGAATTCAGTTTTTCTAAATTTTCGCCATTTATAGTATTTACCATCGATAAAAAATAATCACTATTGGAAAAAATTGTTTTGCCAGAAAATTCACCTGAATTAATATGGCTGATCAAAGTTTAAAATTAAAAAATTACACTTCATTTTTTAAGAAAATTCTCCACGAACAGACTTTCTTTTTCAGAACAAATGCATTCAGACTTAAAATTTGCCAAGTGGCCGGTCAACTACAAGAGCTACAAGACCGGTTTCAGCTACAAGAGAAAGAAAAAAATATCTTTCGCATTTTGCGTCATGTATAGCCTGCACGAATGACTGTAGCACAGATACTCTTAGACTATATATTTCAACTCGATTCCTCTCACCGACTACCTAACTGAGGCATATCGCTATCCACAGGAGTTTTTGCACTCACTGACGCCCTCCGGAATGTCTCCTCATAACCTCGAAGTCAACACTGGTGCACTGATTGTTAGGCAGCCCGCCCACTGATGCGATTTGATGCGATGCGATTCGCCTCAGTCGTCGGTGAGCTAGCCAACACAATGCTATTCCTACGGTGCTACAAATGAACCGTGCGACTTCGCAAGGCGTCGCACCAATCGCATCGCATCAGTGGGCGGGCTGCCTAAGTTACTTAAGAACATCTATACACAATGGCTCATGTTACAGCATCCAATGGGAACTAATAGCTAGATATTAATTGAAGTTGATAGATTAATCATATAGAGATTGGCGTGATTCTGGTTCTGAAAGGTTATTTTTTGCACTGGAAATTTTAATCAAATACGAGGCATCCCTGATAGGCGGTTCTCTAGCTGAAAGGCGGGCTCTCATCCTTGGACCAAAGCTGGCACCAAGCGACCCAAAGCTTCCTTTTATCTCGGAGAGCAACCAATTTCCTGTAAGACTGGCTTATGCTACGACAATCAACAAGGCGCAGGGACAAACTCTCAACCAGGTATGAATTTTCCTACCAGAACCTGTGTTCAGCAACGGTCAACTATACGTGTCATTTTAAAAAAAAAGGCGACTCTCAGATGTAAGCGTTAAAGTTGTACCGACTACCAAACGCGGAGTAAGAAGAAGGCCAACTATAACCAAAAAGATTGCGTATAAAGACGTTGTGAGTGTTGTTAACTTAATGGAAATGTCTTTATTGTACTAATAGTGTCCATGTAAGTTTAGTTTTCTAGTTTGCCCATTGTTTGCATATAGTTTGATTGGAAATAAGGTCAGAAGTTCTTTTCTTCAGTTGAGATTTATTCAACTATAATATAAAGATCCTGCAAAGCCATGATCCATTTCAATATAACAATACAATAATCCGAGAAAATTACACGGATCTCACTAGTATACATATTTTCTTTCATATATAAAATTTCCGGAGCTATGTGTTTCTATCAATTGATAGAAACACATGTGTGCACAAATATTCTAAAGTCGCCCGTAAAACCGACCTCAGCAACACGATCACATCAACGCAACTTCAGCCACACGATCACATCAACGCAACCTCAGCAACACGATCACATCAACGCAACTTCAGCAACACGATCACATCAACGCAACCTCAGCAACATGATCACATCAACGCAACCTCAGCAACACGATCACATCAATGCAACCTCAGCAACACGATCACATCAACGCAACCTCAGCAACACGATCACATCAACGCAACTTCAGCCACACGATCACATCAACGCAACCTCAGCAACACGATCACATCAACGCAACCTCAGCAACACGATCACATCAACGCAACTTCAGCAACACGATCCCATCAACGCAACCTCAGCAACACGATCACATCAACGCAACCTCAGCAACACGATCACATCAATGCAACCTCAGCAACACGATCACATCAACGCAACCTCAGCAACACGATCACATCAACGCAACCTCAGCAACACGATCACATCAACGCAACCTCAGCAGCACGATCACGTCAACGCAACTTCAGCAATACGATCACATCAACGCAACCTCAGCAACACGATCACGTCAACGCGACCTCAGCAACACGATCACGTCAACGCGACCTCAGCAACACGATCACATCAACGCAACCTCAGTAGCACGATCACATCAACGCAACCTCAGCAACACGATCACATCAACGCAACCTCAGCAACACGATTACATCAACGCAACCTCAGCAGCACGATCACATCAACGCAACCTCAGCAGCACGATCACATCAACGCAACCTCAGCAACATGATCACATCAACGCTACGAGTCAATTCCAGCACAACTCCCACCAGGACAACCATCAAAACCTTGAAAAGGACTCGAGCCTGTTGATTTAAGGAGACTGAAGCGAGTAACCAGAGCCATGGAGTGTCATAGAACTAATGGGTTCATTCTTAATGGTGCACTCGAGTTTGCGAGCTGTGTTGACTTCGCAGATGTGGCGACCGGCTCTGTTGATTGGGAAATGGTGTGGAAGTGTTAGGCCCATATGCTTCTGCTCCAAATTCTCAATTGATCAATTGATTGATTAGGAGTTAGTGTCAGCCTCCTTTAACAAAGATGTTCAGAAAAGGAGGATGTAAAGCACCGCAATCCTCATTTGATTGATTAAAAGTTACTTTCAGCCTCCCTTGACAAAGATGTTCGGGAAAAATAAGGATGAAAAGCACTGGAAATCTCATTTGATTTATTATATATTGTTAGTTAGTGTTAGCCTCCAAAGATGTTTAAAAGAAAAAGAAGCATGGAAACACCGCAATTCTCATTTGATCGTTTATAAGTTAGTTTCAGCCTCCCTTATCACAACAAAAGGTTTAAAGAAAGGGAGAATGAAGGCGCCATTTAGTAGGGAGGTAAAGGAATTCAGAATCTATACACCAAGTGTGTTCCCGCTCAGGATATTGTGTGCATAGCAACAATAAGTTGAGGAGGAAGGTCAGGAAACGGGATAAAAGTTGAAGAAAAGAGTCAGAGGTGCTGAAAAACAGGACAATAGTGGACCGAAAAAGGCAGTGCTTAGCAGGTTAACTGTATTTTGGGACATATGTGCACCGCTAGGAAAATTTCTCATTTGCATACCGGAATAAATCTATACCATTTCCATAATTCCATTACTTTTTCTTTAAATTAGATTTTAGTGAACGAGGTGAAACATCATCGTGCTATTACATGTTTTACGCTTCTTAGGAAGGTTAACATGTATTCGATCAATGAAGTTGGTTTATCAGCTCTAGAAACCAATTTTAATAACCGTAGCAAAGTAGTCAACGCGTTAACCAAAACAGAAAACATTTTATTTCAATAAAAAAGAGGCCTGCCTAACTCTCAGCTCAGGCAGTTCATCGATATGACGCAGGCAAAATCAGAGGGAGAAACGTTTTTTTTTGTTAAGGAATAAAAACGTCTCGCGAGATTAGGTTTCCACTTAAAGTTTTGATGAATATGTTCCTATGTTCAGTTAAATTAAATAAGAATAGTCAGTTTGAGCTCTTTAACACTATGACTGCGGCTACTAAATATCAAGTTCAACACCAGACTCAAATTTAATGTCAATTGTAATGAGCTGTTTGGAAAATACCTGTCACGAAACTACGCACAGTGTTGCGTACGTGGCGCTGATCAGGCGCCTACACTGTGTTAGTTCGAATGGAGGACTCGAAACCTCCTTAGTAAGAGGGGAAAAATGAAAAACACAGAGCGGAAAACACAGAAAGAGGAAATGGTAGAACAGTTGGGAAAAATAGAGAAAGCAACTACTGATCTGCTCACCCACACCAATACCTCAGTTCAACATGGGAAATGAAACACTCAGTTAATGGTACATTATTGATTACTTTATTTCGAGTTAGTTAATGAACACGTGATTGGCATGAGAAATTTGCGACACACAATATTAGCGAAAGTTACTGGCGCGCGCACCGTGGAACGCCAACACAACACCAAGAACCATATCCCACACAATCCTGGGCAATCGCAGCGCGCGCGGAAGAAAAGCACAGTCACCTATGGCCTATTATCCATGATTTCTCTTGATCGTTCCGAACGAAGCGTTTCAAAGGCATAACCCCGAGCTCCTCTTGAATTTCAGAGAGCCTGAACATTTTCTAAGCTCTATTGCTTGCATGACTTCCCTCTCAGTGTGACGGGTAGGCAGTAGGCCCTGGCACTTCAGCTTGGTGAGCGCCATATGGTCAGGTCGCTCTGCAACCCGGAGTCGCCTAGCCCACATCGTTGGAAACTCCAAGCCGCTCCACACTCAAACACCCGACCCCTCCTGGGAACAAGGATTATATTAAGTGACTACACTCCACTTGAATCTTTATTCCTTGCAATGCCCCTACTTCAAATCGAATTGATTGAATTTTACCCCCCTTTAATCCCCAAATCAATCATAAAATTTATTTATTTTCCCTCTGAGAATAATTGGATTATTTCACCCCGCTTTACAAAACAAATCACAAAGCACTCTGTTTCGAGATAAGTTACATGAAACCCATTTAGCCTACACTTCAATAGTTCAATAAGACACGAATATTCTGATTTCCCTCCAAGAAATTAATGTAATAATTCTTTCATTCCCGTCATTAAAGTGAACTCCAAACACGAGAACAATTCGAGGATGATTTAAAATGAAAACCCAAAGATCAAATTCCAATATTAACAATGAAAATTACTGCGCCCCACCTAGACAACAACTTCAATTACAATAAAAATTTTCAACCATTTCTACTTAAATCACTCCACTCTTTTTATGAACACAAATTTAATAAGCTGCATGAGAATCTTCAAGGAACAAAGAACAATATCTCACCTCCCCCTCGAAGAACTCGTATCCCTACATCTTGTCTCGCACCAGGCCACAGCAAAAAGATCGGTTACCCTACTCCTTCCTTTATATATACCTTCCCTCGAACAAAGAATGCGCTCCTTGGGCTTTGCTACACCCGCGAAAACTGAAAGTGACGTAGCGTTTCGCGATTGGCTAACCCTCAAGCGTCACCTCCCTATACTGACGTGTCCCTTACCTCACAATATTGCTACGCATATATCTCTAAAATAAACCCAGAAACCCCTGATTTCTTACTCATATGAAATTCAATTTTTAACCCACTGTTTTCTGTGCTATGTTGTTTATTTACAACAACTCCCGTATATGTGATGTATTTTGGACTAGCTCTCGAAATAGCTTCTACCCCCCTTTACCTACTTCTCCCTGCTCCTGTACCCCCTATACCTCTCGGGCAGCCTAGCGTCGACCTGCCGGTTGTCGCGCTTATCCTCTCTACGTATATAGATAACTTTTGTTGAATATATCGTTACATACCAAACATGAACTGGATCGTGTCTTCATTTAGCTATGATTAAATATTTATGAAAATTGAGTATGTGACTACTATCCTGTCAGCAGCATTATGAAAATTACCTCCATGTACCACCGGTGGCGCACGTCGCAGCCAAAGTGTTACCCACAAACAAAGGTGATCGCCAAAGAGGCAAAAGAAGAACACCATTCAATGTAAAATTTAAGTGTACGGAGAACCTATACGCAGAGTTTGTCTATACACCATGAGCAAGAATAAAACAAAAAAACTGAAATAAATGCATGCAATGAAAAACAAAGAAAAACAACGGCAGGATTAAAGGAAAACTATGAAGCGCTATAAAACTAGAACAATAACAAAGTAGGTGCAAAAACAATTGGACTGCAGTAAACCGAAAAAAAACTGGGAAAGTTATTCTTTTTCACCGAAATGAAGGCTTACCTAACCTCCTGCTCAGGACCTCACATCTTCCCATAGGAGCACTTGTTTTATAGATACAATAATTGTACCTTCATAAGAGTATTTACAATATCACATAATATACGTCATGTTTTGATCGCCTGATATTGAAGATGCCCGGAGAAGTCGGAACTTTCAATTTGGCCGAGTCTTCGCCTCCTTACTCGAAAGAATGTAATATATTTTATGAAACGATTTATGTTGTGTTCAATTTTTGAGCACCGAACCCCAAAATATGAAGAGTTACAATAGAAATCATTCTAATATGAATTCTTACGTAATTTTAACTGCATTTCTTATTTCGTCGATAAATGAAACACTGCGAGTGAAAACTCTTACTCAAGCTCCTTGCGGAAGTCGTATTTCATTGCTAACACGTTCCGCGTGTTAAGCCGTATGTATACCAGTCGGTAAATGGTTCATTCACGTACCAGTATAAAAGAATGACGTTTTATCCGTTTCGCGAAATCTTTAAAAAATAACTATTATCATGCCAGGTGAATTATTATTTTCGTGCTATTGTACTTGTAATGTTGCTTAGGAAGGATAAAAATATTTTCAAGCATTCAAGTCGATTTCCCCATTCAGCCACTTAGAACCTAACCAAACCAACCGTTAACAACCGCGGAAATGCGGTGAACGTGTTAAATATCAATTTTAGCCGTCTATAACAACTTCAACTGCTCATACACACACAGCTTCAGCATTCACTAGAGCTACGCAAAGCAAAAGACCGTCAACAATAAACAAGAACCGTTAACCCTTGCTCCATAACATAAAACTCCCATGTCCCCCTAACGGCGGTTCCCACAACCCCATTTTCTAAAATAGGAGCGATTTTCAATAAAAATCTAACGGAACTAAAATCAAATTACATCCCGACCTGAAATTGAGTGCGACTTATGAGCTCATTCAGCTCCCGTTTGAGCTTGAACTGCTCGCCAGCTCACTGCTAGTCGCAACGGAATCGCTTTTAAGAAGAGAGGACACTTCCGTAAGAGCCACCGCGACAACGTCCGTAACGGCCAAGGAGGTTTAAGAATGGAGGCGGCATCAGCGCTCTAAAGTGAAGCCAATTTTCGGTAGCTGTAGGGTATACGGGCACACACACGGAGATGGGGCTCAGTGCGTGTCAGACACTCAGCGTGATAGGGTGCCGCTATCCACGCTGCGGTCAAGGACGAGTTTCCTCAATATGAGTTTCTTTATCATTCAGCGAGGACGCAATTGAAATATATGCCTAAGAAAAAAACGTATAGCACAGAGTAGCGCAAGTCTGCCATTTCACAGCGCGGTCTTCAGTCGCTGATGATGGAGGTGGTGCTACCCCTCCACTGCAACACCACCTCCACACAGGGACCTAATGCCGGGTGGGCGGGGCTTGGGACGGTAGAAGTGGCTTCACTCGCTTGACTGGCAAAAGATAGGGATGCCGGTTCCATGTATCCAACTTCCTTGGTAACGGCCCAAGTTCTTCTATTAATTTGAGCTTATTTTTGGCTTCAGCTTCTTCTAAGAATACCCTCGCGATGTGACAAATTTGGAGACTTTTGAAGGAGAGTTGGACCGTCACATGGTCGTTACCCCCTGTTCCGAGCGGAGATACCGGTCTGCAGTACTCATTCTTTCTAACGAATCACTTTAACACTGTGACTGCGACTACTAAATATTAAGTTCAATGACAAACTCAAATTTAAAACCAATTGTATTAAACTTTTTTGAAAAAAATTAACGTGAACTGGATCTTGCCTTCATTTAGCTGTGATTAAGTATTTATGAAAATTGAATTTGCGACTACTGGTCAGTCAGCAGCATTATGAAAATTACCTCCGCGTACCACCGGTGGCCCACGTCGCTGTGTGTTAAAAATCAGACGCATTAATGCGTCTGTATTTTTAAATTTCGTAAGAGAACGATACGATGAGGATGGCTTTGTATTTTTTAGACTTGCCAAAATACTTTCAAGAAATTTACAGAAACAAAATTAGATTCAAAATTTCTTAGTTACTGTGAAATTTGCAATACATTTCCGAAAGGTTTGGTTTACGTTAAACTGTTAATTTTGCTTGCGTTAAACTGTAAGTGAATGGAATTCTGTGTACCTTTCTAATGTAATATTACATGTTGTGGTCTCATGGAAGTCTTCGATTTTGTTCGTTATGCAATAAAACGCTTCATCGAAACGAGTGCTGAATTGTTTATACATGCACAACTTACTCCAACAAATATAGCAGAAAACACTTTCAAATAACTGACAAATTGAAACGGATTTTACGTCCATAGCTCACTAAACTAAAGAATTTAGCTCGAGACATATATAGCAAAAACCACTTTCAAATAACAGACAAAATTAAAAGGGTTTTACGTCCATAGTTCACTAAGCTACAGAATTTAGCTTGGCTGCTGACTCGTAGTGAACTCGGATAAAACCAACCAGATCAAGACTGTAAAAAGTAAGCAAAGGTATGCGTTTCCTCCCAACATCCACGTGATAAAAAAGAGTAGATTAAGAGTGATTAACATTATTATTATTATTATTATTATTATTATTATTATTATTATTATTATATAAGAAAGTTTTAGCCTCCCTTAACCACGACAAAGATGTTCCAAGAGAGGAAAGAGGAAGGCACCATTTAGTATGGAGTTGAGGGAACGCGGAATCTATGCACAAGGTGCACAGAAACAGTAAGCTAGGAAAGAAGTTCACGAAACAAGAAAAAAGTTGAAGAAGAAAGTAGTAGGTGCAGAAAAACAGGACAGCAGTGAACCGAAAAAAGATGGTCCGTAACAAAACAAAACCTATTCTATTTCAACAAAAGGAAGCCTACCTAACCTTTAGCTCAGGCCCTTACATAGTCCCCCTGGGAGCGCCAATTCCCATAGATACAATAGTTGTATCCCCCTGAGGGGAGAGTGATTAACATTAACAACAAAGACTGGGACATATATTTGTTGAGAATAGAAAATCCTGATTTCAAATGTCTTTGCAAAAGTTGATAATTAAGCATTTCAGTATATTCCAACAGTCGAAAAATGGTCCTAAATTACAATATTGACTAACTCATGCACTTGCGTCGCTTGTCTTTGTCAAGATATCACCCCTGCAACGACAAAACAAGCACTTATTTCGCATGTCGGTGTCAAGATATCACCCCTGCAACGACAAAACAAGATAGAATATACAATGATTTTGTCTCAGAAAGAATACAACTATTCCATGCGACGTACGCAGACATTCCCTGGAAAACTAACGACGGCTTCTCTCTGACTAACTGGATTTTCGATTTCCTCTGGGAAAACGTTAGAGGAATTTCACCCGATTGATAGCCTCGCAGAATCTTCCATTGTACCTTAAAAAGACAGTTGTCATTTTTCCGTCGAGTGAGTGCCTGGCATTTTCGATGGGAGCAAAGATTTCTACAGACTGATCCTCTGCCGAGTCCGTGTACCTGGTGAATCCAGTATCTTTGTAGCTCTGATTTCTCGGGTGAGGAGGCAGCGAAGAGAATGTCCTGATATCTCTAGCCATCGTCATTTGGAGAGATTTGCTAGGGAGGCACCCGAGTCTTCGCCTCCGTGACTGCGCTTTAGTGAAGATTCTCGTCCACATTTCAATTCGTTTATTTTCTTGAGGAATCGTTCGGTTGGAGTCGCCGTTGCTGCATGGAAACCCCTCGAGTTCTTCAGGTATCATTTTTTTCCCCTTTAAAGCCTCGACTATGAATGGAAGTCTCGTGCAGATATAGCTGGCACTGACTAATGGCTTTCACAGGCACGTCTCGCAAATGCACACGGAATGTTTCCCTTCTCTACGCGCAAGTTGTGAATAAACATTTTGCGTTCTCCCGAAGGAACCCCCTAAAAAGAAAAGCCAAAATAAAAGTTGCCCCGCTGATCCTTCAGCCAATTTTGCTTACGACTTTGAGATGCAATCGTTTTTCAACTACGATCTTGGTAGACTCGGATGAAGTTCCTGAGTGGGTAATTCATTCAATTTCACAGCCATGAAATAGTCATTTACCTAACTTGCCTCTAGTGAAGTTCCTGAATATAGCTAACGCGCAAAAAAAATCGGTGATGGGACGTGACCAATCGACAAAAGATTTCGTTCTCTTGTTCTACTTGAACTAATTAATTCATCAAATTGAGACTTGACCAACTGAATGAAAACTTTCTTGAAAAACTTTGCAGTGACGAGGTGCAACGTCGACAGGATGGGTCACGATTGTGTTACGGAAGTTCAGAACTGCTCCCTGCGCTATAGCTGCTAAAAAATTCATCGCTGCTAGAAAGTTAAAGCTGCTAGAAAATTAAAGCAGCTAAATCAAGGCTGCTAAATTTTTTTTTTCAAGGTATAGTTTTTTCAATTTATTTGTTGATATTTTTCACCTGACGAAGTTATAAATATGCACCTAGTGTGTATAATCTTAGATTTCCTTCGATAACACATTGCTGCGATAATAATTATTATGTGCGATATGCACCGCCGGTGGGTCGCGCTCAAGTTCTTCCTGCTACGAAGTGACCCATCGTTGGGTCATTTCAAAAATTTTACCCATTATTATTTTTTGTTTGTTTGTTTGTTTCTTTCTTTGTTTTTCGTGCTTATATCCTGCGCTTCTGAGATTTTCGGTGTACTGACTTGTCTATAATTTTATTTGCAGACTTTATGTTGAGAATGAGCTTAAGCTCGAAACGTTCAGAGTAAATTTTTTTAAAATACTTCTTCTCCATTTCTTTCATTGCAAATTTGCTTCGCAAAAATATTTTCCTTTAGACCTACTTAATGTTTGGTATTTCTCAAATTGCTAAAGTTTAATATTGAACTTCAGTTCAACCCATCACAGTTATTGAATATTGAATATCAAATATCGCAGTTATTGAATATTGAACTTCAGTTCAACCCATCGCAGTCAACGCGTTAACCCAAGCAGTGAACACGATGCACACACAGCCGCTATTTCGAGGCCACAATTCATTTTAGAGAAATGAGTGAAATATCTGAGAAAGTTTTTAGTTGCATTTCAATGTTATTGATATGGCAAGAAAAATCATAAGCATACCATTATTCAATCGTCGAATTATTTGTAACAGAACACGTATTCGGTATCTGTAAAATAATGTGGCATCACATATGGTCACGGAAGCACATGAATGCAAGCTCAATTGAGTGACCGCTTATTCAACTAAATATCGCAAAAAAATGTACTTACTCTTTGACTGTTTAGTACTCATGAATTTAGTCTGTATGTAGCTGTACATTGGCAGACGAACAACTCTACTAAATTTAATAAAATAAAAAAGAATTGAATTAGAAAAAATTAAACGTCAGAAAAAACTAGTTGCACTTGGAAAGTAAGCACAAAATAGTCATAAGTGAAGTCAAAAGAAGAGTTAATTATTTAGGACACTTTAAACTGGACACGGTGCCAAAAAAATTATAATTTATAAGTAGACAGGACGTTGCGGAGATGAAGTGATGAAGTCAGAATGATCTGATGGAAATCCAATGCAGCGTTTTCGGTATTAAATTTCGTCTGTAATTAAAAATGATAAAAACCAGTCATAATGAAGGTTGAATTTAAGGGCAACAACTTCGCCAGACTCAATTCATATCTAATAGGTGCCATCAACCACAAGTTTTACTACAAGATGAATTTCAAAACTCATGATATGTCAAAAGATTAATTTTACGTTTATCAAAAGACCGAGTTGAAGCATAAGGAGGAAATTTATTTTCATTACAGCGTTCATATTTCCTGAGGAGCATGTCATACTGACGTCGAATATACTATGCAAGTAGAAGTTCTCTGATAAAATGAAAACAAAAATTTCATCGATTTATAAGACCACAAAGTGGCCTCAATTTTAAAACTCTCGGAGTTTCCATCCGTAATTCTTAAAGCACGTAGGAGGGGGTTGAAGGTAAAATACTGAAGTTTGAGAATTAATACACATTCTATTTTATGACTTAATTCGATTCAATGATTAACCAAGTTATTTGCACACGGTTTCTAACGCTAAAAAGTTGAGTGATCATTATTATTATAAAAGAAAGTTTTAGCCTCCCTTTACCACGACAAAGATGTTCCAAGAGAGATAGGATGAAGGCACCATTAAGTATGGAGTTGAGGGGACGAGGAATCTATGCACAAGGTGCATAGAAATAGTAAGCTAAGAAAGAAGATCATGAAACAAGAAAAAGTTGAAGAAGAAAGTAGTAGGTGCTGAAAAACAGGACAGCAGTGAACCGAAAAAAGATGGTCCGTAACAAAACAAAAACCTTTTCTATTTTAACAAAAAGAAACCCTACCTAACCTTTAGCTCGGGCCCTCACGAAGTCCCCCTGGGAGCAGTGGAGTGATCAATGACACATACATAGTACATCACCTTTGCTGATGCCTCAATCGAATTTTGAGAATCATTCTTTCTCCTAACGACTCCGAAGTACAAACACAGCCAACGCACCTCAATATAAGAATGCAACCGACCTGCCATGCTCGTACTTAAAATGAGCTCCTGGCTTGGTCATGAATATAACAAATATAAAGAGCAATCGTACGATGGATGACACCCACGGCAGATGGTCACCAAACTAACGTGGAATGCAACGGTCACGTTCAATAATTCGGCTCGATCAAGGCGGCATTTCCACAGGAAATGTGGCAGAAATTGAAGCCGAATGAGACATTCAGTCCACCATGTAGTCGTCGAAGAACTAACTTCTGTTAGGACTGCAAAATTCTAGTTGTTTCAGCAATCGCTGCTATACATACAAAGGCGTTTTTCGTCAGTACATACATCAAACAACTCAAGCTTAGTGTAACTCATTTATATTCGAAATAAGAAATAAATTCCAACCACTGGAAAAATGCTTCCTAAAGTCGAAATTACATTCTCAAGAAACTCATTTTCTTGAAAATGAGTAATTAGTCCTACTTAAAAAACTTTGAAATATGCAACATGCATTCGAAATCTTTTTCCGTAAGTATCTATTCATTCATACCACTGAAATTCATATCAACATTTACATTACTCGAGGAAGCGAACTCGACTCCAGGAAGTGAACATTAGGCCTGCAATGCCGTATGACATCATGTATAAAGACTTTAGAGATTAATTAATTATCATTCCCAGACATTTTTCGAGGCATAAACGAGACCAATACACACGTAAAACACGGCCCACTTTCATAATTTTTGAAAGCCGAGCGTTTATTGCGGAAGGATCACACTGCAATAACGCAGCAGTCGCTGCCCCTCGGAGCAGAAGAGCCAACACAGACTACACTAAATGATCCCCGTCTCTCAATTACGAGCGAGCCTCCGAGAACAATATCTAGCTTCGATAATCCGATAGGTCGCTTTGCACGACAAGATGCCGCCGCCGCTCGATCGCCTCGAAGAAGAGAGGCGCGCATGCCAAGATTAAAATGCAGCGGCTTCCATGTTGTTATTGGTATGCAGGGCGCGAAAGAAGGAATAAGAGGCTTAACTTTGCTGAGGATGTTCCAAGAGCGCTCATATAAAAGAAATTCTTCAGCCGTAAATTTCATTGATGGTAGCACTCTTTTTGAGAATTTCAGTAAAAATTGAGGCGGATGTTATCTGTGGAATTTTGAAGGAAATGCCCTGGAAAGACGCCAAGGCTATTGGCTGCCTTCTTGTTGCTGGACGCCGTGTATGTTAGGCTACGCTGCGCGCAAAGAAGTGTTGCGCACGGTATGGTAAATTTCGCTATCGAGAACTGCGTAAAATAGAGTTCAGTACGCCGATAACTAATTCATTATCTTAGTCATCATGAGAAACTAGCGTCACGCTGAAAAACAGGCAGTGGTTTCAAATGTAAAGGAAGGCACAAAAATAACGCAAAATTTGACTTGTATCAATTTCAAATGCGTTCTTTTTGCGCCATCCTTTACAATTTCCGTAACCGATGTGTATTTTATCAAGCGCTGACTTCATGTTTTATTCGAACCGTAAAAATAAACACCCGGCCGTAATGTGAGCCAGAGAGCAAGGAGGGGTGATTGTTCCAAGCGAGGAGGGGAGATTGTTCCAAGCGAGGAGGGGAGATTGTTCCAAGCGAGGAATGAAGATTGTTCCAAGCGAGGAGGGGTGATAGTTCCAAGAGAGGAGGGGTGATTGTTCCAAGAGAGGAGGGTTGATTGTTCCAAGCGAAGAGGGGTGATTGTTCCAAGCGAAGAGGGGTGATTGTTCCAAGCGAGGAGGGGTGATTGTTCCAAGCGAGGAGGGGTGATAGTTCCAAGCGAGGAGGGGGAGATTGTTCCAAGCGAGGAGGAGGAGCTTGTCCAAGCGAGGAGGGGTGATAGTTCCAAGAGAGGAGGGGTGATTGTTCCAAGAGAGGAGGGGGAGATTGTTCCAAGCGAAGAGGGGGAGATTGTTCCAAGCGAGGAGGGGGGATTGTTCCAAGCGAGGAGGGGTGATAGTTCCAAGCGAGGAGGGGTGATAGTTACAAGCGAGGAGGGGGAGATTGTTCCAAGCGAGGAGGGGGAGCTTGTCCAAGCGAGGAGGGGGAGCTTGGTCCAAGCGAGGAGGGGGAGCTTGGTCCAAGCGAGGAGGGGGAGATTGGTCCAAGCGAGGAGGGGGAGATTGGTCCAAGCGAGGAGGGGGAGATTGTTCCAAGCGAGGAGGGGTGATAGTTCCAAGCGAGGAGGGGTGATAGTTCCAAGCGAGGAGGGGTGATAGTTCCAAGCGAGGAGGGGTGATAGTTCCAAGCGAGGAGGGGTGATAGTTCCAAGCGAAGAGGGGTGATAGTTCCAAGCGAGGAGGGGGAGATTGTTCCAAGCGAGGAGGGGTGATTGGTCCAAACGAGGAGGGGGAGCTTGGTCCAAGCGAGGAGGGGGAGATTGTTCCAAGCGAGGAGGGGAGATTGTTCCAAGCGAGGAGGGGTGATAGTTCCAAGTGAGGAGGGGTGATAGTTCCAAGCGAGGAGGGGAGATTGTTCCAAGCGAGGAGGGGTGATAGTTCCAAGCGAGGAGGGGAGATTGTTCCAAGCGAGGAGGGGGAGATTGTTCCAAGCGAGGAGGGGGAGATTGTTCCAAGCGAGGAGGGGGAGATTGTTCCAAGCGAGGAGGGGAAATTGTTTCAAGCGAGGAGGGGAGATTGTTCCAAGCGAGGAAGGGAGATTGTTCCAAGAAAATTTGCTGCATGAGACGCTCTAACACAGGCTCCCCGTTATGGCTCTCGAGCACAAAGAATTCTTTCGCCAACGCTATTTTTTCCTCCCGGGCAAGAATTTGCGTTCACTAACAAATGACTGCTACTCAACATGTGCGGGAATACTTTTGTTTCGATTACTTTCTTGGGAGTCATCCTAAGCTCCGACAATATCCGGGCGATTCGTTTGCATTTAGGCACCAAAATGCAACTGGTGAGCAAAACTAACTGCTATATTTGTAGCAACGATATGTGATACACAGGCTGTATAAAAAATTACACAAAATGTAGCAGACGACATCAGCATAGCTTGTCATGCTTAGTATTAGACTCAATAGGTATCGCAGTTACAGTAACAGGCGCGGTATGAGCAGTGAAAGTACCTTTTTCGTAAAGAAATAGCAGCATCTGGAGCAGTCGCTGGGCTTATTTCTTACAGAAGTCGCAGCATCTGCTGCAGGGAGCACCAATAAATAAGATGAAATAAACAATGCACGAACAGCAGGACATCAATAAAAGACATAAGCGTAAGCTATGAACTTAGAGCATGCACTGAGTGGACTGCAGGAGCAATTAAGTTCAGCCCATAAACAAGCCAGCGGGCAGTGGAACAATCATCCGAAGGATAATAACTTTCGCGGTCAGAGTTACTAGCACAAACCAAATTCCTCAGCGCACAAGAGGCTTTGTATGTTTCCATGTTGGAAATTGCGTTTATTCAAACCAGCAAGAACATTGAAACGTGTACATATTTCCGCCATGGTCAAAAACTAATTCCATTCATCGTTAAAGGGAAAGCAGTTTTAGGAAATGCATTGCATATGGCTCTCATATTTCTATGAAGACAAGCGTGTTCGAAGAGTGAACATACACTACAAGTGACGGTGAAATGTGTGTTGAACAGAAGCAGTGAGTTGGAATTTACGTTCAGCGTGAGCGTTAGAAAAATTCACGAAGCCGCCAGGTGGGCGTCTCCAGGATCGGAAAAAACCGCTCGCAGCGGGCAAATTTTGCAGAGCAGAGCGCGCAGGTCCCAGCTCAATATTAGATCTTCTGAAAGACAGCGCTCAAGTTTAATTACTTCACATCTGAAGCAAGGCCTTGCGTCTTCCAATTAACTTCCTTAATTATCCTCTGCTTCAAAATAAGAAAAACTATTATTAGATCGAGAAGGACGATGTTTGAAAGCTATGAAGTATGATCAGCAATTTAATGAAAAGACGAGCCGTTGTGGCTGAAGTCTGATTTAATACTAGTAATTATGGTAATTCTCTGATGTAAATCTTCATGACGGAATTTAGTACACATATTGGTAGGTAACAATAACGAGGTCTCACAGAAATTGTAGGGTAACAGTAATCATGTCTCTCACAAATTGGAGGGTAACAGTAATCATGCCTCACAGAAATTGGAGGGTAACAGTAATCATGTCTCTCACAAATTGGAGGGTAACAGTAATCATGCCTCACACAAATTGGAGGGTAACAGTAATCATGCCTTACACAAATTGGAGGGTAACAGTAATCATGCCTCTCACAAATTGGAGGGTAACAGTAATCATGCCTTACACAAATTGGAGGGTAACAGTAATCATGCCTTACACAAATTGGAGGGTAACAGTAATCATGCCTTACACAAATTGGAGGGTAACAGTAATCATGCCTCACACAAATTGGAGGGTAACAGTAATCATGCCTTACACAAATTGGAGGGTAACAGTAATCATGCCTCTCACAAATTGGAGGGTAACAGTAATCATGCCTTACACAAATTGGAGGGTAACAGTAATCATGCCTTACACAAATTGGAGGGTAACAGTAATCATGCCTTACACAAATTGGAGGGTAACAGTAATCATGCCTCACACAAATTGGAGGGTAACAGTAATCATGCCTCACACAAATTGGAGGGTAACAGTAATCATGCCTCTCACAAATTGGAGGGTAACAGTAATCATGCCTCTCACAAATTGGAGAGTAACAGTAATCATGCCTCTCACAAATTGGAGGGTAACAGTAATCATGCCTCTCACAAATTGGAGGGTAACAGTAATCATGCCTCACAGAAATTGGAGGGTAACAGTAATCATGTCTCTCACAAATTGAAGGGTAACAGTAATCATGCCTCACACAAATTGGAGGGTAACAGTAATTATGTTCCATAGAAAACGCGACAAACAAGGAACGTTGTGGGAACATGTTGTGGAAATTACTTTCATTTCGACCATATAATAGTAATTACATGAATTAGGAACCTGATATCCCATTTTCCTAATTTTGTGAAACTTGCTCGCTTTCGTCAGTTGGTACCCCCAGAGCACACCAAAATTCTCGGACTACTTTCAAGTTCCTTTACACTCAAGAAGAAACCTGAGGAAAGTATAGTAAGCCATATATTGGCTTTCTGTCGATATATATGCTGTCATATTGTCATTATACTCGTGCATTTTCCATTGCTCATTATGTCATTATGCTGACATTACATTGTTTGAAGCCACAGCAGAAGCACTCTACATCATTTTGTCTCTCTCGCAAGAACACTTTGACCTCCGGCAAAATTCTACGCTACAATTGGGGCACTTGTTGAGCGTGCCTTCACGTGCAATATACTTTCAACGTATCAGACCCACTGGTGTTAACTTGATTTATCCTTAGCAAGCTCTATAATCCTTCCCTTCCATTAAATTCAATTACCTATAAACTTTAATGTTCTATAATCTTTATGTAAGATTTGTCCTTACCATGTTTTATAGTCCACCCACTATTTGATCCAATTATAAGGAACCTACTTTCATCAAAATGAACCTGATGAAGCAACATAAAAGTTGAGGTCTCTAGATTCAAATAATCGGGATCCACATTGAAAAATCAACCCAGTGGCAGACCGCGAACTGTTCAAAATAATACCCCAATTATCATTCCATACTTGATAAACGAGTATTCCACACAATGTTCCATACTTCCCGCATAAACAAAATTCCCAGCTCTCCTAAACAGGCACCCAACAATAGGTACGTCTCCTTTGATATACAGGAATTACTGCCGGCCAAGCGTCAGTTTTTATGCTTGCGATTCGTATGAGCGAGCCAATTAGTGAAGAAGAGATCGTGGCACTCTGCTACAGTTTCCAGTTTTCATCATCTTTTAGATGAGAATAGATTGCGATGTTGCTAGCAATATAACTGTGATGTTGCCGATAACTTAATTGCGATGTTGCCAGTAATTTAATACCTGTGTTGCCAGTAATTTAATAGCTGTGTTGCCAGTAATTTAATAGCTGTTTTGTTAGTAATTTAATAGCTGTGTTGCCAGTAATTTAATACCTGTGTTCCCAGTAATTTAATAGCTGTGTTGCCAGTAATTTAATAGCTGTGTTGCCAGTAATTTAATAGCTGTGTTGCCAGTAATTCAATAGCTGTGTTGCCAGTAATTTAATAGCTGTGTTGCCAGTAATTTAATAGCTGTGTTGCCAGTAATTTAATAGCTGTGTTGCCAGTAATTTAATAGCTGTGTTGCCAGTAATTTAATAGCTGTGTTGCCAGTAATTTAATACCTGTGTTGCCAGTAATTTAATACCTGTGTTGCCAGTAATTTAATAGCTGTGTTGCCAGTAATTTAATAGCTGTGTTGCCAGTAATTCAATAGCTGTGTTGCCAGTAATTTAATAGCTGTGTTGCCAGTAATTTAATAGCTGTGTTGCCAGTAATTTAATAGCTGTGTTGCCATTAATTTAATAGCTGTGTTTCCAGTAATTTAATAGCTGTGTTGCCAGTAATTTAATAGCTGTGTTGCCAGTAATTTAATAGCTGTGTTGCCAGTAATTTAATAGCTGTGTTGCCAGTAATTTAATAGCTGTGTTGCCAGTAATTTAATAGCTGTGTTGCCAGTAATTTAATAGCTGTGTTGCCAGTAATTTAATAGCTGTGTTGCCAGTAATTTAATAGCTGTGTTGCCAGTAATTTAATAGCCGTGTTGCCAGTAATTTAATAGCCGTGTTGCCAGTAATTTAATAGCTGTGTTGCCAGTAATTTAATAGCTGTGTTGCCAGTAATTTAATAGCTGTGGTGCCAGTAATTTAATAGCTGTGGTGCCAGTAATTTAATAGCTGTGTTGCCAGTAATTTAATCGCTATATTGCCAGTAATTTGATTGCGATAATTATAGCAATTCAACCAACTACAGCCTCTCGGAATAATGGGAATAACATTCAAACACTGATTTAATTATTTAATTTAATTATTAATTATTAATGCTGATTTAACAATTTAAACAATTTAAACAATTTAAACAATTTATTTACCACAGGTGATACAGAGGTAGAATTTTACTTAAGTCTAGTACAATGGTCAAATTTGAGTATAGCTACCTGTGGGCCCGAATAAGTTCAGCGACTTCTAGGGCATCCTACCATCACGTTATTCTAGGGTGTACAAAAGTTTAACCTAGTTCACTTAACCTAGTTTCGCATTAGACTGATCATTGAGATAATTAACTCGATATTTTATGCTGTATTTTACAATATAGGTCAAGTCGGCTATATTTAACAGTATGTTCGATAAAACGATTCAAGAGCAGAGAGAAGATTGGTTATGGTACACAAGGCAAGTTACATTATGACATTATCATTAGTTACATGTAGGAGGCAAGATTTCGACACGGTGATCTTACACGACTAGTATTCTGATAGGAAGTGAGACTCAAGATGTCTTTTGAATACTGTGTACGAATTACATTCACGGATCTCTGCAGGTATAGAGTTCCAAGTTTTGGTTTCAACGAAGAGGATACTGTGTTGCGACCTGGCCTTTGAATAATAAGGAAGCATGAATTTACTTCTATTTCGGGTTAAATGGTCGTGATGACCAGTTTGCGCAGTCAATAATTGTCTTAGGCTATTGTCGCCATCATTTCTTAATGTTTTGTAAATGAAATTACAGATGGAGATTTTGTAGAGATCCGAAAGTTTAAGTATTTGTACATTTTTGAAAGAATCATTTGTGTGAGCATTATATTCTAGGTTCTTTACCGCTCTGACAGCCCTTTTCTGCAGAGTAAATATTTTGTTGGTTTTATTTTTATCAGTTCCGTGCCATGCTTCTATTCCGTATTGCAAGTATGGAGAAATGAGCGTTCGGTAGAGCATTTGTAAAGCTGTTTCAGGCAGAAAATTTTTAACTTTATTTAGGATTCCGATGGATTTTGATAATTTAGAACTAATATGAGTGATGTGCTCTTTGAAGGTCAGATGTTTATCTATTATGATGCCCAGAAACTTACATGAGTTGGTTTCTTCGATTTCACCTTCGCCAATTTTAATGCATGGGAGAGATACATCTTTCTTGTATGAGAAAGTAATATAATTTGTTTTATCGATATTTAGGCTTATTTTATTAGCTTTGAGCCACGATGAAACCTTGTGAAGTTCAGTATTTATACTCTCCACAATCATAGCAGGATTTTGGTTCGGAAGGACCGCAGAAAGCGTACTGTCATCGGCAAAAAGTATGAATTTGAAGAATGATGTAGATTTTACAATATCATTGATAAAAATCAGAAACAAGAGAGGCCCGAGAACAGATCCTTGTGGAACGCCATGGCTAATTGTCTGTGGGTCTGATTTTGCGTCGTCAATGACAACGTATTGCTTCCGATTTGTTAGGTATGATCTGAACCAATCATGGGCAATCCCTCGAATGCCATAACAGTGTAGTTTCGATAATAGTATTTTATGGTCTACACAATCAAATGCTTTTCGGAAGTCAAGAAATACAGAGAAGACAGGCTTTCCTTCATCTATATTAGAATAGAGGAATTGTAAATGATTTAATATAGCCTGTGTTGTTGATTTTTTAGAGCGAAAACCGTATTGTTTATCGTAAAGAAATGATTTTTGTTCAAAATAAGAGTACACTTTTTTATACACAATCTTTTCGAATACTTTGCTAATAATTGGTAGAATGGAGATAGGTCGATAATTGCTTACACAGGTTTTTTCACCACTTTTAAAGATAGGGGTTACTCTAGCAACTTTGAGGGAGTTCGGGAAAGTGCCTAGTAAGAGAGACTGGTTAATAATATTTGATATCAGTGGGGCTACAATGTCAGCAATAACTTTAAGTACTTTAGTCGGAAACGTTTGTAACCCACTCGATTTATTTTTCATGTTGTTTATGCACGTAATTACATCGGAGGAGTTTGTAGGCGTAAAGAAAAAGGAGTTGGGTTCTCGAATATGATCCATAAATTCCAGGTGATCAGTAGGTTCACTTGGAATACCATCAGCTATTGTTTTCCCTACGTTTACGAAGAAGTTGTTAAAGAGATTAGCAATTTCTTTCTTCTCATGATATTTTACATTATCTTGAACAACATATTCAATTTTCTTTTTATCGGCATTATTCGGTTTACAGCAGGAGTTAAGGAGATGCCAAGTCTTTTTAACGTCAGTTTTGAATTGAGTAAACTTGAGCGTAAAGTAGTTCTTTTTTGATGTTCTTATCTGGTTTGTTACATAGTTTCTAAATCGGTTATATATTTCTCTAGATATTCGTCCTTCGCAAAGGAGGGCTAGGTACGCTTGACGTTTCTTTATATTTATCACGATGTCTCTAGTAATCCAGGGCTTATGTTTATTTTTCGGGGTAACTGTACGAGTTACAATTGGGCAACACTGATTGTATGCGGTCATTATAGTTTCAGTCAACTTTACTACTGCTTCATCAATGCTCGTAGTATTATTGTTTTGTTGAGAGATGTGCAATGTAGGCATTGATTCTTCTAGAACGGTGCGCATTTCTTCAAGATTTGATTCGTTTATTTTTGATTCGTTTAATTTAATTATTTCGTTTCATTATTCTATTAAAAAAACTGATTCAGACTTGAAAACTAGTATTAATCAATAGTCTCATTAATGTACCATCATAAATGATATGCCATTAACGTTTCAGGATATTTCGGAAAAGGAAAGCGGCGGCTTGCTTCACGTCAGCGCACTTTGAAAGTTTAACGCTGCTGAGTGTATCATTTTTAGCCTATCATGTCGAAGCAGAAATATGTTGCAGAAATAATTGTATTTCTACATTCCAATTACCTACTTCTATTATTAATAACAGTATGTGGTGATGCTGCAGCTGTTTGTGGTGCTGCAGATGTGTGGTGCTGCAGCTGTGTGTGGTGGTGGTGCTGTGTGTGGTGGTGGTGCTGTGTGTGGTGGTGGTGCTGTGTGTGGTGGTGCTGCAGCAGCTGTGTGTCGTGATGCTGCAGCAGCTGTGAGTCGTGATGCTGCAGCAGCTGTGTGTCGTGATGCTGCAGCTGTGTGTCGTGATGCTGCAGCTGTGTGTCGTGATGCTGCAGCTGTGTGTCGTGATGCTGCAGCTGTGTGTCGTGATGCTGCAGCTGTGTGTCGTGATGCTGCAGCTGTGTGTCGTGATGCTGCAGCTGTGTGTGATGGTGCTGCAGCTGTATACTGAAAATAAATATTGCCGCCACCGGTGTAGCGTGACCCTTCGCACTTACTCTTTAAGTCGTCTCCCTAACTAAACTCTCCCCTCCACTCCTCCCCCAACTCCCCGCGCAGTCCTTCGACTTCCCCAACTGCCTCCTGCAGTCCTTTGACATCCTCCACAGTACGCTCCTCTGGAAGTTTCCAAGTCTGTCCAAAAACCGTCACATAAATGAAAGACGGATTCCTACCGTGTTATTTTATTTATTGGAACGGAAATTTTAATTAAAATAATCGATGCGTTTCAGATATTGGCCGCAATTTTTCCAATATCAGTTAATAACATTAGATATCGTAGCTCTTGTCATTTGCTGTGTTGTAGTATGACCCATTGGAGATATGTTACCACTTATAATTTACGGCGACTAAGAAGCAAAACAATGCAAATGCGACAACAATCGAAAATTTTGGAATGAGCCCTGAACGCCTGTGTCGCCACGCGAAATGCTAGACATGAGCCCAAATTATTCCTCTGATCCTACGCTGACCTCCAAATTATGCAGTTTGGGTCAACAAGGACACTTTAAAACCCTAAGTCCACTTCAGATGACCTTCATGCATCAACGGACAGGCGAAAATATTTACGAGCACTGGCTTCTTTTTTCACGAAAAATTTTGGGAAGAGGTGCCGCGCAAAGGCCTTTATTCCTGAGGCCAAAATGGCGCAGCAGTCATCAGCGACACGATTCTTCAACACGTTCCCCGCGTATTGGGCCACATGTGTACCAACAGGTAAATTGCCCATTTACGTGCCGGTATAAATGCATGAATTTTTATCTGTTTTCACGACAGTTTTAAAAAAAAATTATCATACGAGGCGAAATTTTATCGCGCAGTTGTATTTTTCATATTAATTAGAAATAATTAAAATTTATTCAAGCTGAAAAATCGATTTCCCAATTCTGCTACAAACCAACCCAACCGTTCAGCCGCGCAAACACGGTGAACGTGTTTAACCGATCCTGAATTATCTCACTCATTTCTTACTGTTGTTTATTGCTCAGTCAAAATTTTACAAAAGAGGCAGGGCAAAACGCAAGATTTTTAGGCAAAAATTACATTGGAAAAATTAACCAAGATCCTTTAAACCGATCCCGAGTACTCTTCCTATTCTCTCACAGCTGTTTAGTGTTGCTATTTAGTGTAGTTTCTCATCATAATGCGATAGTTTCAGCACAATTATTGGCTACAATTAGTGGATACCAAGAAATGCTCCAAACAGAGTCGAATCTCCACCAAACGACCTAGAACTGAGCTTACAAATAATCGGCATAACGGCATAGCTGGCAGCGTTCCTTGGTGAACTTGGCTACGTTACGTGTTGTTTACCTTCCGTGTTGTTCACCGTCAGTGTTCTCAAGTTTGAGCTTCTTTCAAATAATATTTGACGCATGACGCTCAAAATATCTTTCGTGATTGGAAAAGCGTTCAAACTCGTAGGGTTTAGCCGTCAAAAACGCCTCAAACCGTAGCCAAGTCTACTTCGATCAAAGTCTACTTGGAAAATGGGTAAATTGAACAACCATTTTTCTTAACGTTGTCATTTCATTCATGATCGATGTCGTCACCACTAAAAACAGTAACGAAACGCTGTACTGAGGTAGCTGACATCTAGAAATCAAGGGGACCAGCCAGCTGCGTTCTTCTGCCACGATTTAAATTGTTTAAGAATTTGGCCCCTATGGTAAAGGCTTCTGTCTCACCTATAAAACAAAGGCTTCTGTCTCACCTACTGAAGCAAGGGCTCACTGACTAAAACAAAGGCTTTGCCTCATCAAATGAAGCCAAGGCTCACCGACTAAAACAAAGGCTTGTGTTTCACCTACTGCAGCAAAGGCTCACCGACTAAAACAAAGGCTTCTGTCTCACCGACTAAAACAAAGGCTTCTGTCTCACCGACCTCAATTTGGAGACGTTGTGATGCTTCCACTGCCCGCCGCCCCAGAACGCCTCACCTGCCAACAAAGAACACAAGCATTACACGACAACACGAATGTCAACACCCTAGTGATTGCTTCTGCCATTGAAGCAGAAATATGGCCTAGGGAGTACAATTGCTGAACGTTTGTAACTCGATAAATTATGGAGCCTTTCCCTCAGCAACGTCACGTTCTGATGTTGAACATGCGTGATGTTGTTAGGAATGATGTTGCACGTGCGTGACGTTCTTAGTAAAGATGTTTCAGGTTTTGTCCCTCGTAAAAAATTTACGTAGAGATGGTGGAAAAATAATTTCATTTAGAGGGGAATCACGGGTTAGGAGAAAACCATTCCCTCGAAACAGAGTGAGCTGGTGACCGTCAATTCAAAGTCTTGGGTGACCACCGACATGATTTTACGCGACTATGAGAATATGGTGACCAAGTAAATTAAAGTGGTAAGAAGCACTTAATGATGCTTTCCAATTCGCTCGTATACTGCTACCGCCACTGGCTCCCCTTGATTCTACCTTGTGTTAAATCAGAGGATGAACACATTCCCGTACCTGCTTGAGATCCGCGACAAAATATTTGATCCGAGGGGCAGATATTTAATTGATGGTAACAGCGGAAATTAACTGGGATTGAAACTTTCTCTTAAGGAATCAGACCTTCAAAATCCAGGCAAGGCCTAATTCGATGCGTTATAATGGATTGAGATTCGACTAAATCATTCACAAATAGTGAAAATTGAACACCATTATTTTCATAAGGATTCGACTAAATCAGTAGCAAATGGTGAAAATTGAACACCATTATTTTCATAGGGACTCGACTAAATCAGTAACAAATAGTGAAAATTGAACACCATTATTTTCATAAGGACTCGACTAAATCATTCGCAAATAGTGAAAATTGAACACCGTTATTTTCATAAGGACTCGACTAAATCAGTCGCAAATAGTGGAAATTGAACACCATTATTTTCATAAGGATTCGACTAAATCAGTCGCAAATAGTGAAGATTGAACACCCATTGTTTTTAACATTTCTGTTTCATTCACTTTCACGGTGCATGACTTAATTAGCCAAATAATGCCCAATTGTGAGCGTGAGACAGCATTGGAAAAAATAAACTGATTTGATGAATCAGGGAAGATACTATTGAGTGGCCGTGGTGTAATTGAAACCATCTTTTTACGAAGGATTTTGGCGCACTTAGTAAATTCTGCTGAACACTTTTGAGGGCAACGTAATAGAAGCTATTAACGTCTCCCACTAGTCCGGCAAGCTATTAATATCGGTCACTAGTCCCGCGAGCTATTACCATCTCCCTCTAGTCCCGCAAGTTATTACATCTCCCACTAGTCCGGCAAGCTACTAACATCTCCCACTAGTCCGGCAAGCTACTAACATCTCCCACTAGTCCGGCAAGCTATTAATATCGGTCACTAGTCCCGCGAGCTATTACCATCTCCCTCTAGTCCCGCAAGTTATTACATCTCCCACTAGTCCGGCAAGCTACTAACATCTCCCACTAGTCCGGCAAGCTACTAACATCTCCCACTAGTCCGGCAAGCTATTAATATCGGTCACTAGTCCCGCGAGCTATTACCATCTCCCTCTAGTCCCGCAAGTTATTACATCTCCCACTAGTCCGGCAAGCTACTAACATCTCCCACTAGTCCGGCAAGCTACTAACATCTCCCACTAGTCCGGCAAGGTATTAACATCTCCCACTAGTCCGGCAAGCTATTAACATCGGTCACTAGTCCGGCAAGCTATTAACATCGGTCACTAGTCCGGAAAGCTATTAACATCTCCCACTAGTCCGGCAAGCTACTAACATCTCCCACTAGTCCGGCAAGCTACTAACATCTCCCACTAGTCCGGCAAGCTATTTACATCTCCCACTAGTCCGGCAAGGTATTAACATCTCCCACTAGTCCGGCAAGCTATTAACATCGGTCACTAGTCCGGCAAGCTATTAACATCGGTCACTAGTCCGGAAAGCTATTAACATCTCCCACTAGTCCGGCAAGCTACTAACATCTCCCACTAGTCCGGCAAGCTATTAACATCGGTCACTAGTCCGGCAAGCTATTAACATCGGTCACTAGTCCGGAAAGCTATTAACATCTCCCACTAGTCCGGCAAGCTACTAACATCTCCCACTAGTCCGGCAAGCTATTAACATCGGTCACTAGTCCGGCAAGCTATTAACATCGGTCACTAGTCCGGAAAGCTATTAACATCTCCCACTAGTCCGGCAAGCTACTAACATCTCCCACTAGTCCGGCAAGCTACTAACATCTCCCACTAGTCCGGCAAGCTATTTACATCTCCCACTAGTCCGGCAAGGTATTAACATCTCCCACTAGTCCGGCAAGCTATTAACATCGGTCACTAGTCCGGCAAGCTATTAACATCGGTCACTAGTCCGGAAAGCTATTAACATCTCCCACTAGTCCGGCAAGCTACTAACATCTCCCACTAGTCCGGCAAGCTACTAACATCTCCCACTAGTCCGGCAAGCTATTTACATCTCCCACTAGTCCGGCAAGCTATTCACATCTCCCACTAGTCCGGCAAGCTATTAACATCTCCCACTAGTCCGGCATGCTATTAACATCTCCCACTAGTCCGGCAAGCTATTAACATCTCCCACTAGTCCCGCAAGCTATTAACATCTCCCACTAGTCCGGCAAGCTATTAACATCTCCCACTAGTCCGGCAAGCTATTAACATCTCCCACTAGTCCGGCAAGCTATTAACATCTCCCACTAGTCCGGCAAGCAATTAACATCTCCCACTAGTCCCGCAAGCTATTAACATCTCCCACTAGTCCGGCAAGCTATTAACATCTCCCACTAGTCCCGCAAGCTATTAACATCTCCCACTAGTCCGGCAAGCTATTAACATCTCCAACTAGTCCGGCAAGCTATTAACATCTCCCACTAGTCTCGCAAGCTATTAACATCTCCCACTAGTCTCGCAAGCTATTAACATCTCCCACTAATCTCGCAAGCTATTAACATCTCCCACTAATCTCGCAAGCTATTAACATCTCCCAGTAGTCTCGCAAGCTATTAACATCTCCCACTAGCCTCGCAAGCTATTAACATCTCCCACTAGTCTCGCAAGCTATTAACATCTCCCACTAGTCCGGCAAGCCATTAACATCTCCCACTAATCTCGCACGCCATTAACATCTCCCACTAGTCTCGCAAGCTATTAACATCTCCCACTAGTCTCGCAAGCTATTAACATCTACCACTAGTCCGGCAAGCTATTAACATCCCCCACTAGTCCGGCAAGCTATTAAACATCCCCCACTAGTCTCGCAAGCTATTAACATCTCCCACTAGTCTCGCAAGCTATTAACATCTCCCACTAGTCTCGCAAGCTATTAACATCTCCCACTAGTCCGGCAAGCTATTAACATCTCCCACTAGTCCCGCAAGCTATTAACATCTCCCACTAGTCCGCAAGCTATTAACATCTCCCACTAGTCCGGCAAACTATTAACATCTCCCACTAGTCCGCAAGCTTTTAACATCTCCCACTAGTCCGCAAGCTATTAACATCTCCCACTAGTCCGCAAGCTATTAACATCTCCCACTAGTCCGGCAAGCCATTAACATCTCCCACTAGTCCGGCAAACTATTAACATCTCCCACTAGTCCGGCAAGCTATTAACATCTCCCACTAGTCCGGCAAACTATTAACATCTCCCACTAGTCCGGCAAGCTATTAACATCTCCCACTAGTCCCGCAAGCTATTAACATCTCCCACTAGTCCGCAAGCTATTAACATCTCCCACTAGTCCGGCAAACTATTAACATCTCCCACTAGTCCGGCAAACTATTAACATCTCCCACTAGTCCGGCAAGCTATTAACATCTCCCACTAGTCCCGCAAGCTATTAACATCTCCCACTAGTCCCGCAAGCTATTAACATCTCCCACTAGTCCCGCAAGCTATTAACATCTCCCACTAGTCCGCAAGCTATTAACATCTCCCACTAGTCCGCAAGCTATTAACATCTACCACTAGTCCGGCAAACTATTAACATCTCCCACTAGTCCCGCAAGCTATTAACATCTCCCACTAGTCCGCAAGCTATTAACATCTCCCACTAGTCCGCAAGCTATTAACATCTCCCACTAGTCCGGCAAGCTATTAACATCTCCCACTAGTCCGGCAAGCTATTAACATCTCCCACTAGTCCGGCAAGCTATTAACATCTCCCACTAGTCCGGCAAGCTATTAACATCTCCCACTAGTCCGGCAAGCTATTAACATCTCCCACTAGTCCGGCAAGCTATTAACATCTCCCACTAGTCCGGCAAACTATTAACATCTCCCACTAGTCCGGCAAGCTATTAACATCTCCCACTAGTCCCGCAAGCTATTAACATCTCCCACTAGTCCGCAAGCTATTAACATCTCCCACTAGTCCGGCAAACTATTAACATCTCCCACTAGTCCGGCAAACTATTAACATCTCCCACTAGTCCGGCAACCTATTAACATCTCCCACTAGTCCGGCAAGCCATTAACATCTCCCACTAGTCTGGCAAGCCATTAACATCTCCCACTAGTCCGGCAAGCTATTAACATCTCCCACTAGTCCGGCAAGCCATTAACATCTCCCACTAGTCCGGCAAGCCATTAACAGCTCCCACTAGTCTCGCAAGCCATTAACATCTCCCACTAGTCTCGCAAGCTATTAAACATCCCCCACTAGTCTCGCAAGCTATTAACATCTCCCACTAGTCTCGCAAGCTATTAACATCTCCCACTAGTCCGGCAAGCTATTAACATCTCCCACTAGTCCGGCAAGCCATTAACATCTCCCACTAGTCCGGCAAGCTATTAACATCTCTCACTAGTCCGGCAAGCCATTAACATCTCCCACTAGTCTCGCAAGCTATTAACATCTCCCACTAGTCTCGCAAGCTATTAACATCTCCCACTAGTCCGGCAAGCTATTAACATCTCCCACTAGTCCGGCAAGCTGTTAAACATCCCCCACTAGTCTCGCAAGCTATTAACATCTCCCACTAGTCTCGCAAGCTATTAACATCTCCCACTAGTCCCACAAGCTATTAACATCTCCCACTAATCACGCAAGCTATTAACATCTCCCACTAGTCCGCAAGCTATTAACATCTCCCACTAGTCCGGCAAACTATTAACATCTCCCACTAGTCCCGCAAGCTATTAACATCTCCCACTAGTCCGGCAAATTATTAACATCTCCCACTAGTCCGGCAAGCTATTAACATCTCCCACTAGTCCGGCAAGCCATTAACATCTCCCACTAGTCCGGCAAGATATTAACATCTCCCACTAGTCCGGCAAGCTGTTAAACATCCCCCACTAGTCTCGCAAGCTATTAACATCTCCCACTAGTCTCGCAAGCTATTAACATCTCCCACTAGTCCCGCAAGCTATTAACATCTCCCACTAATCACGCAAGCTATTAATATCTCCCACTAGTCCGCAAGCTATTAACATCTCCCACTAGTCCGGCAAACTATTAACATCTCCCACTAGTCCCGCAAGCTATTAACATCTCCCACTAGTCCGGCAAACTATTAACATCTCCCACTAGTCCGGCAAGCTATTAACATCTCCCACTAGTCCGGCAAACTATTAACATCTCCCACTAGTCCCGCAAGCTATTAACATCTCCCACTAGTCCGGCAAACTATTAACATCTCCCACTACTCCGGCAAGCTATTAACATCTCCCACTAGTCCGGCAAGCCATTAACATCTCCCACTACTCCGGCAAGATATTAACATCTCCCACTAGTCCGGCAAACTATTAACATCCCCCACTAGTCCGGCAAGCTATTTACATCTCCCACTAGTCCGGCAAATTATTAACATCTCCCACTAGTCCGGCAAACTATTAACATCTCCCACTAGTCCGGCAAACTATTAACATCTCCCACTAGTCCGGCAAGCTATTAACATCTCCCACTAGTCCGGCAAACTATTAACATCTCCCACTAGTCCGGCAAGCCATTAACATCTCCCACTAGTCCGGCAAGCCATTAACATCTCCCACTAGTCCCGCAAGCTATTAACATCTCCCACTAGTCCGGCAAGCCATTAACATCTCCCACTAGTCCGGCAAGCCATTAACATCTCCCACTAGTCCGGCAAGCCATTAACATCTCCCACTAGTCCGGCAAGCCATTAACATCTCCCACTAGTCCGGCAAGCCATTAACATCTCCCACTAGTCCGGCAAGCCATTAACATCTCCCACTAGTCCCGCAAGCTATTAACATCTCCCACTAGTCCGGCAAGCCATTAACATCTCCCACTAGTCCGGCAAGCCATTAACATCTCCCACTAGTCCGGCAAGCCATTAACATCTCCCACTAGTCCGGCAAGCCATTAACATCTCCCACTAGTCCGGCAAGCCATTAACATCTCCCACTAGTCCGGCAAGCCATTAACATCTCCCACTAGTCCCGCAAGCTATTAACATCTCCCACTAGTCCGGCAAGCCATTAACATCTCCCACTAGTCCGGCAAGCCATTAACATCTCCCACTAGTCCGGCAAGCCATTAACATCTCCCACTAGTCCGGCAAGCCATTAACATCTCCCACTAGTCCGGCAAGCCATTAACATCTCCCACTAGTCCGGCAAGCCATTAACATCTCCCACTAGTCCGGCAAGCCATTAACATCTCCCACTAGTCCGGCATGCCATTAACATCTCCCACTAGTCCCGCAAGCTATTAACTTCTCCCACTAGTCCGGCAAGCTATTAACACAGCTCCAATGTAGGTGCGTGGTGCATATGATCCCATTAAGACGTTAACTGTCAGGTGAACCACCGGTGGTGCACTGAGGGGATGTTCAAAATGTTGCTGACCGCCAGTATTCAAGAACTCAACTTCCCTAAGTGCTTAATCAAAGCTAAATGAAGGCACGATCCAGCTAACGTTTGCCATTTTCTGAATTGCTTGCTACAATTGGCTTTAAATTTGAGTAGAAAATTCAACTTTAGTTCAACCCATAGCGGTCAATGTGTTAATATACACAGTAAGTGCCTATTAAGCGCAAGTGAAATTTTTGAATCCTCTCGTAGTATAATGAACTTCTGGCAGGTCACTAAAGGTGAAACCCAACTTCTGGAAAACATGCGGAGAAAGGCGACCGTAATTTCTGAAAATATTTTGGGGCGCTTGAAATTATGTGCGATGTCGCCCATAATTTCTCGCTGGGTGAGCGTTAACTCAACCAATAGTCGCTTACTTATTAACATCATCCAGCAGGCTATAAACGTCAGCCATTGTTCGTCATACAGCCATTCGCTGGGCATGGTGTTACCGTCAGCGGCGCTGCTATAGCCTGAGGTCTACCACACTGTAGCATGAGATCTACATCTAGCTAGTACTATATAGCGTGAGGTCTACCACACTGTAGCATGAGATCTACCTCTAGCTAGTACTATAGCGTGAGGTCTACCACACTGTAGCATGAGATCTACCACACTGTAGCATGAGATCTACCTCTAGCTAGTACTATAGCGTGAGGTCTACCACACTGTAGCATGAGATCTACCTCTAGCTAGTACTATAGCGTGAGGTCTACCACACTGTAGCATGAGATCTACATCTAGCTAGTACTATAGCGTGAGGTCTACCACACTGTAGCATGAGATCTACCTCTAGCTAGTACTATATAGCGTGAGGTCTACCACACTGTAGCATGAGACCTACCTCTAGCTAGTACTATAGCGTGAGGTCTACCACACTGTAGCATGAGATCTACCTCTAGCTAGTACTATAGCGTGAGGTCTACCACACTGTAGCATGAGATCTACCTCTAGCTAGTACTATAGCGTGAGGTCTACCACACTGTAGCATGAGACCTACCTCTAGCTAGTACTATAGCGTGAGGTCTACCACACTGTAGCATGAGATCTACCTCTAGCTAGAACTATAGCGTGAGGTCTACCACACTGTAGCATGAGATCTACCTCTAGCTAGTACTATAGCGTGAGGTCTACCACACTGTAGCATGAGATCTACCTCTAGCTAGTACTATAGCGTGAGGTCTACCACACTGTAGCATGAGATCTACCTCTAGCTAGTACTATAGCGTGAGGTCTACCACACTGTAGCATGAGATCTACCTCTAGCTAGTACTATAGCGTGAGGTCTACCACACTGTAGCATGAGACCTACCTCTAGCTAGTACTATAGCGTGAGGTCTACCACACTGTAGCATGAGATCTACCTCTAGCTAGTACTATAGCGTGAGGTCTACCACACTGTAGCATGAGATCTACCTCTAGCTAGTACTATAGCGTGAGGTCTACCACACTGTAGCATGAGACCTACCTCTAGCTAGTACTATAGCGTGAGGTCTACCACACTGTAGCATGAGATCTACCTCTAGCTAGTACTATAGCGTGAGGTCTACCACACTGTAGCATGAGATCTACCTCTAGCTAGTACTATAGCGTGAGGTCTACCACACTGTAGCATGAGATCTACCTCTAGCTAGTACTATAGCGTGAGGTCTACCACACTGTAGCATGAGATCTACCTCTAGCTAGTACTATAGCGTGAGGTCTACCACACTGTAGCATGAGATCTACCTCTAGCTAGTACTCCAGCGTGAGGTCTACCACACTGCAGCATGAGATCTACCTCTAGCTAGTACTATAGCGTGAGGTCTATCACACTCTAGCATGAGACCTACATATAGCTAGTACTATAGCGTGAGGTCTACCACACAATAGCATGAGATCTACATCTAGCTAGTACTATAGCGTGAGGTCTAACACACTCTAGCATGAAATCTACCTATAGCTAGTACTATAGCGTGAGGTAAGATTGGGTTACTAATAGATATTGCTGATTTTCATCCACTTAATTGAGTGATAAACACTTCATTTGTACATCTCCAACTGCACCTGGGTAGACGACATATGGCGGCAGACCTCACGCTATAGCAGCTCAATGGAAGCCATTGTTCGTCTCATCAGCCATTCGCTGGGCGCGCTTTAAATATCAGCCATCAAACAATGAACAATGTCGAACAGCTTTAAACATTTGAGCATGCAAATCAGCATTATCACCCAAATAGGGAAAAATTACTAAGCATATACTGTAGAATAATATAACTAACTCTCTGTGCTAAGTAGATTGGCAAGCATGGTTTTGGAGGCAGATTATCGTGGCGAAATTTTTTTGAAACTTTTTTTTTAAATGCCGAAATGTTTTTTCCGCTAAGGCTTTCTTGTGCTAAGGCATTAGCCAACATTTTGTGAAGTTTCAATAAGATTTACTTTGAACTAAATTAACTAAATGCTGGAGGAGGGTTCATCGTCCCTGCTGTTGAAAGATTCGGTTTGTTTTAGTTTTCAAGTTGTTATAATGTGTTCAATATATTGAAATAATTAATTAATAATGTCATCTCAAACAAATGGCGTCTAATCACAAAAAAAGCTCAGCTAGGGCCGGAAGCTCAACTAGTGCCCCAAAAACTTAAAAAAAAATCTTCATCAACGTCTCAGGTAATCAAGGACTCTTCTTATTAATTAATTGGACCTGTCATTTTCATTTCACTATAATAAGCTAATTTTTATAATTATTTTATAGCTTATCCTAAAAGTGTTGGCTCTTCACACTCGTGAATAATTCCCTATGTTTTGTGCTTGCATCGTAGAATACAAAACCCGAACATTACAAAAAGATGCTGTAGAAGGTGAGGATAAAATCAAAAAAACTTCGTGGTTGAATGCACTTGCTAAGTTAATAAAAACTCACTGCATTTGAAATGTTTTTTTTTACAATTTTGCCGAACGCGAAGTTTCATCAAAGAAGTATTTTTTCACGGTTTAAAGATTCTTATCAGAAGAAAGTACACTTTTAAGGCGCATTTTTTGTTTGCAAAATGTTTGAAAATCGCAGCCATCAAAGGAAAAGATAATCATCTTAACCACAGTCATTTTATTGAATATATATATATATATATATATATACATATCAAGCGTGATCAGCTTAATGACCGTATCTGTGATTCAAGTCCAAACCTAACTTGAAAACATGATTCATGTTCTAAATGTAACATTATCGAATCCCGTCATTGTCACGGCGAGTATAAACTAGTCTTTAAAAATGAAGAGGATTTACTGGACGAAACGAATCTTTCAAGCTCTGAAGAGTAAATGATGAAAAAAATGAATTTAAAAAGTGTGCAAAAATCATAAACGACTTCTGAACGCATATTTGAAGTCATCATTGAGCGAGACAAGCTCTGAAAAGTAAACACTGAAAAAAAAATTCAAATAGCGTGGGACAATCATACGTGAACGCAAATTTGAGGTGATCGTTGAGCAAGACTGGCTTTGGGTAGCACCCATAAAAGCGAGAATTCAAGGCGCATTCGCGGCCGCCATTCCGTGCATTTGAAGCTGAAATGCGAGTTCACATGCCAATAACTCTTAATTTCTCACTGGCACGCGCGGTATTGGGGGATAAATTTCCACAAGGAACACTTACAAAACCCGTGACGGCAACACAAGGCCTGTGGCAGAATTATGGCCACTGTGTTTCAATCTCAAAGTATCGGAGGAAAGTTGGCGCCGGGAGTATCACAGATACGGGCTCTTTGTTTACTTGTGTTCCCGTGGACGGACTCGAACAAGTGGAAATCCACAGCACTACCGGAGCGGAAATTTACTGATACTTGTTGAATGTCCTTTCGCTGTGAGGAATACTGAATCGAAGAAATCAAAATGCCGGTTAACGATTCTTTTTCTCCCTGCTCTCCCTCTTCTATCGTCGATTTCATCGATATGGGAAAAAATTAACTGCAATTGAGGTCGGTTATTTTGATACGAGCAAATGTAGTAGCCAGCATAGCTGATATCGATTTATTAATATGTAACTTCATTATGTATGAGCAATCATAGTAGTAGTGCTGTAGTTGTTTTAACGCTCTGTTTCCATTGCTAAGATGTTTACACGGGAGACAGGGAAGAAAACACTTAGTATAAACTGCAAAAAAAATAAATTCATTGCACAAGGTGTGTTCGCACAGGATATCCTACGCATACAAACACAAAGTCAATTAGGAAATAATGAAAACAAAAGAGAGATTGCAATGAAAAAATGAAAACCGGGCAAAGTAAACTGTGTCCGAGATATAGAACTCCCACCGGCCATCTATAGCTAAGGTAACTTAAAGAGTCTCCCTTATGGACACTAATGCCCATAGCATGGAGGTAGACAAACCTAAACTTTTTGCCTATACAGGCCCTCTGAGGAGATTAGATGAGATTATTATTTAGTTTAAGCCACCCTATTCTCAACAAATGAGATCTAAAGAGAGGAAGGAAGAAGGCACCATTTAGTACGGAGTTAAGGGAACGTGGAATCTATGCAGAAAGGGCATAGAAACAGTAAGCTAAGAAAGAAGTTCATGAAACAAGATCAAAGTTGAAGAAGAAAGTAGTAGGTGCTGAAAAACAGGACAACAGTGAACCGAAAAAAGATGGTCCGTAACAAAACAAAAACCTATGTTATTATAAGATAAAGAAAGCCTACCTAACCTTTAGCTCAGGCCCTCACATATTGGCCCCTTGGGAGCGCTAATTCCCATAGATACAATAGTTGTGTCCTGAATAGAAAACATGTGAATGCTCAGTATGAAAATGTATTGCTGTATTCAAATGTGTAATTAATAGTCATCATGCATGAGGGTTTGTGTTACAGAGAATGTATCTTTGGTTGAAAATTGCGTAAATCGAACATGACGAATCAAAAACTTCGTATGGCACAACTGTTTGATTTTTTCTTCACTCGGGATGGTAAAAACATTATTTATGTACAGGCATCACATAGTAGCAAATCACGTAGTAGTAAAAATTTCAGATGCGTATAAAGGGGCAGATTAGGATTGTTATTTAACACGCGAACACCAGTTACTAAAGTTGAAACTTTCCAAACCATTGGACACAAAACCAACATAAAATGAGTTCCAAGAGTTGAAAATTGAAAAGTTCATTTAATACGTCAACTGCGTTAGCGCTGTTGCTACGGTCGGCTTAGTTAGGTTGTAAGTAGCAGAATTGAGAGGCTGTCTTTACTCCTTGATTACATTTTTCTCCCTTCAAAGAAACGGGAAAATACAAGTGCACGAAAATATTTCAACTTGTACGCGATAGTTTAATCTGAAAAAAGTTTGTGAAATGATTGAAATTCGATTCATTGGTACGTAAATGAGCTATTTACCTAGTGGTATACAGATGTACTAATTCACAGTCAACTTGTAAAAGTTCAGGCATTGCCTATTCTAAGAACCATCGAGAAGAACCTTTGTGAAGAATCTAACCTAAGCCTATCACTCACCCCATGCCTCGTGAGAAGCCTTTACTGCAACTTACATTTATTTGAGCTATTTTGCATAACCCTCCAATACGCGTGTAACGACCCTCTCATCAATGTACAGTCTAAAATCATTACCGCGTTATAAGAGCCTCCCCTGGGACTCAACATCAGCGAGTAACGAATGCACTTACGATCCCCGCATGATGCTCGCCTGTTTAGATAAGATAGAGTGCGAACGTTATCGGTACGCTTTTCTCGCAGGACAATAAATCCAGTGTTTTCGAGTCGTTGCAATGCATAGCAAGGAGTCCTAAAAATTACAGTCGCTCTCAGCAACATGTGTCGCCATAAAACTCTACTGTTGAATACAGGGTAAAGAATTCTCAATGATACTTGCTGTGATAAAATTCAAAAACTGGTCAGGATAGCTTAATTTTATCAACATATTGAAAGTTTTCTTGATTGATGGACAGTTCGCTTTTTTTTGCGTTGTAATTGTGGGTAATAGTAGGGTAGCTGGCGAACAATAAATTAGCCTCATAGGAAGGAACGTATAAATGATTTGTAGACTAACAGTGCTGAATAAATTAACACGTTACTGGCGATACGACCCCTTGTTTAAGTTCTTCCTGCTGCGAAATGACCAGTCGATGGGTCGTTGGAAATTTTTTAACAATCTTTCAAAATGATCGGTATTTAATAGACCCAGTTAATGTTTGGTATTTTAAAAATAACTAACAACTTTTGACTATATTTTTCAGTTGAATATTGAACTTCAGTTTAGCCCATGGCGGTCAACGTGTTGAAGATTATCAAAAGGTTCACTGACTTACAAAGAACAGTTCATAAACCGTCGGTTCAAAGCCTTATTGATGCCTTGGGTTCTCTAGCAACCAATACTAGTTAGATTGAAAACCTTCGGGTAATGGTTGATTAACAGCAGACGACGGTTTCATTAATTTTGAAGCAATGAGCTAAGATGAGTAATTTATCGATGGTTTGTTACCTAAAAGCCCTCAGTAATCCGACTGCCCCAACTTTATTTCCAAATACTGGAGATCCGTGAAGCACTCCAAAGGAAACAAAATCTTTCGGTGGAGGGAACGAATTTAAAATTTCAATGACAATCCAATTCGGCGAAACGAATTCTGTAATCTAACTAGAGGCTGTCGACCATCAAGTTGTACGTTATCTTGAACGAACCTTAGCTTGGGCGGATGAAAAATCAGACGAAGCCACTCATAGCTCGCATCAAAAACCGTCTTAGCTAAATAGTTCTGATTAATTTCTATCCGTTTAAGTTTAGGTGAGTACAAGTTAATGTACAGAGCGGGGATTTTTAGATTTAGCCATTTTGTGTGTACTGAGCTCATTGCAATGAAGCATTGTGAAACGAAAGTTGCAGACCAACAGTGCTGTTTGAATTGAAGATTAGAAAATTTGTCTCTGACCTACAAAAACAGTTCGTAAGCCTTCGGTTCGAAACGTTTTGGATGTTTTAGATGTTTTAGATCAACTTCGAAGTAAACTTTATAGAGTGTAGAACCTACTATGCCGACTTTATATACTTCTGTCTTCGATCAACGTGTGCAGAACTGCCCTACCAGTATCAAGGTGACATTTCTAGGCAGAAATTCTATAAGATCGGTAATGTCAAATTTCACGCGGGCAGCCGAATGGAAAACTGGAACTGATACTGAAATGTTCTGAAAATTCACACACTTTCGTAACTGAACGAGTAAACTTTCGGCCCATTTGACGAGGGGCATTACGACAAGTTGAGGGAATTTTAAAGAAAAAGAAAGTATTTGTGAGACAGAAATGGGTCAACTTATACTAACAGTGTTGAAGAAATCGAACGCATAAGCCGGAAGTAAAGAAATATGACTAAGTTACAGAGTATAACTCGATATTTATACACGTTACTTGATTTAAATCTGTCCAAACTATGTACAATACTGTGCATGAAAAAAAAAATTAAATAAAAATTCTATCACATAATTAAAATCAGCGTCAATTTTACTCAAATAAACTTTAGTAGTTGCTCGAATTAACACGTTAACTGCGATGGGTTAAGCTGAAGTTCAATATTCAATTTAAATTTAAAGTCAATTGTGGTAATCAACTTTAAAAATAGCAAACATTAACTGGATCGGGCTTTTATTATGCTTTCATTCAGTATTTATGAAAAATGAGTTGGTGACTGCAGGTGGGTTAGCAGTACTATGAAAACCACCTGAGTGACCACCGGTAGGTCACTTCGCAGGAAATGTGTTAAAATTAGCATCAATTTCACCCAAAATTTAGAAGCTGCTCGAATTAAAATCAGCATCAATTTTAATCAAATAAACTTTAGTAGTTGCTCGAATTAAAATTAGCATCAATTTTAATGAAATAAACTTTAGTAGTTGCTCGAATTAAAATTAGCATCAATTTTCGTCACACTTAGTAGCTGCTCGAATTAAAGTCAACGCCAAGTTTACTCAAACTTTTGTAGCTGTTCGGCTCTTAGAAAACGATACAAGTCTGAGTGAAAACGATTTACGCGCGAGCGATCAGGACGCGTGGTGATGCTGGGGCTGTGAGTAGAAGCGATGGTTCAAAGCCTGTGTCGCGGCCTCCAGCACTGACGGAAGTTCTTCAAAAGCATTCTCTGGAGCCGGCCAGCCTCGGGTCTCTGCCATATTGCGCTCTCACAAACTCGTTCAAATATTCATGCTTGCGCCTAGTTAGTTAAAACTAATAACGGCGTTCATAACGCGTTCCGGTTACGAGGAAGCGAGGATGTAGAATGAAATAGAACTTCCTGCCTGCTCATGACGTCCATCACACGCTGGAAGTGTGCGCTGTGCAGGTTAGGCTAGAGTGTACTCATGGTCTCCGTAAATGATAAATTCCCCGTAACTTTATCAGGTGAGGGAAATGCTGTAACTGCAAAATCCAACGTATTACACGAAAAATTAAATACATTCCATAACTTTATTTGAGGAGAGGGAAATGTAACTGCAACATTCAAGCGTACTGATACAAAAATTGAAATGCTTCATGTCATAAAGGTCTCGTATTATTATTATTATTATTATTATTATTATATAAGAAAGTTTTAGCCTCCCTTAACCACGACAAAGATGTTCCAAGAGAGGAAAGAGGAAGGCAGCATTTAGTATGGAGTTGAGGGAACGCGGAATCTATGCACACGGTGCACAGAAACAGTATGCTAGGAAAGAAGTTCATGAAACAAGAAAAAAGTTGAAGAAGAAAGTAGTAGGTGCTGAAAAACAGGACAGCAGTGGACCGAAAAAAGATGGTCCGTAACGAAACAAAAACCTATTTTATTACAACAAAAAGGAAGCCTACCTAACCTTTAGCTCGGGCCCTCACATAGTTCCCCTTGGAGCGCTAATTCCCATAGATACAATAGTTGTATCCCCCTGAGGGGCAAAGGTCTCGTAGAAGAAAGGGGAATGGAGGTCGAGAAGTAAGGCAGTGCAGTTAGTGCAATACGTTCCCCAAAACGTCTAAATTCGATGTTTATCAGAGACATCAGAAGCGATGTTAGCATCGCGTCTTTGAACGCGAATTATGGTGACTCGATTATTTCTTCGCTGCTCTGCTCTGATTTCTTCTCTGAATAGCTTGATTTCCAGAATATCTAAATCTCGTGGAATATCTTGCTTCCAGATTCATGTTGCGTAATTAACATTTATTCGAAAAATGAGAGAAATAATTATTGGATCAAGCTTGGAGACAAAATTTCTAAGCGTTCGATTATTACAAGCATCACACCTGAGCAATTCACAAGAAAACTTTATTTCAATCATACTCGATACCGATAAAAAAAACATGTACCCATTATTGGTTTTTATTTATAATTATTTGAAAAAAAAATTATGTTACATACATATATAGATTGTTAAGTTCGAACACTATATTCTTTTACGCATTTATCATTTAGATTACACACGTAGAAAATGACATTGTTAAAGATTTCATTTGAAAACTCGATGAACAGGGTGCAGATGTAAGTGGTGCAGATGTAAGTGGTGCAGAAGTCAGTGGTGCAGAAGTCAGTGGTGCAGAAGTCAGTGGTGCAGAAGTCAGTGGTGCAGAAGTCAGTGGTGCAGAAGTCAGTGGTGCAGAAGTCAGTGGTGCAGAAGTCAGTGGTGCAGAAGTCAGTGGTGCAGAAGTCAGTGGTGCAGAAGTCAGTGGTGCAGAAGTCAGTGGTGCAGAAGTCAGTGGTGCAGAAGTCAGTGGTGCAGAAGTCAGTGGTGCAGAAGTCAGTGGTGCAGAAGTCAGTGGTGCAGAAGTCAGTGGTGCAGAAGTCAGTGGTGCAGAAGTCAGTGGTGCAGAAGTCAGTGGTGCAGAAGTCAGTGGTGCAGAAGTCAGTGGTGCAGAAGTCAGTGGTGCAGAAGTCAGTGGTGCAGAAGTCAGTGGTGCAGAAGTCAGTGGTGCAGAAGTCAGTGGTGCAGAAGTCAGTGGTGCAGAAGTCAGTGGTGCAGAAGTCAGTGGTGCAGAAGTCAGTGGTGCAGAAGTCAGTGGTGCAGAAGTCAGTGGTGCAGAAGTCAGTGGTGCAGAAGTCAGTGGTGCAGAAGTCAGTGGTGCAGAAGTCAGTGGTGCAGAAGTCAGTGGTGCAGAAGTCAGTGGTGCAGAAGTCAGTGGTGCAGAAGTCAGTGGTGCAGAAGTCAGTGGTGCAGATGTCAGTGGTGCAGATGTCAGTGGTGCAGATGTCAGTGGTGCAGATGTCAGTGGTGCAGATGTCAGTGGTGCAGATGTCAGTGGTGCAGATGTCAGTGGTGCAGATGTCAGTGGTGCAGATGTCAGTGGTGCAGATGTCAGTGGTGCAGATGTCAGTGGTGCAGATGTCAGTGGTGCAGATGTCAGTGGTGCAGATGTCAGTGGTGCAGATGTCAGTGGTGCAGATGTCAGTGGTGCAGATGTCAGTGGTGCAGATGTCAGTGGTGCAGATGTCAGTGGTGCAGATGTCAGTGGTGCAGATGTCAGTGGTGCAGATGTCAGTGGTGCAGATGTCAGTGGTGCAGATGTCAGTGGTGCAGATGTCAGTGGTGCAGATGTCAGTGGTGCAGATGTCAGTGGTGCAGATGTCAGTGGTGCAGATGTCAGTGGTGCAGATGTCAGTGGTGCAGATGTCAGTGGTGCAGATGTCAGTGGTGCAGATGTCAGTGGTGCAGATGTCAGTGGTGCAGATGTCAGTGGTGCAGATGTCAGTGGTGCAGATGTCAGTGGTGCAGATGTCAGTGGTGCAGATGTCAGTGGTGCAGATGTCAGTGGTGCAGATGTCAGTGGTGCAGATGTCAGTGGTGCAGATGTCAGTGGTGCAGATGTCAGTGGTGCAGATGTCAGTGGTGCAGATGTCAGTGGTGCAGATGTCAGTGGTGCAGATGTCAGTGGTGCAGATGTCAGTGGTGCAGATGTCAGTGGTGCAGATGTCAGTGGTGCAGATGTCAGTGGTGCAGATGTCAGTGGTGCAGATGTCAGTGGTGCAGATGTCAGTGGTGCAGATGTCAGTGGTGCAGATGTCAGTGGTGCAGATGTCAGTGGTGCAGATGTCAGTGGTGCAGATGTCAGTGGTGCAGATGTCAGTGGTGCAGATGTCAGTGGTGCAGATGTCAGTGGTGCAGATGTCAGTGGTGCAGATGTCAGTGGTGCAGATGTCAGTGGTGCAGATGTCAGTGGTGCAGATGTCAGTGGTGCAGATGTCAGTGGTGCAGATGTCAGTGGTGCAGATGTCAGTGGTGCAGATGTCAGTGGCGCAGATGTCAGTGGCGCAGATGTCAGTGGCGCAGATGTCAGTGGCGCAGATGTCAGTGGCGCAGATGTCAGTGGCGCAGATGTCAGTGGCGCAGATGTCAGTGGCGCAGATGTCAGTGGCGCAAATGTCAGTGGTGCAGATGTCAGTGGTGCAGATGTCAGTGGTGCAGATGTCAGTGGTGCAGATGTCAGTGGTGCAGATGTCAGTGGTGCAGATGTCAGTGGTGCAGATGTCAGTGGTGCAGATGTCAGTGGTGCAGATGTCAGTGGCGCAGATGTCAGTGGTGCAGATGTCAGTGGTGCAGATGTCAGTGGCGCAGATGTCAGTGGCGCAGATGTCAGTGGTGCAGAAGTCAGTGGTGCAGAAGTCAGTGGTGCAGAAGTCAGTGGTGCAGAAGTCAGTGGTGCAGATGTCAGTGGTGCAGATGTCAGTGGTGCAGAAGTCAGTGGTGCAGATGTCAGTGGTGCAGATGTCAGTGGTGCAGATGTCAGTGGTGCAGATGTCAGTGGTGCAGATGTCAGTGGTGCAGATGTCAGTGGTGCAGATGTCAGTGGTGCAGATGTCAGTGGTGCAGATGTCAGTGGTGCAGATGTCAGTGGTGCAGATGTCAGTGGTGCAGATGTCAGTGGTGCAGATGTCAGTGGTGCAGATGTCAGTGGTGCAGATGTCAGTGGTGCAGATGTCAGTGGTGCAGATGTCAGTGGTGCAGATGTCAGTGGTGCAGATGTCAGTGGTGCAGATGTCAGTGGTGCAGATGTCAGTGGTGCAGATGTCAGTGGTGCAGATGTCAGTGGTGCAGATGTCAGTGGTGCAGATGTCAGTGGTGCAGATGTCAGTGGTGCAGATGTCAGTGGTGCAGATGTCAGTGGTGCAGATGTCAGTGGTGCAGATGTCAGTGGTGCAGATGTCAGTGGTGCAGATGTCAGTGGTGCAGATGTCAGTGGTGCAGATGTCAGTGGTGCAGATGTCAGTGGTGCAGATGTCAGTGGTGCAGATGTCAGTGGTGCAGATGTCAGTGGTGCAGATGTCAGTGGTGCAGATGTCAGTGGTGCAGATGTCAGTGGTGCAGATGTCAGTGGTGCAGATGTCAGTGGTGCAGATGTCAGTGGTGCAGATGTCAGTGGTGCAGATGTCAGTGGTGCAGATGTCAGTGGTGCAGATGTCAGTGGTGCAGATGTCAGTGGTGCAGATGTCAGTGGTGCAGATGTCAGTGGTGCAGATGTCAGTGGTGCAGATGTCAGTGGTGCAGATGTCAGTGGTGCAGATGTCAGTGGTGCAGATGTCAGTGGTGCAGATGTCAGTGGTGCAGATGTCAGTGGTGCAGATGTCAGTGGTGCAGATGTCAGTGGTGCAGATGTCAGTGGTGCAGATGTCAGTGGTGCAGATGTCAGTGGTGCAGATGTCAGTGGTGCAGATGTCAGTGGTGCAGATGTCAGTGGTGCAGATGTCAGTGGTGCAGATGTCAGTGGTGCAGATGTCAGTGGTGCAGATGTCAGTGGTGCAGATGTCAGTGGTGCAGATGTCAGTGGTGCAGATGTCAGTGGTGCAGATGTCAGTGGTGCAGATGTCAGTGGTGCAGATGTCAGTGGTGCAGATGTCAGTGGGTTGCAGATGTCAGTGGTGCAGATGTCAGTGGTGCAGATGTCAGTGGCGCAGATGTCAGTGGTGCAGATGTCAGTGGTGCAGATGTCAGTGGTGCAGATGTCAGTGGCGCAGATGTCAGTGGTGCAGATGTCAGTGGTGCAGATGTCAGTGGTGCAGATGTCAGTGGTGCAGATGTCAGTGGTGCAGATGTCAGTGGTGCAGATGTCAGTGGTGCAGATGTCAGTGGTGCAGATGTCAGTGGTGCAGATGTCAGTGGTGCAGATGTCAGTGGTGCAGATGTCAGTGGTGCAGATGTCAGTGGTGCACATGTCAGTGGTGCACATGTCAGTGGTGCACATGTCAGTGGTGCACATGTCAGTGGTGCAGATGTCAGTGGTGCAGATGTCAGTGGTGCAGATGTCAGTGGTGCAGATGTCAGTGGTGCAGATGTCAGTGGTGCAGATGTCAGTGGTGCAGATGTCAGTGGTGCAGATGTCAGTGGTGCAGATGTCAGTGGTGCAGATGTCAGTGGTGCAGATGTCAGTGGTGCAGATGTCAGTGGTGCAGATGTCAGTGGTGCAGATGTCAGTGGTGCAGATGTCAGTGGTGCAGATGTCAGTGGTGCAGATGTCAGTGGTGCAGATGTCAGTGGTGCAGATGTCAGTGGTGCAGATGTCAGTGGTGCAGATGTCAGTGGTGCAGATGTCAGTGGTGCAGATGTCAGTGGTGCAGATGTCAGTGGTGCAGATGTCAGTGGTGCAGATGTCAGTGGTGCAGATGTCAGTGGTGCAGATGTCAGTGGTGCAGATGTCAGTGGTGCAGATGTCAGTGGTGCAGATGTCGGTGGTGCAGATGTCAGTGGTGCAGATGTCAGTGGTGCAGATGTCAATGGTGCAGATGTCAGTGGTGCAGATATCAGTGGTGCAGATGTGAGCGGTACAGATGTAAGCGGTACAGATGTAAGCGGTGCAGATGTCAGGAAGCAGATGTCAGGCAACAGATGAAAGCGGTGCAGATGTATGCGGTGCAGATGTAAGCGGTGCAGATGTAAGCGGTACAGATGTAAGCGGTGCAGATGTAAGCGGTACAGATGTAAGCGGTGCAGGTGTAAGCAGTACAGATGTAAGCGGGGCAGATGTCGGGAAGAAGATGTCAGGCAACAGATGTAAGCGGTGCAGATGTCAGGCAACATATGTAAGCGGTGCAGATGCCAGGCAACAGATGTAAGCGGTGCAGCTGTGAGCGGTGCAGATGTCAGAGAGCAGATATGAGCAGCGTCGCCCCAAAAACAGCCGTAGAAGTGGGCGCAGAAACAATTACTGCCGCTGCAGTTAAAGCTGACGTGTTACTGATGAACCCGCTCCTCTTACTGCTGCAGCTGCAGCTGTTGCTGTACGTACGGTTGTAGCTACTGCTGTTTTTATTTGCTTTAGTTGCTACAGCAATGCAATTGTATGGTGATGCAAGACAGTTACACCTGTCGCTGCTGCAATAGAGCTGTAGGCTGCTGTTTTTAGGTACCACAGCTGCCATAGAGCTGTAGCATATGCTGCTTTCTGATACAGCTGCTGCTGTAGGGATGTAGCACCCGCTGCTATAGAGCTGCAGCACCTGATCGAACAGAGCTGAAGCAGCTGCTGCTTTCAGATACAGTTGTAATTTTCACGACTATAGCGGACATGATAGCGCCGGCCATCAAAGCTCTCATGTCTTTCACACAAGCTGAACCAAAACAGAACTGCAAGTTTTATTTGAATTCGCTTACAGGAAATATTCAGCTGATACCAGAGTTGTACGTACTGCAATATCTTAAAAATATCGTTTTACTTGCAGGGTAATAACGGTGATAGTCTCGAAAGTTTATAACTATCACGTTTCGACCTTTTTTCATACTAAAACACGAACATTCAAATTACTCTACTTGGAACACTATGAGCACAAATTTCGCGGTTCAATTTCAAATCCAATCTCATGGGATTTTGGCTATTAAAGCACAATAAACAATCATGGTAATCATCATAGCCTAGTCAAAGCTACTGGCAATTTTCAATTTTTATTTTTCAATTGATATTATCCAAAACCCAACTTCCCTAATCTAACCTGAACCTACCATCAGTCGTGTGAGGTTGAACTATTCGTAAAAAGTTGTAGATCTTGCTCTCTGGTACACGCTCGGATAGCCTTAAATAGTTAAATTTTTGCATTGCGTTTTAGGATGTCCGACGCTAAAATTTTTGCATTGCGTTTTAGGACGTCCGACGCTCGGTGCGCCCACTCACCGAAAGCGGGCGGGTGGGAATCCTTGCACTAGAAATATTGTAATATCGGATGTTTTAAAAGGCAGACGATGCAAATGAAAGTTACTATAATAAAAATTTGTGCTCAAATGAAGTGTTTACTCATCCTCAACAAAAAAAGCATAACCGGCACCCTGGAAGTCTTCGTCGCAATGAAGGCGATCAAAATGAAATATACAATAATGAAAACATTTTCCACTCAAATACAATTTTTACTGAACCTTGACAGAAAAAGCATTAAAGGCACTCAGTATAGACCACGTCACAATGATCATTACAATAACATTTGGAAAATGCACTAGCAAATGCCAGCATTTATGTTCGCGGTAATGACATTCTATTTTGGTTTCGATGGCTCGCTCTTCGTTTCCGTACGTTAATGCAAGTTGTGGAAATATGAATGAAGTCGCTCTATAAAAAAATGAATGACGTTCCTCTATAAAAAAATGAATGACGTTGCTCTGTAAAAAATGAATGACGTCGCTCTATATAAAAATGAATGACGTCGCTCTATATAAAAATGAATGACGTTGCTCTGTAAAAAATGAATGAAGTCGCTCTATGAAAAAATGAATGACGTCGCTCTTTATAAAAATGAATGACGTCGCTCTATATAAAAATGAATGACGTTGCTCTGTAAAAAATGAATGAAGTCGCTCTATAAAAAAATGAATGACGTTGCTCTGTAAAAAATGAATGACGTCGCTCTATATAAAAATGAATGACGTCGCTCTATATAAAAATGAATGACGTTGCTCTGTAAAAAATGAATGACGTCGCTCTATATAAAAATGAATGACGTTGCTCTGTAAAAATTGAATGACGTTGCTCTGTAAAAAATGAATGACGTTGCTCTGTAAAAAATGAATGACGTCGCTCTATATAAAAATGAATGACGTTGCTCTGTAAAAAATGAATGACGTCACTCTATATAAAAATGAATGACGTTGCTCTGTAAAAAATGAATGACGTCGCTCTATATAAAAATGAATGACGTTGCTCTGTAAAAAATGAATGACGTCGCTCTATATAAAAATGAATGACGTTGCTCTATAAAAAAATGAATGACGTCACTCTATAAAAAAATTAATGACGTTGCTCTGTAAAAAATGAATGACGTCGCTCTATATAAAAATGAATGACGTTGCTCTGTAAAAAATGAATGACGTTGCTCTGTAAAAAATGAATGACGTTGCTCTGTAAAAAATGAATGACGTCGCTCTATATAAAAATGAATGACGTTGCTCTGTAAAAAATGAATGACGTCACTCTATATAAAAATGAATGACGTTGCTCTGTAAAAAATGAATGACGTCGCTCTATATAAAAATGAATGACGTTGCTCTGTAAAAAATGAATGACGTCGCTCTATATAAAAATGAATGACGTTGCTCTGTAAAAAATGAATGACGTTGCTCTGTAAAAAATGAATGACGTCGCTCTATATAAAAATGAATGACGTTGCTCTGTAAAAAATGAATGACGTTGCGCTATAAAAAAATGAATGACGTTGCTCTGCAAATAATGAATGACGTTGCTCTGTAAAAAATGAATGACGTCGCTCTATATAAAAATGAATGACGTTGCTCTGTACAAAATGAATGACGTCGCTCTATATAAAAATGAATGACGTTGCTCTATAAAAAAATGAATGACGTCGCTCTATAAAAAAATTAATGACGTTGCTCTGTAAAAAATGAATGACGTCGCTCTATATAAAAATGAATGACGTTGCTCTGTAAAAAATGAATGACGTTGCTCTGTAAAAAATGAATGACGTCGCTCTATATAAAAATGAATGACGTTGCTCTATAAAAAAATGAATGACGTCGCTCTATAAAAAAATTAATGACGTTGCTCTGTAAAAAATGAATGACGTCGCTCTATATAAAAATGAATGACGTTGCTCTGTAAAAAATGAATGACGTTGCTCTGTAAAAAATGAATGACGTCGCTCTATATAAAAATGAATGACGTTGCTCTGTAAAAAATGAATGACGTTGCTCTGTAAAAAATGAATGACGTCGCTCTATATAAAAATGAATGACGTTGCTCTGTAAAAAATGAATGACGTCGCTCTATATAAAAATGAATGACGTCGCTCTATATAAAAATGAATGACGTTGCTCTGTAAAAAATGAATGAAGTCGCTCCATAAAAAAATGAATGACGTCGCTCTATAAAAAATGAATGACGTTGCTCTTTAAAAAATGAATGAAGTCGCTCTATAAAAAAATTAATGACGTCGCTCCATAAACAAATGAATGACGCCACTGTACAAAAAATGAATGACAATGATCGAATGTAATGAAAATGAATGAAAATGAATTCAATTCCAGGACCATGATAGATGAGAAAATATTGACACCCACACACATGCAAGTACTACGATAACCTGCAAATAAAAAGGATTAAGTGATATGCTCCAAGTTTCGGTTCCGAGACCTGCGGTCTAACTCGGTATAGTTCGATGATTTTCTTTTGGAATTTCCTTCGACGCCAGGAATTGTTACTCTATACAGCAAATCTACTCTGCAAAATGCGTTTTTAGAAATTCCATAATGTTACATGATACACGATGATAATTTTGGGCTAAAAATTTCTCCAACAAGTTGCGCCATAAAATTTTCCACGGAGAATAATTTTGGCGTATGACGTGCCGTTGCCGGTTATTAATGCCTATACTTTTGTCATACGATCACTTCAGTTTTGAAAACAAATTCCGCCAGACTCATATTTTCACAGCACAGCTGCACGGCGAGACGCGGAGCAGTGGAAAGGGTTGACACTACAAAAAAAAATCTCCTGTAGCGAAGACACAACTGCCACAAGAAGCTGTGCTAGCTGAGAAACTCTACAAGATAGACAAGAGCACTGCATGGCAGCAACAGCTGTCAACACGAGGCAACTGCATGGCAGCAACAGCTGTCAACACGAGGCAACTGCATGGCAGCAACAGCTGTCAACACGAGGCAACTGCATGGCAGCAACAGCTGTCAATACGAGGCAACTGCATGGCAGCAACAGCTGTCAACACGAGGCAACTGCATGGCAGCAACAGCTGTCAATACGAGGCAACTGCATGACAGCAACAGTTGTCAACACGAGGCAACTGCATGGCAGCAACAGCTGTCAACACGAGGCGACTGCATGGCAGCAACAGCTGTCAACACGAGGCAACTGCATGGCAGCAACAGCTGTCAATACGAGGCAACTGCATGGCAGCAACAGCTGTCAACACGAGGCAACTGCATGGCAGCAACAGCTGTCAACACGAGGCAACTGCATGGCAGCAAAAGTTGTCAACACGAGGCAACTGCATGGCAGCAACAGCTGTCAACACGAGGCAACTGCATGGCAGCAACAGTTGTCAACACGATGCAACTGCATGGCAGCAACAGTTGTCAACACGAGGCAACTGCATGGCAGCAACAGCTGTCAACGCAAGGCAACTGCAAGTATGCAACAGTTGTCAACACGAGGTAACTGCATGGATGCAACAGTTGTCAACACGAGGCAACTGCATGGATGCAACAGTTGTCAACACGTGGCAACTGCATGGCAGCAACAGCTGTCAACACAAAGCAACTGCATGGATGCAACAGTTGTCAACACGAGGCAACTGCATGGCAGCAACAGCTGTCAACGCAAGGCAACTGCAAGTATGCAACAGCTGTCAACACAAAGCAACTGCATGGCAGCAACAGTTGTCAACACGAGGCAACTGCATGGCAGCAACAGCTGTCAACGCAAGGCAACTGCAAGTATGCAACAGTTGTCAACACGAGGTAACTGCATGGATGCAACAGTTGTCAACACGAGGCAACTGCATGGATGCAACAGTTGTCAACACGTGGCGCAACTGCATGGCAGCAACAGCTGTCAACACAAAGCAACTGCATGGATGCAACAGTTGTCAACACGAGGCAACTGCATGGATGCAACAGTTGTCAACACGAGGCAACTGCATGGCAGTAATAGTTGTCAACACGAGGCAACTGCCCAACAGTTGTCAACACGAGGCAACTGCGCAACAGTTGCCAAGACGAAGGCAACTGCAGAGGCGCAACACAACGCCGCTAAAGCTGACCGAACGTTGCTGCAGTTCAAAGCGCATCGATAGCTCCACTTATGCCCGCCCGTAAATATTTCCAGCCGGCGTTTCCTCTGCACAGAAAATCTCTCGGAATCAAGACGCTCGTTCTCGAGGTTCAGCTTCATGCAAGTCTGACGTGCAAAGGGTTCCAGAATGTGGTGTGAGCTTCAATTGCTGCACTGAGTACAGCATTGAAGTACTGCTTCAGCGACTTGTGTGGTTCTTTGCAGTGTTTTAAATGTACAATTACACGATATATATATATATATACACACACACGCATAAATTTTTGTATTTACGTAAACATTTAGGAATCCCTAACCACAACAAGGGTTATCTCAGCAGAGCTAAGAGAAGAAGCCACTTCTAATGCAAAAAAGCTTAATTTAACTCTAGATAACGAGGTGCCTATTCACAACATGTAATCCCGAGCAGGATCCCCTGCGTATAGAAGCAACGAGATAGGAAGGAGGGAGAAGGAAAGACAAAGAAGAGATAAGGCATGAAAACAGAAAGAAACAAAGTGGGCACGAAAGATAAGGGGCCACTGGGCCTATCTATAGAGCTACTGTATCGAAACAGTATCCCCTCTGGGGCGCACCAGTTATTTTATCATCGGATATACTAACTCAACTAACCTAAGCCTAAAACCTATCCAATGCCCTCTGAAAAGGCAAATTAAGTTTATTTGACTACATTTTTACAACCTTGATTTAATGGTGATAGATTATTAGTTAGTTTAAGCCTCCCTATCCTCAAAAAATGAGATCCAAAGAGAGGAAGGAAGAAGGCACAAGGCACCATTTATTATATGGAGTTGAGGGAACGTGGAATCTATGCAGAAAGGGCATAGAAACAGTAAGATGAGAAAGAAGTTCATGAAACAAGATCAAAGTTGATGAAGAAAGTAGAAGGTGCTAAAAAAACAGGACAGCAGTGAACGGAAAAAAAGATGGTCCGTAACAAAACAAAAATCTATGTTATTTTAACAAAAAGAAAGCCTACCTAACTCTCAGCTCGGGCCCTCACATAGTCCCCCTGGGAGCGCTAATTCCCATAGATACAATATAGTTGTATCCCCCTGAGGGGCTTCATTTCATGAAAGTATTGTGATCAAGCTACGAGGAGCATAATTGAATACGGTTTTAGGGGACTCCGATAGTTGTTCGGATCTTATTGTTTAATGTCTTTCCTTCATCGTATTTCGCTTATTGCAAGATGAACGGGACACTTATAGTTATGACGTCAAAAAATGCTTATGTAACTATATTATATGTACTTCCCGAAATAATGTCACAAATTTATACCCCGGAGAGGACTTCAGGCAGTTGAAAATCAAAATGCACTGTCACCAAATTGAAACCTTTTGTCACTGTCGTTTGGGGGCAAAAACGACTGATAAACTTAAATTCCATAAGTTAACACCGCGTGAGCCAGGAACCGATCTCTTCTCAAATGTTCAGCGGTCTCCGATTCACAACTGCATTCCCTCTTCAGAAGGAGATAACATTAAAAACTTGAAAAGGAAGATTGAATAGTGTGGGGAAAACTATTTTCGCTCATTGTGTTCACACCTCATTACAGACATCGTACTTTAAATCACACCACAATGGAGCTTGCCACAAGAGCATCTCTCGTATGTCGGCACTTACAGCCAGGCCGACATACAACCCCCAACATCGGAGTTTGAAGCGCACAGTAACTTACGCAATAGCCTCGGCCCGAACAAAGAGCGCTTCAGAATATGATGCATGTTGCACTCCATAGCGCAGTCTAGGCCGGCTTCGCGACACAGCGAACGCCGGGCTCCCTAGACCTGCACAACAAGCCGACTATGATATGGGTCGGCCATGAATAGCGACGCTCTCGTGCGGCTTGGTGGTGAGTAGAAATACCTGAGCCTGAGAAGAAACAGCTCTAGTGGTGAGGAGAAATACCTCTGGTGGTGAGGAGAAATACCTCTGGTGGTGAGGAGAAATACCTCTGGTGGTGAGGAGAAATACCTCTGGTGGTGAGGAGAAATACCTCTGGTGGTGAGGAGAAATACCTCTGGTGGTGAGGAGAAATACCTCTGGTGGTGAGGAGAAATACCTCTGGTGGTGAGGAGAAATACCTCTGGTGGTGAGGAGAAATACCTCTGGTGGTGAGGAGAAATACCTCTGGTGGTGAGGAGAAATACCTCTGGTGGTGAGGAGAAATACCTCTGGTGGTGAGGAGAAAGACCTCTGGTGGTGAGGAGTAATACCTCTGGTGGTGAGGAGTAATACCTCTGGTGGTGAGGAGAAATACCTCTGGTGGTGAGATGAAATACCTCTGGCGGCGAGATGAAATACCTCTGGTGGTGAGATGAAATACCTCTGGTGGTGAGATGAAATAACTCTGGTGGTGAGATGAAATAACTCTGGTGGCGAGATGAAATACCTCTGGTGGTGAGATGAAATAACTCTGGTGGCGAGATGAAATAACTCTGGTGGTGAGATGAAATACCTCTGGTGGTGAGATGAAATAACTCTGGTGGCGAGATGAAATACCTCTGGTGGTGAGATGAAATACCTCTGGTGGCGAGATGAAATACCTCTGGTGGCGAGATGAAATACCTCTGGTGGTGAGATGAAATAACGCTGGTGGTGAGATGAAATAACGCTGGTGGTGAGATGAAATACCTCTGGTGGTGAGATGAAATACCTCTGGTGGTGAGATGAAATACCTCTGGTGGTGAGATGAAATAACTCTGGTCGCGAGATGAAATACCTCTGGTGGTGAGATGAAATAACTCTGGTGGCGAGATGAAATACCTCTGGTGGTGAGATGAAATACCTCTGGTGGCGAGATGAAATACCTCTGGTGGTGAGATGAAATACCTCTGGTGGTGAGATGAAATACCTCTGGTGGTGAGATGAAATAACTCTGGTCGCGAGATGAAATACCTCTGGTGGTGAGATGAAATAACTCTTGTGGCGAGATGAAATACCTCTGGTGGTGAGATGAAATACCTCTGGTGGCGAGATGAAATACCTCTGGTGGTGAGATGAAATACCTCTGGTGGTGAGATGAAATAACTCTGGTGGCGAGATGAAATAACTCTGGTGGCGAGATGAAATAACTCTGGTGGTGAGATGAAATACCTCTGGTGGTGAGATGAAATAACTCTGGTGGTGAGATGAAATAACTCTGGTGGTGAGATGAAATAACTCTGGTGGCGAGATGAAATAACTCTGGTGGTGAGATGAAATACCTCTGGTGGTGAGATGAAATACCTCTGGTGGTGAGATGAAATACCTCTGGTGGTGAGATGAAATAACTCTGGTGGTGAGATGAAATAACTCTGGTGGTGAGATGAAATAACTCTGGTGGTGAGATGAAATAACTCTGGTGGCGAGATGAAATACCTCTGGTGGCGAGATGAAATAACTCTGGTGGTGAGATGAAATAACTCTGGTGGTGAGATGAAATAACTCTGGTGGTGAGATGAAATAACTCTGGTGGTGAGATGAAATAACTCTGGTGGTGAGATGAAATACCTCTGGTGGTGAGATGAAATACCTCTGGTGGTGAGATGAAATAACTCTGGTGGTGAGATGAAATACCTCTGGTGGTGAGATGAAATAACTCTGGTGGTGAGATGAAATAACTCTGGTGGCGAGATGAAATAACTCTGGTGGTGAGATGAAATAACTCTGGTGGTGAGATGAAATACCTCTGGTGGTGAGATGAAATAACTCTGGTGGTGAGATGAAATAACTCTGGTGGCGAGATGAAATACCTCTGGTGGTGAGATGAAATACCTCTGGTGGTGAGATGAAATACCTCTGGTGGTGAGATGAAATAACTCTGGTGGTGAGATGAAATACCTCTGGTGGTGAGATGAAATACCTCTGGTGGTGAGATGAAATAACTCTGGTGGTGAGATGAAATAACTCTGGTGGCGAGATGAAATAACTCTGGTGGTGAGATGAAATAACTCTGGTGGTGAGATGAAATAACTCTGGTGGCGAGATGAAATAACTCTGGTGGCGAGATGAAAAAACTCTGGTGGTGAGATGAAATAACTCTGGTGGTGAGATGAAATACCTCTGGTGGTGAGATGAAATAACTCTGGTGGTGAGATGAAATAACTCTGGTGGTGAGATGAAATAACTCTGGTGGCGAGATGAAATACCTCTGGTGGTGAGATGAAATACCTCTGGTGGTGAGATGAAATACCTCTGGTGGTGAGATGAAATAACTCTGGTGGTGAGATGAAATACCTCTGGTGGTGAGATGAAATACCTCTGGTGGTGAGATGAAATACCTCTGGTGGTGAGATGAAATACCTCTGGTGGTGAGATGAAATAACTCTGGTGGTGAGATGAAATAACTCTGGTGGTGAGATGAAATACCTCTGGTGGTGAGATGAAATAACTCTGGTGGTGAGATGAAATACCTCTGGTGGCGAGATGAAATAACTCTGGTGGTGAGATGAAATACCTCTGGTGGCGAGATGAAATAACTCTGGTGGTGAGATGAAATAACTCTGGTGGTGAGATGAAATAACTCTGGTGGTGAGATGAAATATCTCTGGTGGTGAGATGAAATAACTCTGGTGGTGAGATGAAATACCTCTGGTGGTGAGATGAAATAACTCTGGTGGTGAGATGAAATAACTCTGGTGGTGAGATGAAATAACTCTGGTGGTGAGATGAAATAACTCTGGTGGTGAGATGAAATACCTCTGGTGGTGAGATGAAATAACTCTGGTGGCGAGATGAAATAACTCTGGTGGTGAGATGAAATACCTCTGGTGGTGAGATGAAATAACTCTGGTGGCGAGATGAAATAACTCTGGTGGTGAGATGAAATAACTCTGGTGGTGAGATGAAATAACTCTGGTGGCGAGATGAAATACCTCTGGTGGTGAGATGAAATACCTCTGGTGGTGAGATGAAATACCTCTGGTGGTGAGATGAAATACCTCTGGTGGTGAGATGAAATACCTCTGGTGGTGAGATGAAATAACTCTGGTGGTGAGATGAAATACCTCTGGTGGTGAGATGAAATACCTCTGGTGGTGAGATGAAATAACTCTGGTGGTGAGATGAAATAACTCTGGTGGTGAGATGAAATAACTCTGGTGGCGAGATGAAATACCTCTGGTGGTGAGATGAAATACCTCTGGTGGTGAGATGAAATACCTCTGGTGGTGAGATGAAATACCTCTGGTGGTGAGATGAAATAACTCTGGTGGTGAGATGAAATACCTCTGGTGGTGAGATGAAATACCTCTGGTGGTGAGATGAAATAACTCTGGTGGCGAGATGAAATACCTCTGGTGGCGAGATGAAATACCTCTGGTGGTGAGATGAAATACCTCTGGTGGTGAGATGAAATACCTCTGGTGGTGAGAAGAAATACCTCTGGTGGTGAGAAGAAATACCTATGGTGGTGAGAAAAAATACCGCTGGTGGTGAGAAGAAATACATCTCCCTTCGGCCCAACCGTTTCACTCACGAGAAGTCAGACAAATGGAATTATGAATTTCTAAATTGTGACACCACTTAGTCCAAAAAATTAATTTTACCGTGAACAGTCAGTGCAGACAACTGTTGTAACCAAATATTTAGTAGTGTATCCATTCAGCTAAATTCTGGATAGGGTCATTAAGATGAACAAAAGTGGTCTTATTCGAGACCACCTGTACATATAACGTAAGAAATATACATATAAAATTTAATGTAAAGGACAACACGCCTTCAACCACGCAAACACTGATGCATCTCCAGGTGACCTTTAGTTCGAGAATTCAATCCTTATGCAAAATTCATATATTCGAAACGAGGTGATCTTATTTCGGGATAAAATATGAGCGCTGAAATTCAAAGAGCTCGCGTCAGCCAAGATGAATGTCCTTCAAATACAAAGGATCTTTGGAGCCTTGCGTCTAGAACACAAAGTTGTATGATTATTGAACGAAGGCTTACGTCTAGAGCACTAAGTTCTGTGATTATTGAACGAAGGCTTACGTCTTAAGCACAAAGTTTTGTGATTATTGAACGAAAACACGTCTTAGCACAAAGTTCTGGGACTATTGAACGAAGGCTTACGTCTAGAACACAAAGTTCTGTGATTATTGAACGAAAACACGTCTTAGCACAAAGTTCTGTGATTATTGAACGAAGGCAGGAATGTGTCTCATTGTTTAAATTAATTTCTCTTGAAAAAACACTACCCGTTCGAAAACTGACATTCCGCGAGTCACTCAAATGCGATCCACTGCGAACACAACGGGGCCTAAATTTCCTGATCAAAGTTTAGCGGTTGCTGTTGAAAGCACGAACTTGCTATTACGCTAATAGTTATCAAACTGTCGAGGATTTTTCTTAAATAAATGAGAACGTCAGAGGTCGGTTTGACATACTGAAAATGTCGACGTATCTTACTTAAGCAAAAAAATAATAACTTACTTAGAAGTTCTCATTTCCTCATACTGATGCTCCTCCAGGACGTCTTTTTTAGTCATCAACTCGATGTGGAATCTGCGGCGTCAGCAGTTCGCTTGACTGGAGGAGGTTCGATCGCCTCTCTTTCTTGACGAGTCGCAAAACATATTTGCTGACGCCTTCATTTTCAGTCGTTAGAAAAGAGAGACAAAAGTGGTTCTCACTGAATAGTCTCGGCCGTAATTCCCGGATGATTGGAGCAACGCAAATATGCTCTCAAATATCCATCTAGCACGGCGTGATACTGCGACGCCGTCGCAGAACACTCAATTTGACTCAGGTGATTCTGAAGTCAAGGAATTACGTAAATTGGGGTACTTTTTATCAAGGAACTAAGGTCCTTGACACTTCTAAATGATATCGATACAGTTTACCACGTGATGCAAAACCTACTGAAGGTTCTTCAACTCCTGAAAATGATTGGTAAGAGTGTACTTCATGAAGAACGAGAATTATAAACTTGCAACACTCAACAAACCATACGTCTCTTTTCTGAACACAGCATCAATTTAGAACATTTCATAAAACGGAGGGCTGCTAAAATACTTCTAAAAACGGTCACCAAGCCTCAGAAACTGCGGGTTAAACGTATCAGAACTTGACAGAATAGCCTTCATTTTGGACCATTCTTGGCCTCGTCCAGGAGGGCTTCCGCTCAAGCCGTGGCTGGCATCCTTATTTTTCGTGCGCGCTCGCAGCTAATGGAATTAGAGCGCAGGCGTCTCATACATCGAATTACAAAAATGCTTCACGGGTCACGGCGGCCCAAGATACACAGAAGCTGGAAAGTTATAACGGCATCCTAGAGTGTCGCAGGGCAGCAGTTCAATTTAATATAGCCGAAAATTGAAGTGTGGCCTTTTAGAAAAAATCTTGGGAAATAATTGAACAATTATTATTTTTATTATTATTATTATTATTATATAAGAAAGTTTTAGCCTCCCTTAACTGCACGACAAAGATGTTCTAAGAGAGGAAGGAGGAAGGCACCATTTAGTACGGAGTTGAGGGTGCACAGGAAGCTAAGAAAGAAGTTCATGAAACAAGAAAAAGTTGAAGAAGAAAGTAGTAGGTGGTAAAAAACAGGACAGCAGTGAACCGAAAAAGGTGGTCCGTAACAAAACAAAAACCTATTCTATTTCAACAAAAGGAAGCCTACCTAACCTTTAGCTCAGGCCCTCACATAGTCCCCCTGGGAGCGCTAATTCCAATAGATACAATACCTGTATCCCCCTGAGGGGAATAATTGAACAAATGAAATGAATAAAAACGCTTTGCTAAAGATGTGTCGAACGTATGTTTTTGCCTAGCTAGAGCATGCTGTGCTGTGGAGTATTCAGCATCTCAGCTGCCAAGAACAGCGCCGTCCCCTGCATGACAGACAAAAATAGAACAATTTTAGCAGCGAGTGTGATAGATTGATGAATTTCGTTTCAAAATATCAAGGGAATAAATTACTATTAATTACTATAAATTACAAAATTACTTTAAATCACTAAACAAGCTAACAAAAACCAATTGGATGCGACGTGTGATACCTGTTTCACATTCAAATTGTTAAATTTAGATCGGCGGTAGTAAAGCAGTTGAGCAGAAATGTGCCCCGTTCTTCAAGGTAATTACTCTAGAAAAAACACTACTCGTTTGAAAATTGACATTCCTAGAGTCACTCAAATGTGATCAAAATCAGTACAATTAAAATGATATTCAAACAAGGCACTGTTCTATTATTTCAAGTTCTATTCTATTCTAATTTTTGAAATCTACAGCTCTCACTAGAAACTTTGTTTTACAACTGTGATAAATGCTTTTGGAAAACAGCTTTTGTGCTCCTAGTCTCCATGCGAATACGTGAGTCAAATTCATGGTAGTACTTGAACTTTTGAGAAATTAAACTTTACCTAGAAGCTCTTTTATTAGTTGGGGAATTTTCACGGATGCTGAAGTGATAATTATAACATGACGTGAAGTTTTCTTCTGGAATAAATGCCTATATAAACCGTGAAGTCAAAATATTTAAATTGTCCTATGGACAAAATGTATTGGATTTTGAAGTTGAGAAATTTCCGCTACCTATTTAACATCGCGTATCAGCTATTTGTGTCATGGAGATAGTAAGTTAACCTCAAACGGGAGAAAATTCGCCGCACAGAAATGAATGTAAGCCAAATTATTGTTTGATTGCTTGAATTCGGGTGCATGTGTACGTATGACTTCGAAAGTTGAAGAAAATTCATTTTTTTAATACTTATACACAGCTATTTTTCGATGTATGTATATTTTCATTAGTTTTTAATAGGTCTCACAATTTGTTCATCATCGTTCTTGTTCTTTGTTTTACAGCACTGAGGATGAAATTAGAAGTTCCGAAAAGTTTGCTTTCAAAATAATGTTCCCTTTTACACAGGTTCTTCTTTTCATTTTACATATTAGATTTCCAAAAATTGCCCCTTTAATTCTATATACAATGAAATCAATAATCATTCTGGTGATTTCGCATGGAGGCGGAATATTGTATTTGAAAGCAATAATCGTAATTTTATGAGACAGCTACGACACGTAATAGCACATTCTCCGAAAATACGAGACGCAAACGAGACACAATAAACAAAGTTGCGCGCCCCGCCGACTCTGCGCGCCCCGCCGACTCTGCGCGCCCCGCCGACTCTGCGCGCCCCGCCGACTCTGCGCGCCCCGCCGACTCTGCGCGCCCCGCCGACTCTGCGCGCCCCGCCGACTCTGCGCGCCCCGCCGACTCTGCGCGCCCCGCCGACTCTGCGCGCCCCGCCGACTCTGCGCGCCCCGCCGACTCTGCGCGCCCCGCCGACTCTGCGCGCCCCGCCGACTCTGCGCGCCCCGCCGACTCTGCGCGCCCCGCCGACTCTGCGCGCCCCGCCGACTCTGCGCGCCCCGCCGACTCTGCGCGCCCCGCCGACTCTGCGCGCCCCGCCGACTCTGCGCGCCCCGCCGACTCTGCGCACCCCACCGACTCTGAGCGCCCCGCCGACTCTGAGCGCCCCGCCGACTCTGAGCGCCCCGCCGACTCTGAGCGCCCCGCCGACTCTGCGCGCCCCGCCGACTCTGCGCGCCCCGCCGACTCTGCGCGCCCCGCCGACTCTGAGCGCCCCGCCGACTCTGAGCGCCCCGCCGACTCTGCGCGCCCCGCCGACTCTGAGCGCCCCGCCGACTCTGAGCGCCCCGCCGACTCTGAGCGCCCCGCCGACTCTGAGCGCCCCGCCGACTCTGAGCGCCCCGCCGACTCTGAGCGCCCCGCAGACTCTGAGCGCCCCGCAGACTCTGAGCGCCCCGCCGACTCTGAGCGCCCCGCTGACTCTGAGCGCCCCGCCGACTCTGAGCGCCCCGCCGACTCTGAGCGCCCCGCTGACTCTGAGCGCCCCGCCGACTCTGAGCGCCCCGCCGACTCTGAGCGCCCCGACGACTCTGAGCTCCCCGACGACTCTGAGCACCCCGACGACTCTGAGCACCCCGACGACTCTGAGCGCCCCGACGACTCTGAGCGCCCCGACGACTCTGAGCGCCCCGACGACTCTGCGCCCCCGTGGACTCAATAAGCTCTGTTCTGTTTTCAAAGTTCCGTGCTCTCCACTTGCAGCGAACTTTACAACGTATTCCGTGAGATTCTCAAAACGAACTCAATTTCAAGCCAACAGGAGAGTTTTCTTTCATTTTTATTCTGCTTTGGGCTAATCTGCTGACAGGTCTGATGTGAAATTCTAAAATCGCACGGAATAATATCGAACCCACATTCTTACATTTTCTGAGATAGATTACATTGCGTTATCAACGTGTTGAATTTTGTGGGCGGCAGCCAAGTTCCACCGTGTAGGTTCCAAAAACAATACAGAATTTTAGCTTCCCTAACCTTCTCACAAGAAGGAAGGAAGGTATCACGAAGGAAGGAAGGTACCACGAAGGAAGGAAGGAGGAAGGCAACATTTAATATGCAATCAAGAGTACTAGGAATCTATGCACAAGGTGTATCCTTACACCATGTGCGTAAAAATAGCGAGAATGAGAAAAGTTTAAAGAACACAATACATATCAAAAAGAAGGTAACAGGTACTGAAAAAATATAGCAGTGAAGCGAGAAAAGATGGTCAGCGATAAAATGAAAAGCTCGTTTCATTTGGGTAAAGGAAAAACTAAGCTGAAGTATATCTCGGGACCTCACACTATCTCCCAGGGAAGTTGGACAAAAAACTTGATTTAATTGAGACAAAAGAACTCAGTTCATAAGCGACGCACAAAAGTTAACATTAGTAAAATATTACAAGCCAATAATAACTTGAGGAAAAGTTAACTTCAGTTGCCGAAAATTTTGTACTCGAAAAAACTACAGTACAACTTGACGAGAAACACATTCAAGATTCTGCCAAATCTACAAGACCTAGATCCTACCAAATCAAAACAAATCTAATTTGTGGATGGACTCGTGTAAAGACCTAGATTCTACCAAAGTACAACAGTGCACGCAAATTTAGGTTTAATATCATCACATCTACCGTCTAGCACACGAACGCCGTTCACAATTTTCTTTTTTAAGTACTCCCACTTTTCGTTCGCGTGGATATATTGAAGGCAGGATATTTTAAGGTAGAGGTAGAAGATAGAGTTTTATGGTAAAAGTAGAATGATATTGAAGGTAGGGTGATCCAAATAAGTAGAGTCTTATGGTAGAGGTAGATTGCCACTGAAGATAAAGTGAAACAAATAAGTTATAGATACATCCTGCACTGCAATCAGAAGACGGCGTCTCGTCCTGCAGCATCAGCAAGCACACGTCACACAGCGCTAGGACACTAATCTTAAACCATTTCTAGGATCTTCACGAAAATAAGAGAACACGGGAAGTTGCTGCAATGTATATTTCAAGACCAGACATATGCTCGAGCTTTGCCCCAAGAGGGCACGATAAGCGCTTCCTGGAGACGGCGACAGCGCGAAATGTCCCTCCCTTGTAATTCGGTGATCAGGGGGGTGGACCTATTGCTTGCAGCCCTCATGCACAATGTACCCTTCCCCCCCACCACACACGTACAATGCAACCCCTCCTCAGATACACACACACAATGCAAGCCCACGCACACACAAGGCAACTCCTCCCCACACACAAACACATACACGCAATTCAGGCCCCACACACAATGCAACTCCACACACACACAATGCAGGCCCCACACACACACACAATGCAGGCCCCACACACACACACAATGCAGGCCCCACACACACACACAATGCAGGCCCCACACACACACACACACACACACACACACACACAATGCAGACCCCCCACACACACCACACACACACACACACACACACACACACACACACACACACAATGCAGGCCCCACACATACACACACAATGCAGGCCACACACACACACACACAATGCAGGCCCCCCCCCCCCCACACACACACACAATGTAGGCTCCTGAGGTTCCTGAGGTATAGTTAGGAGCACAGCTCCAGGCCACGATGAGTCGCCGCCTCACGACGCCGTCAACCTCCCCGCAGCGACGAAGCCCCAGGTCCCCAGCAAAGGGAGCCAGCAGCTCCACCACAGCCGAGGCAGGCCACGGCGCCTCTAGAACAAGCGGCGTCAGCCCTCCTTAGGGGCGGCATGGTTAGGGAGCGGCCGCTCTCATATATGCCAGCTGCTGCAGGGTACTATTACCCTCAGCAGGCTGGTAATAATGGGGCAAGGGAGGCTTGTCCGGGATCGTCCTCAAAAATTCATCGAGTCTCCCCTTGAACGACTCTAGTGTCCCCTCAAGCTCCCTGGTACCAGCCGGAAGACAGTTGAAAAGACGAGGTCCCATAACAGAGAACGCGTTTTCATGCCTCGTCCTGATGCTCGCTAGCGCCCTGCTGCTAAATACTGGGATGTTACAAGTTTTCCCTCGCCGAATGTGCCGCTGGGCTGTTAGTCGCATCGCCTGGTCCCTGAAGTTCGGAGCCAAGCCATTCAGAACCTTCCAGGTATATATGATCATGTACCTTTCACGGCGACGCTGTAATGAAAACAGGGACAGGTGTGATAGCCGTTTCCAGTAGTCAAATGACTGCATTCCGTCGATCCTTGCAGTGAAGGTCCTCTGTACACCCTCCAACTTCTGTACTTCGCCAACAGTGATCGGGCTCCAGAGCTGGCAACAGTACTCTGTCAATGGGAGGACTAACGATTTGAACAATTTCAGCATTAGTGGGGCTTCCCTTGTCTTAAAGGTTCTCAGGATCCATCCAATCTGGCGTCTGCACCTAAGCACCACCTGGTTAATGTGCTCTCCGAAGCCACCGTCATCCGAGATTACGACCCCCAGATCCCTGACCGAAGACTTGCGGTCGATCGCAGAACCACCAGTGGGGCTGTACGCATAGGAGGCGTCAGTGTGCAAACCGTATCGCACCAACTCAAATTTATTTTCATTGAAGGTCATATTGTTTCGCGTTGCCCACTCGCAAATCTTCTGGAGGTCACTCTGTAGAGCCTCACAGTCCTCTACCGTAGCAATAATTTTCAAGACCCTGGTGTCGTCAGCGAAGGATGAGGCCCGAGAGTGCAACAGATTGACATCGTTATCTGAAATGTGGATCAGGAAAAGGAGTGGACCCAAAATGGATCTCTGAGGCACACCACTCACCACCACCGACTCTGTCGAGCGGCTCCCGTCCACTGAGACAACTTGTTTCCTGTTTGTTAGGAAGCTATAAATCCATTCAAGGAGCCTATCACTAATTCCAAAAAGACAGAGCTTCCCAAGTAGCACGCCATAATCTACTTTATCGAAGGCCTTAGCGAAGTCCAGATACACCACGTCTACAGCGAGCCCAGAGCCAAGCGCCTCCGTAACCTGCCGCTGATGCTCCAATAGTTGTGAGAGGCACGACCGTCCCCGTCTGAAGCCGTGCTGATTGTCGTTCAGTAGGTCATTGCTCTCGAGGTACGTAACTAGTCGTTTAACTACGATCTTCTCAAAAATTTCAATTACATGGGTTGTTAGGGCGATCGGACGGTAATTAGCAGGGAAATGCTTCACGCCCCCCTTGTGCACCGGAATAATTACTCCCAATTTGAGAGGAGCAGGCACACATCCTTTATCCATTGATGATCTCCACAGTGCATGTATAGGAGCCTTCAATTCCTCGCAACAGTTTTTTAAGAGGATCGAAGGAATCCCGTCCGGACCCGCTGCGGATGTGGACGGCAGCTCCCTTATGCATGTCACCAGCTCGTTCTCGCCGAACCGAACATCGTCCAGAAGGGAGGGCCTGTCTTCTTCGAGTAGTCCTTGCAGGAGACCTAAAGTGTCCGAGTCTCTCGGCCTACTGAAGACTGACTCGAACTGCTTCTGCAGCACCTCATGCAGCTTTGGTCAAAGAGTCACCAACGAGCTCGTCCCCAGCATAGAAAGGGCCAATCTGAAACTTGGTCTTTGACTTGCTCCGTGCGTACCCATAGAAATACTTCGGGTTATTGCGGATTGCTTCAATCGCCCGTCTCTCCCTAGTCGCAGTTTCAAGCTCATGCGACTGTATCAGCTGGTGCTCGATCAGCTCTGCCCTGCTCAGTAGTTTCATTCTAATGGCCGAGCTGACAGCCCCGAGCAGCTGCCTACGTATACGTGCTTTCTTCCACATTAAGATCTTACGATCTCTTGGAATTGACGCCTGACGAACTGCTGTCTTCGGCGGGGAGCATTTTGAACACACCTCTGTCAGGACACCACAGAGATCTTCATACATGTTCAAGGGAAGCATGCCCTCGCTTCTCGAAGCCCAGTCGATTCTTGCAAGCTCCTCCCTTATACTGCACCAGTCGGTTCGAGAGCTCATGAAGTTGAGTGAACCCAAGATACTCCCACAGTTCAGCTCAGCATTGGACTGTTGGTTGGCCCATCCAATATCAGCTTTAACTATTATCAGTCTGTGGTCCGACAACGTTGTGTCTTCCATAACCACGTCCCTCACCAGTTCACCATGGTTGGAACAGACTAGGTCTAATAAGCTATCCAGCCTAGTTGGGCAGTTCACCGATTGTTCAAGCGCGAACTTGTCCATGAACTCGAGAAGAGATTTGGCCTGTAATCGGTCCTCTCGAGAGCCACCGTAGATAGATAAAGAGCCACACACACACAATACAGGCCGCACACACACAATGCAGGCCCCACACACACACAATACAGGCCCCACACACACACAATACAGGCCCCCCACACACACAATACAGGCCCCACACACACACAATACAGGCCCCACACACACAATGCAGGCCCCACACACACACAATGCAGGCCCCCCCCCACACACACACACAATGCAGGCCCCCCCCCACACACACACACACAATGCAGGCCCCACACACACGCACACACACAATACAGGCCCCACACACACAATACAGGCCCCACACACACAATACAGGCCCCACACACACAATACAGGCCCCACACACACACAATACAGGCCCCACACACACAATACAGGCCCCACACACACACAATACAGGCCCCACACACACACAATACAGGCCCCCCCACACACACAATACAGGCCCCACACACACAATACAGCCCCACACACACAATACAGGCCCCACACACACAATGCAACTCCCCATACACACAATACAGGCCCCACACACACAATACAGGCCCCACACACACAATGCAACTCCCCATACACACAATACAGGCCCCACACACACAATACAGACCCCACACACACAATGCAACTCCCCATACACACAATACAGGCCCCACATACACAATACAGGCCCCACACACACAATACAGGCCCCACACACACAATACAGGCCCCACACACACACAATACAGGCCCCACACACACACAATACAGGCCCCCCCACACACACAATACAGGCCCCACACACACAATACAGCCCCACACACACAATACAGGCCCCACACACACAATGCAACTCCCCATACACACAATACAGGCCCCACACACACAATACAGGCCCCACACACACAATGCAACTCCCCATACACACAATACAGGCCCCACACACACAATACAGACCCCACACACACAATGCAACTCCCCATACACACAATACAGGCCCCACATACACAATACAGGCCCCACACACACAATACAGGCCCCACACACACAATACAGGCCACATGCACACAATACCACCCCCACACACACAATACAGGCCCCACACACACAATACAACTCCCCGCACACACAATACAGGCCCCACTCACACAATACAGGCCCCGCATACACAATACAGGCCACATACGCACAATACCATCCACACACACACAATACAGGCCCCACACACACAATGCAACCCCTACACGAGGAATGTCTTTGGACTCCAAATGCCCCACACCCACACAATGCTACGATCCTATTGCCACACAGGTCCAGTCCGATCCTATTCCTGCTGAGGTTTTCAAAAACACGTCTGCATTTTCGATGTTCGGTGCAGCGTACATTATCTGCACGTTTTAATCCGAGGCTTAGAATGAACCGCTCATCCAGCAACAAAAAACAAGGCATTTTCACGCGCACTACAACAAATGACTTCAATGCTTGCCCCTTTGGGCAGACGTCAGGCTTTCGCACCTGTGCAACGCTCCGATACCGCGGCAGATTAGGCAGATAATTTCTCACAAAAAATTATATTATGTGAGAATTTAAAAGCTTATGAAGAGAATATTTCTGTCCGGAATTTTTATGATTTTTAACTCCCTACTCGCACAGAAGCTAAGAATGTTATTTGCGCAAGGTTGTCTCTAAATGAAATTTTGAACATTAAATCGAAGTGTGATGGAAATTCCATTCGGATCTGATTTAGAGCTGATCTACGAAAGCCAGTTCTTAGAGCTTAATAAAATAATTTTTTGTAGCGTATTCATTGGAGTGGAGGACGACAGAAATTAGTTCTGTGGCTATCAGAAATAACTCCTTTGTGTTTATTGGCTCGATAAAATCAAAGATCCGAAGTTCAAATGAGAAAACTATCACAATAAAAAATTTGACTGTCTACGTAGAGAGCGGAATACGTTAAAATAAAAATAAAAAAAGCTCGCTCTTCATGAAAACAAAAAAAATTCAATACGATATGAGCACTCAGAGCTGATTGTCCAGGATAATTGTAAATTAAAACGCGCCCTCATAGAGAGGATGAAAATATTGTATCAACAAGCCTTTGAACCTACACTTCACAACGAAATTTGTCTGCTAAATAGACCTTTACACTTAGATTGAACGTGAAAAATTTCATGGAATTAAACAAGGAAGTTCAACATGCATTCACGACGACGAGCACTTCAAACTGATGCCTAGCTTTGCGAAATTGAAGTCTCAAGGTTGTGCCGTCGAAGAAGGCAAACATCATCAGCATATTCTGGCTCGTCACCGCCGTCTTTCCAGCGTTTTCTCACGACAAACACGCCGGGCTCTGGGGTGTCTCAAAGAAATCGAATTGATTCCATTCTGGAGCAGGTTCACGATTCCAGCCATCGAACTGGCCGTTTTAGCGCGTTTCCCTCGGACAAGGTGAGAACTAGAAAACTGTTGTGATGGAACACTAGAAAACTGCTGTAATGGAAAACTAGAAAATTACTGTGATGGAAAACTAGAAAATTACGGTGATGGAAAACTAGAAAATTACGGTGATGGAAAACTAGAAAATTACGGTAATGGAAAACTAGAAAACTGCTGTGATGGAAAACTAGAAAACTGCTGTGATGGAAAACTAGAAAACTGCTGTGATGGAAAACTAGAAAACTGCTGTGATGGAAAACTAGAAAACTGCTGTGATGGAAAACTAGAAAACTGCTGTGATGGAAAACTAGAAAACTGCTGTGATGGAAAACTAGAAAATTACTGTGATGGAAAACTAGAAAATTACTGTGATGGAAAACTAGAAAATTACTGTGATGGAAAACTAGAAAATTACTGTGATGGAGAAATAGAAAATTACTGTGATGAAAAACTAGAAAATTACTGCGATGGAAAACTAGAAAATTACTGTGATGGAAAACTAGAAAATTTCTATGATAGAAAACTAAAAAATTACTGTGATGGAAAACTAGAAAATTACTGTGATGGAAAACTAGTAAATTACTATGATGGAAAACTAGTAAATTACTATGATGGAAAACTAGAAAATTTCTATGATGGACAACTAGAAAATTACAATGATGCAAAACTAAAAAGTTACAATGATCGAAAACTAGAAAACTAATATGTTGAAAACCAGAAAATTACTACGATTGGCAACTAGAAAACTATCTTGATGGTACAGGGTCGTGCAAAAATCACTTCAGCATTTCAGACACTTTACGCGACACCTAATACAGCTATAAAAATGCGTTACACACAAAATGGAAGAGAAAAATCTTCATGTTTCACCATGTATCGATGATACTGATTTGCAAAATGTTCAAAATGGTGAAGAAACTTTTGCGCTACCCAGAATCGTGTATATATTGGTATTTTTAATTTAACACGTTAGTTGCGATGGGTTAAACCGAAGTTCAATATTCAACTTGAATTTAAAGTCAAAAGTGATAAGCAAATTTGTAAATATCAAACATCAACTGGGCCTGTTAAATACCACTAATTTAGAAAGGTTGTTAGAATTTTTCGAAACGACCTATCGATGGGTCGTTTCGCAGCAGGAAAAACCTAAGCACGACCCACCGGTGGGTCGTGTCGCAGTCAACGTGTTAAGCAGGTATAAAGACTAACTCTAACTCTGATACAATGTTACGCGAAGTGATTTAAGCACCATTGTTTTTTTTTTAATATATTCTTGATATTTCAAAGCCATGAAATATTCTTTCACTTGCAAAACCTGAACCAAGGTCCTCAAAGTCTTGTGTAAAATGCAATGCAGTGAGTACAAGCTATCAGAATTCTGGTCTCTAAGTGGAAGTTGTGACTTATCATGAGTGCCTCGTCCTAACTCAGTTGAAGTAGGAACCCCAAATACTTTCAGAGTCAGGATCATATCAACGTAAGCTAGTTACAATAATTTTAAGAGTCCTAGTCGGCACATTGTCATTGTCATAGATGCACCATCGTTACTTAAGTGAAGCCCAAGAATTTGAACAGAGCTTACACCAAAGTTCACATAATCTCAATAGTAATTTGCACGTAAAATGAAGATATATTGAAGAATCTCTTCGTAAAATCGAAATATCTCAAGTGAAAACTACTGTGAAAAATAGATATATTTTAAACAACTAACTATGTTTAAATTCCAACAATGTAAGAATTTAATAGTTCTAACAACGAGTCCAAACCCTTAGTATACTCTTCATTCAAAGTTGCTAGCTACTCCGTCTGAATATTCGAAATTGGCAGAGCCTCGGCAAAACATGCGCGTCTAAAAGCGGTCATTCGTAATGCATAGGATTTGTTGGGCGAAGAATTAAAACTTGCGCCAGACTCCACATTCATATGCCGAAGCATCACGCTCCCTAACTTTGGAGATGGAAGCTCGAGCAAATAAAACCAAGTCTAGCTGAAGTTCCGAGCTGATGGCAGAATCGTCAAAAAATTAATGTATTGGGAATTAGAAGGCTGAGAGATAGAAGTACGTAGTGCCTTGGGAGAATTAACTTTTTTGAAGGCCTGACATTGATTAACGAACCAAGCACGTGTGGTGGAGTACTGATAACCACCGTACCAGAGTGGGCCACAGCCCCACCCACGTGTGGTGGAGTACTGATAACCACCGTACCAGAGTGGGCCACAGCCCCACCCACGTGTGTTGGAGTACTGATAACCACCGTACCAGAGTGGGCCACAGCCCCACCCACGTGTGGTGGAGTACTGATAACCACCTCACCAGAGTGGTCCGAAGCCACATCAGTGTACACATACTGAGACGGTTCCCATGTTACAGCCTTCGAAAAATATCAGTTATTTTATAGCCTAGATTCCTTAATTCGTAACTGGCTTTGCAGTGTTTAGAAACTTACTGAGCTCATTCTTATTTGTTTCTGGGATTTTAAAAAAATTAATTCTCTGAAAACTTGACGAAAATTACGTCTTCCCAATAATACATTCTTTTGCAACCGTATTTTGCTAATTTAGACGATTCCCTACTCGTAATTCGCATTATGGAATGCGTAATTCCACATAATGGAATGCGTGAATACACTCGATCATTCACTGAGCGTAAACAAGATACGAAGCTTTTTTTTGAGACTCAGGGCTGGAGGTCTTCCAGAGCAAAAAAGAGCAGCATCCATCTTGCGCTGTTGACGGCCAACACTTTCAGGAGCAAATCGTACCACGCAAGTGCAGGCTTAGACCAAGTTTCAAGACCAAAAACATCGCACCACCTGAAGCAAATATATTTTTCAACATAGCGTTGACTAACGTTGATTTTGATTATAAAAGAACCCTGTATTGAAGCAAATCAATTTTTTTTAACTTGATTAAGCGGTTAAATATGCAGATATACTTCTCCAAAACCTTAGACGAGTTACTAAGAAAAGTTCTGTAATGATTTTCCGAGATCACAATCTGAAATTTCCTGTTGACATTATAAAATTTGTTTACGACCATTTTCTCAATTTAAAATTAGACTACAAATTCCAAGACACTACAATTTAGTAAGTAGTAGTATAAGTAACAAATTCCAAGCTCCTTTTGAAATGTAGTAAGTTTAATAGCGAACAAAACTGCCTCTGATAACTTTTAGTCGGACCAACTTCCCCTAAGGACAAAGTTGGCTGTAAGTAAAGATCAACTTCAATAAAATTATTGCAGTAAAAAGCGTAGAAATGAAGAAGAAATTGCTCATTTTAGAACGAAAGAAAGAGGATTGGAATTATTTAGCGAGCCGAAGCAAGAACCGTAGCAGTGCTGCCGCTAATTAATCCCCTTGTATTCGAAAATTTATCGGTTTACTCCCACAAAAAAAAACAATAAAGCATCGCGCTATGGAGCAAGAAATAAAGCTGGAAAATTTAACTTATAATACTGAGATTATTATATATTATATAAGAAAGTTTTAGCCTCCCTTAACCACGACAAAGATGTTCCAAGAGAGGAAAGAGGAAGGCATCATTTAGTATGGAGTTGAGGGAACGCGGAATCTATGCACAAGGTGCACAGAAACAGTAAGCTAGGAAAGAAGTTCATGAAACAAGAAAAAAGTTGAAGAAGAAAGTAGTAGGTGCTGAAAAACAGGACAGCAGTGAACCGAAAAAAGATGGTCCGTAACAAAACAAAAACCTATTTTATTACAACAAAAAGGAAGCCTACCTAACCTTTAGCTCGGGCCAACACATGGTTCCCCTGGGAGCGCTAATTCCCATAGATACAATAGTTGTATCCCCCTGAGGGGTTCTAATACTGAGATAGCTTCAATGTTAAAATAGAATTTTACTGACAATACAATAGCTTCAACGTTAAAATTAGCGTCTAACGATAGAACAACGAATCGAATTGGAGAGTTTGGTTTCAATGCTAAGATAACTTCAAGGTTGAAAAATTCAAGGACAGTTCCTTTTTCATTATAGCTTCCGTCACCGTATACTTTTTTTTATTTAATACACTCTACTTATTCCCTACCCACCACAAACAAATCGCTTTAGTATAGCAATATAATAACTTCAATGTTGAAAAATTTATGGACAGTTCGTTTCCCATTTCAAAACTCATTGCCGTATATTTTCTTAATACATCTTACTTATGCCCCGTATATTTCTTTCTTTAATGCACCCTACTTACGGCCTACCCAGCACAAACCAGTAGCTTCAGTAGCAATGCAAGAGACGAACGCTTCATGAGTTTCTCTTGGCCCGCGAATGCACGGGACTCTTAAAGAAGCCCCAACAGGAACATGAAGATTAACTGCATCGATCCAAAAGCGCTCGCGGCGACGCCACTAGGGTTCGTAGAACACAAATAAACTCCTCTGAAATTTAAAAGCGAAGAACTTTCAAAGGAAACAGGTGTTGCTTATGAAAAAACAGTTCAAGAGATGAATTCTATTATATTAGCTGTAAACATTTTTCTGATGGATTTCCTGCACACGTAGTTTTGATCATAATGTTTCTTCGAACTGATCACTGTGTGGTTGGTCTCCGAAACGCTTCTGGAACAAAATAGCTAACTTCTTCAGCATTTGTTTCGTTTTTATTTTCTTCTTTTATTTTGACTTAAGTAAAATAACTACCTGTTCATAAGTATAAAACACGAGCGGTAGAATGTAGCCCTTACACATGAAAAGAAAAACTAAAATCCTCGCAGCACTCATTTAGCTTGAGGCAGTACGAATATGAATTCTAGAATATTTCTTCGGAGCTCCCCAGCAAAAGATCAGCGTAAAGTTTTTACACTCGGTGATCGTCATCCCTGGGATGTCTTGTAACACGTTTCCTGCAAAGGGACCCACCGGTGGTCACTGAGGGGATTTTTCATATAATGCTTCTGACTGGTCTGCAGTCCCTAACTCAATTTCTACAAATACTTAATGAAACCTGAATGAAGGCACGATCAAGTTAATGTTTGCGATTTTCAAAGTTGCTTACTACAGTAGACTTCAAATTTGAGTTCAACATTGAACTTCAGTTAACGTATCGCAGATAAAACGTTCACTGCAGCACGACGCACAGTTTATCACTGAGGTGATTTTCATATCACGGAAAAGAGTGATCACGAACGTAATTTCCATGTGTACTTAAGTAAAACTAAATGAAGGCACGGTCCATTTAACAATGGTCTTTTTAAATATTGCATGGTGAAACTGACTAAAATTGACTAGCACGCATGCAGCACTGAAAGGGTTAACGTCATTTCTCTGATTGATATGGAATCATTGAGACGAAATTTAACTCATTTATGCTGCTCTATTTCCGATAAATAATAACACCTGAAGACCGTGCTGATCACTGCTGGCTGTAAAGTCTTCCTCTCTGTAGAATGAACTCACCTCTCCCTGCAAATGACCGACAATAAAATTAATAAAATGAGCTGTTCATGCAATATAGAGTTTAAACAAACGTTTCAAGCCTCAATAAAAGAGTTGACATACAAATCGACCTCTGAACTAGAATTACAGAGAAATAATCTGATTGCGCTTTGGTGTAAGCTGTTGATCTTGTGGCAGCGTCAACTTGGCATCGTTCTGACGCCCTTATTGCATTGCTTCTGTTTATTATTATTTTATTTATGTATTCCTTATTGCATGGCTTCGGCGTTCCTATTAACACGGCGGTGTTCCAATTAGAGCTTGTTGCGACTCGTTCGAAGAGTGTGCGCAGTTAACGCTACTTTTTTCTATGAGGTAACAATACAGCTCGTCTTTTGAAATGAAGCTGCACGTCGGAATAATTCGGACATTTTAAAACTTCGGCCGCAACTGGTTAAAATAAGTTCACTATCACACTCAAATTAAGAGGCAATTAAAGAAAGCAATTTCGAAAATAGCATACATTAAATGAACGACTTCATTAAGCTTTGAGTATTGGTGAAAATTGAGTGCGTGACAACTGGTCGGTCAGCAGCATTATGGAAATGCCCCGCCGTGGCCACTGGTGGAGCACGTTACAGTCAAAATGTTAGCATAGCAGCCATGGTAGACTAAAGTCTTTACGTTATACCGTGATAGCAGCTTACAGTTCGTGTTTCCTTTCTTCTTTGTAGTCATCGAACGACACTTCGATAAGACAAGCCACGAAATTTTCCCCCTTGATGATGTACTGCCGTAAATTTTTGAGAGTTTATGTATATTCGGAGAGGAGAACTTAAGTGCACAGATTAATTTACCCATTGTGTAGCTCAAACTTTCCACAGCCATTTAGTTCTATACCGAAACGTTGATGTGTTCAGCCAAAATCAATGGGTCAAAAATTTTACAGATTAGATTAGCTGGGTTATTTTCAGCCTTTCTAGCCATAGCTAAGCGTTTCCCAGAGAAGATGGAGGGAGGCACTATTCAGAATGAAATTAAAGGAGCGAGGAATTTGACCCCACCGTATATACATAGGACAGAAGATTAGATTATTAGTTAGTTTAAGCCTCCCTATCCGCAACAAAGGTAATCCAAAGAGAGGAAGGAGGAAGGCACCATTTAGTATGGAGTTTAGAGAACGCGGAATCCATGCAGAAAGGGCATAAAAACAGTAAGATGAGAAATTAGTTCATGAAACAAGATCAAAGTTGAAGAAGAAAGTAGTAGGTGCTGAAAAAAAGGACAGCAGCGAACCGAAAAAAGATGGTTCTTAACATAACAAAAGCATTTTATTTCAACAAAGAGAAGGCCTACCTAACTCTCAGCTCAGGCCTTTACATTAATTGTCCCCCTGGGAGCGACATAGGACCGAAGACCCATTTAAATTTGCGGATTCACACCACCATTGTAAAGCGCTCACAAATTTCACAAGTATCGGAAACAAATAACCTTTATATACGCATAGTATTGATCATTTGGTCGGTGAACAAAATTGCCTCACCACCAAACTTCGTTGTAATTTCTCGGTGCAGAGATCATTTGAAGTTCGAAACGCGTAGTATTTGCATATTGTAAATGCAAAAAATAGCAACTTTTCACAGAGACATTCATGATTTCAACAGCCCAGTGCAGAAGCAAGATATGAGCAATAAAAATACAGACGATATAGCAGAAAAGTCAGACTTGGGTTATATTTAGTTCCCTTGTTTATCAAATGAGAGGTAATAATTTGAACCGATCCAAAATTCAAACAAACTTTGGGCTTTAAAATGCTCGAACTCTGGCCTTGAGAACTGCCATATAGTACAACTGCATGTCAGGATCCAAACTCTTGCATCATAATTGCATCATCATAGGTGAAAATATATAAAAGGCTGCACTACGGCGCGCTTCAAAAGGAGTACGTGAGGATCTGCCCACGAAGTTTCTAAATGGCTAGCGAGGCACAGTTGAAATGAATTTCAACCGAAGGAACGAAGGTCATTTAACTTGCTGGGGCAAAGTTCAGTATGAGCGAGAGTAATTAAGAAACTTCATATCTGATATGACCGCACCAGGCCAAGAAGATCCTTAAAAACGCAAAACGGGGAAGGACGGTTCTTGGTGAACGTATAGACACGCACGTGTTGCATTGATGGCAGCAGCGTACGGTTTGGGTGGAGGATTTAGATCATGCATGAAACTGGTGGCAGCAGCGTGTGGTTTGGGTGGAGGATCCAGATCATGCATGAAACTGGTGGCAGCAGCGTGTGGTTTGGGAGGAGGATTCAGATCATGCATGAAACTGGTGGCAGCAGCGTGTGGTTTGGGTGGAGGATTCATATCATGCATGAAACTGGTGGCAGCAGCAAGTGGTTTGGGGGGAGGATTTAGATCATGAATGAAACTGGTGGCAGCAGCATGTGGTTTGGGTGGAGGATTTAGATCATGCATGAAACTGGTGGCAGCAGCGTGTGGTTTGGGGGGAGGATTCATATCATGCATGAAACTGGTGGCAGCAGCATGTGGTTTGGGGGGAGGATTTAGATCATGCATGAAACTGGTGGCAGCAGCATGTGGTTTGGGGGGAGGATTCAGATCATGCATGAAACTGGTGGCAGCAGCGTGTGGTTTGGGGGGAGGATTCATATCATGCATGAAACTGGTGGCAGCAGCATGTGGTTTGGGTGGAGGATTTAGATCATGAATGAAACTGGTGGCAGCAGCATGTGGTTTGGGTGGAGGATTCAGATCATGCATGAAACTGGTGGCAGCAGCGTGTGGTTTGGATAAAAATTCATCAACAGAATTCAAATCATCCATAAATTTGAACTGTAATTTTTGCAGTACTCCAAAAGGAAATGTTCCTCTTCGTCATGGATTCGGATGCGGTCAATAATACAGACAAAACTGTCAAAATTTTAAAACCCACACATCGTATTTCTACTCTTCAACAGTGACATAACAAATCATTGGTTAGAATTTCTATGAAATTAAAACATCAAAACAAGTGTCCAGTTATGTCCATGAAACAAATAGCCACAACTGCATATTGCAGTTAAATGTTATTTTTGCGCGAGCGAGTTCAAAAGCATCATTTGCAAAGCAAAACATTGTTAGTGAATTCATTCTTTCACGCGCTATTTTTCCACTGTAATTAGTTAGCTTTGAGTATAACCCCAAACGTGAATACAATTTGGAAACGAGACTATAAGTTAAAAAAACTTGAAAGATTTCGGTATTAGGTACTTAAAATCAACAGTATAAGAAGCTGAAAGAAATTTTTTCGACGCCACCAAATTTAAAATTTGGAAATCCGCAGTCAAAATGATACAAGAGACACAAATAAAGGCAACGACGCTTGCTGACCAAACGAAAGTAAAGTGTTGGTTTCACAGAAAACTAAGAAAACTGTAGATTAAACTTTTACTTCAATGGAAGTCCGATTTAAGCTTTCAACACATTTTGGGCGCAAGATCTCACATGTTCTACTCACGGCAAAAAATATACAGTTGCCCAAAAATCCCATTGCATCATAATCACATCAGAAATACGAGAAAACCAGTCCCCAAAAATAACCACATGGAGACAAAATAACCAAAAACAACAAGAACACAATCTTAGATACGTGGGCAGCACATGAGACTCAGATACGTGGGCAGCACATGAGACACAGATACGTGGGCAGCACATGAGACACAGATACGTGGGCAGCACATGAGACTCAGATACGTGGGCAGCACATGAGACTCAGATACGTGGGCAGCACATGAGACTCAGATACGTGGGCAGCACATGAGACTCAGATACGTGGGCAGCACATGAGACTCAGATACGTGGGCAGCACATGAGACTCAGATACGTGGGCAGCACATGAGACTCAGATACGTGGGCAGCACATGAGACTCAGATACGTGGGCAGCACATGAGACTCAGATGCGTGGGCAGCACATGAGACTCAGATACGTGGGCAGCACATGAGACTCAGATACGTGGGCAGCACATGAGACTCAGATACGTGGGCAGCACATGAGACTCAGATACGTGGGCAGCACATGAGACTCAGATACGTGGGCAGCACATGAGACTCAGATACGTGGGCAGCACATGAGACTCAGATACGTGGGCAGCACATGAGACTCAGATACGTGGGCAGCACATGAGACACAGATACGTGGGCAGCACATGAGACTCAGATACGTGGGCAGCACATGAGACTCAGATACGTGGGCAGCACATGAGACTCAGATACGTGGGCAGCACATGAGACACAGATACGTGGGCAGCACATGAGACACAGATACGTGGGCAGCACATGAGACACAGATACGTGGGCAGCACATGAGACTCAGATACGTGGGCAGCACATGAGACTCAGATACGTGGGCAGCACATGAGACTCAGATACGTGGGCAGCACATGAGACTCAGATACGTGGGCAGCACATGAGACTCAGATACGTGGGCAGCACATGAGACTCAGATACGTGGGCAGCACATGAGACTCAGATACGTGGGCAGCACATGAGACTCAGATACGTGGGCAGCACATGAGACTCAGATACGTGGGCAGCACATGAGACTCAGATACGTGGGCAGCACATGAGACTCAGATACGTGGGCAGCACATGAGACTCAGATACGTGGGCAGCACATGAGACTCAGATACGTGGGCAGCACATGAGACTCAGATACGTGGGCAGCACATGAGACTCAGATACGTGGGCAGCACATGAGACTCAGATACCTGGGCAGCACATGAGACACAGATACGTGGGCAGTACATGAGACTCAGATACGTGGGCAGCACATGAGACTCAGATACGTGGGCAGCACATGAGACTCAGATACGTGGGCAGCACATGAGACACAGATACGTGGGCAGCACATGAGACTCAGATACGTGGGCAGCACATGAGACTCAGATACGTGGGCAGCACATGAGACTCAGATACGTGGGCAGCACATGAGACTCAGATACGTGGGCAGCACATGAGACTCAGATACGTGGGCAGCACATGAGACTCAGATACGTGGGCAGCACATGAGACTCATACGTGGGCAGCACATGAGACTCAGATACGTGGGCAGCACATGAGACTCAGATACGTGGGCAGCACATGAGACTCAGATACGTGGGCAGCACATGAGACTCAGATACGTGGGCAGCACATGAGACTCAGATACGTGGGCAGCACATGAGACTCAGATACGTGGGCAGCACATGAGACTCAGATACGTGGGCAGCACATGAGAAATTGGGACATGGCGTTAAATTTGAATGCTAATGCAATATGATATGTTCGGACCAGCAGATATGCCTTGATGACCAGGCAATACAGAACACATTAGAACAGGAACTCAATCGCAGCACTTGAAAAATTGGGACAGGGCGTTTGAATACGTGGGTGCAATATGTAATGAAGAGATGGGGTTTTGACCAGCAGAGACATCTCGTTGGCCAGCCAATATAGAACACTATGAACAGGAACACAATCTCAGACGGGCAACGTATGAGAAATTGGAACACCGCGGTAAATTTGAATGCTTATGAAGTACGTAATGAAGAGATGGGGTTTTGACCAGCTGAGACACCTCGATGGCCAGGCAACACAGAAGACCGCCACAGGCCGGAGTGCCTCGCGGATTGCATTACAGATAGCGAAGCCGCGGCTGTCCGCTCCTCCAGACGCCCAAAATAGCACCAGGCCGGACCAATAATTAACTAGGCTCTCCAGCGCGGCTGTTTGGAGGCCTGCTCGCCTGTCTGCCGGAGTGAAATGGAGCTCTTCCTTCTTAGCTGGTCCGAGATTTAAACAATTTTAAGCAATTCAAACAATTTATGTTCCATAAATGATACAGCATTGATTGTAGCTTAAGACTAGTACAATGGACATGTTTGAGTATAGCTACTTGTGGTATAGATTGATGATATGGATAGATTTATATGGTATACTTGTATAGATCTCTAAGACAAGTGAGTTTCAAGTTTCAACAAGGCGGTGTCACAAAGCATACTGAGTGTTGCACACTGCTTGTCGCACACTGCTTCCTTGTTAATCATGACATCTTTCTTGTCACTCTAAAAATTCATTAATTAAACAAAAAACGGCTTATTTTAACTTCATGTCAGCAGAGAAGCATTGGCTCAAAGAATTTTTTTTTAATTCATCACCGTTCCCTACTAGGCAGAGGAAATTTCCGTTACATTAATTGGGCACAAAAAAATGCAACTGGTGTAAATAACCCACTCTATCCCAATGACTTGAAGAACTGGTCCAAATAGTTTGAAGAATTATTTTCAACTCATAACGGTTCCCCAATAGGCAGAGAAAGTTCCCGTTACATGACGCACGGGAAAATGCAGCTGACGCAAGTAGCCAGCTACATCCAAATGACGCATCCATGATGCATCTCGGCGCTCGGGCACACATTTCATTGAAGCCAAATTCCAAGCGCCATCAATTTGGTCGTATCAACCATGAAGATCGTGCCAGTTTCAGCAGCTTCAATGCAAGCATTCAGACGGACATGAAGCTGGGCTTGTATCACCCGCAGAATCTCTTTGAGCTTGATACGTGAGGTCTAATTAGCACGCACCCCAAAGGGAATCTCCGTATGCTGGAAACGTGAAGTCTAATTAGCACGCATCCCAAAAGGAATCTCCGTATGCTGGATACGTGAGGTCTAATTAGCACGCACCCCAAATTGAATCTCTGTATGCCGTATAAGTGAGGTCTAATTAGCAGGCACCTCAACGGAAATCTCCGTATGCCGGATACGTGAGGTCTAATTAACACGCACCCCTAAGATACGTGAGGTCTGGATACGTGAGGTCTGATTAGCACGCATCCCAAAGGGAATCTTCGTATGCCGTATAAGTGAGGTCTAATTAGCACGCACCCCAACGGAAATATCCGTATGCCGGATACGTAAGGTTTAACTAGCACACACCCCAAAGGGAATCTCCGTATGCCGAACACGTGAGGTGTAGTTAGCACGCACCCCAAAAGGAATGCCAGGATATATCCATGAGACCAGCGCAGCAGCTAAGAGAGATGAGCCGCCACTGTATTGCCGAGGGAAAAGAGTGACTTTGTAATGAAAAATCTTTGCAGTACGTGACTGATTATGTTGGAAGAGAAATTTACGCATGAATCTAATTTCTCGAATGTTATACGGTTTCTTTTTTCCGATTTTCTGAGTTTACACGATTACCTCGTCTTATAAAGGAAATTTGATCTATTATTCTACGGTTCAATCTGGACGCGCTCTACCGAGAATTCTAATCAGCCACAGAGGTACGAGGGTTGTGAGTGCTCATCAGGTGGCTAATCGACGTCTTTGTTGCCATTTGACTGACACTAAGCACCGGTGAAGAGAAGATTAGATGTTATTTTAAGTCTCCCTAAACGCTAAAAAAAAAGCGTTCTCAAGAGAGGAAGGAGGAATGCAACATTTAGTACGAGATATGGGAAGGCAGAATCTATGTAGAAAGGGCATAGAAACGGTAAGTTGAGATAGAAGTTTATGAAACAAGATAAAAGATGAAGAAGAAAATAGTAGGTGCTGAAAAACGAGAGGGCAGTGAACCGAAGAAAATGGTTCTCATCACAATAAAAAACATTTGATTTAAAAAAAGCCCACCTAACTCTCAGCTCGGGCCCTCACACATTTTCCCCCTGGGAGTGCTAATTCCCATAGAAACGATGGTTGCATCCTCCTGAGAGGAGCACCACTGAAGAATAATGGCTTGGGAGACTGCGTGAACGTGAAGAGGAATTTCCGAGCGCTTGGATGACGTGAGGAAAAATATCCAAGATGGCTCTCAGACAATCAGCCAGCTGTATTGCATGCGCAAGTACTTAATAATCAGGTCGAGAAGAGTTAAGCAGCAAAACGTAAAGACGTGATCGCCCGAACCGTATCGCAGACTGGCGAGAGGGAGAGTCGCAATGCTGTAAATTTTCAAGTTTTTTCTAACAAAAGGTCGACGATGATTGGCGTACTTATATCAGAGCAGCATAAAGCCGTCCGCAAGCTAGAGGGCCGTGTGATGGCCATGAGTACTACGCAAACCGGGCTGGGGCCGTGTGATGGCCATGAGTACTACGCAAACCGGGCTGGGGCCGTGTGATGGCCATGAGTATTACGCAAACCGGGCTGGGGCTGTGCGATGGCCATGAGTACTACGCAAACCGGGCTGGGGCTGTGCGATGGCCATGAGTACTACGCAAACCGGGCTGGGGCCGTGTGATGGCCATGAGTACTACGCAAACCGGGCTGGGGCTGTGTGATGGCCATGAGTACTACGCAAACCGGGCTGGGGCCGTGTGATGGCCATGAGTACTACGCAAACCGGGCTGGGGCCGTGTGATGGCCATGAGTACTACGCAAACCGGGTTGGGGCCGTGTGATGGCCATGAGTACTACGCAAACCGGGCTGGGGCTGTGCGATGGCCATGAGTACTACGCAAACCGGGCTGGGGCCGTGTGATGGCCATGAGTACTACGCAAACCGGGCTGGGTCTGTGTGATGGCCATGAGTACTACGCAAACCGGGCTGGGGCTGTGCGATGGCCATGAGTACTACGCAAACCGGGCTGGGGCCGTGCGATGGCCATGAGTACTACGCAAACCGGGCTGGGGCTGTGTGATGGCCATGAGTTCTACGCAAACCGGGCTGGGGCTGTGCGATGGCCATGAGTACTACGCAAACCGGGCTGGGGCTGTGCGATGGCCATGAGTACTACGCAAACCGGGCTGGGGCTGTGTGATGGCCATGAGTACTACGCAAACCGGGCTGGGGCTGTGTGATGGCCATGAGTACTACGCAAACCGGGCTGGGGCTGTGTGATGGCCATGAGTACTACGCAAACCGGGCTGGGGCTGTGTGATGGCCATGAGTACTACGCAAACCGGGCTGGGGCTGTGTGATGGCCATGAGTACTACGCAAACCGGGCTGGGGCCGTGTGATGGCCATGAGTACTACGCAAACCGGGCTGGGGCTGTGTGATGGCCATGAGTACTACGCAAACCGGGCTGGGGCTGTGTGATGGCCATGAGTACTACGCAAACCGGGCTGGGGCTGTGCGATGGTCATGAGTCCTAAAAAATGTTTTATTCCCATCAAACCTGATATATATCATCTTGTACATTGGTTTTTCGAATACCTTATAACTAAAAGCAGGACGCAATGACGGTTACCTCCGGTCAAGTCGATCCCCATTTCCGACACCTGGGTAGAGTGGGGAATTGAGGTTGAGTTTTCCCTTTTCCCCTCGGGAAGAACCGCCGGGCGGCACTGCTATGCAATACAGTGACGGGAGATTTGGACCACACACTTATGCGTTCGTTCTGAGAGAGAAAGAGCTACATTCTTATGAACAGCAGGAATTGTTATAGGTCTTCTTATGGTTCGTGCATACCTGCAATTTACCATCACGAGTGCACACGGCCCGTCAAAAAACTGCAGGATTAGATATAGGACCAACTGAGCTTCAACATGGCTTTCCCATGATTTCCCATGCTATTCTATGGCTTTCCAATACTTTCCCGAGTCTCAACCGCTGATATTCTATTCAACCTAATCTAGCCTAAGCTTGTATCACAGATACGCTCATCTGTGTGGCACAGGCTGGTGGGTGTGACACACATACGGACGGACGGACGGACGGACGCGGCTCCTTTATAATGGTGATGAGTACTACAGATTTGATTAGTTTAAGCCTCCCTAATCACACACGGGTCCGAAGCATGCCGGAATAAAAGCCAAATACCACGTCAGGCAATAGTCGTCGTGATGTATTCAAGAAAACAGAGTGATTTTGAATTCGAAGGCATTACGAAACAGTTCATTCAACACTTTGACCGCAATTGGTTGAACAGAAGCTCAATATTCAACTGAAACTTGAAGTCAATTGTTATAAGCAATTTTGAAAACAGCAAATATTAACTGGATAACACCTTCGTTTATTTTAATTAGGTATTTATGGAAATTGAATTTGTAACTACTGGTCGGTCAGCAGCTTTTTGAAAATCCCCTCCGTGGCCACCGGTGGCGCACGTCGCGCCAAAGTATTACGGGCATTAGAATTTCGTCGCAGTGAACATCATTCCTCGCGATGTTCTAAAAACAATGCTTGTAAATATTTTCCATATATCTATACACGTCAGTGGTTTGCTTTAATCGCAACCTTATGAGAAACTTAAATACGAAAAAAATTTATTCGTTTTCAAGTTTTTGATAAATGTTTATATTTTAAGCTATCAGTGTGTTACGAATTATTAGATGCTGTGCATTTTACGATGGGCAGGCAAATCATTACAAGTTTGTTTGATTCAACAGCATCGCTACGTCAATTAAGTAGAGAATGTGAGAATATTTATTTTGCATCGTGCAAAGCAGCTTTAGGCGAGTTTAAAAGTGATATTTAATAGTTCAGATGACTTGTTAGTTTAAGTACCCTAACCATAACGAAGGTTTTCCCAAGAGAAGCAGGAGACAGGCACTATTTAGTCCAAAATCAAGGATGGAAGGAATCCATGCACAATGTATGTTCCTACATCCTACGTATAGAAACGAATAAGATGAGAAAATACTTGAAACAAGATAAAAGTGGAATCGGAAGAAAAAAATATTAAGTGAAAAAGAACATCAATTAGCTGAAAAGAAAGTCCTTAAGATAAAAAAACGCTTTTCTATTTCATGGAAGAAAATTTTACTTCTGAGTCTGATAATCTAATTCTACGTAATGCTTGTATTTCCCCTTCGGTTTTCTATCTCATTACCAGAGGCTTAAATTCCGCTACGACACGTGTCTGTCTTTTCTCATCTTTGAAGGAGGGATCATGTGCTGAGGCAAACTGAACTCGTTGATATTTCATTCGTTATCCCCGCCTGAAACCAAATTAAAAAAATGAAATGCGGCAGAAAACGTGAAAAAACGAACAAACTTCGATACTCTACGAACTAAAAAGAATAATTATTAGCGCTCTAACTGGAAGAACTCAGAGATTCAAGAGCTACTTACGCTGACGTCAGTGAAACTAATTTTTTAGCTTCACATCATTTTTCTAATTTGATATTCTTTCAGCCTCATAATTCCATTTTTTTAATTTCGTATCATTTTTCATATTCAATACTTTTTAGATTTCATAATTCCATTTTTTTACATTGTACAATTTTTTAAGTTTCATATTTTTTCAATCTCATAATCCCATTTTTTAATTTCATATCATTTTTCAAATTCGATATTTTCAACCTCATACTTTAATTTTTTGATTTCATATCGCAATGCAGAGAGAAGTGGAAGAGAACCTGACGAGCCGTCAGGCTAACGCAGCACTCCCAGACTCAATGGCGATCCATTTAACACTAATCACTTCATTTGGGACTCCATAATCTTCCGATTTTATCGTCTTTAGGAAATAATAAGACCACATAATACAGTTGTCACTGATGCAACACGTTGCAGAGTGTGAGTGGAGACAGAGTGTGAGGGGAGACAGAGTGTGAGGGGAGACAGAGTGTGAGGGGAGACAGAGTGTGAGGGGAGACAGAGAAACGACTGAACGAGTCCAAACGACACACAAGCCCATGCATGATAGACTTTTACAATCATTCTGTCACTCACATTTTTTTATTCCTCTTCAGGTCTGACTACGACAACGTCTACATTTTTTCTTCGCTTTTGTTTCTGAGGCACTGCCAGTTCTACTAATGAACCTTGGCATGTGTTAGCCGTTGGATTCGCTTAGTTTTCCGCCATTTTATCTTAAATGGCTTGTTGCACCGTTAGCCGCATTGTATCCTGGTCTTCTGAGTTCACAAAGGTTTCTATTTATGCCTGCTTTTACTGAAGTAATTTGTCAACCTTCAGTTTTTCAACTCACGTCCTCTCATATCATCCCCGGCATCAAGAGCTTTAGATTTAAGTTCAACTGTTGATGCCGTCATGAAATCAACATGTTAACCAGCACCTTCGTGAATTCAAATTCTATACTATAATAAGAGCCACGTCCGTCCGTCTGTCCGAAGCCAGCCTGCAGTGTGTGATGAGCGTGTCTGTGATACAAGCTCCAGTCCTATATATTTTGACGGGCCGTGTTCACGCGGCCTCATCAACTCTCGAGAGATTTATTTTTTATATTTTTTACGGCCTTAATTTCATTCCACTTTCATTCTTATTTCAAATAAACGTGGGTGGACTAGTTACCATAATATCTCATATGACACATGATGCTGAGTTTCCTTCACACAGTAATTTTGAGCGTTTATTTATGTTTATTCTACGATTACAATTCTGCTCTGCTTGAATTTTTAGTTTACACTCCCTGCTTTTTCGAAACACTATAGCATATTTTGAAATAAGCAGGTGGGGTGTAACTAAAACATTATTGCGTGTAATTGCTATGCCATTGCGCTCAGTGATCACCTAGTCGGTGATACCATGATCGGAGATAAATTGCAGCATTATCGCGCGTTTTCAACTCCCCAAATTTAAGGGAACTAAGAGTTCATCGAATCTACGGAAGTAGTAACATTAGCCCCTAAAGTACGCAAATTTCGGGATACTCTAAAGTGGCCCATAGACGATCAATTCAATTGTCATTATCAATGACTCAACTTATTGATGAGATTTATTGTTGCCCACAAAGTCAATTATTTGATGGTCGTCAGTCAAGCCCAAACACGATCAATTAAATTATCAATATTCATCATTGTCAATTATAATGACAATAAAATTGATCGTCTATGGGCCGCTTAACACATATGGAAAGATGGGCCGGAATCCAGAGAAAGGCACGGAAAACTCGCGCTGTCTTAGCACCTCTAAAGCGTCCCGGAAATTCACGCGACGTCGCGCGTTCCATAATCACGCTTTCCAGAATTGTGTTGCCAGCATTCCACGCGCGACAATTGCGAGATAATTAGAGTAAGAGCTCGGAGGCCCTAATGATCTCTCGAGGCGGGCTGCATTCCATTAATTTCGCTCGGCACGTGACCACGACAATACTTCAGCCGCTCCTCCACTGCAGCAAAATTCAGCGCTGAAATTTTAATGCAGATCTTGTGCAGCGCTCGAGTGGAGGGACCCTGTCAACAAGGCATGAGATGCTTCTCCGCTTCTGAGGGAAAAGAGGTTTTGAGTGGTCCCCGCCCGGCTGGATTATGAGCTATGCCTGGGTAAACAGGATACACATGAAGGTATATTGGCTCAAAATAATGTTCTGGAAGCTGACAAGTACGCCACAAAACATCCGCGTTCAGGGATTTAAAATTTTTGATGTTCCAAGAAAAGCGGTTCCTGCTGACAAGAAACAATAGGTAGTCCTTTTTGATTTAAGCGAAAAAATGGCGTGGTGACTCAGATTGCATAAAGTCGTTATCAAATTTTTTTTTACGAAAATAAAATATGTAAGACTGGGAGAAAGATATCCTTATTGTGAGTATACTAGATTAGATGTTGGCTTAAGCCTCCCTAACCGATAAAAAAAAACAGCGTTTCGAAGAGAGGGAGGAGGAAGGCACCATTTAGTATGGCGATAAGGGAACTCTGAATCTATGCAGAAGGGGCATAGCAACAGTAATTTGGGAAAGAAGTTCATAAACAAAAAATAAAAGTTAAAGAAGAAAGTAGTAGATATTGAAAAACAGGACAGCAGTGAACCGAAAAAAAGACAGTCCTTAACAAAACAAGAAACATAGTATTCCAACAAGAAACATAGTATTCCAACAAGAAACATAGTATTCCAACAAAAAACGCCTACCTAACTCTCAGCTCGGGACCTCACATTTTCCCCTGGGAGCCCTAATTCACACAAATACAATAGCTGTATCCCCCTTTGAGGGGATGATAGTTGTGAACGAAGTACGTAGCGACGCAGCAGCTCCTTTTATGCAAGACGGCTGATACCACTTTCCTGGCGCAAATATTCAAGATTGGCCGAATTTTATTCGGAAAAAATCCAAAATTTGAGCTTGCTGTCATGAACAAATCCACCTGGCAACCGTGCGTCGAAAATAAAAAGGACAAAATGAAACAGACTGAAGAACTGAGAGGTAAGCCGGCAATAATGGCGCTGACAAAGCGCACTGGAGGTGGGTAAAACCCTTTGAAGCGTTCATAAGTCGGAAATTTTTTTTCGCTTATTCATCATTCATTTCTCACTCATTCACTTTTTCCCCTCGTGCTCGGGTGTGCTGCTCGGTGCATTTTCTTACATTGTCCAATAGGGATTTATTGAATAAACATCAAATGGAGTTCACATTTAAGTTCGTTTTATTAATAAACAAATGTAGCTTCTACAAAAGCATTTACCTAGTAAAAGTATTCTGCTTAACTCATCACAGACGCTGAGCACGGAACAATACAATGTCAAAAAGGAACGGTTAGTGTATATTTAAATTATTAATTTATCTTAAAATATCACGAGAAGCCTCCAAAGCTTACAGTAATGATTTACCATCTAACAACTCTCACCGGAAAAAAAATCCTTTCTTGATGCTTTCAAGGTTTCGATTTTCAAGCAAAACTTCACCAAACGCACCTGTGATGTTCAAATTAAACATCCCTTCACCTGAGAACCTTAAGAAGAGCTCACAATCCTACAATAAAATAAGATTAGATTAGATGTTAGTTTAAGCCTCCTTAAATGCAGCAAAGGCGTTCCCAAGAGAGAAAAGAGGAAGGCATCATTCATTATGGAGTTAAGTTTACATAAAAAAATAGAATTTTCATATATTCAGTCCTTCTGGTGAAGAAATAATTCACCTCGTTTTTACGATAAACAACTTCATTTGAATGGAAGTAAAATGATTTTCATAGGAGTGAGTTATCTCTTGAGATACAAGCAAACTATACAAGCAACATAGAGCACCAACGGTAAGTTGAGAAAGAAGTTCATGAGACAAAATAAAAGCTGAAGAAACTAGGAGGCGTTGTTACTCGAGTAGAGCACCAACGTAGAGTAGAGCTTATTGATTATATGTTGGCCTTAGTCTCCCTTACCACAACAAAAATGCTCAAAGAGAACAATGAAGGCGTTATTTAGCACGGAATTAAGGGGAAGCAGAATCCATGCACAAGGTGTGTTAACGTACAGGATCCTGTGCGCATAGAAACGGTAAGTTGAGATGGAAGGTAAGGAAACAAGATGAATGTTGAGAAGGAAAGTCAAAGGTGCTAAAAAAGAGGACAGCAGTGAACCAAAAATGGACGGTCCTTGAAAAATGAAACAAAATATATCATTTTAACCAACAGAAAGCCTACCTAGGTCTCAGCTTTGGACCTGTTATAACCCCCTGGGGTACCCTAAGCTTAATGCATGTGTTCCATTAAAGAGCATCAAAGAGTAGAACAGGGCTTATACAAGACTCGTTTCATTTCGATTTGCAGCGTCACCATATTTAAAATGGGATTGAATGGAGCGTTACCGTCATTTTGGAGCACTTGCAACGGAGTTTCAAAGCATTCGAAGAGCAGACTATGGTTGGTGAAGACAGAAAAGCGCGCATGGAGAGGAGAGAAACAAAACCCGTCGAGTGCGATGAAGACCGTATTGGAGCATGCTTTTCTGGTTAACTTTTTCTCCGAGGCATCTACGAGCTCAGCCGCCCAAGTATAATTTCTGTAATGGGCGGCTAAAATGATAGATCCCTCGACGAAAAAGTTTGATTGAAGGCAAGGTGGAGTAGCTCTTGTCCTCTTTATATCAGGTGCATCTGTGAGTTTGGCTGCCCATGTATAGTTTCTGTATTGGGCGGCTAAAATGATAGATGCCCCAGGGAAAAAGTCAGAAAAGGTTATTTGGACAAGGTGGAGTAGCTCTTTTCTTCTTTTAATCAGGTGCAACCGTAGGTTTAGCTGTTCGAGTATAGCTTCTGCAGTTTTTGTATTGGGCCGTCAAAGAAAAAGTTCGAGAGGGTTGCGAGGAAAAGGTGGAGTAACTCTTTTCTTCTTTACAGCTGGTGTATCTGTGAGCTTAGTCTCCCAAGTATAGCTTGTTGAGTTTCTGTATTGGGCGGCCAAAATCACAGATGCCTCAGGGAAAAGTTAGAGAGGGTTATGAGGACAAGGTGGAGTAGCTCTTTTCCTCAGCGCGGAGTTGCCCGCTTAACATGTGACATTTGAGGATCGAAAAAAAAAAGTTTTACTGATGGGGGTTCACGGGAACCAGATTGGAATGACACGGTGAAATGGAGCGAGGAATGAGGAGGTGGTGCTGAGTTGGACAGGTAGTCAAGAAAGAGTTATTAGGGAGAGTTAGATAGGGGAACGTTGAGGTGTTGTGGTCGTTCAGGGAGAGTAAATGATGGAACATCTGAGGTGATGAGTGGGGAGTAAATGATGGAACATCTGAGGTGAAGAGTGGGGAGTAAATGATGGAACATCTGAGGTGAAGAGTGGGGAGTAAATGATGGAACATCTGAGGTGAAGAGTGGGGAGTAAATGATGGAACATCTGAGGTGAAGAGTGGGGAGTAAATGATGGAACATCTGAGGTGAAGAGTGGGGAGTGAATGATGGAACATCTGAGGTGAAGAGTGGGGAGTAAATGATGGAACATCTGAGGTGAAGAGTGGGGAGTAAATGATGGAACATCTGAGGTGAAGAGTGGGGAGTAAATGATGGAACATCTGAGGTGAAGAGTGGGGAGTAAATGATGGAACATCTGAGGTGAAGAGTGGGGAGTAAATGATGGAACATCTGAGGTGAAGAGTGGGGAGTAAATGATGGAACATCTGAGGTGAAGAGTGGGGAGTAAATAATAAAATATCTGAGGTGATTAGATTAGATAATATGTTAGTTTAAGCCTCCTTAACCGATAAAAATAAAGAGCTTATCGAAGAGAGGAAGGCATCATTTAGTATGGAGATAAGGGAATGCAGAATCTATGCGAAAGGGGCACAGAAACAGTAAGTTGAGAAAAAAGTTCATGAAACAAGATGAAAGTTGAGGAAGAAAGTAGTAGGTGCTGAAAAACAGGACAGCAGAGAACCAAAAAAGGGGGTCCTTAACATAAAAAAAACTTTCATTTCAAAAAAAGAATGCCTACCTAACTCTCAGCTCGGGCCCTCACACATATTCCCCCTGGGAATGCTAATACCCATAGATACAATAGTTGTATCCCACTGAGGGGGCATCGGAGAGTAAATAATGTAACATTTGAGGGGAAGAGTGAGTGGGGCTGCTAAAGACACAGATGCCCTGGATAAATAAAGGAAAAGAGCTACGCCATAACCCATTCAAACTTTTTCGCCGAGGCATTTATGATTATAGCCACCCAACACAGAAACTACAGAAATTATACTTGGGCGGTTAAACTTTTAGATGCCCAGAATAAAAAGAGAAAAAAATCTATTCCGCCTTTAGGAGCTATTCCGCACTCACAAAAGAGCGAAAGAGCTATTTTTAAAGAGCTTTTCTGCACTCGCATTTTTTCGACGGGGTATCTATTATTTTAGCCGCCCAATACAGAAGCTGCGGAAGCTATGCTTGGGAAGCTAAACTCGTAGATGCCCCGGCGAAAAAGTTAGCCAAGCAAATGCTCTTCAATACTCCATTGCAGTAGACAGGTCTTGTTCCTCTCTGTCTTAACCAACCATAGCCTGCTCTTTGAATGCACTAAAACTCAGTTTAGAATGCCTCAAAATAATGGTGTTGTGCCATTTAAAAGTTTAATTTTCTTTCACAAGCAAAATGGAACGTTTATATCCGAAAGCTGAAGAGTTACGCGAACTTTGAATGGCTTTTTCTACTGACGCTTTTGAAAGGCTTTTTCTATAAAAAATCCTCAAGAATTAATGTAGAAATAAGAAAAAATGTCTTTATATTTCTCTAAAACTCGGCAATTTCTAAGCTCAAATTCAAGTGTCCTCCAAATTGAATATTCCAAGGACCGGAAAAAGAAAACTCATTTCAACTAAAAAAAGTTGGTCTTGAATAAAAAACTACGGCTCTTCATTTTTCTCAAAGCAATTAAAGACTTGAGCTGTCGAGCTTACGTTCTACCATGAACGAAGACGTAATTGCCTCGCAAAACTCAGGCGTAGTGCGAGTTGCCTGGAGCGTAGGCCTCTCTGCAGTGTTATTAATCATCCATTGTGCGCTCTTCTACCCGCTTTTGTTAACCCTGGCAGAATAATTCTGCGGTCAGGGGCAGTATGATTTTGCGTTCAGGGGCAAAATAATTTTGTGTTCAGGAGTAGTACAATTTTTCGTTCAGGAGCAGAACAATTTTGCGTTCAGGAGCAGTACAATTTTTCGTTCAGGAGCAGTATAATTTTGCGTTCATGAGCAGTACAATTTTGCGTTCAGGAGCAGTACAATTTTGCGTTCAGGAGCAGTATAATTTTGCGTTCAGGAGCAGTATAATTTTGCGTTCAGGAGCAGTATAATTTTGCGTTCAGAAGCAGTATGATTTTGCGTTCAGGAGCAGTACAATTTTGCGTTCAGGAGCAGTACAATTTTGCGTTCAGGAGCAGTACAATTTTGCGTTCAGGAGCAGTACAATTTTGCGTTCAGGAGCAGTACAATTTTGCGTTCAGGAGCGGTACAATTTTGCGTTCAGGAGCAGTACAATTTTTCGTTCAAGAGCAGTACAATTTTGCGTTCAGGAGCAGTACAATTTTGCGTTCAGGAGCAGTACAATTTTTCATTCAGGAGCAGTACAATTTTGCGTTCAGAAGCAGTATAATTCTGCGTTCAGGAGCTGTATAATTTTGCGTTCAGGAGCAGTACAATTTTGCTTTCAGGAGCAGTACAATTTTGCGTTCAGGAGCAATATAGTTTTGCGTTCAGGAGCAGTATAATTCTGCGTTCAGGAGCAGTATAATTTTGCGTTCAGGAGCAGTATAATTTTGCGTTCAGGAGCAGTATAATTTTGCGTTCAGGAGCAGTATAATTTTGCGTTCAGGAGCAGTATAATTTTGCGTTCAGGAGCAGTATAATTTTGCGTTCAGGAACAGTAAAATTTTGCGTTCAGAAGCAGTAAAATTTTGCGTTCAGGAGCAGTATAATTTTGCGTTCAGGAGCATAATAATTTTGCGTTCAGGAGCATAATAATTTTGCGTTCAGGAGCAGTATAATTCTGCGTTCAGGGCCAAAATAATTTTGCGTTCAGGGGCAGAATAGTTCAGCGTTCAGGGGCAGAATAATTCAACGTTTAGGGGTAGACTCTCAGTTCCGGACGTCACATTTTTCCCCGTGATGATGCCATTTCCCATAGGTTCACTTGTGTACACAATCTAGTCGAAAATGAAAAGCAAAAAATTACCCATGTTGAAATATAATTCACCATTCGCGAACAGAACAGTCACAGAATGTTGGCTCATAACATTTTTTTGACATGTAGATAGGAAAAAGTTGAATTTACGCCATCACCGCCGGCACACGACGAAAAATGCCCTGATTGTAAATAAAAATGCCCTGATTGTGAATAAAAATGCCCCGATTGTAAATAAAAATGCCCCGATTGTGCATAAAAATGCCCCGATTTTGAATAAAAATGCCCTGATTGTGAATAAAAATGCCCTGATTGTGAATAAAAATGCCCCGATTGTAAATAAAAATGCCCCGATTGTGCATAAAAATGCCCTGATTGTGAATAAAAATGCCCCGATTGTAAATAAAAATGCCCTGATTGTAAATAAAAATGCCCTGATTGTGAATAAAAATGCCCTGATTGTGAATAAAAATGCCCTGATTGTGAATAAAAATGCCCTGATGGTGAATATAAATGCCCCGATTGTAAATAAAAATGCCCCGATTGTAAATAAAAATGCCCCGATTGTAAATAAAAATGCCCTGATTGTAAATAAAAATGCCCTGATTGTGAATAAAAATGCCCTGATTGTGAATAAAAATGCCCCGATTGTAAATAAAAATGCCCCGATTGTAAATAAAAATGCCCCGATTGTAAATAAAAATGCCCCGATTGTAAATAAAAATGCCCCGATTGTAAATAAAAATGCCCTGATTGTGAATAAAAATGCCCTGATTGTGAATAAAAATGCCCTGATTGTGAATAAAAATGCCCTGATTGTGAATATAAATGCCCTGATTGTGAATAAAAATGCCCCGATTGTAAATAAAAATGCCCCGATTGTAAATAAAAATGCCCTGATTGTAAATAAAAATGCCCTGATTGTGAATAAAAATGCCCTGATTGTGAATAAAAATGCCCTGATTGTGAATAAAAATGCCCTGATTGTAAATAAAAATGCCTTGATTGTGAATAAAAATGCCCTGATTGTGAATAAAAATGCCCTGATTGTGAATATAAATGCCCTGATTGTGAATAAAAATGCCCCGATTGTAAATAAAAATGCCCCGATTGTAAATAAAAATGCCCCGATTGTAAATAAAAATGCCCTGATTGTGAATAAAAATGCCCTGATTGTGAATAAAAATGCCCTGATTGTGAATAAAAATGCCCTGATTGTGAATATAAATGCCCCGATTGTGAATAAAAATGCCCCGATTGTAAATAAAAATGCCCCGATTGTAAATAAAAATGCCCTGATTGTAAATAAAAATGCCCTGATTGTGAATAAAAATGCCCTGATTGTGAATAAAAATGCCCTGATTGTGAATAAAAATGCCCTGATTGTAAATAAAAATGCCTTGATTGTGAATAAAAATGCCCTGATTGTGAATAAAAATGCCCTGATTGTGAATAAAAATGCCCTGATTGTGAATAAAAATGCCCCGATTGTAAATAAAAATGCACCGATTGTAAATAAAAATGCACCGATTGTAAATAAAAATGCCCTGATTGTGAATAAAAATGCCTTGATTGTGAATAAAAATGCCCTGATGGTGAATAAAAATGCCCTGATTGTAAATAAAAATGCCCTGATTGTAAATAAAAATTCCCTGATTGTGAATAAAAATGCCCTGATTGTGAATAAAAATGCCCTGATTGTGAATAAAAATGCCCTGATTGTGAATAAAAATGCCCTGATTGTGAATAAAAATGCCCCGATTGTAAATAAAAATGCCCCGATTGTAAATAAAAATGCCCTGATTGTGAATAAAAATGCCCTGATTGTGAATAAAAATGCCCCGATTGTGAATAAAAATGCCCTGATTGTGAATAAAAATGCCCTGATTGTGAATAAAAATGCCCTGATTGTGAATAAAAATGCCCCGATTGTAAATAAAAATGCCCCGATTGTAAATAAAAATGCCCTGATTGTGAATAAAAATGCCCTGATTGTGAATAAAAATGCCATGATTGTAAATAAAAATGCCCTGATTGTGAATAAAAATGCCCTGATTGTAAATAAAAATGCCCTGATTCTAAATAAAAATGGCCTGATTGTAAATAAAAATGGCCTGATTGTAAATGAAAATGACCTGATTGTAAATAAAAATGTCCTGATTGTAAATAAAACGCCCAGATTGTAAATAAAAATGCCCTGATTGTTAATAAAAATGCCCTGATTCTAAATAAAAATGCCCTGATTGTAAATAAAAATGGCCTGATTGTAAATGAAAATGCTATGATTGTAAATAAAAATGCCCTGATTGTGAATAAAAATGCCCTGATTGTAAATAAAATGCCCTGATTGTAAATAAAAATGCCCTGATTCTAAATAAAAATGCCCTGATTGTAAATAAAAATGGCCTGATTGTAAATGAAAATGCCCTGATTGTAAATAAAAATGCCCTGATTGTAAATAAAAATGGCCTGATTGCAAATGAAAATGCTATGATTGTAAATAAAAATGCCCTGATTCTAAATAAAAATGCCCTGGTTGTAAATAAAAATTCCCTGATTGTGAATAAAATGCCCTGATTGTGAATAAAAATGCCCTGATTGTGAATAAAAATGCCCTGATTGTGAATAAAAATGCCCTGATTGTGAATAAAAATGCCCTGATTGTGAATAAAAATGCCCCGATTGTAAATAAAAATGCCCCGATTGTAAATAAAAATGCCCTGATTGTGAATAAAAATGCCCTGATTGTGAATAAAAATGTCATGATTGTAAATAAAAATGCCCTGATTGTGAATAAAAATGCCCTGATTGTAAATAAAAATGCCCTGATTCTAAATAAAAATGGCCTGATTGTAAATAAAAATGGCCTGATTGTAAATAAAAATGGCCTGATTGTAAATGAAAATGACCTGATTGTAAATAAAAATGTCCTGATTGTAAATAAAACGCCCAGATTGTAAATGAAATGCCCTGATTGTAAATAAAATGCCCTGATTGTAAATAAAAATGCCCTGATTGTAAATAAAAATGCCCTGATTCTAAATAAAAATGCCCTGATTCTAAATAAAAATGCCCTGATTGTAAATAAAAATGGCCTGATTGTAAATGAAAATGCTATGATTGTAAATAAAAATGCCCTGATTGTGAATAAAAATGCCCTGATTGTAAATAAAATGCCCTGATTGTAAATAAAAATGCCCTGATTCTAAATAAAAATGCCCTGATTGTAAATAAAAATGGCCTGATTGTAAATGAAAATGCCCTGATTGTAAATAAAAATGCCCTGATTGTAAATAAAAATGCCCTGATTGTAAATAAAAATGGCCTGATTGTAAATGAAAATGCTATGATTGTAAATAAAAATGCCCTGATTGTAAATAAAAATGGCCTGATTGTAAATGAAAATGCCCTGATTCTAAATAAAAATGCCCTGGTTGTAAATAAAAATGCCCTGGTTGTAAATAAAAATGCCCTGATTGTAAATAAAAATGGCCGGATTGTAAATGAAAATGCTATGAGTGTAAATAAAAATGCCCTGATTCTAAATAAAAATGCCCTGATTGTAAATATAAATGCCCTGATTGTAAATAAAAATGGCCTGATTGTAAATGAAAATGCCCTGATTGTAAATAAAAATGGCCTGATTGTAAATAAAAATGCCCTGATTGTAAATAAAAATGGCCTGATTGTAAATGAAAATGCCCTGATTGTAAATGAAAATGCCCTGATTGTAAATAAAAATGCCCTGATTCTAAATAAAAATGCCCTGATTGTAAATAAAAATGGCCTGATTGTAAATAAAAATGCCCTGATTGTAAATAAAAATGCCCTGATTCTAAATAAAAATGCCCTGATTATAAATGAAAATGCTATGATTATACACCATGTAACAAATTTTAACTTTTTTTTGTTCCTGGGTACAAAGTGTGTTTTCCTAACCCGTTATACCTAAAACAAACAGAAAATAACTTTTGTCTCACAAAAACTTTGCTTCTGTGATCAGGACAATGATATTTAAAATTGGACTGTTTTCGAGAAAATTTTCTATTCGCATTTAATACTGAGTAGTTAGAACTCTTCAGAGGTTTCAAAAATTTTCCTGAATTATGTAGAACTTTCAAAACTCTCTTAGAGCTTTCTAGAACTCTGACAGTATATGTTACTCACGGTAATGTTACTGTTGTCGTACAAACAACAATAATGCAAAGAAATTAAGTTTGACGCCACGTGTTAGACGCTCAGTAGAGCTCAGATTGTCGTAGGGTGTGGGTGTGTGTCAGGTGTGGTCTTATTCACTTGTATAATTATTTGTTTTATTTGTGTTTTGTTAATTATTTGTTTATTTGTACTGTGGTCACAAAATCAAAGTTTGTGCTGAATTTAGCCACTTTTCCTTAGGCTTTAGACATAAGCAGTTGAAATATAACACTTAGAAGCCAGGAACGAAAATTGTGTTACATAGTGTTATGAATAAAAATTTCCTGATTATGAATAAAAATGCCCTGACTTTAACCACAGCCACTCAGAGCTTAAATTAATATCCGGGGCCACCGACAGGCTGTGACGCACAGCTAAAGTTAAGGCGATATTTCAATTCGCTCTACACAAAGCGATTAACAGGAACAACGCGAGGCTTTGACCTCCAAAAGAATATTAGCCAGCAAATTAAGGATTGTTAGTCCGCTTACTTCTTGCGGGCAATCACTGCCCAAATTGAAATCGTTCAGATAACTAAATTATTTTCAAATCGCTCATCTCTGGAATTTCAGCTCACGCGCTTGGTTTCATAGCATATTAACACGTTAACTGCTATGGGTTAAACTGAAGTTCAATATTCAATTCAAATTTTGAAAATAGCAAACATTAACTGGATCGAGCCTTCATTTAGCTTTCATTAGGTATTAATAAAAAGTGAGTTAGTGACTCATCACTGCAAAAGTCAGCAGCACTGCGAAAATCACCTAAGTGACCACCGGTGGGTCACGTCGCAGGAAATATGTTAAAACCCGCTAGCCTGCATGCAGCACTTCTGTTACTATCGCGCGTTTAGACCTGTTTACGAGCAGCCATTGCCAAAATATTTGACTTTCATTAAATTTCGGCTGATGGGAATCCTGATTGCGCTAACGCTTTTCATTTCAGGTCACTCGAAATTAATTTCTAGCCGCGAGAAAATCGGGCTTCATTAAAAACATATCAGCAAAAAGTGACGGCGAGCTAAAAACTGCAGACCTAAAACTGCAGAAACGATCTCCGCCCCAAAATTTTCAGCCTCGGCAAAAATTCTCAGAGCTTTGCGCCTGAATTTAAAACTTCAAACAACACGCTTGGAAAAGCATAAGTTAAATAAAAACGTTATTGGTTGACGTATTATATCAAAAATCAGATTAGATGTTGGCTTAAGCCTCCCTCACCGCAACAAAAGCGTTCCAAAAACAAGAACGAGGAAGGCACCACGCATTTTACAAAATTGTGAATTGTTAAACAACTCAAAGGAAAAGTTATTACAATATGTACACGAAGTTACTTGGCTCAAAGATAGTAGTGGATCATTTCAGAGCGTGAAACTCCACGGTCTTCAGTGCTTAAAAATGCGTGATAAACAGGTCCAACTGTGGTATTTTACCTTTCATAGACGAAATTTATTTAGAGACAAACTGAACAAAATGGTTGTAGGTTGTGTGCAAAAGTAGAAGTCTCTCTCGCTCCACGCGTTCATAAACAGATTATTTTAAAATCTACCAATCTATGAAATCGAATTTGTTTGGTCATCTATTGACTCGTCCATAAATTGAGTTAAGTGTACCATTGATTCTGGGACCAACAACCATCAAAGAAATTAATGCGTTGAAATGGTTGTGTCGTTCTAATTAAACACATCAATGTATTGTTATTGTCTAAATAAAAAGAGTAATCAGCAATGAGGTATTTAACCTTAATATATTTGTTCGCCAATGCCATTCGATCTCACAGTCTACTAATTCCATTTAATGCGAGACATTCGTACATTTTAACTCCGAGATCGCGATATATTCAATTTTCTTTTCTATGCTCATGTCACTGCTCGCCTACAGAATTATTTAAATTGCAGTCAATTCAGTCAGAAAGCGTTAAATAAAAAATAAGTGTCTCCAAAATGAATTAAATTATAAGCCTTCATAAATCTCATTGCATGTACCCAGCTAAGTGTTCTTAGCCTATAAATCAAACCCCGATTGATATCAACACTGCATGCAAAGAAATAATTGTTAGTAGTAATTCAGTTCTGATTCTTTCCATGAAATTGAGCGATTTGTTGAACTCGCGTAACTTTTGTCCATGTTCTGATAGCTTGTCTCTTTAAGCGCAACGTGCGCCACCGGTGGTCACGGAGGGAATTTTCATAGTGCTTCTGACCGACCACTAGTCACAAACTCAATTTTTATTAATATTTAAAGCTTAATGATGGTACGATCCCGTTTATGTTTGCTATTTTCAACATTGCTTACTACAATTGAATTTAAACTTAAGTTGAAGATTGAACTTCAGTTTAACCCATTGCGGTCAAAGTGTTAAACATTGTACCTCGAGTCAGCGAAGCATAAAATGCATTCTCTGCTGGATTTTTTTTCGAGTAATACCCTCCTAAATTACGATACTGAGGTCACAAAATTCTCATGTCCACACACAAGATCATGCTTATTACCGTCAAGAACTGCGCTTTCACTTCGCCAGCAATCTGAGATCATTTAAAAAAGCTCAGTTTTCTCAGGGCACGACCAAGATTGTCTCCTGCAAGCAATCCGGACCCGAAAATGGCCATAGCAGCGCCGCTTTTCCCTCAAAGTTTCCATTCTGGGCAAAACTTTGCTTATTACAGCGCGCGACGACTCTCTCGGCGAGTCAAACTTCAGTGTTAGCCGCCGCCGAAACTCAGTATCCGATTTTCGGCTAATACCGCACGGAAAGGAAATTATCAAGGTAGGTACAACTTGTATCATTTTGAAAAAATTATCATAAGCCAAGCCTAAAAAAGTAATTATTAAAAATGAAAAAGCTACGCTGCAAGAGCCGAGCGTCATCAAGAGTGTGATTGAAAAAGCTACGAGTAAAGTTGGCAGAGAAAGTGTCTGTTGTGAGACACACTCGGATGTAAATCTACGCAGCAGCGCGAGTACAAGCTTGCCAGTTTGAAGTCTGGTAAATATGGTTGTGACAATATGCTCTAATCATATTTTCACAGCCCTAATTATCACCACATACGCATGTATGTGATTTGTAATAAATCACGAACGTGTGATTTGTTCACAAACATGTAATTTGTAATAAATCACAAACATGTGATTTGTAATAAATCACAAACATGTGATTTGTAACAAATCATAAACATGTGATTTGTAATAAATCATATACATGTGATTTAATACTGTAAATACATGTGTAAATCACAAACACACGTATGAATGTATGTGATTATTAGGACTGTGACAATATGATTAGAGCATATTGTCACAGCCCTAATGATGAAAAATGGGTGTTGCGTTGTAAAGAACTGGCTGAATGGAATTATTTCTAGCATGATTCCCTTATTTTGTTTTGACGGTGAGGTTTTAACGCTGCTCACGAAAAACCCTTTCAGCAATTATCTTTGTGCTCGTCATAGCCGTGTTGTTTAAGTACCTGCCTTTCCGTGAAGGCATCGAGGGGTTGAATCCCGGCGCCGTGTGGCGACTTTCTCCGTTGGGTATAGGGGAAAAATTCCAAGCACAAAACCCCACTCTACCCAGGTGTCTGAAATGGGTACCGGTCTTGACCGGGGGAAAGCGTCATGGCGTCCTGGCGTTAGTTATAAGGCATTTGAAAAACCAATGTACAAGGTGATATGTATCAGGCTTGATTGGAAATAAAGCATCCGTAGCTGCAAATGTTTGTTTTTTGTTTGTGAGTCCTTGCATCGATAAGTCACTGAAGCGACGTCGAGTTAGCGCGCTAACCGAAATTAGTTGAACTAAAATTCAATTTCAAACAAAACTTCAAGTCTCATTCCCTGACCGAATTCACGTGGAGATATTACAACGATAAGTGTATGATAAATTTAACCGTTTACGGAAAGAAAACTTGAATTTACGGTTAATTGCAGTTAATAGTTAATTTATTTCATATTCTAAATCAAACCGTTTACTTTTAAGCCTTAACAATGGTGACCAAGTGCTGTCTCTCAGTGTTTGACAAGAGCAGTTGCAAATTTTGACGACTATGACTGTGATCCCCTCCGGTGGACACGGAAGGAATTTTCATAATGCTGCTGACCGACCAGTAGTCACGAACTCAATTTTCGTTAATGCTCAATCAAAGCTAAATCAAGGCACGATCCAGTTCATGCTTGCTATTTTCACAATTGCTCAACATAATTTACGTTAAATTTGAGTTGAATGTTAAACTTCAGTTTTGCCCAACGCGGTCAGAGTGTTAAATATGCTTCCCAGCAGTTACCAGGATGGTCATCGCACTACAAATTACTGTTAAAGATATTTAAACGATCACGAGGTCTTATACTCATGGCTTGTTATAGTTCCATTCTAAATGTTCATTTAGTAAAGAAAGATTAATTTCTAAACAAAGTTCCTTTGCTTCAATTTTTTGGGATCGGCTAAATGCTGTCGATAAGTCACATTAACAGTAATTATTTCACAGACATAATGAAGAACATGAAATACGTTAAACCAGTTTACACTCATTTCACTTTCTTTCATTGGCTTTTAGTCTAACTATTTATTATCCTGCAGGCAACTTGAGCTTTACATGTTCCCTCAGCATCTCACAAGTTGGAGCAACATGTCAACAACTGTGGAGTGAAGAATTTTCCCAGCTTTCTAATTATAGATTCTGACTTCAGATAATGAGGCTAAGTTTGCCGCGAGCAGAAAATGGCTGTCCAGCGCTTATCAATCGAAGTCATTTGGTTTTCTACAAATTTTTCTGAAAGCTTTCAAGATTACAGAATCTGACTACAATTGTCTGAGAAAAATCGAACTGGAGGAAGCCTCAAGTAGTGAATGGACCTCGCTTATTCACGAACTTCGACATTCAACAAGCCGTCATCACGTGGATAACTTAAGGCTTCATCATATTTAGAAATGAGTTAAACTGAACCTCAAAGGCAGTCGCCAGTTGCATTTAAAAGAATGCATATGCTTTTAGTACAAGAAAACATTCGAGAGAAAGTAGTTTGATTGTTTCTCTGAATCACATAATTAGCCAATGACACGCCTATTGTATACCTCGTAGGGTTTGTCCCTCAATTAAATACCTTTACATTAATAAATCTTTTAATTCCGATGTGTTGTATTACATGTAATGTATGAACTTTTGTGGAAATAAACGGGTTTTCTTGTTTTTTTCTTATTTCTGAACTGTACACTTTAGTAGTTATTCTTTGGCATTGGTATCCCACTACCTAGCTAGGGATGGAGAGGGAGGGAGGGGGGGGGGGGGTTTGATAGAAAAGTAAAAAATTTCTGCTTCTCAATTAATTAAACCTCGCGTCGAGCTTTGAGCAAAAATATTGGAATGAGAACAATGGGATCTATTCAGTCCGTATTTCCGCTCATGAGAAACCTGCGTAGTAGATATTGTAAAACGGCCTCCATTTTCTCTTTGCTCGGTCTTTATCTCATTAATGGAGATTTTTAAATAAAAATTATAATGAGTGCCAGGCAGAATGAGCTAAGAAATATTTTCACAATGAAGGAACAAAAAATACGAAAAAAATTATTTCCCCCATGAACTCTGTGAAATCTATTCATGTTCTCAGATGAAAGGATCGGAGAGTAAGTTATTTAAAAAAAAATATATACTTCTGAATCTCCCCCAGAAGTAGTTTCTTAATAGATATCAAATGAGTATGAATTTCTCTTAACATGATGCTCAAAAATGAAAGAGTTCATTTGTATTTTTGCACGTATTCAATTTTATAAATACGTTGAAGCAAACACTACAAATTTATACACACAAAGAAAGGGTTCTATAAAAAGGTTCTGAGCAAGGATACTTAGGAACCCTTCTTTCCCACCCAAAAACGAACCGAGCCGAAACGAAATGTTTCAAATTATTATTATATAAGAAAGTTTTAGCCTCCCTTAACCACGACAAAGATGTTCTAAGAGAGGAAGGAGGAAGGTACCATTTAGTATAGAGTTGGGAACGCGGACTTTATGCACAAGGTGCACAGAAACAGTAAGCTAATAAAGAAGTTCATGAAACAAGAAAAAGTTGAAGAAGAAAGTAGTAGGTGCTGAAAATTAGGACAGCAGTGAACCGAAAAATGATGGTCAGTAACAAAACAAAACCTATGTTATTTTAACAAAAAGGAAGCCTACCTAACCTTTAGCTCGGGCCCTCACATTGTCCCCCTAGGAGCGCTAATTCCCATAGATACAATAGTTGTATCCCTCTGGGGGGATGATGTTTCAAAAGGTAACAAAACTCTTCAGTTGCATAATATCTCGGCTGCAAGACGACCACAAAAAAAGTGCAAGCCAGCAAAAAAGTGCTCGGTCACGACCACTGAAAAGTGCACATCACGACTGCAAAAAAGTGCACGGTCACGACCGCATAAAATTGCACGGTCACGACCGCAAAAAGTGCACCGTCACGACCGCAAAAAGTGCACCGTCACGACCACAAAAAAGTGCACGGTCACGACCGCAAAAAAGTGCACGGTCACGACCGCAAAAAAGTGCACGGTCGCGACCGCAAAAAAGTGCACGGTCACGACCACAAAAAAGTGCACGGTCACGACCGTAAAAAAAGTGCAAGAGAGCAAAACGGGCAACGGCCAGTCTCTAGCAAATTGGAACATTACGTTCGACTAGTCTTAACCCTTTAACGCCCCAGAAGACTAATAGTCCTTTTTCAAAATTATCATCAATATTTTGCATTTCTTTGCCAATTTGTTCCCTAATGTGTTCTTAGGAGTGCACTACCGATTGAAGGTTTCTCCCTAATTTTGGTATCGGAGACAACCTGATGCCAGCGCCAGTCTGTTGACAGTTGTGATAACGGCTACAAGAGTACAAAAATACTGACATTAAAAGGTTTAGGGCAGAGTGTAGGTAGTTGTGATGTCAAGAATCTGTTAAGAATAATCAATTTTTGCGAATTAAAAATGAGGATTTAGGGAAAAATTTTAATCATGTGTAATAAATCTTTTAATTGTGTGTAATAAATTTTGTGCTTACTTAAAAATTTGTCCGTTGAAATATCTTAGTAAATTCCAGCAGTACAGATGGGTCGCTTCAACATGAATTTTGAAGCTATAACATTTTAAAGAAAGGTAAACATTCTGCGGGGCTACAAACATTAGAATGTGTGGTGTATCAAGTGTCGGCGAGGGTCGACAAGAGGGGCAGTGGTCTCAAGTGCTTGAAACAGGATGTCATTCATCAAAGTCACCCGGCGGTCGACTTTGCGTCCAAACTTGCTAAGGCTCAGACATCCCAAAAACATAAACACATACAGGCAACACATAACACTCACGCACACAAACACAAGATTATATAACACAAACCATCGATAGTTTAAGAGGGGAACCAGCGACGGCCTACAAGGGGCGTGACACACAGCGAGCCTTCCGTCTCCAGCCCACGTAGAATACAGTAAAAGCAACACACAGGCGGGGCTTCGAGCAATGACGTGTGGACTTAGAAACTGTTGATTGGCGGTACAAAAAGTAGAAAATAGCTCTCGCCAAACATTTTGGTGGAAGCTAACGAAATGAGTGCAGTTTAGCGCCGAGCTTCGTCGGAGAAAATTGGAAATTTTCGTGTTCCCTTTACCACGTTCATGAGCCGATACAGCTTCAGTTCAAATCACTGTCTTATGCACAGTTCAAAGAATGTCTGTTGCTAATCGTCAGATTCGTAGCTCCCGAGCATTTCCCTTTCTCGTGTACTCCTCATCCACAAGCCTCCCTCCTGCAAGATCAATTTATACCTCGTTAATCATGAATGCGCCAATTACGCCCCCTCAAAATATATCTCAATTTTTACATCACTGCATGACAATCAATTTCAACAATATTTATTCCAAAGAAAGAATATCTTTTTCCAAGAAACTGCATCTCTCACCCTCCCAGAGACGTTGCATCTAAATGTTCCATTAAATGATTCCTACGATTTGGTTTGGTAATTTCCCCTCAGTGAACGTGGTGATAGAAATAGGCCCGGATAGATCATTTCTCATGTGTAGCTCATGTAAACTTAGTGGTGGCCGGCCAGCCAATCATTCGGTATAATTATGTAATGTAGTCATTTAGCGTATGCAGTTTTTTTGTTTAGATTCCATCATCTAGTGTGCATTATTCCTAATACCAGTCATTGTGCGTACGCCCATTGATGTTTGTATGACGTATAGCTGGAAATCATAAATGTTGAGCGAATTTACCTGTGTATCATGCCCAATATCAGAAGCAACAGCTCGTAACAACCCGAAGGCGCACAGAAAATGCGCTGTGTAAGTGAGAGTCATCTTTCATCGGTGAGTAACGCTTTGTTTCTTAGTATATGTACTGTAATGGTGATTATTGTCCATGAATTTTTTTTGTGTTGTCTATGCATTTCATGGAGGTGAAGCCAACCCCTCAATTCCGAGAGCCTGATCTTCTTACTAATGTAAATTAGTAAGGAGGCGGGACCTTTTCTCGTGACAGTGATAAGATTTCCCTCTACAGTATAATTTTTTTCATATCTTTCTAATGAAATTTGTTTGCCTAAAACTTCCGAGCCTAATTAATAGAGATCTCAAAACAGCGAAGAAAAGCGACCATTTAGCCATTTAGGGCGAAAACGGGAAATCCCCGGACAGGTTGGTTCTCATACAGGCTAGTAGCATGCGAACAGCGACTTAAAAGAAAGATAAAAACAGACGAGTGAAGCATTGCGAAGAAGGCATTAAAACTGAAAGAAGCAAAGAGAAAACGAACGATTAAGGTCTCAAAAATTCATTACCTGTAAAGGTAACCTAACAGTATTCCTTTGAAGCACCAATCCCTCATAGCTTAGGATAGGCCAGCGTTACACGTTCACCTGAAGTTTTATATTTAACTCAAAGTTAACATCAAATGTTATTAGAAATTTTACAACCAAACATTACCTGGGTCCTATAAATAACCATTAATTTTGAAAGATTGTTAAAACATTTCAAACGACCCATCGCTGGTGAAATATCGCTATTTTCTGGCGATATTAGGTTCATATAGCAGGAAGCCTTAACTTCAATTCGCCTAGCCGCATACCAGGCAGGAGCGAATGAAATTCGCAGCTGGAAGAGCTTAAGCACGACAAATCGCTGGGTCGTATCGCAAAGAACGCGTTAATTAATGTAAGCCTATACATTAATTGTAATTGGTAATTAATTACACATTGTAAGCCTATCCTACCTTGTTCTGAAGGACATCACTGTATCAAATTTTCAGGGCCGAAGAGGGTAAAGAATTTCCCTTCTTTTCGAGGGTGAAGAATTTCCTTCGAGGGAACACCATATTTATTATACGAAAAAAAAAATTTCGTATGATTTTCGAGGGTAAAGAATTTCCCTCGAAGGAACACCTTATTTATCATATGAAAAATAACGAATTTAATCACATTGAGAGTAAACAAAGTAATAGACGCCCAATGGCTGGAACAAGGAATCATGGATTCAGTTCACATTGACCCATCTGTTTTTATTTTATAAATTTATTCGTCATTAGAAGCATCAAATAATTATATTATATTTCATGGTTTACTCAACAATTGTTTTGATCCTGATGGGTTGTTATAGTTAGCTGCTAGATATGAACTCGTTGACCACGTATTAGGAAATGTGTACCACTGGATAAACCAAACCGCTCGTTCCCATACCGGTATAAATGAATATCATCTTATTTTGAAATTTTATTTTAGCGAACGTGGCAAAATATTATAGTGCAATAACGTTTTCTGTCTTTGAGAAAGGGTGAAAATGTATTCAAACAGTAAAGTACGTTTTTCAATTTTGCTTCTTGAAACCTATCCTTATCAACCGCAGAAACCATGCAAAAATAGCCAACGAGTTATGTTTTAGTTAAGTTAGTCAAATATATAAATTTATCCTCCAAAGGCCATGCTCGAGGTATATGAATCGTTCACTTCTCCCAAATATTCAAAATCAGCATACCAGGAAAAGAAATGTAATATTTGAATGAAATATCAGAATTAGCGGGAGTTCTGAGCACATGAATTGCGGAGAGGCCTGATCGTAAGATTATTCCCGCACCGCACAGAAAAAATCAAGGCGGGCAAACCGAAGTTCAAATTAGTGTTGAGAAGTTAGAGCTTGTGAGCCTGGTCTCGTCATTTGAACTCCCAGAACACAAGTTAACTATGTAAATGAGCAATATTTTTAGGAAGTCCATTTGCAATCTCTCGCTAGCTGCAGTATTCCATCCTTTGTTGGTTCCCAGTCGCACTGATGCAACTTGAGGAAGAATGTTTGCGCGCGTGCAGTCTTTGGTAGATTAGATTATTAGTTAGTTTAAGCCTCCCTATCCACAACAAAGGCTATCCAAAGAGAGGAAGGAAGAGGCATCATTTAGTTTGGAGTTAAGGAAACGCGGAATTATTAAAGAAACAGAAAGCTAAGAAAGACGATCATGAAACAAGAAAAAGTTGAAGAAGAAAGTAGTAGGTGCTGAAAAACAGGACAGCAGTGAACCGAAAAAGATGGTCCGTAAAAAAACAAAAACCTATTCTTTTTTAACAAAAAGAATGCCTACCTAACCTTTAGCTCAGGCCCTCACATAGTCCCCCTAGGAGCGCTAATTCCCATTCCCATAGATACAATAGTTGTATCCCCCTGAGGGGTGCAGTCTTTGGTAAGCCAAAAACCAACTTCGGGTGCATAACTTGTGAGAAGACCTCACGACACTACGCGCTACAGAACCTAGCGTAGCCAATTAAACAAGCTCAGGCTGCCACCTGTATTGGTACGTGACTCTACTGTAGTTAAAAATTCTGCCCCAAACATCTCCGCTGACGACCAAACCTGAAGGACAAGAACAGTGGTAGCACCCGACAGCGCGCGGAATTGGCAAGCCTCAATTGTTCAGCATTAGAGACATTATGAACAACACGCAGCTTTGGAACGCAGTCTAAATTCAAAATCTGCAAACACGCATCCAAATTGGTACGATCTTATATGAAACAAATATGAAACATGCATTAATTTTATGGGTAACTCGCAGCTTTGGAACGCAGTCTAAACTCAGAATATGCAAATACGCGTCTACATTGAAACGATCTTCCATGGGACAAATATGGGGCATATATTAATTTATGGGACAAATCGTGGCTCAGGCATGCAATCTGAATTCAGAATCTACAAATACACACCTGAAGCTAATATGGAACGTAGCTTCATTTTTAAATAAATTGTTGGACTGTTTAGACACTGAGCAGTGAAACGTTCAAAATCGTGAAATAGAGAATAGTGAAATCTTTATTCTGATGAAAAAGTTCAGAATTGTGAAATTCCGAATAGTTTAATCTTGATTCTAATGGAAACGTTCAGAAAAGCGAAATGGTGAACAATAAAATCTTGATTCTGATGAAACCGTTGAGAACAGTGAAATCAGGTCTACGAGATGCTTGATTCCGAACAGCGAGAGCGCGAGTCACACTGCTACGAATTAATTGTCAGGCTGCATTAACTCGGCTTGAAATGGCCTGCAGGAACATTTGTCAGGCTAATGGATGCTAGTGACGACAAACGGCACCTCGTTCACTTAGAGAGAACTTGAGTTCTGGCGTAGATTGCTCGCCGCAAGTTTTGCGTAGGTTCACTTCTGGAGCCACACAAGGGAGATGAAAAATCAATGTTTTGCGGGAATTTCTACGCTTTAGGAAATGGTAATTGTCGAACCAGTAGAATGTTACACGCTAGGGTCACATGACTAATTAAGATGCTTGCTTCGCCGCAGTTTTTGCGTAGGCTCATTTCTGGAGTCACGCAAGGGAGATGAAAAATCTCTGGAATTTGTAAGTTAGGAGAAATTGTATTTGTCGGATAACTAGAAAGTTGCACGCTAGTGTCACACCAGATTAGATTGTTAGTTAGTTTAAGCCTCCCTATCCGCCATAAAGGCGATCCAAAGAGAGGAAGAAGGAAGGCACCACTTAGTATGGAGTTAAGAAAACGCGGAATCTATGCAGAAATGGTATAGAAACAGTAAGTTGAGTAAGAAGATTATGAAACAAGATGAAAGATGTAGAAGAAAGTAGTAAATGCCGAAAAACAGAACAGCAGTGAACCGGAAAAAAAAGATTGTCCTTAACATAACAAACTATTTCACTTCAACAAAAAAGAAAAACCTACCAAACTCTCAGCTCGGGGTCTCACACATTCCCCTCCAGGGAGTGCCAATTCCCATAGATACGTCAACGTGTCAATTTGCTGCCTAATTGAGTGTATAACTCAGGAGCCAGCACGTCTTTGGAGAGCGTCAAGTTCCTTCTATTCACTGAAGAACATTTCTCATCAGCGTTAACTGTGGTAAAAGGGATCCCAGAAGGAGATCCTTTGGTTGGTTAATGGAACATCGTATAAAATAATGACAATTATCGAAGAAACAAATTTTAGATCGCTGAGTGATGCACGAGAACAATACACACTAATACACCAATTGTTTCAACATCAATTGTTTCAACACCAATTGTTTCAACACCAATTGTTTCAACACCAATTGTTTCAACACCAATTGTTTCAACACCAATTGTTTCAACACCAATTGTTTCAATTAATACACAATAAGCGGTTCCACTTTGACTGCAACGGGAGCCACCGGTGGCCACGGAGGGGATTTTTATAATGCTGCTGACCGTCTAGTGGTCACAAACTCATTTTTCAATAGTAATTAAAGCTAAATAAATGCATGATCCTGTCAATGTTTCAACTCAAATCTTAGTTAGGATGTAAGCTTATGAAACAAGATTAAAATTGAAGGAAATTGTATGTACCACAAATAGGACAGCAGCGAAGCGAAAAAGATAGTCCTTACCAAAACATACAAAAACTTGAATGATTCAACTTGGCAAAGATGGAATTAACGTTCTGCTCAAGACCTCACAGTTTCCCCTAACGAGCACTACATAATTCCCATAGGCACATAAATTGTATCCCCCTCGTGGGTCCAACTAATTACCTAGAGATCACTGAGTTGGACTCCCTGAAGGGTCAAATTACCGACTTATACCCGTTGGTAGAAAGTTGTACCTCCTGAGGAGTCTGCAGCTGGAATTGCTGCCTCAGTCACCAGATGCAAACAGCTGGAATTGCTGCCTCAGTCACCAGATGCAAACAGCTGGAATTGCTGCCTCAGTCACCAGATGCAAACAGCTGGAATTGCTGCCTCAGTCACCAGATGCAAACAGCTGGAATTGCTGCCTCAGTCACCAGATGCAAACAGCTGGAATTGCTGCCTCAGTCACCAGATGCAAACAGCTGGAATTGCTGCCTCAGTCACCAGATGCAAACAGCTGGAATTGCTGCCTCAGTCACCAGATGCAAACAGCTGGAATTGCTGCCTCAGTCACCAGATGCAAACAGCTGGAATTGCTGCCTCAGTCACCAGATGCAAACAGCTGGAATTGCTGCCTCAGTCACCAGATGCAAACAGCTGGAATTGCTGCCTCAGTCACCAGATGCCAAGAGCTGGAATTGCTGCCTCAGTCACCAGATGCAAACAGCTGGAATTGCCGCCTCGGGGACGGAGTCACCAGATGCAGACAGCTGGAATTGATGCCTTAGGCGGCGTTCACACCAACGAGATAAGATACATGTCTGTAGGTCGTAAGCGATAGGCGATAATTGTCTTGTGAGATACGACGCGCTCAGATCCGTTAAAAATAATGAGAGACGACAAAACTGGTTCACACCGGTACGATGGCGACAGCTGTCGCACGATGCGCGTATCAAGAGACATAGCGTGCGTGTCTCTTCTTTCAGTGTCGTACGATATCGGCAGATTGAATGATTGATTACAAGAAAGTTACACGACAAATATGTTCAAATAGAGGAAGGATGAAGGCACCACTTAGTATGGAGTTAACCCGTCTCCACATGGTCGACTTACCAAGAGGTTTGAAGAAAATGGGTCAACTGTGCAACTTACTGTACATTCATTAATCATGTTAGAAGTTTCATTGGGGGTTCATTGTAAAGAGAGAGAGTTGCTCTTTCTGTCAGTGGGGAAAAAAATACTGCTACCCCAATGAAAATCTACGAAATTCGAGTTTTTATTTCGGTAAAATACAAAAAACAGAAATCAGAAAATCACTGGCCATTTTTTATTTATTGCACTTTTATGTTTTTTTATGATGCATTTTCATAGATTCTGAGTTGCTGAATCTTGTGGTATGTGAATTTTTTTTCAGGTCCAATAGTTCCGGAGTTATGTGCACTATATGTAAAACACAGTTTTTATTTTTTAGTTCATTTTGTGTGTAGGCTGTTATCAAGCAGTTTCATTGTTTGTAAAGAGTTTGATATGCTTAGAGCTTTTCCTCCCGAATACAATGGTGGAATTATTTTTTACGTAGGAGTAAATCTGTGGATTTGGACTCCCATTTTTGGAACAAAAAACATAAGAAAATAAAAATGATGGCGACCTTCTTAGAGGCAGAGTGTGTGCTGGTATGCCTCAACTACACTCCTGGCCTTCTAAGAGGTTGTGCAGCGCCGGTAGCTACACTCCAGACTGAGCAGAAGAATTCATACAGATTTGAGCTTGATACCTCTCCTTCCCGGTTCCTCCCACCTAATTTTACCTTACACCAATGAATAGCGCTCAACGAGACGCTTAAGACCATATATGGCAACCCTAGGTTTGCTGATGTGAAACATGTGCTAGCTTTGCCGACCTTCTAAGAGTTCAGGACGTGGCGACGGGTTAAGGGAACGCAGAATCTATACACAGGGTGCATAGAAACAACAGAAACGTTTAACATAGAGACACAGAACTAAGAAAAAAGTTCATGAAGCAATAAAAAAGTTGAAAAAGTAGTACGTGCTGAAAAACAGGACAGCAGTGAACCGAAAAAAAGGCCTATAACAAACAAAAAAACCTATTCTATTCTAACAAAAGAAGGCCTACCCAACTCTAACTCCCTTACATTTTCCCCTGGGAGAGCTAATTTTCATAGATACAATAATTGTATCCCCCTTAAGGGACGATATTGGCTAGAGTTTCTTATCACTCGATGAAGAACTCATGATTACTGACTAAATTTCTCCTGCTACACTTCGTTGCTAGCTCATGTCTTATCACTTCAGTATGAACCTAACTTATCTTCAGGATAATTATCGTGCATCGCATGTTTCGGAGATAAATATCTTATCCCCCTGGTGTGAACTCCGCCTTGCCTTAGAGTCACCAGATGCAAACAGCTGGAATAGCCGCCTTAGAGTCACCAGATGCAAACAGATGGAATTGCTGCCTTAGAGTCACCAGATGCAAACAGCTGGAATAGCTGCCTTAGAGTCACCAGATGCAAACAGCTGGAATAGCTGCCTTAGAGTCACCAGATGCAAACAGATGGAATAGCTGCCTTAGAGTCACCGGATGCAAACAGATGGAATTGCTGCCTTTGAGTCACCAGATGCAAACAGCTGGAATAGCTGCCTTAGAGTCACCAGATGCAAACAGATAGAATTGCTGCCTTAGAGTCACCAGATGCAAACAGCTGGAATAGCTGCCTTAGAGTCACCAGATGCAAACAGCTGGAATTGCTGCCTCAGAGTCACCAGATGCAAACAGCTGGAATTGCTGCCTCAGAGTCACCAGATGCAAACAGCTGGAATTGCTGCCTTAGAGTCACCAGATGCAAACAGCTGGAATTGCTGCCTTAGAGTCACCAGATGCAAACAGCTGGAATAGCTGCCTTAGAGTCACCAGATGCAAACAGCTGGAATTGCTGCCTCAGAGTCACCAGATGCAAACAGATAGAATTGCTGCCTTAGAGTCACCAGATGCAAACAGCTGGAATAGCTGCCTTAGAGTCACCAGATGCAAACAGCTGGAATTGCTGCCTTAGAGTCACCAGATGCAAACAGCTGGAATTGCTGCCTCAGAGTCACCAGATGCAAACAGCTGGAATAGCTGCCTTAGAGTCACCAGATGCAAACAGCTGGAATAGCTGCCTTAGAGTCACCAGATGCAAACAGCTGGAATTGCTGCCTCAGAGTCACCAGATGCAAACAGATAGAATTGCTGCCTTAGAGTCACCAGATGCAAACAGCTGGAATTGCTGCCTCAGAGTCACCAGATGCAAACAGATAGAATTGCTGCCTTAGAGTCACCAGATGCAAACAGCTGGAATTGCTGCCTTAGAGTCACCAGATGCAAACAGCTGGAATTGCTGCCTCAGAGTCACCAGATGCAAACAGATAGAATTGCTGCCTTAGAGTCACCAGATGCAAACAGCTGGAATTGCTGCCTCAGAGTCACCAGATGCAAACAGATAGAATTGCTGCCTCAGAGTCACCAGATGCAAACAGCTGGAATTGCTGCCTCAGAGTCACCAGATGCAAACAGATAGAATTGCTGCCTCAGAGTCACCAGATGCAAACAGCTGGAATAGCTGCCTTAGAGTCACCAGATGCAAACAGCTGGAATTGCTGCCTCAGAGTCACCAGATGCAAACAGATGGAGTTGCTGCCTTAGAGTAACCAGATGCAAACAGCTGGAATTGCGGCCTCAGTCACCAGATGCAAACAGCTGGAATAGCTGCCTTAGAGTCACCAGATGCAAACAGCTGGAATTGCTGCCTCAGAGTCACCAGATGCAAACAGCTGGACTCACCCATGAGTGATGATCAGTACACAAATCAGGGTCATAAGATGACTCCCGAGATCGGCTGCAATTCGAGAGGCCGAAGCCCATCATCTCCGCCGGCCCTCGTTGTGTCAATCATAATGTGATGGGGGCGGGAAATACCCAGATGGGGGCCGGGAAATGCCCAGATGGGGGCCGGGAAATGCCCAGATGGGGGCCGGGAAATGCCCAGATGGGGAGCAGGAAATGTCCTAGATGGGGGGCGGAAAGTGCCCAGATGGGGGCCGGGAAATGCCCAGATGGGGGCCGGGAAATGCCCAGATGGGGGCCGGGAAATGCCCAGATGGGGGCCGGGAAATGCCCAGATGGGGGCCGGGAAATGCCCAGATGGGGGCCGGGAAATGCCCAGATGGGGGCCGGGAAATGCCCAGATGGGGGCCGGGAAATGCCCAGATGGGGGCCGGGAAATGCCCAGATGGGGGCCGGGAAATGCCCAGATGGGGGCCGGGAAATGCCCAGATGGGGGCCGGGAAATGCCCAGATGGGGGCCGGGAAATGCCCATATGGGGCCGGGAAATGCCCAGATGGGGGCCGGGAAATGCCCAGATTGGGGCCGGGAAATGCCCAGACGGGGAACAGGAAATGCCCAGATGGGGAGCAGGAAATGCCCAGATGGGGAGCAGGAAATGCCCAGATGGGGAGCAGGAAATGCCCAGATGGGGAGCAGGAAATGCCCAGATGAGGAGCAGGAAATGCCCAGATGGGGAGCAGGAAATGCCCAGATGAGGGGCGGGAAATGCCCAGATGGGGGGCGGGAAATGCCCAGATGGGGGGCGGGAAATACCCAGATGGAGCATGAGAAATGCCCAGATGGAGCGCGGGAAATGCCCTAACGGGGGCGACAAATGCCCTGATGGGGGCGACAAATGCCCTGATTGTGGCGGGAAATGCCCAGATGGAGGGTGCGAAATGCCCAGATGGAGGGCGGGAAATGCCCTGATGGTGGGCGGGCAATTCCTTGATGGTGGGCGGGAAATGCCCTGATGGGGGACCGGAAATACCCTTATGGAGGCGGGAAATGCCCAGATGGAGGGCAGAAATGCGTATGGAGAGTACACATCAGTAAGCATCTGCTGGGGAGACATTAACGATCGCAAAGGAAGCTCTCATATTTTTGGTTTAATTTAGTTTAAGGGGGATAATTTACATAAGCAATTTTGCTAATTCGTTGCTCTGAGTAACACACGGATGTGGGTTCCATAATATTGCTCACCGACCAGTAGTGACAAACTCAATTTTCATAAATACTCAATGAAAACTAAATAAATGCACGATCCAGCTAATATTCACTATTTTCAAAATCGTTCACTAGAATTGACTTTAAATTTGAGTTGAATGTTGAACTTCAGTTTAACCCATCGAGGTCAACGAGTCAAGGAGATCACATCAAAGCTTTCGTTGAGTTGCGGACTAGACACCATCAAGCGAGCCGCAGTGTTTTTGCAGCATCAAGTAGAGCCACAGGGTCGCTGAAATCAAAGTTCAGCTCTCGATATCGACCACTGAGCTTCATCAAGCTTATTAATTTAATGTTGCAGCTACAAACCTCTTGGTGCCCGTATTGCAATTGACGCAACAGAAAAATTCGACCAACGAAAAGAAATTCATTTCATGCTTATGAGCATTTTGGAAGCGGACTTGGAATAAAATTTGGCAGATTTATAACAGGAACTTCGTAAATTAGATACCAGCTCACTTGATTTCCGGGGGACTAGCTCAAATAAGAAGCGAGGCTGTCAAAACACGGTAGAGGAAACAAGGTAGGGTCATTTCTATGGGAGAAAAATACACCTCTTGTTCGGCTAGCCGATAGAAAGGCTTTATTTCAAGCAAACTTTATGACGTCACCAAAACGCTATGTCGTTAGACCAATATTAGAGCCAGATTTAAGAGTAGCAGTGCTACCAGAAGCAATATGAGCGCTGCTATTGGTTCGTTGCCGTGACGTCATCACAACCACATCGCCAACGAAGAAAAGACTGGTTTCAACCTACCTTATTTCCTTTACCGTGCCATGCATTCAGGTTCACAAATTTTTAGCATAAATTTCCAGGGATAAGGGTGCTCTGAAGTACTGAACTCGAGATGTTGTTGGGACGCAAGTCACAAAATAAGCGCCGTGAGTTCATTTGACGTCTTCTCGATCATCGCTCAGGAGACCTAGATAATATCATCCTTCTCGCTAGTTTTGCCTTCAGCAGATCTTATTATCTCAAATTACAACAAACAGGCTGCGAAAATTGCACGTTATTGCAGCTCGTGTCATGGGATCGTAAAAAATGACGATGGATTCAGCGGGGAAAACTGTCGAATTCGTTCATGAGTCGGAAATTTCAGTGGAACAAGAAGGAATAACGCAGCTATAAAAACACGTGCACGCGCTACCACCAACGACAAAAGGTCAACACGTCAACACCAACAGAAAGATCAACAGCAATTGTGATTTGAATCGAGAGCAATTATTCTAGAGCAATTACTAATCAAATGCAATTACTGAATAGGGCTGAAACAGCGCCATTTTCTACCGAGAAAAGTTTGTTAATTGCAACGTTTCAGTTCTGAGTGTTGCATCAACTTCATCAATAGCTCCCACAGTTACGAGAAGTTGATGATGGTGACGAAACTACCATCAACATCATTGGTCAACCGCCATCAATAGTTTCCGCAATAACGAGAAGTTGATGATGGTGGTAGAGCAGCCATCATCATCAACGTCATTGCTCCACCATCATCAATAGTTTCCGCAATAACGAGAAGTTGATGATGATGGTGGAACAACACTTCAAAAATCAGTTTATTTCCAATAAAGATGATAAAAGAACCATCATTGGTTTTTGAAATGTCTGAACTTTAAGCTCCTTGGTTGATAGACATAAATGGATGCCATGACAGCCCATGTCAAAGCGAATGCAAAAGACAGACACAAACATAAAAATCAAACCCGGAACAAAAATATTGTATCACCCTCTTCACTGTAGAAAATGACGTAGTTTCAGCCGTCTTTAGTGGTAAAATCTTAACGAAGTTCATGGAGCGCACTGCGACACGTCAGTGACGAGATTAGATTAAATTATTATAAGTTAGTTTAAGCCTCCCAATCCGCCACAAAGGCGATACAAAGAAAGGAATGAGGAACGCATCATATAGTGTGGAGTTAAGAGAACGAGGTATCTATGCAGAAAGGGCAGAGAAACACTAAGTTGAGAAAGATTATGAAACAAGAAAAAGTTGACGAAGAAAGTATAAGGTGCTGAGAAACAGGACAGTAGTGAACCGAAAAAAAGATGGTCCTTGATGTAACAAAAACATCATCTCAACAAAAAAACAGGCCTATCTAACTCTCCACCTCACATATTCCCCCTGAGAATGTTAATTCCTATAGGTCCAAGAAGTGTATCCCCTTGAGGGGATAAATCCCAAGATCTGTCGAAGAACAACAGGACTACTTACTGCATAGTAGATGAATCACTCGAGTCCAGTGCCTTCAGACTCGATCTGCATCATAAATTCAAGAGGAAGAGGCCTGTTTCTGACTAGCGAATGACTGATAAGAAGTTCTTTTTATGCTTCCTTGTAGCTTGTATACAATTTCCTTGTAGCCTGTATACAACTTTCCATAAACAGAGATATTTTACACGAAATCAAGCGAATCACTTTCAGCACGAGGTCGAACACACAAGTGTACACAAGTACTTGTAAAAATAATAATATTACAAACTAGAAAAAATATTTATTATTACTTCGGTGCAGTGATGCTGCTCTTATAACTGTACAAAATTAGTACAACGGCTGCAAAACTTTTTGCATAAACAACAATTCCATACACTTTCTGGCCCTAAAGTTTGCCGCACATTGGTGAAATGTGGATGTAATGAAAACAGTCAAACGTAATTGTTCATTAGATCCCCTTCTGAATTGATTTCAGTTCATATTCTATCAGGCACACATTTTACGAGATTGTGTAGACATTCTAAACGAATATCCGGTCAAAGTACTAACATACGTAGAGAAAGATCTTCAAAAAATGTAAAAAGGTGTTGAGGCTCGAAGCTACCTCTTTAGTAGGTCACAAATTTTCGACAGAGTTTGAATCAGGAGAGCGTGCAGGCCTAAGCCGCATAAGAAAATGAGATCTTGCGATTACTTAGTGAGTTTAACACCACGTAAAAAATGAGCATGCAAGCGTCGTCGTCGTGATCAATACCAGGGCCAATGGAGAAAATAAGAATGCATAGACGGGTGTACTTGATCTCTTAGGATGTTACTTCAGTGCACAGTGATAATGCTCAAATGACAGTTCAAAATTAGTAGTACGTTTCCATACACTTCCTGACCAAACAGTTTGCCGAGAGAGTTTGAACGAATAATCGAACGCTTGCAACCCATCGATGGGTCGTGCTTTAAGTTCTTGCTACTGCGAAATGATTTATCGATAGGTCGCTTGAAAAATTTTAACAATCCTTAAAATTAATGTTATTAATGGAACCAGTTAATGTTTGGTATGTATATGATTTCGAACAACTTTTGCCTTAAAATTTGAGTTGAATACTGCACATCAGCTTAACTCATAGCATTTAACATGTTAAATAACCCCAAGATTACATTTCGATGAAGGTTTCTGAACCCAATCCCGACCATGTGAAGCACTCCCAGATCCTCATACTGCCCTTTGGAAGCCAGCACAATTGGATCGATGCATGACGGATCCAAAGTTTCACGGGCTTTCCGTCCTACTCCAACTCTGCCATCTCTCTGGATCAAAGTGACCCATCTGATCACAAGACATGTCTCCATTGCACAACAGTCCGGCCTTTGTGTTTTTTGCGAACTAAAGCAGTTTTGTCTAATTAGCTTTGCTGACGATTACCTTTACTCTCCAGTGGTTTTCCAGAGGCAGCGTAACTCCTTAACACTTAAAAGTCCGTAACACTGATGAGTAACTCGACACTTGGACTGTGGCAGGAAAAACTGAGGTTTAATATTCAGCTCAAATTTAGGGTCAATTGTGGTAGGATATTTTGAAAATAGTAAACATTAACTGGATCGTGCCTTTTTTTCTGTTTGATTGAGTATTTATAAAAATTGAGTTTGTGACCACTGGTCGGTCAGCAGCATTATGAAAACTCCCTCCGTGTGCCACTGGTGGCTCATATCGCAGTCAGTCTTAAACTCATTTTCATTTGATTTCAGTGCACGGTGCGAGCAGAAATGGTCTAAGGGTCATAATTGAACATAGTAGTCAACTGCTGAACATTTTTCGGCCGGCTTGTTTTCACCAATCGCTTCCGAAAGTGTCCGTCGTGAGTACTCTGGATTTTATCTGTCACTGTTAGGCCACTGAATGACCGCTCCACTACCTTTTTCCTGCCAGAAATTGTTCTTTGCGCAGTCACAAGTCTTACAGTCATCATTCGAGATATTTCTCTAGAGAATTTTTCCAGCTCGGTGCCAACTTTTAACCTGTACTTCATCAAATATATTTTACGCTTTATTTTATTTTACTCTTTATTGGAGCAGGATTAATCTTGCTTCTTGCAATGCAGTACCGACTCCGAGTGGCACTGAACGCAACTATTGTTATCAATTTTTGTCTTCAAATTAACTGTAAGGAACCCGGTAAAAATTTGAATAAACCCCATCCGTAAATCACCAGAGCGCTGTAAAAATTGTTCGAATTACACCTTGATTTCACCAGGACTCGTGATATCGCTGGGGTGCTGTAAGAATTATTGGAGGGCAAATATGCAGAGTGTGCTAACCCTCAAATCAGAGGTCAAAACTGGCCGAGTGGATTAAGCGATAATTTCACCTCGTAGCGGCGTAGATGTTTCAGGCAGAGTGGGCTAGTTCCTAGTTCAGTTCCTAATTAGTAACTTGGCTAGGAAAAACCAGTTTGGCAACCCTGCGATGAACACCACGCCTCTATCTTGAGTGTCCTAAAATTCTGTGTTTTGTGGGCTAGGACACTGCATAGTTGCCCTCCAATTCTTCGAAGCATATCTTCATTTAACCAGGACGCGCTAACACTTTTGGCCTTGCAGTAAACGAACACTGCTTACCATGCACTCCTTGCATCAAGCCCTAAAATTCACGTAAATTCCGTACACCGAGCACTTCGAGGCAATCGATTTCCATCAGCTATTGATACAAACGAAGTGAAATGCAACAGGGCGTCTCTTTCGTTCAAAGATCGCACGCGCAGTCGCAATCGATTCCCTCTCAAAATATTCGACAGAAGTCCAGACCTGATTCCAGCTCTGGTACTTTAATCTTCTTCTCTGGCACAAATGTTGTAAAAAATGAGCCAAAATTCTCATAACTTTAAATTTTATGTCTACAACTGTGGGCCGATCGCAGGACTAAGCTTCTTATGCGCTCGACTTAGCATAATTTGTTCGTGCAAACCCGCTCGAGACGGGCGGAACATCAACTGCGGCGTCCATCCCTTATCGAAAGGAAACAAAGAACAGTGAATTTTGTATTAAAAAATTATCAATATACTGACGCTAATAATTTCAACATCGGAGTCAAGTTCACTGTCATTTAATTTCAGCCACTATTTCTCATTCAGCCACTATTTCCCATCGTAATTCTATTTCAGCCACTATTTTCCATCGTAATTCTATTTCAGCCACTATTTCACATCAGTTTCAGCCACTATTTTACATAGTAAATCAATTTCAGCCACTATTTCCCATCAATTTCAGCCACTATTTCACATCAATTTCAGCCACAATTTCCCATCAATTTCAGCTACAATTTCCCATCAATTTCAGCCACAATTTCCCATCAATTTCAGCCACAATTTCCCATCAATTTCAGCCACAATTTCCCATCAATTTCAGCCACAATTTCCCATCAATTTCAGCCACAATTTCCCATCAATTTCAGCCACAATTTCCCATCAATTTCAGCCACAATTTCCCATCAATTTCAGCCACAATTTCCCATCAATTTCAGCCACAATTTCCCATCAAAAGATAGTAACAGTAAAAAAACAAGATGCTGCAGAGCGGTATTACAAATCCGCCCAGCAGGTCTGGTTACAAGTGCTGTAAAATGCTAGCTTTGTTTCAAGGCTCACTTTCTAGCGGTGGTGCAGAAAGATGGAAAAATGAAGCTTCTTCCTTCTATAATGAGAGGCATTTCCATAAAGCGCCGAGCGTTTCATCTTTCCTGACGGGAAATAATTAGCCTTTCGTCGAAATTCTGGAGCGAGCGTTGGAGGAATGCGGGGCAAAAACGAAGAATCGTGAGGGAGCCGGTGACTGCAAACGAGCGTTGCTGATCTTTTCTCTTGGCTGCTATGATGTCCACTTTCTCTCTATGCTGACAAGATGTTTTTCTTTCGGTTTTTGTAACGCCTGTTGTCTCTCTGAGGTGATATTCTTCAACGGAACTGCTGTAATATCTACAATTTCTTCGAGCCTTTTCATTGAACTATCGGGTTTTTGCGCGTGGCTCTCATCATTCATGTTCGGGTCCAGAGTTCATGTTCGGGTCCAGGGTTCATGTTCGGGTCCAGGGTTCATGTTCGGGTCCAGGGTTCATGTTCGGGTCCAGGGTTCATGTTCGGGTCCAGGGTTCATGTTCGGGTCCAGGGTTCATGTTCGGGTCCAGGGTTCATGTTCGGGTCCAGGGTTCATGTTCGGGTCCAGGGTTCATGTTCGGGTCCAGGGTTCATGTTCGGGTCCAGGGTTCATGTTCGGGTCCAGGGTTCATGTTCGGGTCCAGGGTTCATGTTCGGGTCCAGGGTTCATGTTCGGGTCCAGGGTTCATGTTCGGGTCCAGGGTTCATGTTCGGGTCCAGGGTTCATGTTCGGGTCCAGGGTTCATGTTCGGGTCCAGGGTTCATGTTCGGGTCCAGGGTTCATGTTCGGGTCCAGGGTTCATGTTCGGGTCCAGGGTTCATGTTCGGGTCCAGGGTTCATGTTCGGGTCCAGGGTTCATGTTCGGGTCCAGGGTTCATGTTCGGGTCCAGGGTTCATGTTCGGGTCCAGGGTTCATGTTCGGGTCCAGGGTTCATGTTCGGGTCCAGGGTTCATGTTCGGGTCCAGGGTTCATGTTCGGGTCCAGGGTTCATGTTCGGGTCCAGGGTTCATGTTCGGGTCCAGGGTTCATGTTCGGGTCCAGGGTTCATGTTCAGGTCCAGGGTTCATGTTCGGGTCCAGGGTTCATGTTCGGGTCCAGGGTTCATGTTCGGGTCCAGGGTTCATGTTCGGGTCCAGGGTTCATGTTCGAGTCCAGGGTTCATGTTCGGGTCCAGGGTTCATGTTCGGGTCCAGGGTTCATGTTCGGGTCCAGGGTTCATGTTCGGGTCCAGGGTTCATGTTCGGGTCCAGGGTTCATGTTCGGGTCCAGGGTTCATGTTCGGGTCCAGGGTTCATGTTCGGGTCCAGGGTTCATGTTCGGGTCCAGGGTTCATGTTCGGGTCCAGGGTTCATGTTCGGGTCCAGGGTTCATGTTCGGGTCCAGGGTTCATGTTCGGGTCCAGGGTTCATGTTCGGGTCCAGGGTTCATGTTCGGGTCCAGGGTTCATGTTCGGGTCCAGGGTTCATGTTCGGGTCCAGGGTTCATGTTCGGGTCCAGGGTTCATGTTCGGGTCCAGGGTTCATGTTCGGGTCCAGGGTTCATGTTCGGGTCCAGGGTTCATGTTCGGGTCCAGGGTTCATGTTCGGGTCCAGGGTTCATGTTCGGGTCCAGGGTTCATGTTCGGGTCCAGGGTTCATGTTCGGGTCCAGGGTTCATGTTCGGGTCCAGGGTTCATGTTCGGGTCCAGGGTTCATGTTCGGGTCCAGGGTTCATGTTCGGGTCCAGGGTTCATGTTCGGGTCCAGGGTTCATGTTCGGGTCCAGGGTTCATGTTCGGGTCCAGGGTTCATGTTCGGGTCCAGGGTTCATGTTCGGGTCCAGGGTTCATGTTCGGGTCCAGGGTTCATGTTCGAGTCCAGGGTTCATGTTCGGGTCCAGGGTTCATGTTCGGGTCCAGGGTTCATGTTCGGGTCCAGGGTTCATGTTCGGGTCCAGGGTTCATGTTCGGGTCCAGGGTTCATGTTCGGGTCCAGGGTTCATGTTCGGGTCCAGGGTTCATGTTCGGGTCCAGGGTTCATGTTCGGGTCCAGGGTTCATGTTCGGGTCCAGGGTTCATGTTCGGGTCCAGGGTTCATGTTCGGGTCCAGGGTTCATGTTCGGGTCCAGGGTTCATGTTCGGGTCCAGGGTTCATGTTCGGGTCCAGGGTTCATGTTCGGGTCCAGGGTTCATGTTCGAGTCCAGGGTTCATGTTCGGGTCCAGGGTTCATGTTCGGGTCCAGGGTTCATGTTCGGGTCCAGGGTTCATGTTCGGGTCCAGGGTTCATGTTCGGGTCCAGGGTTCATGTTCGGGTCCAGGGTTCATGTTCGGGTCCAGGGTTCATGTTCGGGTCCAGGGTTCATGTTCGGGTCCAGGATTCATGTTCGGGTCCAGGGTTCATGTTCATGTCCAGGGTTCTTATAAGGGTCGGTACTGATAAGGGTTTACGGTTCATGTTTGTCCCGAGGGTTCTTAGCATCGATCAGTCTTACTCTCCTCAGAGGAGCCGTTGGATCTTACGATTTTCTTTGCTCCTATTGCAGCGAGTGATGTCTTGGCTGGTTTACTGCTGTATTCAATGAAGCAGAGTTCACAAACGAAAAGGCAAGGGGCTACTGGTCCCCATGCTTGCCTTCGTAAACAGAACATGGAACGCCGTTCGGCCTATCGTACGCGTAAACCTCTTTACAACGTTGCTTTGTGTCCGACCCTTGATTTCATTCTGTGCCCGACGTGCTAGTGTTACCCAGTTATTGAACTTTTTACTTGTTTCCTGAGAGAAGAACACACACGGACCGTGCTAGTACTGCATGCAGTAACTGAACATTGTACTTGTCTCCAGAGAGAAGAACACACACGGGCCGTGCTAGTACCGCAAGCAGTAATTGAACATTGTACTTGTCTCCAGAGAGAATAACACACACGGATCGTGCTAGTACTGCAAGCAGTAACAACATTGTACTTGTCTTCAGAGAGAAGAACACACACAGACCGTGCTAGTACTGCATGCTGTAACTGAACATTGTACTTGTCTCCAGAGAGAAGAACACACACGGGCCGTGCTAGTACTGCAAGCAGTAACAGAACATTGTCCTTGTCTCCAGAGAGAAGAACACACACGGACCGTGCTAGTACTGCATGCACCAACTGAACATTGTACTTGTCTGCAGAGCGAAGAACACACACGGACCGTGCTAGTACTGCAAGCAGTAACTGAACACTGTACTTGTTTCCTGAGAGAAGAACACACACGGACCGTGCTAGTACTGCAAGCAGTAACTGAACACTGTACTTGTTTCCTGAGAGAAGAACACACACGGACCGTGCTAGTACTGCAAGCAGTAACTGAACACTGTACTTGTTTCCTGAGAGAAGAACACACACGGACCGTGCTAGTACTGCAAGCAGTAACTGAACACTGTACTTGTTTCCTGAGAGAAGAACACACACGGACCGTGCTAGTACTGCATGCTGTAACTGAACCCATTAATTCCAGATGCACCAGAATATTCGAAGAACACACGCGGGTTAAACACGGGTTAATCACGTGTTGTGCATTGAAGGAAATCTCCATGTATTACCGGAATTGACAGCTGATTTTAGTTGACCATGAAAAAAAGGATCTTAAAGCGGCTGGGTAACTAGACGACACATTCTTAGAGGCAAAAACAGAATAATCAAGGAGGGTAAAAACATCGTTCATGAAGTATCCTTTATAAAAATAGAGCTTTCGAGTAAAAACTGTACTCATTTTCAGTATCTGGAACAAAAATAAATATTCACAAATTATAGCAGCAGAGTATATAAACATAGAAAAAGTGATACAAGATTAGATGGGAGTCCTAATTTAAAATATACAGAGGTGCAGACGAATCTTCTTCATTTAACGTAGGCCTAGTGTGGTGAATAAGTATACTTTCTAACAAGCGAATATCTAGTTTATTGCTATAGAGCAATTGTTAATCCCAACTCTAAAATTTTTCTCGGACAGCGTAAAATTTTGAAATCACAGTAGTGCATACAGGCAAAATTTCATGAACTAATTGAAGTTGAAGCAGTTCAAGCCTATTTTTATGGAGATTATGTCTCAGTTTTTCCCCATGATCGATCCACAACGTGCGCAGGTCCTTCATGACTTAGAATGGGCCTTTCGAGCAATAATTCACCCAAGAACGTATTGTTATGACAAACGCGCACTCATGGTCTTGTCTTTATGAGATATATAATAAGGTCGCCATTAAAAAGTGTTCATTCTTTCGTCGAGCCTTTCTCTACCTTACGGGAAGGGTCAAATTTTGTTTTCAGTGTCTCAAACAATTGTTTCTCTCCGAGCTGTGCGTTTGAAATTTTTACACTGCATATATTACAAACATTTACAGAACAAACAAATGTTTTATGAAGAATTTACAGAACATACATGGCAAATATTTACGCAACTTACATTACAAATATTTAAAGAACATCCATTACAAACATTCACACAGCATACATTACAAACATTTACACAGCATACATTAGAAACATTTACACAGCACACATTACAAGCATTTAAGCGTACCGTAACTCATCAGGTCGGGTTGGAGTCCCACCGGCAATCTTGAAACGAAAATGATGGCGAGGATCGCTAATATTAATAATTTCGTTTGAAAAATTTGCATTGTTTTGCTGAAGCCAAGCCATAACCAACTACTATTACAGAGTATGAAGCACTCTGCGAAGTATTCGTTTCAAAACAAGACACTGAAAAAATGCACAGAACCCGAAGTTCAACCTTTGCGCGCATCCCAATATTTCTAACAGAGTTATTCTTTTTAAAATTTCTGACGAACCAAAATGTGATTCAAGAAAAAAAGAGAAATTTTACAAACTAATGTAACAGACAAAAGCATCATACGAAGATCAACACGAGTCTTGACTGATTTATACCAAAAGACTTAAGGGGACGGAGATCGTTTTTACTCGAACGAGAAATCCAAATTAGAGAAACAGATGAGCTTCCTATTACACAACAACATAGTCGAACTTTTTCGCCACATGTATGCATGTTTTTCGCTGCCCCAGTAGTTAAATCGCTTAGGCGGCAAAAAACATGCATGCTCTGGCGAAGAAGTTAGACTGGGATTGCTCTCCGTGATGATCCTTAATTTCAAAGAAATTAAGGTCATATCAATGAAATTAACCGCTTTACAGCTCTCATCAACATGCTCCAAAAACCGAATTCAGAATCTACATACACAGACCTACATTACGGGCAACGAAACTAATAAATTTCTCCAACTTCGTTTCTTTGAATTCGTACCATAAATTCGAATAATTTTTTTTCCCTTCGTTTCTTTGAATTCGTACCATAAATTCGAATAAATTTCTTTCCCTTCGTTTCTTTGAATTCGTACCATAAATTCGAATAAATTTCTTTCCCTTCGTTTCTTTGAATTCGTACCATAAATTCGAGAGCAGAAATCGAGAAGCAGAAGTTTTTTATGACTGAACAAAGCTCCTTTTTATGTCACTTATCTAATCACACTAATCAACTAATCACTAATTATACATCACCAACACCTACTCACTAATTTAATCCCTTATCACTATTCAACTAATTATAAGTATTACCGATAATTTAGAGCTACTATGGGCTAGCTCTCCCGACAGTGCCCCCATGAAAGAAACAAACTCCAACGATACTCCTTTTTCATTTCATTTGTTTCGCCCGAAGAAAGGGTGATATTTTGTGTTAAACAATCTCATTTAGGAGATCAAGCTTTTCGTTAAGCCAGTGTTATAGAAAGGATCTGTTATAATTCCCCTCCTGCATGTAATGGTAGGTTTAACGTATGCGTGACGCAAAAAAAAAAATTAAAAATAATAAATAATTTTTTTTTCGTAATTGAGTTCAAATGTAAAATGTTTACATTCAAATGGACAGTTACCAGAATAAAAATGCTGAGCCTGAACTTGTAGATGTTTTTCCCTAAAAACCGAAGTTCAGAATCCCTAACTTTGTTGTTCAGCTGCACAGTCTACAGAAGCAAGATAATGATTTTTACCACGAAGAAAATTCAAATTAATACGCTACAGGTTTGCATGCATGAGGTGAAAACTTTGTCATGTATTTTTCTCTTTAGTGTTCTGTTTTAAAATTGAATAACTCACACTGCACTTCTCTCCACATTATAGCCGTTTAACTTGGCTTTAGCTCAAGCCCTGACGCTAAAATTTACAATGCAATGGTGTTTCACATCTGCTACGTTCACATCATTTTACATCTGCTACGTTTTACATCTGCTACGTTCACATCATTTTACATCTGCCATGTTCTACATCTGCTACGTTCACACCATTTTACATCGGCTACCTTTTACATCTGTTACGTGCACATAATTTTACGTCTGTTACGTTTTACATCTGCTACGTGCACATAATTTTACGTCTGTTACGTTTTACATCTGCTACGTTCACACAATTTGCGTAGCTCCCCGGCCGCCAAGCGAGACGCAGCCGGCAGAGCCAGGGCCCGTGTGCCAGCAACGCCTTTTTCTGGCGAAAATCTTCAATTTTGTGTTTACGACCAAACTTCGTTTAGAAAATACTGAAGGAACATTTCAGTGGATGAAGGTCACTCTGTAAGCCCTGGTTTACACGCACTGAGGTTGAACAGAGATGTCCGGGTGCTACTTTAGCGTGAGGTCTGCCGCCATGTGTCGCCACCCAGGTGTAGTTTGAGATGTACAAATTAAGTGTTTATCGCTAAATTAAATGTTTGGAAATAAGTAATATCCATTAGTAATCTAACCTAACTTCACGCTATAGCACTAGCTAGAGGTAGATCTCATGCTATAGTGCGGTAGACCTCACGCTATAGCAGCACCGATGTTCGGATGCGAAATTGGTGCTGGGAGAAGTCTAGCTGTAAGAAATGAGACAGAGTGCAGTATTTAATTAAGTTTGTGGTTAATCCTTATGCAGCGGGAATTAACCGGGCACAGTTGGTGAAAAATTATATTTTCTCTTATATTAGATATTAATTTAGGCCTCCCCTCCCTAACCGCAACGTCTTAAAACAACTGTCCTTTTAGTCCACGACAGGTCTCATTTGCAAATATACAGTACGTAAGTTTAAAGTTCTAAGTTTTAAGTTCTACGTCGACTAGAAGTAACTCGTTTATTTCTATTTCAGCTGGGAATTCATAATAGATATTTATTTTACCACAAACGTGTAACGTGTTAGTGGATGCTTCAAATGCTGAAACTTACGCTTTAAAAGTTTAGCGAAGCGTTTTTTTAGCACACTGACTGCGGTGCGACCCACCGGTGGGTCGTGCTGAAGTTTTTCCTGTTGCAAAACGACCCATCGATGGGTCGTCTTAAAAATCTTTTAAAAATAATAGTATTGAATGGACCCAGTTTCTGTTTGGTATTTATACAATTTCCAACAGCTTTTAAATTTAAAATTGAGTTAAATACTAAACTTCAATTCAACCCATCGCAGTCAACGTGTCACCGCGTTGACTGCGATTGCGCAGGTCGTAAAGTTGATTTGATTAGCTTGTTAGAAAAGACTGGTAAAATCAACTTAGGTGCTCGAATAAGTTCCCATCCTTTGTAAGAAATGTACAAAATATAAGTGCTCAATAACATCTTCTTCGTTTGATAAAATTTCTTTAAAAACAATTAAGGAAGGGGTTTGAAACGTTATTCATTCATATTGATGCCTAAATGAACAATTTACCTAGTGGGACACATTTATCCCACTCCGTAGTCAACGTGCTCAGTAACGCCAACCTAATTTCCAAGATCTCCATCGAGGATGTCGACGAGCAAAAAAATGAGCTTTTCCTCACGAGTCCTCAGCCGCAGCCAGAGTTCAAACGAGAAAATGAACGCAGAATTATTTACCAGCCTCACAGGCATCAAATAAACTTCTCAGAAGCTTTCGATCTTTTCATTTCTCAAATGTGAAGGCGTTCGCAGTATTATCGCAGTATTACAAAATTTAAACTTAAATTAACGAACAAACTTCAGTTGGTACGCAGAAATTCATTAGCACGGAAGCACTCTTAGCTGCCCTCTGCACCCCTCCTAGTTGCACCCTGCACCCCTCCTAGTTGCACCCTGCACCCCTCCTAGTTGCACTCTGCACCCCTCGTAGTTGCACTCTGCACCCCTCCTAGTTGCACTCTGCACCCCTCCTAGTTGCACCCTGCACCTCTCCTAGTTGCACCCTGCACCCCTCCTAGTTGCACCCTGCACCCCTCCTAGTTGCACCCTGCACCCCTCCTAGTTGCACCCTGCACCCCTCCTAGTTGCACTCTGCACCCCTCCTAGTTGCACCCTGCACCCCTCCTAGTTGCACCCTGCACCCCTCCTAGTTGCACCCTGCACCCCTCCTAGTTGCACTCTGCACCCCTCGTAGTTGCACTCTGCACCCCTCCTAGTTGCACTCTGCACCCCTCCTAGTTGCACTCTGCACCCCTCCTAGTTGCACCCTGCACCCCTCCTAGTTGCACCCTGCACCCCTCCTAGTTGCACCCTGCACCCCTCCTAGTTGCACCCTGCACCCCTCCTAGTTGCACCCTGCACCCCTCCTAGTTGCACCCTGCACCCCTCCTAGTTGCACCCTGCACCCCTCCTAGTTGCACCCTGCACCCCTCCTAGTTGCACTCTGCACCCCTCCTAGTTGCACTCTGCACCCCTCCTAGTTGCACTCTGCACCCCTCCTAGTTGCACTCTGCACCCCTCCTAGTTGCACTCTGCACCCCTCCTAGTTGCACTCTGCACCCCTCCTAGTTGCACTCTGCACCCCTCCTAGTTGCACTCTGCACCCCTCCTAGTTGCACTCTGCACCCCTCCTAGTTGCACTCTGCACCCCTCCTAGTTGCACTCTGCACCCCTCCTAGTTACACTCAGTACCCCTCCTAGTTACACTCAGAACCCCTCCTAGTTGCACTCTGTACCCCTCCTAGTTGCACTCTGCACCCCTCCTAGTTGCCCTCTGCACCCCTCCTAGTTGCACTCTGCACCCCTCCTAGTTGCCCTCTGCACCCCCCCTAGTTGTACTTTGAAGTACCCCTAGTTATTTTGAAAAAACTTGTTGAATGCTTAATGATATCTAAATATGTTCTGTAACATCCCTGATCCTAAGCACAAACCGAATAGATTGTTTCCTTGGTAATATCCTGTGCACGCTTCAAAATATTTCAACGCGCATCAAGAAAAATTACATGGAAGCTTTATAACGCGCATTGCAGGGCAAGTCGACGTGAAGAAATTATATTTTCCTGTGCGAGGGTTTTACTTGCAAAATTCTAGCCCTCAGGACCGCTTTGACCATTTCCAAGGTCCTGCATGACAGGCGGCGCAGTGATCAGCGCAGTGCGGCGCAGCGGTCGACTCCCCATCTGCCACCAGCTCCGACTCGCTTTTATTTCAGTAATCCAATAACTCTGCGACGTCAGACAACACGTGACGACGTGCAGGAATACGCTAGGACGAACAACAAAGAACAAGACATCGTGCGACACAATTGCAGAGCTGCGACATCATTTTTTTAGGTACAGGCCTCGGTGCTAATTCGATTGTTTTTGTAACTTTGAGCATTTCGATTACTTGATTAAATTTGAGCGCAGCAGTTGCTTAGAGTTTGAGGCAGTGACTTCTGAGCTGCTTTTACGTCTATTTGTCCACGAATTTTACTTTTACTTGCGCACAAGACATTTAATATCAAGCTTTTTTGCCCTGAATCACTACCCATTGCGAAAGCTTATCATGGAAGTAATTCGTGGATAGCGGAATTGAAGTTCCATTGCGATTCCTTTGACCTAATGTGCTTATATTTTTATCAAACATTAATTTATTTTCAAGGTAACTTTCGAGCCCTAAACTTTCTCATCCTTGAAATTTTCCATTTTTGAATGTATTTCAAGTATTTCTGTGGATCTGGAAACTATGTGGAGACATGAATGCAAGCGATATCTTTGAAAATCAACAGCTGAAGAGCAAACAAAAATAGGATCGAGCTTTCATTTTGAAAATCCTATAAAACTTTTCGCATAACGTGAGGTTCCTTATAGACTTACTTATCCAAAAACTAAATGTTCCGTACCGATTAAAGTCCTCACTTTGCTTATCGTTAAAATCAGAATACTGGGGATCAAATTTACAACACTTTCGCCTAGAGTACATGAAACAAAACAAACTACTCAAAATATATTCGCGTTCCTCAAACTTAAAATAAACTGCTCTCATAAATTTGCCGGAGATACGCAGGGGGATATTTTGGAGAAACGTTATATTTTGGCCTGAAATTTTAGGTAGCTTTCAGAGGTCCCACATGCGTTGGTGGCTGCACAGCACTCCTTGGAGACCGCAGCGGGGCACTCAGGAGGGGCAGTTTGGGTCAGACAAGCTTCTCTGAACACCTTGAATGTTCTAAGCTGAGAGCGCCGACACGTGGGTATTCTTCAAACAAAGTGACGGAAACGTTTCTGCATTATTGTCACGGTGGGGGTCTACGAGCACTAACGGGTGGGTATTTTATGCACGAAATGACGGAAATATCGCTGCATTATTTTCAGGGCAGAGTTAGCTTTAACTTTGAAAGATACGTTGGTGTGGTTGTGTTTTGTTAACGTTTTATCAATCTATTTGGTGCCATGTTAGCCCCAACACAACACGTGGATATTTTATGCATGTAATGATGAAAACATTGTTGGATTCTTGTCACGGCGGGAGTCTACGAGCAGGGTACTACCGGTGGCTCACACGGCGATCAACGTGTTTTGCGTGATACTGGACCGGAGAACCTTGTCTGTAGCTGCAGCAGGCACTCAGATGTGAATGCACCCCGTGATGGCAAGCATATGATGAAATGTTTCATCAGATTGATTTCTAGGTGGAAAGTTTCAGATCACACTAAATTTTATTTTCCAAGTGGCCATCTGTAGGAATGTGATACAATGTTTTAACAGAATGTTTTGCAGGCCAAAACATTCAAATTTGGCTAAATTATATTTTCGCAGGGAACCAGTTTGTCTATTATTGCTTTTGAAGCGAAATTGACCCCCCGTGGTGTAGAAGATGTTTCTTAAGTAGCGGACACCAAACAAATAAACACACCAAAGGCATTTTTAGGTAAGAAGATGATGTTGGCATCGAATGATTCTCGTTGTCTCGTATGTTTAGTATTGCATTTGTCAAGTTATTAATTGTTTTAACTTTCAATTGTATCAAACGAATGTAGTGTGTGAGTTCTGTATCACTATTGGACGAACTTAGGATTTGTTATGGGCAAGTTTGGTATTGTATGATTTTATTTTGGCTACAGTATATATTTTGTATTGGTATTGGTACTTTTGGTATTGTTTCCATAATAGACAAATCGGATTAGATTTAAGAGTGTGGCACTCGATTCAGTAATAATTAAATATCTACGCAGTTGGCGAGAGAAAACAACTGAGGTATTCAAATTTTTCCTGAAACAATTTTAAACGAGGAATCTTGTATTTCTTTAATTTTACCATGTTTCCGGGGTTTGGCGATATATTGTCCCATGTAAACGTTAAAAAGTTAAGATGGTTGCTAGGATAGTGGTTCGAATGACTTTTTATCAAGAAAATAACATGCGGATATCTTATTTCGCATTGTCCTATCGCAATCAAATTTAGTTGCACGAAATAAAAGTTCCTCACAATAGAACAAATAAGTTCAGAGAAAGTTCGTTCGGGAGCGGAAACGTTCAGTTTTGATGAGCTAAACTCTTGACAAACAAGAAAATTAGTCGTATGCTAATAAATCACCCGTATTATCAATATTAATAAACGCAAAACAAGATTTATAAATGCAGATCGCCATCAGTAAGAGCATATCGTAATTGAGAAATGGCATCTTGTTTAATAAACATGAAGCGTGATCAATAAACATGAAGCGTGATCAATAAACATGAAGCGTGATCAATAAACATGAAGCATGATCAATAAACACGAATCGCAATTGATTGACGTAAATCGTGATCAATAAACGTGAATCGTACTTTATTAATTCAAATCGACATTAATAATTGCGAATTGCAATTAACTTATGTGCCTGTCGAAGCGTTAACAACGTTCATCTTTTACACGCACGCAAACCAATAGAATGAAGCACGAGAGCAAAAGAATGAAGCACGAGAGCAAAAGAATGAAGCATGAGAGCAAAAGAATGAAGCACGAGAGCAAAAGAATGAAGCATGAGAGCAAAAGAATGAAGCACGAGAGCAAAAGAATGAAGCATGAGAGCAAAAGAATGAAGCACGAGAGCAAAAGAATGAAGCATGAGAGCAAAAGAATGAAGCACAATAGCAAAAGAATGAAGCATGAGAGCAAAAGAATGAAACACGAGAGCAAAAGAATGAAGCATGAGAGCAAAAAAATGAAGCATGAGAGCAAAAGAATGAAGCACAAGAGCAAAAGAATGAAGCATGAGAGCAAAAGAATGAAGCATGAGAGCAAAAGAATGAAGCATGAGAGCAAAAGAATGAAGCATGAGAGCAAAAGAATGAAGCATGAGAGCAAAAGAATGAAGCATGAGAGCAAAACGCGAGTTCGACAAAAGCAGAATGATATCAGTAGCGCCAGCCCGAGGCGATACAAAGAGAGAACCGAGAGCTGCTGCAGCTGAAAAATACACTACGAAAGTTCAGGTCAGTCCAAAGCTGGATGGTCACAATAAACTTCTTTCTGCCACTTACGCCCTTCAAACGTTTCCCGCGTATTGGAACATATGTGTAGCACTAGGTATATTGCTCATTCACGTAGCGGTATAAAAGAATGACGTTTCATCTGTTTCGCGAACTCTCCAAGAAATAACTTATTTTACAAGGTGAAATGGTACTGGGCAACTCTATTTTTTCATATTTCTGAGAAATCATAAAAATGTATTCGAATAGTAAAGTCGATTTTCCAATTCTGCTACTCACAACCTAACCAAACTCAAAACTACAACTCAACTACGCTTCCTTAAAATCACTGCTAAATCTTATACACGAGAGTAAATTTAGTTATTGGTAAACTCTTGAAATCTTGAATGAATTTTGCTATCACGTGAAAATCACGTTCACTTCAGCATTAGAAAAATTTCAGCATTTTACGTAGTAGAAAAATATGTTTAAAACAAAATCGGCATTTAAGGAGCAAACTCAAGTCGAGAAAGACATTAATGCTTTCATGCACGCTCGTAATGTTTTATTACTTCTCTGTAGTCTGAGGAACGACCCTCAACGAAACGATCCATTTGCCTTTATCAGAAATTTGCACCCGGTGAGGCATGTGATAAGAGTATTTGATCTCGCAACTATCTCGCGGGTGGAAGCTATCGTGTATCAAGTATACAAAGTCCAAGAACTACATAGATCAATTGGCTGAAATCCAGGCTCAGTGTAGTCTTAATCCCGTCTCAAGCGATCTGGAAGTTAATCTCCCTTGAAGTTGAAGTATTAAAGGGAAAATCGTGGCCCGGAGCTCTGATGAGCGCTTTTAAAGAAGCACGCTCACGCCCGAGTGTGGATGGTGCGGACACGACCGTCGGTAATTGTGTGATTTTATTATTTCTGCAAAATAATGATTAGTATTTTGGTTGTAAATTTGCAATCATACTGCGTTTGAGGTGCGCGTTGGTTTACGAAATAACTCTTGATATTTGTCCCTTATTCCTAACTGCAAAGTAAGGTTAGGAGATGAAGCTAGGCTCTACAAAACGCACATAGCTTATCCAGTCACTAATATCTTTTTATTCAAAATGAAGACGCCTTTTAAAACGTTCGCTGTCGCTGGTGCGTTCAGCGGTCTCATGTGAAGTATAAGGTTGTAAGTCGCTGAGTTCAAAAAACGACTTTACCGTTCGAAAAAAATTCTATCTTTCCTAAGAAACGTGAAAATGTAATAGCATGATGATGTTTTACCCCGTATGTTCAAATCTCTTCTAAAAAATATGTTGAAATAATTGAAATACTGTTCAATCACACCGATACGTAAATGAGCAAATTACGTAGTGGTACTGTTGTGCCCCAATAGGCAGTCAACGCGTTAATGCGCTTGGCCTTCCTGTGTTCTGTTTTAAAATTAGGTTTAGAATCTCCGTAAAAAGTCCAATTCGCAGGGTATTAGTCTCTACAAAACGCACCTATTCAGTCACTTAAGATTTATTTCTTTAATGAAGACGCCTTCCTCCAAATGAACTAAGCCTTCCTCTGTTCTGACTTAAAAACAGGTTTAGAAGCTCCGTGAAGAGTCTAATTAGCACGGCAAAGTAAGTACGTGAACAAAGTTATCTTCAGTTGGACCCAGCTCTGGCTTATAATACATTTTGTGCGATAAAAATGAACAGTTATTTCACTTCAAACTATAGCTAATCATAATTTTAGGCTGGAGATTACTCACATAGAATAAAACTAATTTTAAAGTCAATCAGTAAAGTAATGAAAGATGTTTGGGTTTGGTTGAATTCGATTAAAAAAATTCGATAAATGAGTTTAAACCTCCTTAACGAAAATGAAAGTGCTCCCAAAGAAGGAAGAAGGAAAACAGCGTTAGTATGGAGTTAATGGAAGGGGGAATCTATGCACAAGATGTGTCCTCACACCTTCTGCATGGAAATCGCATGATTGAAAGAAGTTCATAAAAAATCAAATTTTAAGCATGAATTAATAGATGCGGAAGAAAAGGATAGCAGTGAACCTGAAAATCGATGGTCCGTAATATCACAAAAAACTATATTTCAATAAATGAAAACCTGCCTAAACTTCAGCTACGGCCCTCACATCTTCCCCATTAGAGCTCTATGTTTCCCATAGATACAGTAGTACGATCCCCTTCGAAAGACCGAGATTCTAGCGACAGTTGAACTTTATCAAATTCAATTCCCAATCATTCATCAGACCTGAAAAAATAGCAATTCCCAATTATTCATCAGACCTGAAAGAAATAGCAATTCCCAATGTAAAAAAGTAAATGGAACAAAGGCTCATGAAATCTAAAAATTATTTCCTGGAACTTCTGCAAAAACTACCCAACGCCCCGCAACTTGCTAATTGAAATTACCGACTTGAAGTGGCACTTGAATAACTCGGACCGCCCTCGAACTCAAGTGACTTTCAAGGTACGTTGCCATTACCGTCTGCACTTAATTACTTGAGCGACGGCTTGAGATTAAAGGAAGGTCTGTAGAGACGGCCAGGTGGTGGTGCCGGGCAGGTGGTGGTGGTGCCGGGCAGGTGGTGGTGGTGCCGGGCAGCACAGGGTCCAATCTCGCGAATTTCTACCCCGCCCAACCCTCTCCCTCCGCCTCCAAGCAGCTACAGTGCCCACCTCCAAACAGCTACAGAAATGTCAGGTTAAATTAATTTAGGTTAGGTTAAGTTAAGTTAAGTTAGGTTAAGAGGTTAGGTTAAGTTAGGTTAGGTTGGGTTAGGTTAGGTTAGGCCAAGTTCAGTTAGTTGAAGGTTAACTTCAAAAAGTTTAAAAATGCAAGTTTTTGCGTGCCGAGATGGAGGGTTGAATAGCGAAACACCAGCGGTCGTTCTCAAAACTTATTATAAGGATTTAATACAGGTTAACTTTAACATTCCGCTCAAGTATCTACTTACTAAGTACTTGTAGTGGTTATAATGCAGTGATTAATAATAAATATATCACGAACAGACACGTTAATAAATTTCAGTAGTACTACATAGTTCAATAATTGGCGCGAATGGCAACTTTATGTAGCTGCTTGTAGGTGGAGGGAGAGGGTTGGGCGGTGTAGAAATTCGCGAGACTGGACCCTGTGCTGCCGGGCAGGTGGTGGTGGTGCCGGGCAGGTCGTGGTGGTGCCGGGCAGGTGGTGGTGGTGCCGGGCAGGTCGTGGTGGTGCCGGGCAGGTGGTGGTGGTGCCGGGCAGGTGGTGGTGCCGGGCAGGTGGTTATGGTGCCGGGCAGGTGGTGGTGGTGCCGGGCAGGTGGTGGTGGTGCCGGGCAGGTGGTGGTGGTGCCGGGAAGGCGGTGGTGGTGCCGGGAAGGCGGTGGTGGTGCCGGGAAGGCGGTGGTGGTGCCGGGAAGGCGGTGGTGGTGCCGGGCAGGTGGTGGTGGTGCCGGGTAGGTGGTGGTGGTGCCGGGCAGGTGGTGGTGGTGCCGGGCAGGTGGTGGTGGTACCGGGCAGGCGGTGGTGGTACCGGGCAGGCGGTGGTGGTGCCGGGCAGGCGGTGGTGGTGCCGGGCAGGCGTTGGTGGTGCCGGGCAGGCGGTGGTGGTGCCGGGCAGGCGGTGGTGGTGCCGGGCAGGCGGTGGTGTTGCCGGCCAAGTGGTGGTGGTGCCGGGCAGGTGGTGGTGGTGCCGGGCAGGTGGTGGTGGTGCCGATCAGGTGGTGGTGGTGCCGATCAGGTGGTGGTGGTGCCGGGCAGGTGGTGGTGGTGGCGGGCAGGTGGTGGTGGCGCCGGGCAGGTGGTGGTGGTGGTGGTGCCAGGCAGGTGGTGGTGGTGCCGGGAAGGTGGTGGTGGTGCCGGGAAGGTGGTGGTGGTGCCAGGCAGGTGGTGGTGGTGCCGGGCAGGTGGTGGTGCCAGGCAGGTGGTGGTGGTGCCAGGCAGGTGGTGGTGCTGGGCAGGTGGTGGTGCCGGGCAGGTGGTGGTGCCGGGCAGGTGGTGGTGCCGGGCAGGTGGTGGTGCCAGGCAGCTGCCAAGCCTGATCACTTCCTCGAAGACCTCCTCCTTCCCTCGGACACTTTCGTTTTTGTTCTATTAGGTCTATTTCTTAGAGCTAATCGAATTTGTAATGATGCAGGGAATTGGAACCTTAGAGACCAGTTTCGGGCAGCCCCGTGCCAGTCCGCATCAATGTTGGTAGCTCAGGAAAATGTGCTAACATTGTTCATTCAAGAAGTGACGAAAACGTATCGATGTAAGTTAGCAGTTTGCAAGATTACTCATCAAAAGTTTGCACGGTACTTTAATTTTTGGGTAAAGTCATTTTGCCTGAAATGTGACCCATTAAAAATACTTATTCTAGGTGTTGAGCTGAAGCCTCTAAATGTACATTGCCTCATGAGCAAATTTCAATTCAGTTGATTGAAATACGGTCATTGCCACTCGACAAACCTGACATCAAAAATAAGCTGAGGTTTGAACTCGCTTCGTAATTTCAAAAATGGAGTGATTCTTACGAAACGTGAGAAAACAAAAATAAACGTGAAGCTTTACTTTTTGTACTATAGAACGTCAAGTAATACCTACATCCGAACGGTTGTTTTTATTCGCTATCAGTTGACACATGGTATCACCTAGAACTTCATATCTACTGCTCTTCATTAGGCGGCGTATGCGTGCATGTGTGGTGTGTGTGTGTCAGTGTCTGTGCGTGCGTGTGCGTGTGCGTGTGCGTGCGCGTGCGCGTGCGCGTAAGCGTACGCGTGTGCGTGTGCGTGTCGGTTTGAGTGTGCATGTCGGTTTGCGTGTGCGTGTCGGTTTGCGTGTGCGTGTCGGTTTGCGTGTGCGTATGCATGTGCGTGTTGTTGCACTATAAGGAATATGATGCATATATATATATATATATATATATATATATAAAAAACCGACACGACAAAGAAGGCAACCGGCAGATAGACGCTGCGCGGGCCGAGGGGGCTTACAGCAGGAGAAAGGAGGAGAACGTAGGGGGTAGCGGCTGTATTGAAAGCTAGCTCGAAAACTACACACATCATGACACGAGGGCAACTTGAATGTGTAGCATAGAAAAATAGCAAATCAAAAGTAATTACCGACGAGTAAGAGAACAAGGGAATATACGCATCTGAGAAGAATATGTTAGAGGGAAATGCGCGTAGCAATACCAAATTTTGTGAAGCAGAGAACACGTCATAGGTGACGCGTGAGAACCATCCAATAGGGAGAAGCCACGCACTTTCAAAAGCCTCCACTCTGCCGGGACGCAGCCATAATACGGCGGGGTATAAAAGCATAGAAAGGCGGGGAACCGGTCTATTTGACTGGTGCGGTGTCGAGGATGTAGGCTTTCTGAGAGCTGGAGAGGTGAGGACGCTTGGTCAATTTGTGAAAATAGGATGTTCTTGTTGAAGCGCAGTTAAATTTTGCTTGATTCATTGTGGAGTCATCGAAGCGTAGTATGTCCAACTTTTGGGACGCAGTTATGTCAATTTATGGCTGAATGCCAATGAGTTTTGTTTTGCATTTTTATTAAATTGATGCTTTGCATTGGGCTTTTGGTATGAGGGTAGAGTGATCATTTCTTAGAGGGGATTTATTTTTGAAATGGCATTTCAGAATATTAGTGCTTTCGTTAACGAAGTGAAGTCTTTACATTTGCATTGAAGTGGTTATCTTAGCGGGGTGATTTTCATTTTATAGTTAAAATTCGTGTACAAATTAGCTCTTTGGGTTTCATTGTTAGATCATTCTCGAATTGTTCACGTGTTTAGAGCTTTCACTTTAATATGGGGCGAAAGAATTATTCAAAGTATTTTTCAGAGGGAAAGGAATACGTTTTTGGTACGATCAATGTTATTAAGCGGGATTTAATGGCGTTCATGTCTCGGGGAATAGATGATAAAACCCTGTTTATTGTTCACAGCCGGGTGGGGTTGTAGCGACGCAACCGGGGTGCTATCTGCAGCCGAGGGCTGGCTCTGCAGCCGGGCATTCTCAAAGTCGTGAAGCGGTCAGGCAGCCTGGTACTTGTCGCTGATATGAGTACTCTGGATGCACAACCGGCCGACGATCAAGGGGGGAATCTAGTCGCAGTGACGCCAAAGTAGCCGACAGTGAAATGATAGCAACGGAGCATTAACAAGAGTGCGAGTGTTTCATAATATAGTGCAAGTCTAGACACGAATAGCACACTGAACCGTGTTCCATATTGGCGCGCTAAACGCAAGATGAAATTGGTGGAGTGTATTAAATTTGTGAGTTCATGTTATGCCGAATGTGAAGTATTCGCCGTATTTGAATACCTTGTGGTGAGCAAGGCTTCAACGCTATGCATTACATTTTTGCCCGTTTATCATGCCTATAATGTTGACCCACTCATTACGATGCGAAGCGTACGCGAAGTGCGATTTGTGTCAGTTGAGTATCTATGCAGCTAGGGTGTAGCTGTCTCATTGTGCCGGATGGAATGGTCACGTTGGTGTCATGAGCATCTTGCAATATTGCACTGGTGCGCATGTCATTACAATTGTTCCACCCGTGATCTTTAATCATTGCATTGAGATATTTTGTGTGCTCGTATTTTTGATCCATGTGTTCTTTGGTAAAATAAAACCTTTTAATATTTCATCTCTTTTATTCTCCATGCTCATTATGTGGGTAACGTGCAAACACAAAGGTGTACAATATTATTTATTTGTGGGGGTTGCAATTCCTCCTGCGTTATGTGCTTAAACAGCATTGTTTCACGACAGTGTAAGTGCGCGTGTACTTGTACGTATGCATGTACATGTGCGCGTATCCACAATACGCGCACAGCCACGAGCGACGTGAGGTCAAGCTGTGCGTGTCGGCAGGTGTGTACGTGCAACATGTGTGCCCCCGTCATGTCGGCTCAACAAAAATCAAGGAAGGCCTGCCAGAAATAGCTGCGCTCATTTACCGGCGGCGGGCGGCCCACTTTGACAAAGACTTTCATTTTCAGTCGCGGCCTTGTGGCGTGTCTGTGTAATTGTCTTTGTTATCTTTATTTTTTTGTCTGTGTAATTGTCTTTGTTATCTTCATTTTCTTGTCTGTGTAAGTGTCTTTTTTATCTTTTTTTCTTGTCTGTATAATTGTCTTTATTATCTCAATTTTCTTGTCTGTATAATTGTCTTGATTTTCTTTATTTTCTTGTCTGTATAATTGTATTTATTATCTTTATTTTCTGATCTGTATAACTGTCTTTATTACCTTTATTTTCTTGTCTGTATAACTGTCTTGATTATCTTTATTTTCTGGTCTGTATAACTGCATCTTTGCTATTTTTTCTCGTCTGTTTGATTGTCTTTATTATCATTATTTCTTGTCTGTTCAGCTGTCTTAATTATTTTTTTTCTGTATAACTGTTTTGGTTTTAGTTATTTTCATGTCTGTATAACTATCTATCGTCAAAGACTCCCGCCTCATTTTAACAGTCTTTAGGATTCACGTAAATAATGTTTGTCGAAAAATGGCACACATCTCTAATTGAGGTTTCAATGAAATTTGTCTGTTGACTGTCAAGTTGAAAAATCACGCATTGCGATCATAGAACTTATGAATAGAATTCATTTTTGAACAGACTGAAAACACTTCTCGACCAAAAACTTCCTCATACCCAGAAACCTTCAACATTTTTTAAAATCCCTAAGTTTAACATAGGCTATTAAGGTCTCTCGTTATTTCCATTTGAAGTTCAAATTTAACCAGGCAAAACTTTGCAACTTGAAACTTGCAGGTAAAAGTTCAAAATTACAAGCAAACTGTAGTGAAATGGAACAAATTGTGAGGCGATGCTATAATATACCGTTGCAGCTTAACATACTATTAACACAATATTGTTCAATTAAAACATTTTCATTCTCTCACGTTCAGTAGTTTTGCTTCTATGAGTTTGTGGGACGTTAAAGATAAGTTCTTTAGAATGAAAAGAATTGTGTACATTAGAAAAAAGTTTCCATAGGATGCCGCAGAAGTCCTTGAGCTCTAATATATTTCACTATACGTCGAATTTTGATGCAGTGCAGCAAGTTTCCGACAATAGATTTTGTCAAGCATCGTATTTTGTCAAACGAGCGATACGTTTAACTTGTTTCACTTATAACAAGTTCGCTGCATAAGCAATTGAAAAAAAACGAATACAATTTTTATTCCAGGTCCGTTACCTGTTAATCATTTTGCTAAGCATCACTTTTAATTAAATTTGCGATACGTTTGGCTTGTTTCACTTACAGCAAGTTTGCTGTATAAAATTAAGTTTGAATTGATTGATTTCAAATTAAAACCGTACAATTGATTTCAAATTAAAACCGTACAATTGATTTCAAACTAAAATCGTACAATTGATTTCAAACTAAAATCGTAAAATTGATTTCAAATTAAAATCGTACAATTGATTTCAAATTAAAATCGTACAATTGATTTCAAATTAAAATCGTACAATTGATTTCAAATTAAAATCGTACAATTGATTTCAAATTAAAATCGTACAATTGATTTCAAATTAAAATCGTACAATTGATTTCAAATTAAAATCGTACAATTGATTTCAAACTAAAATCGTACAATTGTTTTCAAATTAAAATCGTACAATTGATTTCAAATTAAAATCGTACAATTGATTTCAAATTTAAATCGTACAATTGATTTCAAATTTAAATCGTACAATTGATTTCAAATTGAAATCGTACAATTGATTTCAAATTGAAATCGTACAATTGATTTCAAATTGAAATCGTACAATTGATTTCAAATTAAAATCGTACAATTGATTTCAAACTAAAATCGTACAATTGATTTCAAATTAAAATCGTACAATTGATTTCAAATTAAAATCGTACAATTGATTTCAAATTAAAATCGTACAATTGATTTCAAACTAAAATCGTACAATTGATTTCAAACTAAAATCGTACAATTGATTTCAAACTAAAATCGTACAATTGATTTCAAACTAAAATCGTACAATTGATTTCAAATTAAAATCGTAAACTTGATTTCAAATTAAAATCGTACAATTGATTTCAAATTAAAATCGTACAATTGATTTCTAATTAAAATCATACAATTGGTATAGAATTCTGTTCAAACTTACGACAGATTTTTACAACTTATGTAACAAGTATTGTACACCTATCTGTATGTGATGTGTGCGGCCTTCTCTAGGTGTGAAGTGTGCGGCCTTCTCTAGGTGTGAAGTGTGAGGCCTTCTCTAGGTGTGAAGTGTGAGGCCTTCTCTAGGTGTGAAGTGTGAGGCCTTCTCTAGGTGTGAAGTGTGAGGCCTTCTCTAGGTGTGAAGTGTGAGGCCTTCTCTAGGTGTGAAGTGTGAGGCCTTCTCTAGGTGTGAAGTGTGAGGCCTTCTCTAGGTGTGAAGTGTGAGGCCTTCTCTAGGTGTGAAGTGTGAGGCCTTCTCTAGGTGTGAAGTGTGAGGCCTTCTCTTGGTGTGAAGTGTGAGGCCTTCTCTAGGTGTGAAGTGTGAGGCCTTCTCTAGGTGTGAAGTGTGAGGCCTTCACTAGGTGTGAAGTGTGAGGCCTTCTCTAGGTGTGAAGTGTGAGGCCTTCTCTAGGTGTGAAGTGTGAGGCCTTCTCTTGGTGTGAAGTGTGAGGCCTTCTCTAGGTGTGAAGTGTGAGGCCTCTCTAGGTGTGAAGTGTGAGGCCTCTCTAGGTGTGAAGTGTGAGGCCTCTCTAGGTGTGAAGTGTGAGGCCTTCTCTAGGTGTGAAGTGTGAGGCCTTCTCTAGGTGTGAAGTGTGAGGCCTCTCTAGGTGTGAAGTGTGAGGCCTCTCTAGGTGTGAAGTGTGAGGCCTTCTCTAGGTGTGAAGTGTGATGCCTTCTCTAGGTGTGAAGTGTGAGGCCTCTCTAGGTGTGAAGTGTGAGGCCTCTCTAGGTGTGAAGTGTGAGGCCTCTCTAGGTGTGAAGTGTGAGGCCTCTCTAGGTGTGAAGTGTGAGGCCTTCTCTAGGTGTGAAGTGTGATGCCTTCTCTAGGTGTGAAGTGTGAGGCCTTCTCTAGGTGTGAAGTGTGAGGCCTTCTCTAGGTGTGAAGTGTGAGGCCTCTCTAGGTGTGAAGTGTGAGGCCTTCTCTAGGTGTGAAGTGTGAGGCCTCTCTAGGTGTGAAGTGTGAGGCCTTCTCTAGGTGTGAAGTGTGAGGCCTTCTCTAGGTGTGAAGTGTGAGGCCTTCTCTAGGTGTGAAGTGTGCGGCCTTCTCTAGGTGTGAAGTGTGAGGCCTTCTCTAGGTGTGAAGTGTGATGCCTTCTCTAGGTGTGAAGTGTGAGGCCTTCTCTAGGTGTGAAGTGTGCGGCCTTCTCTAGGTGTGAAGTGTGAGGCCTTCTCTAGGTGTGAAGTGTGAGGCCTCTCTAGGTGTGAAGTGTGAGGCCTTCTCTAGGTGTGAAGTGTGAGGCCTTCTCTAGGTGTGAAGTGTGAGGCCTCTCTAGGTGTGAAGTGTGAGGCCTTCTCTAGGTGTGAAGTGTGAGGCCTTCTCTAGGTGTGAAGTGTGAGGCCTTCTCTAGGTGTGAAGTGTGTGGCCTTCTCTAGGTGTGAAGTGTGCGGCCTTCTCTAGGTGTGAAGTGTGCGGCCTTCTCTAGGTGTGAAGTGTGAGGCCTTCTCTAGGTGTGAAGTGTGAGGCCTTCTCTAGGTGTGAAGTGTGAGGCCTTCTCTAGGTGTGAAGTGTGAGGCCTTCTCTAGGTGTGAAGTGTGAGGCCTTCTCTGGGTGTGAAGTGTGAGGCCTTCTCTGGGTGTGAAGTGTGAGGCCTTCTCTGGGTGTAAAGTGTGAGGCCTTCTCTAGGTGTGAAGTGTGAGGCCTTCTCTAGGTGTGAAGTGTGAGGCCTTCTCTGGGTGTAAAGTGTGAGGCCTTCTCTAGGTGTGAAGTGTGAGGCCTTCTCTAGGTGTGAAGTCTGCAGCCTCAGTACACACTTCATTAAATGGTAAAGATTTATTTACATAGTGTGTACAATTTCAAGACAAGTTTAAGAAAATAGTGACACCTGGCTAGCGATTTAAAGCGTCATTCAGACTTGTTTTAGCGTAAGATCAAGCTTTACAAGCTTCATTTTATGCTTTAAAACCGTGAGCTTCACTGAACGAAACTCGGGTCCAATCGGTGGTCTCAGGAGTTAAATAATTGGGAGGAGGCTGTAATTCCATCACGATTCAATGGAGAGAATAGATTGTGACACGTGCGTAGTTTCAAGTTAAGAAATATCTTCGAAAAGTTGAATGGAAAAAATATTTTGTGGTATGTTGTTATAGATTCGGATATATCATCGAGGTTAAGAAATATCTTCGAAAATATCTTTGAAGTTAAGAAATATCTTCGAAAAAAAAGAAGCCGCTCATCTTGAAAGACTGCGAGCTTCCCGAGAAGCGCCATCGTTGAAGAAACGAGTGTAATTATCTCACGTAAGCCTGTGCCACAGCTGGCCACAAAGTTTTATATTTTATCTAAGAATTTTTCACCTCATCCCCTGAGGGAATAGTTCCCTTCCATCAAGGCTTGGCCTTTGTTAACCCTTCACCGCATGAACTTTTTCTCATTTCACTGATTTTACAACCCCGGCTGCTAGGCTGACATTGACGGCAGGTTTTCACCGACATCAGAATGAGGAAGGAACTCCCACTCGACATTGAACTTCCAAAAACGCACCAGGGCACACGAATTTGATAAAAGATCACAAACAATGGAGTTTTTGAAAGTGGTTTTAAACTTACCCCTGCAACGTAAATGGGCAATTTTCTGACATCGCAGAATGTTCGTTTTGTTATCTTCAGTACACTCGGTACATTTCTTGACAGCTCCACGGCAGGTCAAACCGCATAACCGAACAGCTAAGTTGTCAAGATTACGAAATTCAGAAAGCTAGGCTTCAAAATCATTCACTAGCCAAAATATTCCATTACAAAATAATGTTGCCTAGTTGCCTCAAAAATGTCACGCAATTTGAGAACATTCCAAAATAAAAACCTCAAGTGTAATTTCAAGTGCAGTACTTTACTTTTTTAAATTTCAAACGTTACATAGTCACATAAAAATAAAAGCAAGTCATCACATCGCAACAGAAAAATTCTGTGGGTCAATTGCCTTCAGAAAAAAAAGGAATTCGCAAAGATTATATAATTAGTTAGTTTCAGCCTCCTTATCCTCAACAAATGTGATCCAAAGAGAGGAAGGAAGAAGGCACCATTTAGTATGGAGTTAAGGGAACGTGGAATCTATGCAGAAAGGGCATAGAAACAGTAAGATGAGAAAGAAGTTCATGAAACAAGATCAAAGTTGAAGAAGAAAGTAGTAGGTGCTAAAAAAACAGGACAGCAGTGAACCGAAAAACGATGGTCCATAACAAAACAAAAACCTATGTTATTTTATCAAAAAGAAAGCCTACATAACCTTTAGCTCGGGCATTCACATAAGCCCCTGGGAGCGCTGTAATTTGCAAATGAAAATTTGTAGTTCGCAAAGCCGTCGTGGCAGTTACAAGTAACGCTACATCAGTCGTCTTCACAGGTCGGTTTTACATTTTCCTAAGTATTCAACCTGCTGTCTTATCAACTATAGTCTCATTTCCAACTAATTAAAATATTTTACACAAAGCGTTAAACTCTTAGTTGACGGTGCGAACGATACCTGCTCGAAATGAAACCCCATCATATTCAATATCTGGAATTAAATATCCAGAATTAAACATCCACAATCAAACATCCACAATCAAACATCCACAATCAAACATCCACAATCAAACATCCACAATCAAACATCCACAATCAAACATCCACAATCAAACATCCACAATCAAACATCCACAATCAAACATCCACAATCAAACATCCACAATCAAACATCCACAATCAAACATCCACAATCAAACATCCAGAACTAAACATGCAGAATTAAACATCCAGAATTAAACATCCAGAATTAAACATCCAGAATTAAACATCCAGAATTAAACATCCAGAATCAAACATCCACAATCAAACATCCACAATCAAACATCCACAATCAAACATCCACAATCAAACATCCACAATCAAACATCCACAATCAAACATCCACAATCAAACATCCACAATCAAACATCCACAATCAAACATCCAGAATTAAACATCCAGAATTAAACATCCAGAATTAAACATCCAGAATTAAACATCCACAATCAAACATCCACAATCAAACATCCACAATCAAACATCCACAATCAAACATCCAGAATTAAACATCCAGAATTAAACATCCAGAATTAAACATCCAGAATTAAACATCCAGAATTAAACATCCAGAATTAAACATCCAGAATTAAACATCCAGAATTAAACATCCAGAATTAAACATCCAGAATTAAACATCCAGAATTAAACATCCAGAATTAAACATCCAGAATTAAAAATCCAGAATTAAACATCCAGAATTAAACATCCAGAAATAAACATCCGGAATTGAATACCCAGAATTAAACATCCACAATTAAATATCCAGAATTAAACATCCAGAATTAAATATCCTGAATTGAACATCCAGAATGAAACATCCAGAATTAAACGTCCGGAATTAAATACCCAGAATTAAATACCCAGAATTAACCATCCGGAATTAAACATCCGGAATTAAACATCCGAAATTAAACATCCAGAATTAAACATCCAGAATTAAATATCCAGAATTAAACATCCACAATTAAATATCCAGAATTAAACATCCAGTATTAAATTATATCCAGAGTAAAAAATTGAGTCCCCCCTGATATTTTATGTCCAGAATAAAATATTCAAAGTTAAATGATATACAGAATTGAAAAATAGAATCCCCATCATATTTTACATCCAGAATTTCAACAGAAAAGTTTGACAAGACCGAAATAGGCAACTAGCCAACATTTTAACTTCCTTTATATCCGTTCAGAGAAGCCTTCTCCCTCGACATACGATTTTTGCGTTACCCAGTATGAGAGCGGGCTATTTGTTGGCCACATTACCACTCTATAGAAATGAGTTCAGTTCGTGAGGGAATGTGCTCAATCAGACGAATTATGCCAATTTTAAACGGGATTGAAGAACTATCCGGAAAATCAACGAAGAAGTGAAGTATGAAAAACAATGACATTGAACATGAGAGCACGATCAGCAAATCGAAATTTGTCAACGAATTGAATTGAACTTTGATGCTTATTTATGGTTAAGATTATTTCCCTGATCAGAATTTCGGGACAAGCTGTGTCCCGGGACATGCATAGCACCTCCCAAAAATTGCAGTCAATGATCGATAAATCTACCTCGTGAACCATTCCCAATGACGAGCAAAATGACCTCAATTCTCACAGGAACTTTATATTTGGAAATTCATCCCCTGGTTTCTTTGGAGATATTTCATGTACTTGTGGTAAAGTTTTCTGGCTTCATAACAGATTAGATTAGTTTAGTCATTAGTTTTAGCCTCCCTACCCAGCAACAAATGCGATCCAAAGAGAGGAAGGAGGAAGGCACCATTTAGTATGGAGTTAAGGAAACGCGGAATCTACACAGAAAGGGCATAGAAACAGAAAGTTGTGAAAGAAGATTATGAAACAAGAGCAAAGTTGAAGAAGAAAGTAGTAGGAGCCGAAGAACAGGACAGCAGTGAACCGAGAAAAGGTGGTCCATTAACATAACATAAGCATTTTATTTCAACAAAAAGAAGGCCTACCTAACTCTCAGCTCGGGTCTGGCTTCACAACAAAATAAAACAGCCACGCTCCCACAGCGCTCGCTAGGGTGTCTTCCCAAAAGCAATCTGTGTCCATAAATTGCAGCGGCACTCGAGAAATTAAAAGATTTCCGTAATGGCTCGCGACAAAAAGACAGCTGGAGTTCAACAAGCGAAAACGCTCTTTAGGAATGAAAACTAGCACCGCGTTTGAGAGCACTCCAACTCCAAAACAGATCGGCTTATGTATAGGGTGTGGTAGTCTGTTCGCCATTGCCGGTGTTCAACACTTTGACTGAGACTACTAAATATTAACTTCAACACTAAACTCAAATTTAATGTCAATTGTAGTAAGCTATCTGGAAAATACCAAACATGAACTAGATTGTGCCTTCATTTAGCTTTGATTTAATATTTATGAAAATTGAGTTCATGAATTTTGGCCGGTCAGCAGCATCATGAAAATTACCTAAGTGTACCACCGGTGACGCACGTCGCATTCAAAGTGTTAAACATATCTAGTTATGTAGAATCTGAGCAGTTACCTAGTCAGTATTTCTTAAATTCTCTGTTTATGTTTGTAGATTTACAGCTGATGATGGGACAAGGCCCGAAACGTTCGTTCTATTGTAGTTTTGACCCCATTCAAGTTTAACAATGTGGAATTCTTGGGGTTTCGCCCTCAACTTTTCATTTAAGTTGCCTATCAAGCAAAATCTGCCTGCTTTTTGAGCAAGGTTGGCAGCGCACGCGGTATGATGAAGCCATTGCAGTTTTTACGGCATCTCCACCACCGCCAGATTGCCCTCGAACAATACTGGTCCTGATTTGGTCCCAAGGGAGCTTCCTCTCGCACGATCTCCCATAATTTGAGCCTCGCTCAATTGTGCGTGTGAGAAACGATACCAAATAAACGAGTCAAACATACGGTCCAAAAATCGAAGATTCTAAAGATCAAAATTTTGAAAAACAGCCGCCTGGACGTAAATTGGAATTGGTGTCTCGTATCGCTTGAAAAATGATCGCAGTGTCATTTAATTGGCGCCGCAATGCGGTCAGTTTTTCCGTTTTTATTCTCCCGTGAGAATACCTGACCAGGTTTTATGCAGATCGGCAAAAATAATTGGGGAATTCATAGAAGGATTTTAAAAAAATACGCGAAATCTGAATGGGCGGAAGCTGTCACAAACACGAATCCTAATAACATAATACAACGTATCACTATTAGGGATATAACAAGAACTACCTTGCAGCATTTGAAAAACTAAAGCACTTTTTGGATGCTACTTTTTTCCTGTCTAAAGATAGTATGTCTCTTTCGTAATTCATCCATTTTAATTACCGCGCATAGAATGTCAATTTGCAGAAGCAATCTCTGCAACTCTGAAATATTATAGTTCAATAATTTCACGAAATATTAGATTAGAAAGGGGTCTCAAAGAGAGAAAAGGGGAGGCACCATTTAGTGTGGAATTAAGGAAACGACTACTCTATGCACAAGGTACATAAAAACAGTAAGTTGAGAAAGAGGTTCACGATACAAGATAAAATTTCAACAAAAAAGGTTCAAGTAGGTGCTGAAAAACAGGACAGCACTCAACCGAAAAAATGGCCCGTAACAAAAACTTATCTATTTCAAGAAAAGGAAGACCAAACCAACCTTAAGCTCGAAACCTCACATATTCCTCTGGAGGTGAATCTCACGAAAACATGAGTCTTAGCTCTTTTTGAACAATGAAAATTTTTTGTGTAAAAAATACACGTACTTCACAATACCACCAGGATATCGTATACAGCACATTAAAATTCGTCTAACCTGTTAGTAATACACATAAAATACTTCTTGAACTAATAGCTCTTTAGGATGACTATTGCCAATTAGCTGTATTATGACTTTAAAGTGCGGCCGAATATTAACAAAGAATAACCTTCAAATATATTCGTTAGCCACCAAGGCATACTCATCGTTACGGCGCAATCCTGGCTGCAAGCACCATCGTTATGGACCATGAGGCGCAATGAGCGATGCACGCCGTCCGTCTACACTCCAGCCATTCTTCCCGTCTACACTCCAGCCATTCTTCCCGTCTACACTCCAGCCATTCTTCCCGTCTACACTTCAGCCATTCTTCCCGTCTACACTCCAGCCATTCTTCCCGTCTACACTCCAGCCATTCTTCCCGTCTACACTCCAGCCATTCTTCCCGTCTACACTCCAGCCATTCTTCCCGTCTACACTCCAGCCATTCTTCCCGTCTACACTCCAGCCATTCTTCCCGTCTACACTCCAGGCATTCTTCCCGTCTACACTCCAGGCATTCTTCACGTCTACACTCACAGTTTATCTGGCTGGATTCTAAAAGATGAGAACTTTCCGTGCTATGCAATAACCGTCATTCTAAGCAAATATAACTCCGAGGAGTAAGGACGGTGAGGATTATAGCTTTAAGGATTTCAAACAGGAATATCACGAAACGTAACCAAGGCAACGTAAGAGAACTCATGACGCTATTTGTAAAGAAACGCAGATGTGAATTGGGTAAAGTTCAACCCTGGACCAGAATTTATAGAGTCGCGAGACACTATTCCGAAAATCCGGCCCTAGCCCGAAACGAGGCACCAGTCCGAAAATCCGGCCCTAGCCCGAAACGGGACCCTAGCCTGAAAATCCGACCCATGCCAGAAAATCCGACCCTAGTCCGGGATTCCAAGAGTAAGAACCATAACTAAACAGTCGGTGTCAGGATTATCAGGATATTGGATAACAGCCAGCACGTGTATTTCTAGAGCGAGACGGCTTTCAGAAACAAATACAGAGGATCGTGTTTAGATGGAACAGATTTGTAACTCTTCATCTCTCGATACGAACATGCCAAGCTTTATTTCGAAGGTAGAGGTTCCCAGTAAGCGGAGAGCGATGGCAAATCAGGGCGGGGCTCGAGATTGATTCTTAAAGGCAACATTTGTTGTGCGTCAAACCGCGAGCATCCATCTTGCTTTTTTGGCCGGTGGACGCCGGACGAAGAGCAAAGAATTGTTGGGACCCGAGCAACAGTTGCCCAAAACTAATAAATCGTCGCTTTCTTCAGAAGACGCTTAAAAATTTTACTCTCAGTCAACGATAAAAACTATCGTCTACCACTTGCTAAAAACCATTAGCCTCGAAAGGAAGATTGATCGACATTTTTTACCCAGCTTGAAATTCTAAGAACTTTAACAACACCGCCGCCGCGGGCTGTAGCACAAATATTTCATCAACACATGTGTTAAAAGATGAACGAAGTCAATAAGAAATTAATGAAGGGAGTGAAGTGTATTGATAATTATAATTATCATTTGTTACTATTATTATTTCACTTAATTTTACGATACAAAGCCCGAACACAGGCGACTTTAAAAAGTTGAAGATAAGAAACCATTAAGTACTGTAAGGAACGAGGAGTCCATGCACATAAAGTATGTTCTCTTAGGATACCTTGAACATAGAAACAGTAAATCAAGAATGACAATGAAAAAATACCGAATTTGCATGAAAAATTAAAAATCGAAAAGTGGGTGCGAAACGCAGAATTCATGAAAGTTCATCGATTGTTGAGTTAACCTAACAGTATCCCCAATGAAGTATTAATCCTCATAGCATTGTATATTCGAACGTAATAACGCTAAGCTTATAACCTACGTCCCCTGAGATAATATATTTAGAAAAATATTGAAATGTTGAGCTTCGAAAAAATTTAACGTAAAGCTTTTTGCAGTAGAACTCTCGGTATATTTCTTCGCCAAAATCTAGTTCAGCGTGCCGACAGAGCTATTGATGTTTTTAAACGAATAATTTTGTTTGAGGTGTACCCTACAAAGGATAAAAGGCAAGGAAGGGAACGATTTAGGTTTTTTATTTAAACTTAAGACTACAGGTTGGGTTATTGCTATTACGGCAGCCGAATTCAGCAACTGTGTATCGTAGGACGCTGAACCACGAAAGCTTCATGGGGAGGTTCACCGCTACGGACGCTTTGGCGTAGCCGGTTTTGAGCCCTCGATTGAGGAACTATTGTGTTGAACGAACTCGAAATGGTAACTACGCCAGCACAGTTGTCGGTCAGGATCTAGTAAGTGGGCGTTGGCTTCAGCTACCTGCGCTGAAGCCAACTGAAACCCTAACTAGATCTTGACCGGCAACGGAGCTGGCGTAGTAACCACTTCGAGTTCGCTCAACATGACAGTGTTGAGCGTGTTGCAGTACACATCAGGCTAACAACTATGGGTGCTGCTACAGCGTGAGGTCTACCACACTATAGCATGAGATCTACCTCTAAATAGTATTATAGCGTGAGGTCTACAGCTGCATTTTCCATCCATAATGGATATAACTAATTTCCATACATTAATTTATCGATCTCTTCATTCGAGCATCTCAAACTGCCCAAAGTAGGTGATGTATGGCGGTAGACCGCACGCTGTTGTAACACCCAACTTTGCCTACGACATTGGCACGATCAGCTAGTGCTTCTGGCTACTCGAAAAGTACGGGGCTGGAATCTAAGTAGGTGTGATGCCGTTGGGTAGCATGCACTGGTAAGTCGTTACGTGAAGTTCAAATGACAACCTAAGGTCTATTCTAGGGGCGAGAGGCCGAATCACTACACCACAGGTCTATTCCTACCGCCACACCAGTAGTAAGTTTCCCTGAATACCTGTTGCTACTACCACACCATTCGCAGTTTCCCTGAATACCTGTTGCTACCACCACACCATTTGCAGTTTCCCTGAATATCTGTTGCTACCACCACGCCATTTGCAGTTTCCCTGAATACCTGTTGCTGCCAACACACCATTTGCAGTTTCCCTGAATACCTGTTGCTGCCAACACACCATTTGCAGTTTCCCTGAATACCTGTTGCTACCACCACACCATTTGCAGTTTCCCTGAATATCTGTTGCTACCACCACGCCATTTGCAGTTTCCCTGAATACCTGTTGCTACCGCCGCACCATTTGCAGTTTCCCTGAATACCTGTTGCTGCCAACACACCATTTGCAGTTTCCCGAATACGTGTTGCTACCGCCGCACCATTTGCAGTTTCCCTGAATACCTGTTGCTACCACCACACCATTTGCAGTTTCCCTGAATATCTGTTGCTACCACCACGCCATTTGCAGTTTCCCTGAATACCTGTTGCTACCACCACACCAGTTGTCAGTTCCCTATGCACCTGTTGCTGTTGTGAAACCACCGCCATCATAGTGTCATCACCAGTACGCATGCCATACTGGCACACTACGCAACACTACACCAAGTCACACAACCAGCACACCACACCACGCCACACGACCAGCACACCACGCCACACGACCAGCACACCACGCCACACGACCAGCACACCACGCCACACGACCAGCACACCTCACCACGCCACACCCCCAGCACACCACACCACCACGCTATATACAGCCACACCACGCAACGCAACACCACACCACACCACGCCACGCAACACAACACAACACAACACTACACCACGCCACACCACGCAACACAACACAACACTACACCACGCAACACAACACAACACTACACCACGCAACACAACACAACACAACACAACACAACACAACACAACACAACACAACACTACACCACGCCACACCACGCCACACCACGCAACACAACACCACACCACACCACGCCACACAACACTACACCACGCCACACCACGCAACACAACAACACACCACGCCCCACCACGGAACACTACACCACGCCACAAAACGCCACACCACGCAACACCACGCAACACCACGCAACACCACGCAACACCACGCAACACCACGCAACACCACACCGCGCAACACCGCGCAACACCACGCAACACCACGCAACACAACACAACACTACACAACACTACACAACACTACACAACACTACACAACACCACACTACGCCACACAACCAGCACACCACACCGCCACACCACGCCACACCACACGGGCCCCCTAGCTTTAACACAGCCCCAGCAGCAGTGGCTCTCCTCTTTAATGCGCCGGAGTATCAGCGTCGCAGCTCATTGCACCATGGCGCGCACGCTTCTCTTTTTGTGCTCCTTTTGGAAAGTACCTAACTGCGGTGTGGCCTCACGTCAGGACCTGCAAGGCTTTTTCTAAGGCAATTTACAACGCATGTTGTATCTAGTTCGCTTGTGTGCTTGCAGGGTACGCTTACAAACATCTAGGAAACCTTACAAAATAGATGAACGCGTGTGAACTTTTATAGTTCACTTACGTGAGCTCGAGCAATGAGATGGTTACTATAACAATCTACAACGTATGCAGTTTCTAGACCGCTTGCTCGATTGCTCTGTGCACTTTCAAACATCTAGGAAACTTTACATAAATGAAAGATTGTGTAGAAACTTTTTCAGTTCACTTACGTGAGCGTACTAGATCATTGATAGGTTGATATTACTCAAATATTGCACCACTCAAAGGTTGATGTTGCACTGCTCAAATATTGCTCATCTACACAGGCGTAAAGTTCTCCAGTAAAAGATAATTACAACTGATCTAGGTAAACGAGGGATGCGATTTGTTTTGATTGGAATATTTCTACCCCGAGAAAGGAGAGTTTTTGAGTTGAACTATTGAAATCTGCATATGATTTAGTTCTGTGCTGATAAAAAGCTACAAAAGCTGAGGTAATTTTCTCCTGAAGTGATTATGTAACTCCTTGACGTTTGCTACCGTATAATTTTCCAACGAGAAAAAACGGATAAAATACTCAACACTTTAACCGCAACGTGAGCCACCGGTGTACACGGAGGGGATTTCTATGATGCTGCTCACCGACTAGTAACCACAAACTCAATTTTTGCAAATGTTCAAACAAATCGGAATGAAAGTATGAACCAGTTAATGTTCGCTATTTTCAGAGTTGCTGACTACACGTTCAATTGACTTCAAATTAGAGTCGAGTATCAAACTTCGGTTTACCCTATCGCAGTCTACGTGTTAACCCCTCAAGGTCAATGTGTCAAATTCCGCAGCACTACAGATGTACTTCAAGCAGCACATACAACTGCGCGCACACGCCGCCTGAGTCAAACTTTCGCAGTTGCACGACACGGCTATCCCCCGTGGAAAGAAAGTCAACATTCCCAAAGCAATGCCCCAATCTCCGGAATACAAACTGCTCCTAGCAATATTGACAAATTCCTTGTCAACTGTCGCAGCAAGAACTGCATCAAATTTTACAGTTCGATGTCGAGGCAAGAACTGTATTAAATTTTACAGTTCGATGTCGACGCAAGAACTGTATTAAATTTTACAGTTCGATGTCGACGCAAGAACTGTATTAAATTTTACAGTTCGATGTCGACGCAAGAACTGTATTGAATTTTCCTCTTCGATGTCGTTGCTTTCGGTGCGATATTTCCGAGCCCGCTAAGTTTATATTTCTAGTGGGTGCCTCTTCAGCAACTGTCAGTAATGAGTGAACTTACATAAAATGAACAGATGATTTGATTATCAGAGATGATTTGATCCTGTGATCATTCTTATTCCTGAAAAAAGACTGAAAATTATTTTTCATTATGTTTACATTTTTATTGAGTAAGAATAAAAGAATAATGTTTCACAACAGCAGCCTAGGTTTTTCCACGGTGTTCTCATGCGTGCGCTCCTGTACTGGGTTGACGTTACGAGCACCTCCTCATGCAGGCCGTCACCTCCTCATGCAGGCCGTCACCTCCTCATGCAGGCCGTCACCTCCTCATGCAGGCCGTCACCTCTTCATGCAGGCCGTCACCTCCTCATGCAGGCCGTCACCTCCTCATGCAGGCCGTCACCTCCTCATGCAGGCCGTCACCTCCTCATGCAGGCCGTCACCTCCTCATGCAGGCCGTCACCTCCTCATGCAGGCCGTCACCTCCTCATGCAGGCCGTCACCTCCTCATGCAGGCCGTCACCTCCTCATGCAGGCCGTCACCTCCTCATGCAGGCCGTCACCTCCTCATGTAGGCCGTCACCTCCTCATGCAGGCCGTCACCTCCTCATGCAGGCCGTCACCTCCTCATGCAGGCCGTCACCTCCTCATGCAGGCCGTCACCTCCTCATGCAGGCCGTCACCTCCTCATGCAGGCCGTCACCTCCTCATGCAGGCCGTCACCTCCTCATGCAGGCCGTCACCTCCTCATGCAGGCCGTCACCTCCTCATGCAGGCCGTCACCTCCTCATGCAGGCCGTCACCTCCTCATGCAGGCCGTCACCTCCTCATGCAGGCCGTCACCTCCTCATGCAGGCCGTCACCTCCTCATGCAGGCCGTCACCTCCTCATGCAGGCCGTCACCTCCTCATGCAGGCCGTCCCGCTGGTGTCCCGTGCGTAAGCTGAACGTCGAGCTCGGTAGAAAGATAAAAGACAAAAAGTTAAAATATAAATGACAAGAGACGATGAAACTATGAAAAACGATTAAAACGATAAAACACGAAAAAACAAAATTGTTATAAGGCAATGGAAGACGATAAAAGACGACAAAAAACGATAAAAGACGATAAAAGGCGATAAAAGACGATAAAAGACGATAAAAGACGATAAAAGACGATAAAAGGCGATAAAAGACGATAAAAGGCGATGGAAGACGATAAAAGACGATAAAAGACGATAAAAGACGACGAAAGACGACGAAAGACGACGAAAGACGACGAAAGACGACGAAAGACGACGAAAGACGACGAAAGACGACGAAAGACGACGAAAGACGACGAAAGACGACGAAAGACGACGAAAGACGACGAAAGACGACGAAAGACGACGAAAGACGACGAAAGACGACGAAAGACGACGAAAGACGACGAAAGACGACGAAAGACGACGAAAGACGACGAAAGACGACGAAAGACGACGAAAGACGACGAAAGACGACGAAAGACGACGAAAGACGACGAAAGACGACGAAAGACGACGAAAGACGACGAAAGACGACGAAAGACGACGAAAGACGACGAAAGACGACGAAAGACGACGAAAGACGACGAAAGACGACGAAAGACGACGAAAGACGACGAAAGACGACGAAAGACGACGAAAGACGACGAAAGACGACGAAAGACGACGAAAGACGACGAAAGACGACGAAAGACGACGAAAAACGACGAAAAACGACGAAAGACGACGAAAGACGACGAAAGACGACGAAAGACGACGAAAGACGACGAAAGACGACGAAAGACGACGAAAGACGACGAAAGACGACGAAAGACAACGAAAGACGACGAAAGACGACGAAGGACGACGAAAGACGACGAAAGACGACGAAAGACGACGAAAGACGACGAAAGGCGACGAAAGACGACGAAAGACGATGAAAGACGACAAAAGACGACGAAAGACGACGAAAGACGACGAAAGACGACGAAAGGCGACGAAAGACGACGAAAGACGATGAAAGACGACAAAAGACGATGAAAGACGACAAAAGACGACGAAAGACGACGAAAGACGACGAAAGACAACGAAAGACGACGAAAGACGACGAAGGACGACGAAAGACGACGAAAGACGACGAAAGACGACAAAAGACGACGAAAGACGACGAAAGGCGACGAAAGACGACGAAAGACGATGAAAGACGACAAAAGACGACGAAAGACGACGAAAGACGACGAAAGGCGACGAAAGACGACGAAAGACGACGAAAGACGATGAAATACGATGAAAGACGACGAAAGACGACGAAAGACGACGAAGGACGACGAAAGACGACGAAGGACGACGAAAGACGACGAAAGACGACGAAAGACGACGAAAGACGACGAAAGACGACGAAAGACGACGAAAGGCGACGAAAGACGACGAAAGACGACGAAAGGCGACGAAAGACGACGAAAGACGACGAAAGACGACAAAAGAAGACAAAATGGTAATACAAAGAGGCTCGGCCAATTTCGCGTTAGACAATCATGGCAGAAATTTCTTTCCGTATCGGGCCTGGAGGCAATATGCGGTCCCCCCTCACGCCCAGAAGGTGGTCCAGCTTGAGTGCATCACTGGAAGGCACACCGCTAAGCTGATTCTCTTTCAGTAAGGAGCTTTCAAAATTAACTGATCGAAAGGAACGGCAAGAATCTATCGGCAGTAGACTTGACGGACACTTCTCTCTCTCAAGGGCTTTGTTTCAAGCTGGTTGCGAAAAACAGAGCTGCTGTCTAACGGAACGTTCCTAAGGGCTTCTGAAACCTGTAAATTGCGAAGCATTTGCTTTTTTCTTCTGAATTTTACCCTGCAAAAACTGGAGTTATATCAATCGTTTCGCCAGTGCAGGAGATTTCCTGATTGATTAAATACACGGAGTGCCATCACAAATACTTGACTTCAAGCTAAAGTTGCAGTCCATACAGGTTATTGAGACCTAATTTGAAATACTTGGAAGGCAAGAATGCTGTACTGGGAAGGCAAGAATGCTGTACTGGGAAGGCAGGAATGCTGTACTGGGAAGGCAGGAATGCTGTACTGGGAAGGCAAGAATGCTGTACCGAGAAGGCAAGAATGCTGTACCGGGAAGGCAAGAATGCTGTACTGGGAAGGCTGGAATGCTGTACTGGGAAGGCTAGAATGCTGTACTGGGAAGGCAAGAATGCTGTGCTGGGAAGGCAAGAATGCTGTGCTGGGAAGGCAAGAATGCTGTGCTGGGAAGGCAAGAATGCTGTGCTGGAAAGGCAAGAATGCTGTACCGAGAAGGCAAGAATGTTGTACTGGGAAGGCAAGAATGCTGTACTGGGAAGGCAAGAATGCTGTACTGGGAAGGCAGAAACCCTCGAATACCTTTAGTTATTGTTCATTTGAAATGAAACTTGGTTAACCACAATTTTTTATTGATAAACCAACATCTCAATTTTTTTGAGACATTGCTTTTTTGATACAGAACCACATTTGAAAAAAGCCACTAAATTATTATTCACAGATGCAAATGCATGCCTCACTATTTGATCATCGTAATGTAAACGGTAGGTACACTACGGAAACTCTACATCCAAAATCGTTTTCATACTTCTCAATGGGATCTTTATTTCTCTATTCATTTGCATACTTATTTTTTATGCATTTTTTACTATTTTATACCACTTCACAAGCAATTCCCATCTCGCTGTATCGATCAGTTCACCTCTCGGGAACACCATCTAATCTAATCGACTGGCATACCAAAACTGAGCGCAGGTTTTCTCCGTAAAAAAAAAGAATTGACACCACGACTGACGAAGACTTGATTACGCATCCCATAAAAAATGCCGACCCATAAAAAATATTTTTTTTTCTCCACCGATACACTACATTCACGGAGATAACCCGGTTTATTCTCACAGCTAGCTTTCAGCATGAGAAAATAAACTTTCAACTATAGCAACTAGAGTTCCGAGTAGTTTTAGTCAACTTTCAACACGTGAAAGTCAACTTTCAACACGTGAAAGTCAACTTTCAACACGTGAAAGTCAACTTTCAACACGTGAAAGTCAACTTTCAACACGTGAAAGTCAACTTTCAACACGTGAAAGTCAACTTTCAACACGTGAAAGTCAACTTTCAACTCGTGAAAGTCAACTTTCAACTCGTGAAAGTCAACTTTCAACTCGTGAAAGTCAACTTTCAACTCGTGAAAGTCAACTTTCAACTCGTGAAAGTCAACTTTCAACTCGTGAAAGTCAACTTTCAACTCGTGAAAGTCAACTTTCAACTCGTGAAAGTCAACTTTCAACTCGTGAAAGTCAACTTTCAACTCGTGAAAGTCAACTTTCAACTCGTGAAAGTCAACTTTAAACTCGTGAAAGTCAACTTTAAACTCGTGAAAGTCAACTTTAAACTCGTGAAAGTCAACTTTAAACTCGTGAAAGTCAACTTTAAACTCGTGAAAGTCAACTTTCAACTCGTGAAAGTCAACTTTCAACTCGTGAAAGTCAACTTTCAACTCGTGAAAGTCAACTTTCAACTCGTGAAAGTCAACTTTCAACTCGTGAAAGTCAACTTTCAACTCGTGAAAGTCAACTTTCAACTCGTGAAAGTCAACTTTCAACTCGTGAAAGTCAACTTTCAACTCGTGAAAGTCAACTTTCAACTCGTGAAAGTCAACTTTCAACTCGTGAAAGTCAACTTTCAACTCGTGAAAGTCAACTTTCAACTCGTGAAAGTCAACTTTCAACTCGTGAAAGTCAACTTTCAACTCGTGAAAGTCAACTTTCAACTCGTGAAAGTCAACTTTCAACTCGTGAAAGTCAACTTTCAACTCGTGAAAGTCAACTTTCAACTCGTGAAAGTCAACTTTCAACTCGTGAAAGTCAACTTTCAACTCGTGAAAGTCAACTTTCAACTCGTGAAAGTCAACTTTCAACTCGTGAAAGTCAACTTTCAACTCGTGAAAGTCAACTTTCAACTCGTGAAAGTCAACTTTCAACTCGTGAAAGTCAACTTTCAACTCGTGAAAGTCAACTTTCAACTCGTGAAAGTCAACTTTCAACTCGTGAAAGTCAACTTTCAACTCGTGAAAGTCAACTTTCAACTCGTGAAAGTCAACTTTCAACTCGTGAAAGTCAACTTTCAACTCGTGAAAGTCAACTTTCAACTCGTGAAAGTCAACTTTCAACTCGTGAAAGTCAACTTTCAACTCGTGAAAGTCAACTTTCAACTCGTGAAAGTCAACTTTCAACTCGTGAAAGTCAACTTTCAACTCGTGAAAGTCAACTTTCAACTCGTGAAAGTCAACTTTCAACTCGTGAAAGTCAACTTTCAACTCGTGAAAGTCAACTTTCAACTCATGAAAATCAACTTTCAACTCATGAAAATCAACTTTCAACTCATGAAAATCAACTTTCAACTCATGAAAATCAACTTTCAACTCATGAAAATCAACTTTCAACTCATGAAAATCAACTTTCAACTCATGAAAATCAACTTTCAACTCATGAAAATCAACTTTCAACCCATGAAAATCAACTTTCAACCCATGAAAGTCAACTTTCAACTCATGAAAGCCAACTTTCAACACGTGAAAGTCAACTTTCAACACGTGAAAGTCAACTTTCAACACGTGAAAGTCAACTTTCAACACGTGAAAGTCAACTTTCAACACGTGAAAGTCAACTTTCAACACGTGAAAATCAACTTTAAACTCGTGAAAATCAACTTTAAACTCGTGAAAATCAACTTTAAACTCGTGAAAGTCAACTTTCAACTCGTGAAAATCAACTTTCAACTCGTGAAAATCAACTTTCAACTCGTGAAAATCAACTTTCAACTCGTGAAAATCAACTTTCAACTCGTGAAAATCAACTTTTAACTCGTGAAAATCAACTTTCAACTCGTGAAAATCAACTTTCAACTCGTGAAAATCAACTTTCAACTCGTGAAAATCAACTTTCAACTCGTGAAAATCAACTTTCAACTCGTACACATATTGCATGATTAATGGTATGATCTAGTAACATTTGCACTCCAATATTGGCACAGTGGCCGTTCTTCTCAAGGTTTGTTTGCTATTTCATATCGACTGTTTGAAAAAAGATCATTTCATTGACAGTTTGCGCAGCATCCATTAGCTGCTCAGTGTGATGGTGCGGTTGTCAGATTTTAATCTCACTGTGTTAAACTCGAAGTTGAAATCAACATTAGCGAAGTGTGAGGGGTTTTATCATCAACCTTTATAATATAAGTCGTGTAAACATACACATTTTTTTTGTCTTTAATTACCAAACCTTTTAACCGGCATGCCATGAAGTACTGAATACGCGTGATACGGGTTTGAACGGTTTGAAATATTTAAATAACGTGTATTTTTAGAATTTAAAATACTTTTCGAGTGTGAGCACTTAGAGGGTTAATGAGGGAAAACTTAAAGGGACACGTGAGTCGCAAGTGAGTTCACCGCCCACTTTCCCTTGTTAAAAAAATAAAAAAAATGTTGCTTTAGATCAGACAAACCGAATTATTTGATTTCCATGCTTTCGTAAACATATCCTATCCTGTCATTTTAGCTGAAAGTATACTGAAGAGGTTCCAACAGGGATAATTAGGGTTAAAGCCTCCCCAACCACAACAAAGATGTTCCAAAGAGAAGAAAAAGGAGGGTACCATTTAATACGAAGCTCATAGAAACAGTACGTTGAGAAGAAAAGTTATGAAACAAAATATCAGTAGTGAACCGAAAAAACAATGGTTTGGAACAAAGCAAAAACATTCCTTTATTCAGACATAAGGAAAATCTACCTAACCTTCGGTTCGGGATCGCACATTTCCCCCAGGGAGTATAGAATCAAATTCAATGTATCAATGATACGCTCTTTCTTCCAATGATAGAGACAACAGAAAATAATTTAAATAATCCCCGAATTATCGTTATTTATCATCATAGTTCCTGTGTGCGCTATGGTAGTGAAACTCCTTTGATAATAATTGAAAAGCAGTGTATCACTGACACACTCTTCTGTCCACAAGAAATAAACGCAAAAAATAATGAAATTAATAAAATAGTTATTCTTATTTAATATCAGAGTTCGTGTGCTCGCGTCACGTAGTCCTATGATAGGAATTCAAAACCAGTGAATCACGGATACACTCATCGGTCCGCTAATGGAATTCCCAGGAAAATAATGAAGTTAAAAACCGAGATATTATTTAATTTAAAAAAAAATTTTGTCCTATACTAAAGCAAGTTAAAACCAGCGTACTACTGATACACTCTTCGGTTCACTGACAGGAATCGCAGGAAAGTAACGAAATAAACAACCGAGTTATCGATATTAAATAACAAAGCTCGTTGTGTTCACGCAATTTATGGGATAACGACACCGTGGTACGAAATTCCAGGCCCGAGACGGTCGTAAGTGCCGCGCCCGGGCGTGTACCCGTCGCATTTCATTCCAAATCACCGTGCCAGCGCTGGCCTTGGTAGCGAAAATTCCTCCCATGCGGGAAGATTTGGGAGTTCAAAAAGTATCATAAATCCCGGCGGGTCTTGCGCGAAGTCGTTGGTTTCTTGCTCTTGTGAACAGCGTCATGTCTTTTGTAGGTTCGGTGTGTGATAATTGTCTAATTTATGGGGAGATTAGCGTGCCATGGGATGTGATTAGCAAATTTATGGGGAGATTAGCGTGCCATGGGATGTGATTAGCAAATTTATGGGGAGATTAGCGAGTCATGGGATGTGATTAGCAAATTTATGGGGAGATTAGCGAGTCATGGGATGTGATTAGCGAGTCATGGGATGTGATTAGCAAATTTATGGGGAGATTAGCGAGTCATGGGATGTGATTAGCAAATTTATGGGGAGATTAGCGAGTCATGGGATGTGATTAGCAAATTTATGAGGAGATTAGCATGTCATGGGATGTGATTAGCAAATTTATGAGGAGATTAGCATGTCATGGGATGTGATTAGCAAATTTATGAGGAGATTAGCATGTCATGGGATGTGATTAGCAAATTTATGAGGAGATTAGCATGTCATGGGATGTGATTAGCAAATTTATGGGGAGATTAGCATGTCATGGGATGTGATTAGCAAATTTATGGGGAGATTAGCGTGTCATGGGACCGCGGCACCATGACCGCGGCACCATGACCGCGGCACCATGACCGCGGCACCATGACCGCGGCACCATGACCGCGGCACCATGACCGCGGCACCATGACCGCGGCACCATGACCGCGGCACCATGACCGCGGCACCATGACCGCGGCACCATGACCGCGGCACCATGACCGCGGCACCATGACCGCGGCACCATGACCACAGCACCGTGACCGCGGCACCATGACCGCGGCACCATGACCGCGGCACCATGACCGCGGCACCATGACCGCGGCACCATGACCGCGGCACCATGACCGCGGCACCATGACCGCGGCACCATGACCGCGGCACCATGACCGCGGCACCATGACCGCGGCACCATGACCACGGCACCATGACCGCGGCACCATGACCGCGGCACCATGACCGCGGCACCATGACCGCGGCACCATGACCGCGGCACCATGACCACAGCACCATGACCGCGGCACCATGACCGCGGCACCATGACCGCGGCACCATGACCGCGGCACCATGACCGCGGCACCATGACCGCGGCACCATGACCGCGGCACCATGACCGCGGCACCATGACCGCGGCACCATGACCGCGGCACCATGACCGCGGCACCATGACCGCGGCACCATGACCACGGCACCATGACCACGGCACCATGACCACGGCACCATGACCACGGCACCATGACCACGGCACCATGACCGCGGCACCATGACCGCGGCACCATGACCGCGGCACCATGACCGCGGCACCATGACCGCGGCACCATGACCGCGGCACCATGACCGCGGCACCATGACCGCGGCACCATGACCGCGGCACCATGACCGCGGCACCATGACCGCGGCACCATGACCGCGGCACCATGACCGCGGCACCATGACCGCGGCACCATGACCGCGGCACCATGACCGCGGCACCATGACCACGGCACCATGACCACGGCACCATGACCACGGCACCATGACCACGGCACCATGACCACGGCACCATGACCACGGCACCATGACCACGGCACCATGACCACGGCACCATGACCACGGCACCATGACCACGGCACCATGACCACGGCACCATGACCACGGCACCATGACCACGGCACCATGACCACGGCACCATGACCACGGCACCATGACCACGGCACCATGACCACGGCACCATGACCACGGCACCATGACCACGGCACCATGACCACGGCACCATGACCACGGCACCATGACCACGGCACCATGACCACGGCACCATGACCACGGCACCATGACCACGGCACCATGACCACGGCACCATGACCACGGCACCATGACCACGGCACCATGACCACGGCACCATGACCACGGCACCATGACCACGGCACCATGACCACGGCACCATGACCACGGCACCATGACCACGGCACCATGACCACGGCACCATGACCACGGCACCATGACCACGGCACCATGACCACGGCACCATGACCACGGCACCATGACCACGGCACCATGACCACGGCACCATGACCACGGCACCATGACCACGGCACCATGACCACGGCACCATGACCACGGCACCATGACCACGGCACCATGACCACGGCACCATGACCACGGCACCATGACCACGGCACCATGACCACGGCACCATGACCACGGCACCATGACCACGGCACCATGACCACGGCACCATGACCACGGCACCATGACCACGGCACCATGACCACGGCACCATGACCACGGCACCATGACCACGGCACCATGACCACGGCACCATGACCACGGCACCATGACCACGGTACCATGACCACGGTACCATGACCACGGTACCATGACCACGGTACCATGACCACGGTACCATGACTACGGTACCGTGACCACGGTACCAAAAATAGAATCGCATTCTTTGCCTTCTACGAAGGGGATCTTACCTGGATGAAGGATGCAGAAGTGGCCCAACGGTGGCCTAATTAAGGCGCCTCATAGCTGGTTTTACAGCTCCGAAATGATGTAATACTAAATGGTGCCTTCCACGTTCAACTTTTCGGAACAGCTTTGTTGCAGTTGAGGAGACTTAAACCCTCTGGTTCTCCCCGTTGAAACGTTTTCGTTACACTAGCGCGTAGGTTGTGCCGAAATAACAGTATTGGAAATGTTCACGGAAGCACTAGAGAAGAAAATTAATGGAGTTCATGCGTGAGAGGAGTTATGACAACTAAAAAAGCAGGTATTCCTGTCGTGCGAACTCTGGCCTCCATTGGTTCGAGCCGCGTTCTTGTCACGCTTCCTGCTCAGCTGGTATTGACACGATAACCGTCATTGGTTAGATTAGGGTTCATTTTTCATCACACATTTTAAGTCGATTGTAGTAAGCAATTTTGAAAATAGCAAACATACACTGGATCGTGCCTTCATATAGCTTTGATAAAGTATTTTTAAAAATTTGAGTTTGTTATCACTGGGCAGTCTCTTCTACAGAAAGTTAACGGGACTGGAACTGGATGAGATAATAATGTTCTGGCTTCCTTATAAGTTGGGGAATCGCTTTTTTGCCATTCTTCCTCTGCTGAAAGTCAGAAATTAAAACTGAGCCAGAAATTGTTACTTTTTAATTCAATATAACTTTTTTTTTCATCGTTTTTCAACATTAAAAAGGTAGAGGAAGCAAAAACAAATGCTCGTTTTTTGTACTTTAAAGTGTATGCATTTCCTGTATTGCCATTCACGGGGCCCTTTAGGCATGACAAACCGGAGAGAAAAGCCTCGAGTTTCAAAAAATTCTCAACATGAGAGTCATTTCTTTAATGGATCCTCGGTACGAAGTTGCCACGAACCAAGATGGCTGCGGACCCCCCACTTAGCAGCTCCAACACCAACTTTTTCGCCGGGCATCTGTGACTTTAGCCGCCCAAGTATAGCTTCAGCATAGGGTGGCTATAATTATACATGCATCGTGGAAAAAGTAAAGACTTCGACTGCGACGTGAGCCACCGGTGGTACACAGAGGAAATTTTCATAATGCTGCTAATTGACCAGTCGTCACAAACTCAATTTTCATATAAGCACTTATTAACTCGAGTTATCTCGAGCTGCCTGTGACAGCTCAGTCTTCCTCAACAAACGACCGATGTATTAAGTCTACAATATTCACGAGTGTAAAAGAGATAAAAAAACTAAAATTCTGAAAAGGACAGCAAACAACGAAAAAATAAACCGAGGTTTGAAATTGATGTCATTGAACCAGGTATGATATTAAGAACAGCATTAAACTAGGCATCATTTTGCGATGTTTTTACTCTATTGACGCGAAAAAAATCCATGAAAAAGATAAAAATGAATATAAGTTGATCACCTCTACGCCACATAATTAGCGACAATAAAGTGATGACGGTGGAGGCAATGATGACACACAGAGGTCAAGGTACACTGCACAGGGTAATGACTACTCCACTCGTGCGTAACAGGAGATTATTGCACGTCTTTTCCGCACCTTAAAATCTAAGCCGAGGATACACTAGCCAAGAGCACACAAGCCAAGTGCACACAAGCCAAGTGCACACAAGCCAAGTGCACACAAGCCAAGTGCACACAAGCCAAGTGCACACAAGCCAAGTGCACACAAGCCAAGTGCACACAAGCCAAGTGCACACAAGCCAAGTGCACACAAGCCAAGTGCACACAAGCCAAGTGCACACAAGCCAAGTGCACACAAGCCAAGTGCACACAAGCCAAGTGCACACAAGCCAAGTGCACACAAGCCAAGTGCACACAAGCCAAGTGCACACAAGCCAAGTGCACACAAGCCAAGTGCACACAAGCCAAGTGCACAGAAGCCAAGTGTACACAAGCCAAGTATTCTTAAGCAAAGAACACGCCAGAAAAGTATACACTAGCTATGTACACACTAACGAAGTACACGCATTAATGGCCCAACACTTCACTACACTTCGCTGATCACAAAAAAATGCGCGCACACTGCAGAAAATTGATAACTCCGGTTTTGACGGCTTACTTTTATGAATTTTTTCCCCAGAAAAAAAAACGATTTCAGTCTCAGCACTTACTGCCTCTTACATATAAGATGGAAGAATTTAGTCATTCTTTCATAAAGTCTTGAGCACTGGTGAAATGCTGGTAAATTTCCCCTCGTATGCTGCATGAGCAGACAACACATACTCTCGACAAAAAAAATTATTTGCTTCAGCCACTTCGAAAAAAGCAATCTCCGCATTCTGAAGAACGCAAAAAAATAGAGGGGGGATCCTCTTCCAGTCATAAATTCTTCTGCAGATATTTACACGAGACTGAGCAAACTCGCGAGTCCTCGCTAAAATCACCACCGCCGCAAAATGAAAAGCGTCTCTTGAAACTGGATCTCGAAAACACGAAAACATCAGCAAGCACCAGAGCCTAGATGGCCCTTTAATGGTAGTAACGGTATTTAACGATGAGCAACAAACATACTATGTGTACTGCATTTGAAAATTATTCCTCAACTTTTAAAAAGACAAATTTAGTTTTTTGGAACTGTGTGCTATGATCGAGGCAGCGAATTGAGAACAATTTCTTAATTTTCCAAGCGCACAATTTTTTTTAATTAAAAGCTGTAATAATCCTAGCAAGGAATTGAAAACGAGGTTTGGTTGCTTTTCCGTGACGAAAACTGTTCCTTATGAGATCATCAAGATTCTATAATCACAGTGCTCAATTTTTCAAGGCCCAGGATAGAAGCAACAAATCCTCAACAGCGACAGCATTAAATTTTACCAAATTTAAAGACGCACGGGAGTTTACAACGTTCCTAAATGGGACCCCTCAGGGGGATACAACTATTGTATCTATGGGAATTAGCGCTCCCAGGGGAAAAATGTGAGGGTCCGAGCTGAGAGTTAGGTAGGCCTTTTTGTTGAAATAAAAGTTTTTTTTGTTATGTTAAGGACCACCTTTTTTCGGTTCACTGCTGTCCTGTTTTTCAGCACCTCTCACTTTCTTCTTCAACTTTTATTTTATTTCATGAACTTCTTTCCCATCTTACTGTTTCTATGCCCTTTCAGCATAGATTCCTCATTTTCTTATCTCCATACTAAATGGTGCCTTCCTCCTTCCTCTCTTCGATACGCTCTATTTTTGTAGCTGTTAGGGAGGCTTAAACTAACTTATAATCTAATCTAATCCTAAATGGGAGCGTTATTACGCGGTGCATGTTTTCAACGTGCCTTTTGGGTGGCATTCCGCTCGTGTTACTTTGCATGGTAGCTGCCAGCACGCTGAGTAGCTGAAGAAGGTTAGGATGTAACAAGTAGTGCCAGCAACTGTGAAGTTAACCACTCGAACGATTTCATTCAGAAAGAACGATAAAACTAATATTTCAAAGTCATGTTGAAAAAATTCAATGCACTTGACAAACGGCGAATCTGTCTTTCGTAAAGGGAAAGTTTGAAGTTTATACACTCACTGAATTCGCGATTGTTTTCATACAGCGAAAATTTTCAGCTGATGCAAGTTAGCTGAAGTCCACGTGGCCACGGTACGTGTGATTTTGTAAGGCCGAAATTTTTAAATTGAATGTTTTCTAAATATAATATGTACACCCATTGTCGAGCGACCCTGCAAGGCTGCAAAGTGTTTGCAAATTTATTCTTTTTGAATACCAAAGCGAAAAATAAACAATTTTTTCCCAACATGCTTTGTATTGACGTTGTGGCTATATGTGAGAGTGAAATAAAAAGCACTGAATTGTTAAGGAATCGGGCCCCTCTATGCCAATTGTGCAGCCGGGCATAGATCTTATTCAACCAAAATATACGTATTCGTTTGTTACAGCCATTTGTACGAGTAAAATAAAACTCACAGCACTGTTATAAAATTATAACTAAATCAAATCAACTGATCTATATCAAATAGGCCGCTGAGAGTAGAACTCTTCGACACTTTGACCGCAATTCTTTAAAGTGAAGTTAATTATTCAACTCATACTTAAAGTCAATTGTAATTAGCAATTTCGAAAGTAGAAAACATTAACCGAGTCGTGCCTTCATTTAAGTTCAAGTATTTATGAAAGCTGACTCAGTGGCTACTGGTCAGTCAGCAGCATCATGTAAATCACCTCCGTGGTCACCGGTGGCTCACGTTACGGTCAAAGCGCTAAAGTGAAAAGTCGATTAACTGAAATTATTTTTTAGTAACATTTCGATGCAATAAATCGAAGGCTTAGCTCGTGAGGCTTTTCCCTCGGAGGCAACACCCGTCATCGCGCAGCTTGCGAACTGCGATCAGAATATCGCATTTGACACGAATAGCAGAACCACATTCCCTAATTCCGTCGTCTGGTCACTCGACGTTGAGGCTTCGGAAAGTTTAAAATTTCAACCTTTGGGTTAGCATTTAACACGGTAACTACGATGGGTTAAACTGAAGTTCAATATCCAATTCAAATTTAAAGTCAATTGTGGTAACCAACTTTGAAAATAGCAAAGATTAACTGAAATCGTTTTTTTTTTATCTTTCATCAAGTATATATAAAAAATGAGTTAGTGACTGCAGGTGGGTGAGCAGCACTATGAAAATCACTTAAGTGACCACCGGTGGGTTTCTTCGCAGGAAATGTGTTAATGGTGTCGATTATTGTTATAATTATCATCATATTAGACAGTTTAATGTTCCCTGGCCACAATACATGTAAACTCAAGAGAGAAATGAAAAAGTGTCATTCAGAACAGAATGAAGAACACAGGGAATCAATGCACAGGGTGTGTTTCCTCACTGGGTAACCTGTGCAAAGAAACAACGAATATGAAGAGGAGAGAAAGATGAATTAGGGATGGTGAATGGTTCATGCAAACTGAAAGAAACGATGTAGGTACTAAAGACAGTAGGTACTAAACGATAGAAGGTACTAAACGATAGAAGGTACTAAACGATAGAAGGTACTAAACGATAGAAGGTACTAAACGATAGAAGGTACTAAACGATAGAAGGTACTAAACGATAGAAGGTACTAAACGATAGAAGGTACTAAACGATAGAAGGTACTAAACGATAGAAGGTACTAAACGATAGAAGGTACTAAACGATAGAAGGTACTAAACGATAGAAGGTACTAAACGATAGAAGGTACTAAACGATAGAAGGTACTAAACGATAGAAGGTACTAAACGATAGAAGGTACTAAACGATAGAAGGTCATAAACGATAGAAGGTCATAAACGATAGATGGTCATAAACGATAGAAGGTCATAAACGATAGAAGGTCATAAACGATAGAAGGTCATAAACGATAGAAGGTCATAAACGATAGAAGGTCATAAACGATAGAAGGTCATAAACGATAGAAGGTCATAAACGATAGAAGGTCATAAACGATAGAAGGTCATAAACGATAGAAGGTCATAAACGATAGAAGGTCATAAACGATAGAAGGTACTAAACGTTAGAAGGTACTAAACGATAGAAGGTACTAAACGATAGAAGGTACTAAACGATAGAAGGTACTAAACGATAGAAGGTACTAAACGATAGAAGGTACTAAACGATAGAAGGTACTAAACGATAGAAGGTACTAAACGATAGAAGGTACTAAACGATAGAAGGTACTAAACGATAGAAGGTACTAAACGATAGAAGGTACTAAACGATAGAAGGTACTAAACGATAGAAGGTCATAAACGATAGAAGGTCATAAACGATAGAAGGTCATAAACGATAGAAGGTCATAAACGATAGAAGGTCATAAACGATAGAAGGTCATAAACGATAGAAGGTCATAAACGATAGAAGGTCATAAACGATAGAAGGTCATAAACGATAGAAGGTCATAAACGATAGAAGGTCATAAACGATAGAAGGTCATAAACGATGGAAGGTCATAAACGATAGAAGGTCATAAACGATAGAAGGTCATAAACGATAGAAGGTCATAAACGATAGAAGGTCATAAACGATAGAAGGTCATAAACGATAGAAGGTCATTAACGACAGAAGGTCATAAACGATAGAAGGTCATAAACGATAGAAGGTCATAAACGATAGAAGGTCATAAACGATAGAAGGTCATAAACGACAGAAGGTCATAAACGACAGAAGGTCATAAACGATAGAAGGTCATAAACGATAGAAGGTCATAAACGATAGAAGGTCATAAACGATAGAAGGTCATAAACGATAGAAGGTCATAAACGACAGAAGGTCATAAACGACAGAAGGTCATAAACGACAGAAGGTCATAAACGATAGAAGGTCATAAACGATAGAAGGTACTAAACGATAGAAGGTCATAAACGATAGAAGGTACTAAACGATAGAAGGTACTAAACGATAGAAGGTACTAAACGATAGAAGTTCCTAAGGCCTATCTAAAGCTTAGGTAATCGAACAGTGTCCTTCCAGAGGGCGCAGTCCCCGTAAAATAGCTTAGACCCCATAGCCTAGTTCAGACAATCCCATCGCCTAGTTCAGACAATCCCATAGCCTAGTTAAGACAATCCCATAGCCTAGTTAAGACAATCCCATAGCCTAGTTAAGATAACCCCATAGCCTAGTTCAGACAATCCCATCGCCTAGGAAAGACAATCCCATAGCCTAGTTAAGACAATCCCATAGCCTAGTTAAGACAATCCCATAGCCTAGTTAAGACAATCCCATAGCCTAGTTAAGACAATCCCATAGCCTAGTTAAGACAATCCCATAGCCTAGTTAAGATAATCCCATAGCCTAGTTAAGACAATCCCATAGCCTAGTTAAGACAATCCCATAGCCTAGTTCAGACAATCCCATCGCCTAGTTCAGACAATCCCATAGCCTAGTTAAAACAATCTCATAGCCTAGTTAAGACAATCCCATAGCCTAGTTCAGACAATCCCATAGCCTAGTTAAAACAATCTCATAGCCTAGTTAAGACAATCCCATCGCCTAGTTCAGACAATCCCATAGCCTAGTTAAAACAATCTCATAGCCTAGTTAAGACAATCCCATAGCCTAGTTCAGACAATCCTAACCAACTAAATCCAAGTTTCTATCTTTTATCTCCTGAGAGATTTAATTAATTGTGATAATTATCGAAAATAAAACTAGATACAAAACGAATGATGTCCTGGAAAACCGAGTGTTACGAAGGTGGATGTCGTGCAAAGACGGTCGACCAGCTTTATGAAGATGCATTCATGCCTCGGGCACGAGTTATATTTATCATACTAACAAAAATGCAGGGTTCGCATGCATTGTAACTCGCACTTTTGTAGTATCATAGCTTAAGGTTTAACACCATAGATTTTATGGAGAGTATATCGATCTCATTGAAGGCATTTAAGAAACAAAAACGTAGCGCTTTTCATTAATGGAACACAAACACTCGTATTAGAACTTAATGAAATTCAAAAGGGCTTCTTAACTGTGACGTAAAATACAGTAGTCATCAGCAGTGTGTAAAAATCTGGTTACTTAAAATGGTGTTGATTCGATTGATCAGCTGAGTAAGTGGAATACTTTTGCAGTGTGTAAAAATTTGATAACACAAGATGACAAATGATCAGCTGAGTAAGTGGAATACTTTCACAGTGCGAGAAAACCTGATATAAAATGTCGAATGATCAGCTGAGTAAGCGGAATACTTTTGCAGTGTGTAAAAATTTGATAACACAAAATGACAAATGATCAGCTGAGTAAGTGGAATACTTTCACAGGGCCACAAAACCTGCTATAAAATGACGGTGAGCGATTGACCAGCCGAGTAAGTGTTCGGGGCTTGGAAGCCACTCCAATCCTGAGAGGGGAGACCCAAACACTGGCGAGTTCATCAATTCGATCCCGTGACGAAGTGCTCCTCCAGTACGTGACCTCCAACCCTCTCGCAGAATGAACTGTTGCTAAATTTAGCAAAGGAAATAAGAAGCTTTGTCAGCTTACGACTCTTTCGGAAAAAAAGAACCCAATCTCGAAAAAATTTTAAAACCTGCAACCACGACATGGAGTCGGAATTTGGCATTTGGTAAAATTTTTCTTTCCTCTGTTACATTACACTATTTAATGTCGAACTTTCATGAGAAATTATTTAGTTGTGATACAGCTCCTTGTTATAGTTCACGCACTTATTCCTTCAGATACGTATTGACTGATGATTAAACCGTAATTTTTTCGAGTTCATTTTCTCAATACACGCTACTCGAAAATATAACACAAACTATCACATCATACAACATTATCCGTAGCAGGCAGAGCCCCTGCAATTGCAGCTGTTTAGTTCAATTCTAGAATCAGGATCTGTTCAGAGATTGGCTGGCGTCAATCATGCTCGGCAAGAATGCGAACAATCTCGCGAAGATGGGAAGACATCTCAGCTGGAATGAAAACTTGGGAGCTGAAGCAGTCTCCGGAAGTTCAAGTAAAGAGGTCCGTGATTTGTCATCATAGCTCGTCTCGAGGTATCACAAATACGGCAAAAATCCAGGGGTTATGTGCTGGCGAAGAGGAATGCATTTGTGTTGAATGTAATGTTGTAACCGGAGCCAGGTGATGAGACCAGGGCCATGGTCTGTCGTCATAACTCTTCTTGTGACCTCAAACGGAGGATGCAATAGATCGCAGGAATGCTTACGAGAAGCAGTAATCTCCTTGGAATCTCTTTATATTTCCGAAGAAAAACCTGTTCTCAATAGTACCAATTATTCGTATCCTTTGCAAATTTATATGTAGATTTTATTGTGCGCGTGTATATTATGATATGACTGATTTTGTTTTTTTATTTCAGTCTTTCAGACTGCTAACTGAAGATGGAGCTGGTCTCCTAAATGTTTTATAGAATTGATGCGGAGTACTTATATTAAAATCATATTTTCTGAAATCGTTATTAAAATATGATTTCAATGCTTACGGCATACTTTGTTTAATTCATAATGAAGAAGGAATGCTGTTATGGAAAAAGGGACAAGTGTGATAGAATTAAATTGATCTTTAGTTTCTCTTCCAAGATTTTGCCGAAAGATTTTACGTAACTCGGTTATTTGATACCCGAACACTTCGTGCTCGAGAGAGAAAGACGGAAATACCTTTAATGATCACTTCATTATTTCAATCGTTATTTTGAAATAGTTTCTGAGCGCAACACCTTTGAAGGGAGGATAGAGTACGCGAAATTCCAGCTTAACACTTTGACACGGCAACTAAATATCAAGTCCAACACCAAACTCAAATTTAAAGTCAATTGTAGTAAACTATTTGGAAAAATCCAAACATGAACGGGATCGTGCCTTCATTTAGCTTTGGTTAAGTATTTATGGAAATTGAGTTTGTGACTACCGGTCAGTCAGCAGCATTATGAAAATTACCTCCGTGTACCACCGGTGGCGCACGTAGCAGTCAAAGTTTTAATTAGCAAACGAGTTCCTCCTACTAGCTTTTCAATCCGCCTTCTCAGTTTTCCTCAATCACTGAAGAAACTGCAAATAACTGCAAAAATATCACCAGATTATAATCTGGTAAAATTAATTTAGAAATACGACTTTTTTGAAATTTCAATGCAAACTACAGGACATACGCACCTTTTTCAAAGAAATTTCGAAAGCAAATAAATAAAAAATCTAATCCTCATCAACCGAATATATCTTGAAAGTATATTTTTCTATCAGAGATAAGGTGATAGATTCCGCACCAAAGCTCAATTTCTGCATCTGAGCCTCAAGAAATTTTCCAAAACAAAAAGTCTTGAGACGAAGGCGAGGGGCGCGTAGAGACGTTAAACCCAAACTGTTCTTAAATATTCGTCTCGTAATCGACCGAACTTGGTAAAAAACACTGCCAAACTGACAAGGAGAGCAATCCGCTTAGGGGAATTCGGTGCAGAAGGAAAGCCGACGATGCAGAGGGAAAGCCGACGACGCAGAAAGAAAGCCAACAATGAAGAAAGAAAGCCGACGATGCAGAAAGAAAGCCGACGATGCAGAAGAAAGCCGACGATGCAGAAAGAAAGCCGACGATGCAGAAAGAAAGCCGACGATGCAGAAAGAAAGCCGACGATGTAGAAAGAAAGCCGACGATGCAGAAAGAAAGCCGACGATGCAGAAAGAAAGCCGACGATGTAGAAAGAAAGCCGACGATGCAGAAAGAAAGCCGACGATGCAGAAAGAAAGCCGACGACGCAGAAAGAAAGCCGACGATGCAGAAAGAAAGCCGACGATGCAGAAAGAAAGCCGACGATGCAGAAAGAAAGCCGACGATGTAGAAAGAAAGCCGACGATGCAGAAAGAAAGCCGACGATGTAGAAAGAAAGCCGACGATGCAGAGGGAAAGCCGACGATGCAGAAAGAAAGCCGACGATGCAGAAAGAAAGCCGACGCTGTAGAAAGAAAGCCGACGATGCAGAGGGAAAACCAACGACGCAGAAAGGAAGCCGACAATGCAGAAAGAAAGCCGACGATGCAGAAAGAAAGCCGACGATGCAGAAAGAAAGCCGACGATGTAGAAAGAAAGCCGACGATGCAGAAAGAAAGCCGACGATGCAGAAAGAAAGCCGACGATGCAGAAAGAAAGCCGACGATGCAGAAAGAAAGCCGACGATGCAGAAAGAAAGCCGACGATGCGGAAGAAAAGCCTACGATGCAGAAGAAAAGCCGACGATGCAGAAGAAAAACCGACGATGCAGAAAGAAAGCCGACGATGCAGAAAGAAAGCCGACAATGCAGAAAGAAAGCCGACGATGCAGAAAGAAAGCCGACGATGCAGAAAGAAAGCCGACGATGCAGAAAGAAAGCCGACGATGCAGAAAGAAAGCCGACGATGTAGAAAGAAAGCCGACGATGCAGAAAGAAAGCCGACGATGCAGAAAGAAAGCCGACGATGCAGAAAGAAAGCCGACGATGCAGAAAGAAAGCCGACGATGTAGAAAGAAAGCCGACGATGCAGAAAGAAAGCCGACGATGTAGAAAGAAAGCCGACGATGCAGAGGGAAAGCCGACGATGCAGAGGGAAAACCAACGACGCAGAAAGAAAGACGACAATGCAGAAAGAAAGCCGACGATGCAGAAAGAAAGCCGACGATGCAGAAAGAAAGCCGACGATGTAGAAAGAAAGCCGACGATGCAGAAAGAAAGCCGACGATGCGGAAGAAAAGCCTACGATGCAGAAGAAAAGCCGACGATGCAGAAGAAAAACCGACGATGCAGAAAGAAAGCCGACGATGCAGAAGGAAAGCCGACGATGCAAAAGAAAAACCGACGATGCAGAAGCAAAGTCGACGATGCACAAGGAAAGCCGGCGATGCAGAAGAAAAACCGACGATGCAGAAGCAAAGTCGACGATGCACAAGGAAAGTCGACGATGCAGAAGAAAAACCGACGATGCAGAAGAAAAACCGACGATGCAGAAGCAAAGTCGACGATGCACAAGGACAGCTGACGCACAAAGAAAGCTGACGCACAAGGAAAGCTAACGCACAAGGAAAGCTGACGCACAAAGAAAGCGACGCAGAAATCACGAATGCAGAAGGCCGCGCGCGCCATCAGTGTACCTGAACTAAGCAGCGCGCAGGCAGAGCTCTGACGGCGTCTGGTGCAAGCGAAATGCGCGTCTCATCGCATCAATTTTCCGACCAAGTCAAACGAAGGATGGATGAATAATGGGTCATTTGTTGATTAAATAAAATGAAGAATAGATGAATAATGGGTCATATGTTGACTAAATAATATAAAGAATAGATGAATAATGGATCATTTGTTGATTCAGTAAAATGAAGTATTGATGAACAATGGTTAATTTTTTACTAAGTAAAACAGAGAATGGATGAGAAATGGGTCCGGAAGAAGAGACCGGTTGGTATGGGATGTTCAAACGGGTAATTTATGCACACTGTGTTCTCCCTCAGGATACCGTGAACATAGAAACTGCAATTTAAGAATGAAGAGGATGAAATATAAAGAAGAGTTAGCGAAGAGCGAATGAAAACTGAAGGATGTTAAGTGGGCACGAAGAATAGTAGTCTCAAAGGCGGTCTATGGCTTTAGAGTCTACAGTAAATCTACGTCCTTTGGGAGTGCCAGCTCCGGAACATATTTATATATAATCTACTCTAGACCAACCCTACTAACCTAATCCAAGAGACTATATTTTCTTCCTCTTAGGAGTGAGAAACAAGTTTTACGACAAACCTGCTTAATTATTCAGCTTCCTCCAAAAAACACAAGATCCCAGCTCGAGGACATACATCGTCACGAGTTTTCCACAATCCCATCTACCACCGTACTTCACATGTTATATAAAGCACCGCTGAAAAATAATTAAGACCTAACAACGACATCATTTCAGTTCTCTGTCCCAACCACGTAATATCTGCATTTGAATCCGCGCTTTTTCTGACGCACCATGTACCACCAGCCTCCGGACTCCAACGACTGTGATTTAAAAAATCTTTCAGCAACACTTTTCTCAACGCATCTTGTGTCAGAAATTAGCCAATTTAAGAAGATTTCATAATAAAAAATCAAGTGTAGAATATTTATTGATTCAGGCGCAATATGGAGTATCTCAGGAGGATTTTAATAAGGCAGCCCGCCCACTGATGCGATCCGATGCGATGCGATTTGCCTCAGTCGTCGGTGAGCTAGCCTACACAATGCTATTCCTACGGTGCTACAAATGAACCGTGCGATTTCGCAAGGCGTCGCACCAGTCGCATCGCATCAGTGGGCGGGCTGCCTTATATTACCGATAAGACGCAAACGCAAAGCACAGGTGGTTCGATCTCACAATTAACGTGCCTCTACAATAATTGAGCTCAGGTATTTAGTCGGACGTATGGAGGCAATAAGTTGGGTTTTCTTGGATGTCGCGAGGTAATAAGTTGAGTCTTCGCTCGCAAGGGCGAGGATTAACATTTTTAAAGTCTGTCAAAGTCAATTTGGTCATCCAAACCCCGAGTAATCAACCGTATCATGAATTTGGGCTCAATTTAAAAGCCATTCTGTTGAGTCAAATACCCCGATTGAGATTTATCAAAGAAAATCCTAAGAGAATTCTCTCTCCTGCGCCAGAGTCCATCCCTCTGAACATAGCCTGATGTCGATACTTCTGCGTCTGCGTCCATCTTCAATTTTTCCTTAAAGCTGAGGTGAGTCCTGGACTTGTTCAGTTCACGTTTTGCCTCAACACCTTGACTGCGGCAACTAAATATTAAGTTCAACACCAAACTCAAATTTAAATCAATTGTAGTGAGCTAGTTGGAAAATACCAAGCATGAACTGGATCACGCCTTCAATTAGCTTTGATTAAATATTTATGAAAATTGAGTTTGGAGTAATAGTCGGTCATCAGCATTTTGAAAATTACCTCTGTGTACCACCGGTGGCGCACGTCGCAGTCAAAGTGTTGTGTTCTCTTGAGTGGTCGTTAGGAACTAAGCCGATGGTGAAGTGTGCGTCTAGATCAATGTGTGCAGAGCGATTGTTTTCAGTGGATAATTTTCTGCTGTTTGGAGTTTCCAAGTTATGGGTTATTATCATTTACAGCAAGAATATTTTTACATGTTCGTTAATGAAAACAATGAAGACATTATTGAAGAATTTATGAATTAGCAAAAATTTTAATTGAAATGTATAACGACGATGGGCAAGATGTGTTCAGACCAAGCTTAAAATTCTAAACTACCGATTTACGTCCATGCTGGTCGTGATTACCATTGACATATAATTTATGAATTGCTATTATCGTCGCAGTGACCCTTTTTATGTATCTCACTACTGAAATATTGAAAACTTCTGGTAAAAAGAAAATGAATGCATCATCAATGGAAAAAATACTTGCCAACGGGTTTGACGACGAAAATAAAATATAACTCACGACCAACCGAGGAACATTACGAAATAGAGCCGCAATTGTTCAATATAAACACCGACACAGCATACGGATAAGAAAGTTATCACATCTGCTATACGTTTCATCGGCTTTAATCATAAGAATAAATGATGAAGAAACTTTTTAGCCATGACAGATTTTAGGAAAGTTTCCTGTAGATGTTGGTGAGTCACCATGAATCGGGACAAAGAATTGATTTATTAGTACCACACAGCCACGCCGTGTCAGAGCTTACAATGAAAGAAATCTGAAAGAGATTAAACAATGGCGAAAGTGTTCGTTCTAGCAACCGATTAACGGCCAAATGATTTTGCTTTGGAACGAAATAATACGGCAATTTCCCTTGAATTATCAATTATCATCCCAGTACGGTGTGACCTTTTCATCGAAGCATTTAAAATATACGAACGATGGGATTTCTTGACGTCCTTTAAAAAAGCAGCTGGCTGAGAATGGGTTTACAAGCTAAAATGTCTAGCAAAAAGTAGAGAGAAAAAAATAACATCCGAGGGAGCTGACCTACACCTCTACAGAGACAGGCCCATGGCAAATCACTAATTTTATGACGAGCTAATGGCTACAATTACAGCAAATTCAGCTGCTGGTTAAGCTTTCATCACTGGAAGGAGTTAATTTCCCCAGCCGCACCACCGGCAGCTCGCAGTATAACAACGCATCCCCTGGAGAGGAGGTGATGAATCTTTCGTGTTCTCACAAGAGAAGAGAGTATCTGTGATACGCTGCAAGAACATCTCTATGCCACAGGCGAGTATCTGTGATACGCTGCATCTCCTCTTCACCCACAGGCGAGTATCTGTGATACGCTGCAAGGACATCTCTACACCCACAGGCGAGTATGTGTGATACGCTGCATCTCCTCTTCACCCACAGGCGAGTATCTGTGATACGCTGCAAGAACATCTCTATGCCACAGGCGAGTATCTGTGATACGCTGCAAGAACATCTCTATGCCACAGGCGAGTATCTGTGATACGCTGCATCTCCTCTTCACCCACAGGCGAGTATCTGTGATACGCTGCAAGGACATCTCTACACCCACAGGCGAGTATCTGTGATACGCTGCAAGAACATCTCTATGCCACAGGCGAGTATCTGTGATACGCTGCATCTCCTCTTCACCCACAGGCGAGTATCTGTGATACGCTGCAAGGACATCTCTACACCCACAGGCGAGTATGTGTGATACGCTGCAAGAACATCTCCTCTACACCCACAGGCGAGTATCTGTGATACGCTGCAAGAACATCTCCTCTACACCCACAGGCGAGTATCTGTGATACGCTGTAAGAACATCTCTACACCCATACTCAAGAAACAAGAATGTTAACGCGTTTGCGTCCGGGTGGATTAGAGACTTAATAGGTCTAAAGCATTTCAATCAGTCGTATTTGTAGCCTAATAAGTTCTCTGAAATTCAATGAAAAGAGACAGTTCTTTCCTTATCCTAACGTCTGCTGCAAATTGATACTAGTGCGAGTTTAATACAACTGCTTATAATGATGGAACAACGAGGAAAAAATTCAAACGGTAAAATACTAAGGCCACCGAACTTAGCAACGAAATGTCCGTCGGCTTTTTGTAGATTCAGCGGAGCTAAAAGTACGCTAATTTACATAAACTTAATGGATACTGGGATAATGACCATGAATTCTAACTACTCACTTCTACCTCCAGGATAAATTTTCGAGCTTCTCTTCTCTCAATGTAAGGGTAAGCCTAGAACAAGCTCAAGTAATGTATTGTTAAGCTCACATCCAAGAGCATTCGGAAAATTTTCTGAGAATTCGTCGATTTAATTGATTTGAGCATTTATTCATTGCTTTTTGTACTGGGTGCTATACTGTTCTCATAATCATCTACAGTCTACAGTCTACAGTCTACAGTCATCCTACAATCTCTACTTTTTTACAAGTAAATTTGAACTGGTAACCTTTCAGAGCCTCGAGTAACATTCCAAACAGCAAGCATACTTCAAAACACATTACGAATCCCGTTGTTACATAAAAATGACAATATTGAGCTATGATTTTAATATTAGTGCATCCGAGCACGACATCAGAGAACTTGAGTTATACAAAACTTGCAACTTGAGTTGCATGAAGCGAAAGCGAATAACGTGATACTTTCTAAATCACTTTTTTTCAGTTCATTGTGCATCCCTAAATAAGGTTTATTATCGTTTTTGAAAGTGCTTGCCTGTTGCCACTAAGATTAAAAGTACCCTGATGACAAATGTCATCAGGGTGCTCATAATTTTCAACTAAATCTGTGTCACGAAAGTACTTTAAGAATGAAATGAGTGATAATTTTCACTTGTTTAATTCTTAAATTATTTTCTTGACCCTCACAACTGTAGTCCAAAGTAGCAGCAACGTAAATTCAAAGTACTGTATATTTTCCACGCTTTCTTCCCTTTCTAATCAAAATTATTTGTGTTTCATTTTAAAATTTATCAGCTAATTAATCAGTGAAAAATAAGGGACGACCCATTTCTCGTTGAAATTATCGAGCTAAAAATTTTCCTGAATTCCATGAAGCTTAGCAATTCGCTGATCTATTGAAGGTCTCCTCGCACGGCTCAACACTTCGACTGCGACTACTAAATATTAAGTTCAATGCCAAACTCAAATTTAAAGTCAAGTAAAGTAAACTTTTTGAAAATACCAAACATGAACTGGATCGTGCCTTCATTTAGCATCGAGTATTTATAAAATTTAATTTGCCACTACTAGTCGGTCACCAGCATTATGAAAATTATCTCCGTGTACCACCGGTGGCGCAAGTCGCAGTCAAAGTGTTAAATCCGTTTTGTTGTTGTATTTTTCTTGAAGACACGCAGAAAAACACGCCGATAAGCTACACGAGGAGTCTAGGTTCTGAAAAACACGATTTGACACAACCACCCACCCACCCACGGAGCTGGCTTATCTATCTTCGTTAAAAAAGCGAGGATCGACCATTTCCGGGAACAAGAATCTGTTTGCGCTCGGATACGTTAAATCAATTGGTGTAATTGCTGCAAGCCTTGAAAAAATACCTGCAGCAATAACTGTTAAACGACTCTTTAACAACTCTGATGCTGGCCGGTGTGATTGATTGATGTTACAAAAAATATCCATTGGGAGTTTTTTTCAAATTCATATTGGTGTAAAGTTGACAGCATTTAAAACAATGGACTAACAGGACGTCACTCCTATCAAACAATGGAAGTCTCTGTCGAATACGCCAGTCAAAGAAAAAATTCAGCGCAGTCTACCAATTTTCGTTATCTTTTCGCTATAGCAAGATCTAGAAAGTTTAGATGATACTATCAAATTTTCACAAAGCAAGTTTTAGAAAGTACAGATGATACAACCAAATTCCCACCAAAGCAAGCTCTAGAGAGTACAGATGATACAACCAAATTCCCACCAAAGCAAGCGTTAGAAAGTACAGATGATACAACCAAATTCCCACCAAAGCAAGCGTTAGAAAGTACGGATGACACAACCAAATTCCCACCAAAGCAAGCGTTAGAAAGTACGGATGATACAACCAAATTCCCACCAAAGCAAGCTTTAGAAAGTACGGATGATACAACCAAATTCCCACCAAAGCAAGCGTTAGAAAGTACGGATGACGCAACCAAATTCCCACCAAAGCAAGCGTTAGAAAGTACAGATGATACAACCAAATTCCCACCAAAGCAAGCGTTAGAAAGTACGGATGATACAACCAAATTCCCACCAAAGCAAGCGTTAGAAAGTACGGATGACACAACCAAATTCCCACCAAAGCAAGCGTTAGAAAGTACGGATGATACAACCAAATTCCCACCAAAGCAAGCGTTAGAAAGTACAGATGATACAACCAAATTCCCACCAAAGCAAGCGTTAGAAAGTACGGATGATACAACCAAATTCCCACCAAAGCAAGCGTTAGAAAGTACGGATGACACAACCAAATTCCCACCAAAGCAAGCGTTAGAAAGTACGGATGATACAACCAAATTCCCACCAAAGCAAGCTTTAGAAATTACGGATGATACAACCAAATTCCCACCAAAGCAAGTTTTAGAAAGTACAGATGATACAACCAAATTCCCACCAAAGCAAGCTTTAGAAAGTACGGATGATACAACCAAATTCCCACCAAAGCAAGCTTTAGAAAGTACGGATGATACAACCAAATTCCCACCAAAGCAAGCGTTAGAAAGTACGGATAATACAACCAAATTCCCACCAAAGCAAGCTTTAGAAAGTACAGATGATACAACCAAATTCCCACCAAAGCAAGCTTTAGAAAGTACGGATGATACAACCAAATTCCCACCAAAGCAAGCGTTAGAAAGTACGGATGATACAACCAAATTCCCACCAAAGCAAGCTTTAGAAAGTACGGATGATACAACCAAATTCCCACCAAAGTAAGCGTTAGAAAGTACGGATGACACAACCAAATTCCCACCAAAGCAAGCGTTAGAAAGTACAGATGATACAACCAAATTCCCACCAAAGCAAGCTCTAGAAAGTACGGATGATACAACCAAATTCCCACCAAAGCAAGCGTTAGAAAGTACGGATGACACAACCAAATTCCCACCAAAGCAAGCGTTAGAAAGTACAGATGATACAACCAAATTCCCACCAAAGCAAGCTCTAGGAAGTACAGATGATACGAACAAATTTCCCCCAAAGCAAGCTCTAGAAAGTAAAGGTGACACGAGCAAATTCGTTGTCAATACTAGGCGAATGGAATTCATTTCAATTGCAGTGAACGATCACTTGGCGAGGCAAAAGCCCGAGATCTGCGGTCCAGGTAAGGGGGAATCAAACTTGTCGCGTCCGGCGGTCGTGGAAAGAGCGGAAGGCTGACTGAAGTTGAGGAGGTCTGACACGAGTCCGAAAGCCACACGACATCGAGAAAATCGACCGACATCATGGCTCCCTCTCCCCAGCAAGTTGCCTCTCTGAATGCGGAACACTTTTGCGCGGAAAAGGAAGTGAATGCAGGCTTTCGCAAGGGATTAGGCTTAACGAAAAGAGTAAAATAATGATTGGTCTCCGGGAGGAATGGGACAAAATATAAATTGGTCTCCGGGAAGAATGGAAAAAAATATAAATTGGTCTCCGGGACGAATGGGAAAAAATAAAGTTTGGTCTCCGGGAGGAATGGGAAAAAACAAAGTTTTGTCTCCGGGAGGAATGGGAAAAAATAAAGTTTGGTCTCCAGAAAGAATGGGAAAAAATAAAGATTGGTCTCCGGGAGGAATGGAAAAAATAAAGTTAGGACTCCGGGATGAATGGGAAAAAAACAAAGTTTTGTCTCCGGGATGAATTGGAAAAAATAAAGTTTGGTCTCCGGGAGGAATGGGAAAAAATAAAGATTGGTCTCCGGGATGAATGGGAAAAAGCAAAGTTTGGTCTCCGGGAGGAATGGGAAAAAATAAAGTTTGGTCTCCGGGAGGAATGGGAAAAAATAAAGTTTGGTCTCCGGGAGGAATGGGAAAAAATAAAGTTTGGTCTCCGGGAGGAATGGGAAAAAATAAAGTTTGGTCTCCGGGAGGAATGGGAAAAAATAAAGATTGGCCTACGGGAGGAAAATCGATAATATTTCCTTACAAGCAATGTTATATAAAACTAACTTTCATGCAAGCAAATTTGAATTTACGGAACCATTTCCCGAACACATTCGATCCTTGAGTGATGCGGATTATCTTATGCGACGCTCAACAAATCCAGCAAAAATAGTCACACCCATTTTGCACATACGATACTCGAGTTACGAATAGCTGAGAATAACGGAAATGATCTAGCACGTTTAAGTTCACATGAAATTATGTGTACCTTTAAGATGACCTGCACCTCGCAATGATGACCTGCACCTCGCTAAATTGAGTATTAGTATCAGGCGAGTACGAGCGTCGTTCGAAGCATTGGAGTGAAGCACAAATCGAAGTGAAGCATCAGTCGAAGTGAAGCATCAGTCAAAGTGAAGCATCAGTCAAAGTGAAGCATCAGTCAAAGTGAAGCATCAGTCAAAGTGAAGCATCAGTCAAAGTGAAGCATCAGTCAAAGTGAAGCATCAGTCAAAGTGAAGCATCAGTCAAAGTGAAGCATCAGTCAAAGTGAAGCATCAGTCAAAGTGAAGCATCAGTCAAAGTGAAGCATCAGTCAAAGTGAAGCATCAGTCAAAGTGAAGCATCAGTCAAAGTGAAGCATCAGTCAAAGTGAAGCATCAGTCAAAGTGAAGCATCAGTCAAAGTGAAGCATCAGTCAAAGTGAAGCATCAGTCAAAGTGAAGCATCAGTCAAAGTGAAGCATCAGTCAAAGTGAAGCATCAGTCAAAGTGAAGCATCAGTCAAAGTGAAGCATCAGTCAAAGTGAAGCATCAGTCAAAGTGAAGCATCAGTCAAAGTGAAGCATCAGTCAAAGTGAAGCATCAGTCAAAGTGAAGCATCAGTCAAAGTGAAGCATCAGTCAAAGTGAAGCATCAGTCAAAGTGAAGCATCAGTCAAAGTGAAGCATCAATCAAAGTGAAGCATCAATCAAAGTGAAGCATCAATCAAAGTGAAGCATCAATCAAAGTGAAGCATCAATCAAAGTTAACCATTAATCAAAGTTAACCATTAATCAAAGTTGACCATTAATCAAAGTTGACCATTAATCAAAGTTGACCATTAATCAAAGTTGACCATTAATCAAAGTTGACCATTAATCAAAGTTGACCATTAATCAAAGTTGACCATTAATCAAAGTTGACCATTAATCAAAGTTGACCATTAATCAAAGTTGACCATTAATCAAAGTTGACCATTAATCAAAGTTGACCATTAATCAAAGTTGACCATTATTCAAAGTTGACCATTATTCAAAGTTGACCATTAATCAAAGTTGACCATTAATCAAAGTTGACCATTAATCAAAGTTGACCATTAATCAAAGTTGACCATTAATCAAAGTTGACCATTAATCAAAGTTGACCATTAATCAAAGTTGACCATTAATCAAAGTTGACCATTAATCAAAGTTGACCATTAATCAAAGTTGACCATTAATCAAAGTTGACCATTAATCAAAGTTGACCATTAATCAAAGTTGACCATTAATCAAAGTTGACCATTAATCAAAGTTGACCATTAATCAAAGTTGACCATTAATCAAAGTTGACCATTAATCAAAGTTGACCATTAATCAAAGTTGACCATTAATCAAAGTTGACCATTAATCAAAGTTGACCATTAATCAAAGTTGACCATTAATCGAAGTTGACCATTAATCAAAGTTGACCATTAATCAAAGTTGACCATTAATCGAAGTTGACCATTAATCGAAGTTGACCATTAATCGAAGTTGACCATTAATCGAAGTTGACCATCAATCGAAGTTGACCATCAATCGAAGTTGACCATCAATCGAAGTTGACCATCAATCGAAGTTGACCATTAATCGAAGTTGACCATTAATCGAAGTTGACCATTAATCGAAGTTGACCATTAATCGAAGTTGACCATTAATCGAAGTTGACCATTAATCGAAGTTGACCATTAATCGAAGTTGACCATTAATCGAAGTTGACCATTAATCGAAGTTGACCATTAATCGAAGTTGACCATTAATCGAAGTTGACCATTAATCGAAGTTGACCATTAATCGAAGTTGACCATTAATCGAAGTTGACCATTAATCGAAGTTGACCATTAATCGAAGTTGACCATTAATCGAAGTTCACCATTAATCGAAGTTGACCATTAATCGAAGTTGACCATTAATCGAAGTTGACCATTAATCGAAGTTGACCATTAATCGAAGTTGACCATTAATCGAAGTTGACCATTAATCGAAGTTCATCATTAATCGAAGTTGACCATTAATCGAAGTTGACCATTAATCGAAGTTGACCATTAATCGAAGTTGACCATTAATCGAAGTTGACCATTAATCGAAGTTGACCAATAATTGAAGTTGACCAATAATCGAAGTTGACCAATAATCGAAGTTGACCATTAATCGAAGTTGACCATTAATCGAAGTTGACCATTAATCGAAGTTGACCATTAATCGAAGTTGACCATTAATCGAAGTTGACCATTAATCGAAGTTGACCATTAATCGAAGTTGACCATTAATCGAAGTTGACCATTAATCGAAGTTAACCATTAATCGAAGTTGACCATTAATCGAAGTTGACCATTAATCGAAGTTGACCATTAATCGAAGTTAACCATTAATCGAAGTTGACCATTAATCGAAGTTGACCATTAATCGAAGTTGACCATTAATCGAAGTTGACCATTAATCGAAGTTGACCATTAATCGAAGTTGACCATTAATCGAAGTTAACCATTAATCGAAGTTGACCATTAATCGAAGTTGACCATTAATCGAAGTTGACCATTAATCGAAGTTAACCATTAATCGAAGTTGACCATTAATCGAAGTTGACCATTAATCGAAGTTGACCATTAATCGAAGTTAACCATTAATCGAAGTTAACCATTAATCGAAGTTAACCATTAATCGAAGTTGACCATTAATCGAAGTGAAGCATAAATTGAAGTGAAGCATGAATTGAAGTTAACCATAAACTGAAGGGAAGCATTAACTGAAGTGAAGAACCAATTAAAGGGAAGCATTAATTGAAGCATTGAAGTGAACACATGGATCACTGAACTCCTCTGCTCGTTTTTTCGCACTCAACTCTGACACCCGCCTTCCTCACGGACGATAGACTCGTCCGTGAGTTTAACCAAGCACCTACTGCTCATTAAACTCAAGTTTAATGTTCAATTCAAATTTATACTCAATTGTAGGAAACAATGTTAAAGTACCAAACATTAACTGGGGACTTTATTTGGTTTCACGTATTTTTTTCTCAAATTGAGTTGGGACTTTTGGTTGGGCAGCAGCATAATTAAATCTTACTCAGTGACCAAGTATGGCTCACGCCGCAGTCCAAGTATTAAACATTTGAACATTTAACTTCGTACATTTGTAATCGTGCCATCCTTCGTACGTTGGCTCATTTCCATGCATGAACTGGTCTCCATAAAAAGATGACAGCATGGAAGCTCAACGAACTACTGAACAGATGCTGTGAGAGGGAAATATTGTCAGAAGCAACTGCGATTCTTTGCCTCAAGTTATAACCGATTCTAACAGAAAATTATCCGCATGTCCAAAAATATCGCACGTTTTAAGGCGACGTGAGCCGCCGGTGTACACGGTGGGAATTTTTATAATGCTGCTCACCGACCAGTAGTCGTAAACTCAATTTTTTACAAATACTTAAAAACAAATGGAGGCGCGGTCCAGTTAATGTTTGCTATATTCAAAATTGGTTACTACAATTTTGAGTTTAAATTCAAGTTGAATATTGAACTTCAGTTTAACCCGTCACGGTCAACGTGTTAAGTAACCTGCTGCTCCGTCGCTTTTCATCCTACAATATACTCCAAAGTAGGACCCTCTGAACAGATTATTTTTATTAGTTACTTTAATGGTCAATTACTTATCTGCCATCAAAAGTTACTAAAATTTTCAAATTTTTTAGCAAATTAAAATTACCTGAAACTTGAATCACATCGTAAAGTGATTTCTGACTTTGAGGAAATTCAAATTCCGAAACGAGGTTCAAATTTCGGAACCATGCCAGTAACAAAAAATGCAAAATCTGTTCTGCAAATTTTCATAATGGTAGTTGATACTTGAAATGCACAGTGTGATGGTTTCTATACTGCGGCACTGTACGTACATTCTGAAATAGAGGCAAACTGTAAATAGATTTGATTTAAGAACCAATAAAAAATAACGTTGCTCCAAAAAACACTAACAGGCGGTCACGGTATAACCAGGTTACAAATTCCACAAGTTACGGTAATTTCAAATGATGCCACGAAGCATCAAGCTTGTGACACGCGAACTGAGAGCCGAACTTTTTTTTTTAAATCTATATTCTGATACCAAGAATCTCCAACACGCACCAATGCTTCAGAATTGTTCATTCGATTTCGAAAATGGACGGGATCATCCCAAATAAAGGCGATATTTCCTGGTGAGAATGATGCAATCAATGATGGTATTGAAAAAATATCCTAAGGGATCAGTTGTAATTGGAGATTGAAATCGTTCACTCGAGCTCTAAAGATAGATTGTCTGTCAGCCTGCGTGATCCGTACAGACGAGAAGGGAGGCCGTCAAAACGCCAAGCGCGTGCTGGCAAATATGTTTTCTGTCTACATACACTACATAGCTGAATATTGCAAATTTTACCTTACTGCACTAGGAGTTTATACCCAAATCACAACAAAGAAATATTTCCTTGACTGGAATTATTAACTGAAATTTTGTAACACCACTGAAGTATTTAAACTGAAATTGTTAACACAACTGAAATTTTTAACTGAAATTGTTGACATAACTGAAATTTTTAAATGAAATTGTTGATATAACTAAAATTTTTAACTGAAATTGTTGACATAACTGAAATTTTCAATTGAAATTGTTGATATAACTGAAATTTTTAACGGAAATTGTTGACATAGCTGAAATTTTTAACTAAAATTGTTAATATAAGTGAAATTTTCAACTGAAATTGTTGACATAGATGAAATTTTTAATTGAAATTGTTGATATAAGTGAAATTTTCAACTGAAATTGTTGACATAGCTGAAATTTTTAACTAAAATTGTTAATATAAGTGAAATTTTCAACTGAAATTGTTGACATAGCTGAAATTTTTAATTGAAATTGTTGATATAACTGAAATTTTTAACTGAAATTGTTAATATAAGTGAAATTTTTATGCTACTCACAACTGAAATTCGTCAGTTATGTCTCTGACGCAGCAGTCAGCAACTAGTAATTTGCTTTCTCAGTTGTGACATTGGTGGGGTAACATCTATTTAGAATACTATAATCTTTGTACTTCATACTATCCAATAAAAATGAGTCTCAAACACGATGCGGCATGACAAGCGTTTGAATTAAAAGAGATCGTCACACTTCAGCGCAAGATGATATAAAGATCAAATCCGAGAGGTGTGAAAAAGTACAATTTTCGAGACAACCAACACTAGATTTCGGATCCTATGTATGTGAAATTTCCAAAAGATTACCAGTATAACTGAAATAAAATGTGTTATAATTTACTTTCTAAATTCGGGCATTTTCATTCATTTACCCAATATTATAAAAAAAAATTACGTAAGGCCTAGCTGTGCTGTAGGTCAAATTCTTTAACGACAGCCTATCATTTACTGATTTACTGACTAAAATTTCAGTCGACCAGAACGAAACCGAATCTTTAGATTATCTCAACACTGTGGCTCAGCAGGGGGACCAATGGCAGGTCACCCAGGGCAGGTCACCCAGGGCAGGTCACCCAGGGCAGGTCACTGGGGAAACCTCCATCATACATGTGACCTGGTGGTGGTCACGAACTAAAATTTTACCCACACTCGTTGAAATTCAAATGAAAACACGTGCCAATAATCCATAAGCCAATTTGATTATCGAGACGTGAAACTGAGATCAGTTTTAATGGAACATCAAACTTCAGCTTTTCCACTACGGGAATCAGCTTTTCCACTACGGGAATCAGCTTTTCCACTACGGGAATCAGCTTTTCCACTACGGGAATCAGCTTTTCCACTACGGGAATCAGCTTTTCCACTACGGGAATCAGCTTTTCCACTACGGTAATCAGCTTTTCCACTACGGGAATCAGCTTTTCCACTACGGGATTCGTCTTTTCCACTACGGGATTCGTCTTTTCCACTACGGGATTCGTCTTTTCCACTACGGGATTCGTCTTTTCCACTACGGGATTCGTCTTTTCCACTACGGGATTCGTCTTTTCCACTACGGGATTCGTCTTTTCCACTACGGGATTCGTCTTTTCCACTACGGGATTCGTCTTTTCCACTACGGGATTCGTCTTTTCCACTACGGGATTCGTCTTTTCCACTACGGGATTCGTCTTTTCCACTACGGGATTCGTCTTTTCCACTACGGGATTCGTCTTTTCCACTACGGGATTCGTCTTTTCCACTACGGGAATCGTCTTTTCCACTACGGGATTCGTCTTTTCCACTACGGGATTCGTCTTTTCCACTACGGGATTCGTCTTTTCCACTACGGGATTCGTCTTTTCCACTACGGGATTCGTCTTTTCCACTACGGGATTCGTCTTTTCCACTACGGGATTCGTCTTTTCCACTACGGGATTCGTCTTTTCCACTACGGGATTCGTCTTTTCCACTACGGGAATCGTCTTTTCCACTACGGGAATCGTCTTTTCCACTACGGGAATCCGTCTTTTCCACTACGGGAATCCGTCTTTTCCACTACGGGAATCCGTCTTTTCCACTACGGGGATTCGTCTTTTCCACTACGGGGATTCGTCTTTTCCACTACGGGATTCGTCTTTTCCACTACGGGATTCGTCTTTTCCACTACGGGATTCGTCTTTTCCACTACGGGATTCGTCTTTTCCACTACGGGATTCGTCTTTTCCACTACGGGATTCGTCTTTTCCACTACGGGATTCGTCTTTTCCACTACGGGAATCATCTTTTCCACTACGGGAATCATCTTTTCCACTACGGGAATCATCTTTTCCACTACGGGAATCATCTTTTCCACTACGGGAATCATCTTTTCCACTACGGGAATCATCTTTTCCACTACGGGAATCATCGTTTCCCCTACGGGAATCAGGTTTTCCACTACGGGAATCAGCTTTTCCACTACGGGAATCAGCTTTTCCACTACGGGAATCAGCTTTTCCTCTACGGGAATCAGCTTTTCCACTACGGGAATCAGCTTTTCCACTACGGGAATCAGCTTTCCACTACGGGAATCAGCTTTTCCACTACGGGAATCAGCTTTTCCACTACGGGAATCAGCTTTTCCACTACGGGAATCAGCTTTTCCACTACGGGAATCAGCTTTTCCACTACGGGAATCATCTTTTCCACTACGGGAATCATCTTTTCCACTACGGGAATCATCTTTTCCACTACGGGAATCATCTTTTCCACTACGGGAATCATCTTTTCCACTACGGGAATCATCTTTTCCACTACGGGAATCATCTTTTCCACTACGGGAATCATCTTTTCCACTACGGGAATCATCTTTTCCACTACGGGAATCATCTTTTCCACTACGGGAATCATCTTTTCCACTACGGGAATCATCTTTTCCACTACGGGAATCATCTTTTCCACTACGGGAATCATCTTTTCCACTACGGGAATCATCTTTTCCACTACGGGAATCATCTTTTCCACTACGGGAATCATCTTTTCCACTACGGGAATCATCTTTTCCACTACGGGAATCATCTTTTCCACTACGGGAATCATCTTTTCCACTACGGAAATCATCTTTTCCATTACGGAAATCATCTTTTCCACTACGGAAACCGTCTTTTCCACTACGGGAATCATCTGTTCCCCTACGGGAATCATCTTTTCCACTACGGGAATCAGCTTTTCCACTACGGGAAACAGCTTTTCCACTACGGGAATCAGCTTTTCCACTACGGGAATCGGCTTTTCCACTACGGGAATCAGCTTTTCCACTACGGGAATCAGCTTTTCCACTACGGGAATCAGCTTTTCCACTACGGGAATCAGCTTTTCCACTACGGGAATCAGCTTTTCCACTACGGGAATCAGCTTTTCCACTACGGGAATCAGCTTTTCCACTACGGGAATCAGCTTTTCCACTACGGGAATCAGCTTTTCCACTACGGGAATCAGCTTTTCCACTACGGGAATCAGCTTTTCCACTACGGGAATCAGCTTTTCCACTACGGGAATCAGCTTTTCCACTACGGGAATCAGCTTTTCCACTACGGGAATCAGCTTTTCCACTACGAAAATCAGCTTTTCCACTACGGGAATCATCTTTTCCCCTACGGGAATCATCTTTTCCCCTACGGGAATCATCTTTTCCCCTACGGGAATCATCTTTTCCACCACGGGAATCATCTTTTCCACCACGGGAATCATCTTTTCCACCACGGGAATCATCTTTTCCACCACGGGAATCATCTTTTCCACCACGGGAATCATCTTTTCCACCACGGGAATCGTCTTTTCCACCACGGGAATCGTCTTTTCCACTTCAGGAATCGTCTTTTCCACTACGGAAATCGTCTTTTCCACTACGGGAATCGTCTTTTCCACTACGGGAATCGTCTTTTCCACTACGGGATTCGTCTTTTCCACTACGGGATTCGTCTTTTCCACTACGGGATTCGTCTTTTCCACTACGGGATTCGTCTTTTCCACTACGGGATTCGTCTTTTCCACTACGGGATTCGTCTTTTCCACTACGGGATTCGTCTTTTCCACTACGGGATTCGTCTTTTCCACTACGGGATTCGTCTTTTCCACTACGGGATTCGTCTTTTCCACTACGGGATTCGTCTTTTCCACTACGGGATTCGTCTTTTCCACTACGGGATTCGTCTTTTCCACTACGGGATTCGTCTTTTCCACTACGGGATTCGTCTTTTCCACTACGGGATTCGTCTTTTCCACTACGGGATTCGTCTTTTCCACTACGGGATTCGTCTTTTCCACTACGGGATTCGTCTTTTCCACTACGGGAATCGTCTTTTCCACTACGGGATTCGTCTTTTCCACTACGGGATTCGTCTTTTCCACTACGGGATTCGTCTTTTCCACTACGGGATTCGTCTTTTCCACTACGGGATTCGTCTTTTCCACTACGGGATTCGTCTTTTCCACTACGGGATTCGTCTTTTCCACTACGGGATTCGTCTTTTCCACTACAGGATTCGTCTTTTCCACTACGGGATTCGTCTTTTCCACTACGGGATTCGTCTTTTCCACTACGGGATTCGTCTTTTCCACTACGGGATTCGTCTTTTCCACTACGGGATTCGTCTTTTCCACTACGGGATTCGTCTTTTCCACTACGGGATTCGTCTTTTCCACTACGGGATTCGTCTTTTCCACTACGGGATTCGTCTTTTCCATTACGGGATTCGTCTTTTCCACTACGGGATTCGTCTTTTCCACTACGGGATTCGTCTTTTCCACTACGGGATTCGTCTTCTCCACTACGGGATTCGTCTTTTCCACTACGGGATTCGTCTTTTCCACTACGGGATTCGTCTTTTCCACTACGGGATTCGTCTTTTCCACTACGGGATTCGTCTTTTCCACTACGGGATTCGTCTTTTCCACTACGGGATTCGTCTTTTCCACTACGGGATTCGTCTTTTCCACTACGGGAATCGTCTTTTCCACTACGGGAATCGTCTTTTCCACTACGGGATTCGTCTTTTCCACTACGGGATTCGTCTTTTCCACTACGGGATTCGTCTTTTCCACTACGGGATTCGTCTTTTCCACTACGGGATTCGTCTTTTCCACTACGGGATTCGTCTTTTCCACTACGGGATTCGTCTTTTCCACTACGGGATTCGTCTTTTCCACTACGGGATTCGTCTTTTCCACTACGGGATTCGTCTTTTCCACTACGGGATTCGTCTTTTCCACTACGGGATTCGTCTTTTCCACTACGGGAATCGTCTTTTCCACTACGGGAATCGTCTTTTCCACTACGGGAATCATCTTTTCCACTACGGGAATCATCTTTTCCACTACGGAAATCATCTTTTCCACTACGGGAATCATCTTTTCCACTACGGGAATCATCTTTTCCACTACGGGAATCATCGTTTCCCCTACGGGAATCAGCTTTTCCACTACGGGAATCAGCTTTTCCACTACGGGAATCAGCTTTTCCACTACGGGAATCAGCTTTTCCACTACGGGAATCAGCTTTTCCTCTACGGGAATCAGCTTTTCCACTACGGGAATCAGCTTTTCCACTACGGGAATCAGCTTTCCACTACGGGAATCAGCTTTTCCACTACGGGAATCAGCTTTTCCACTACGGGAATCAGCTTTTCCACTACGGGAATCAGCTTTTCCACTACGGGAATCAGCTTTTCCACTACGGGAATCATCTTTTCCACTACGGGAATCATCTTTTCCACTACGGGAATCATCTTTTCCACTACGGGAATCATCTTTTCCACTACGGGAATCATCTTTTCCACTACGGGAATCATCTTTTCCACTACGGGAATCATCTTTTCCACTACGGGAATCATCTTTTCCACTACGGGAATCATCTTTTCCACTACGGGAATCATCTTTTCCACTACGGGAATCATCTTTTCCACTACGGGAATCATCTTTTTCACTACGGGAATCATCTTTTCCACTACGGGAATCATCTTTTCCACTACGGGAATCATCTTTTCCACTACGGGAATCATCTTTTCCACTACGGGAATCATCTTTTCCACTACGGAAACCATCTTTTCCACTACGGAAACCATCTTTTCCACTACGGGAATCATCTGTTCCCCTACGGGAATCATCTTTTCCACTACGGGAATCAGCTTTTCCACTACGGGAATCAGCTTTTCCACTACGGGAAACAGCTTTTCCACTACGGGAATCAGCTTTTCCACTACGGGAATCGGCTTTTCCACTACGGGAATCGGCTTTTCCACTACGGGAATCGTCTTTTCCACTACGGGAATCGTCTTTTCCACTACGGGAATCAGCTTTTCCACTACGGGAATCAGCTTTTCCACTACGGGAATCAGCTTTTCCACTACGGGAATCAGCTTTTCCACTACGGGAATCAGCTTTTCCACTACGGGAATCAGCTTTCCACTACGGGAATCAGCTTTTCCACTACGGGAATCAGCTTTTCCACTACGGGAATCGTCTTTTCCACAACGGGAATCATCTTTTTAACTACGGGAATCATCTTTTCCACTACGGGAATCTTTTCCATTACGGGAACCCTTTCCATTACGGGAATCTTCTCCATTACAGAAAGGTTCTTCATTACGGTGATGTTCTCCATTTAGGAAAGGTTCTCCATTAAGAAAATGTTCTCCATTGGTTCATGAACGTTCTCCATAATGCGAATAAAATTAGGGAGCCAACGAAGCCGCACGAGACAGCCGTTCTAATTACCGATATTATTGATTCCACCGACACGGAGATTGAAATCAGGCGTTAATCACCAGCTGCGCCAGGCAGAGGGACCGCTAATGTTGCCTGTTCAGTAGAAAATGGGCCGTGGGCATCGGTCGCGTGATTGTATATGTAACCTTAAAACTGATGACTGATTAAGTGAAGATAAGTGATACCGTTGTAAAATATGAATGAAATTGTCTCCCAGTTTTTGCGACTTGAGTTGAAAAAAGATCTGATCAGAATTATCGCTCTGAAATTATTTCATTTTCGAAACCCATGTGTTTTGAATATAGATGTTGTGAACTGGAAGCTCAAGTTCAAGTCACGTATTTTATAGCGTTTTTGATGGTTACTGTAACTCAAACATCTACATACAGTTGAACACATTAGATTAGATTGAATGCTAGTTCAAGTCTCTCTAACCGCAACAAAGACGTTCCAAAGAGAGGAAGGAAGAATTTCCCATTTAGTATGGACTTATGAAACGCGAAATCTATGCACAAGATGCAGAGATTAAGTTGAGAAATAAGTTCATGAAACACGATGGAACTTGAAGAAGAAAGTAGTCGGTGCTGAAAAACAGGACAGCAGTGAACCAAAAATGAAGATCCATAACAAAACAAAAAAACTATTATGTGTTTAACAAAAGGAAGGCCTACACAACCTTTAGCTCGGGACCTCACAAATTCCCCCGGGAGCATTAATTCCCAGAGATATGCACCATATTTGTATCCCCCTTGGGGGGGATCAAACAATCTTAAACTAGGTCAGTAATTCTAAAAAGAAGGCCATAACTATAAGGTTAGACTAAGTAATCATAATTCTTTATAAGGTCAACATTGCGGCTAAAGTTGAGATCAAAATTATGGTGCTACGGACAAGTCTTAAACCTAGACTCAAGTTATGCAATGTCATGGATGGTTTTACAAGATTCATTGCACGTCAAAAAAACGTACAGCCTCTGAACGAGAGACGAGCATAGGGTCGGCAATCGTAAACAGAAAATGTCAAAAATTGTATTGATTATTACCATTGCTGTAGGTGTAAGAAATAAAAAAATTGCAAAAATACTCATTATATACTTCAAATCTTTCTCAAAAAGAAAAGCGAGGCGGAAATCGCGGTACACAGTCATTTTATTAATACGTACATAGGCTTTCTTAGTACGTGCGCACCCACTACCTACATACGAGCAAGTTATCGAAGTGTACAAGACACCAGAAACGCAAAAATGTTATTTTGCTGCGCTAGCTTACATTAACACTGACTGCGACGTGAACCACCGGTGGTTACTGGGGGAATTTTCATAATGCTCCTGACCAACCACTAGTCACAAGCTCAATTTTCATAAATACGTAATCAAGACTGAATGAAAACACGATCCCGTGATTGCTTGCTTAAATTCGCTTACGACAATGGACTTTAAATTCAAGTTGAATATTGAACTTTAACTTTACCTGCGGCAGTCAAAGTGTTAAATCAGGCAAAACTCGCCCATGGGTTGAAAAAATAAGCCTGGAATAAAACGTAGAAGTCATCATCAGAAAAGAAATACAATTCACGGTATGAAAATAGCTTCATATTCACGCGCAGAAGCGCAGCTCATTCATTATTCACATCGACTGAAGCTGAGCGATGACGAGAACACCTCTTTCCTTGTTGTAAGCGAAGAAATTTTAGAGATGAATTATCCGCAGCTGCTACAACAATACGGACACTGAACTTTAATCCGGAAAATTATCATAATATAGCGATTATGAGAGGCGGAATGCGCTGCCTAGTTTTCTGGTATCCAACATAATGTAACATCGCTGTATGTGGTATTTAATGCACGGGTATTGAAAAAGAGGTGCTTTGTAAACAAGAAGTAAAAGAGCCGTCAAAAAAAGAAGTTAAAGAGTCATCAAAAAAAAGAAGTGAAAGCGTCATCGAAAAAGAAGTGAAAGCGTCATCAAAACAGAAGTAAAAGAGTCATCAAAAAAGAAGTAGAGGATTCATCAATAAAGAAGTAAAAGAGTCATCAAAAAAGAAGTAAAAGATTCATCAAAAAAGAAGTAAAAGATTCATCAAAAAAGAAGTAAAAGATTCATCAAAAAAGAAGTAAAAGATTCATCAAAAAATAAGTAAAAGAGTCATTAAAGGCGCAGCAACAACGACATCAAAATCGCAGTAAAAGAGTCATCAAAGGCGCAGTAAAAGCGTCATCAAATACGTAGAGACTTCACCAAATCCGTAAAACCATCATCAAATGCATACACCATCCACCAAATACGCAGAGTTATCATCAAACGTACACACCATCCATCAAATACGTAGAGTCATCGTAGAGTCCCACCATCCATCAAATACGTATAAAGTCATCATCAAATGCACACACCACCCACCAAGTACACAGAGCACCAAACACGCGAAGCCTCCACCAGACTCCCCGCCACTACACCCCGCAGCGCCACCAGGTATCGATGAAATTAAAAACTGTAATCAATTCGGCGCTAGCGCTGGCTGCGGCCGTTAATTTATGCATGGGAATTAATAGAAGAACGGAGTGAGACTTTCTCGTGGAAAATGTTGCAGGCTGTTATTAGAGTATAAGCACTTAAATAACAAAGGTTATGAAAATTACGTTGGCGTTTAAAGTTAGTCTGAATATTGCTGAACAGCACCGGTGTTGGGTTATTGTTGGGTGTGTCCATGCGTTGCTTCGTTATTGCAACGTTTTGTTGTTGTATTTGTGTTTTGTTTTTCCATTCGTGCATCATTGTTCCATTCGTGCATCATTTTTCCATTCGTGTGTCGTGATATAGAGTATATTAGGCATATATATATATATATATGAAAACCGACGCTATAGAGGCGAACAACCGGCTCCATGAGCAGCCGTGCGCGGATCGTGAGGGGTATAAGGGGTGTAACGAGAAGGGAGGAGCACGTATCAAGAGGCTGTATCAAGAGCTAGTCCGAAACACATCACATATACGGGAGTTATTGTAAATAAACAAAATAGCACAAAAAATAGTGGGTTAAAAAGATTATTAGCTACGAGCAGGGGACTAAAGAATCTTGGTATTTGAGAGTAAAGAGCGGAGTAATTTCAAATTGGAAAGAGGGACACGTCGCATAAGGGAAGTGACGCTTAAGGACGAACCAATTAGAGGGCGAGGATTTTCGCGGGCATCCCGCACAACCCACTATATGCGTCCTTTGTGGGGGTGAGGTATAAAAGCTAGGCTTGAACAAGCAGCCGGTCTATTTCTGCGTGATCCTGACTAAGTGAAGATGTAGGGTTCCAAGATCTTCGAGGGGAGGTGAGATGTTGTTCATTGTTATTTACTAGAAAAGTGAAGGGAGTCTTAATATCGAGTAACGTTAGCAGTTTAATGCAAAATTAGTTCTTTGGGTTTTCACTTTTAGAATGTTCTCAAACAGGGAGTGTGTAGAGTTTCATGTTGATATTTGGGTAGAAGTTCGAGGGTGTGATTATTTCTCATAAGGGAATCAGAATATTCGTGTGTTTATGGGATTATTGAAGTGCAGGCTAAATGGTTTTCATTTTAACTGGTTCCGAATGTCATTAGGCGGGATTTAATAACATTCATGTCTCGGGGAATAGATTACTCAACCCCGCTTATTATTTGCACAGGCGGGTTGGGAAGCTGGCCTACGCGGCAGCTGAGACATCTCGGTAACTGGGGTCTCTGCCGCTGCGACGGGAGATTCTCTGCAGCTTGCAGCACGCAGGATCCTTGACGGAGAAATGTCGCTGAGCGGTATAGCAAAACACCTGAGGGAGAACTTTCACTGGGTTGGATGAAGAAAGACGGTCCTTTTGGTGAACGAACCAGGGGATCCGGATGCCGCCATGATTACCATTGGGACTGCAGCTCGTGAAATTTTGTGTCGTAGAGAATTTGGAACAGTGCTATAGAGTGAATATTGGAAATCAAAAGTGGCATTCTGAACAGTGCATTCAAAATGTGGCGCGCTGTGTAATGAATTTGTGTCTGATGTTAACGCGATAAAATACGAAACATTTCTATATTTTTAGATACCTTGTGAGTCAAGGGTAACCGGCATGTGTCATCATTGTTCTGTGCTTTGTGTTGCGTAGGGATTGCTATAATTTTGTGCATTTGTGAATCGTTGTCAGCTTTTGGGTATTGATAATAGTTTTTCGCGGGGGATGTTGTTGAATGCAATGTCGTGGTGAATTTCACATTGGTTATTGTCATGAGCATCTCGCATCAGTGCACTGGTGCACCCCTAACATTGCATTCAAGCATTTCCCTGTGCTTATAATCCTCGTGTTTCTTAAAAATAAAACCCATTCAATTTTCAATTCTTTTATTGTCCATGCTTTTATGTAGTATTCATGCGAACACAAAGGTGTACATTATATTTATTTGTGGAGGTTGAAATTCCTCTCATGCGTACGTGATTAAGAACCTTTTCGCGTATCGCGACACGTGCATCATTGCTCCATTCGTGCATCATTGTTCCATTCGTGTATCATTGTTCCATTCGTGCATCATTGTTCCATTCGTGGATCATTGCACCATTCGTGGATCATTATTCCATTCGTGGTCATTGTTCCATTCGTGGTCATTGTTCCATTCGTGCATTATTATATTCGTGGATCGTTTTCTCGCATTCAACAGGATAGAATTCGAGCTCATCATCCCTGATTAAAACTGCTATCTGTGCATAATGTCACACATGCTCGGTTTTTTCGTGTCTTGTTTGCTTTTATACCTAGCCGCTGTTTGCCAGTTTCATGGACTGCAAAAAAGTCTTGAACCGAGACACAAGGCGAAAGGTTTGATGACTTAATGAACAGGAAACACTGGAAAATTCATTGTCCAGGTTGCAATTGCGCCTAACTCCAGTTGATGTCACTGGCTATACAGCGGGAGGGGGAATCGCTAGTTCAGGTACAAGCCTCATCTCCAGACGACAACCTGTAGCATTGCGCCTGCGGTGATTTGAGTGCAGGATGCGCCATTTGAGATTACGGTTATGAACTCAGGGTATTTTAAATCTCTGCTCAAGATTTACAAAAGGAATAAAATATCTCGCTTATTTATACCCACGTTTGACTGACATTATTAAATTTCCAAGCTGCGAGTTCTATTTGTCACGAGTTAAATATTCAATACAGTAATTGTGTAAGCGACGGCAAAAAGGGGCCACTCGGTGCTTTCGCAAGTGTGGTTCAAATTCAATTTATTTCATTATGGAATGAAATGAAAAATTGACGGAATATAACGTTGTTCAAAAGTAAAAAATTTGATGAAACCAGAGCTGTGCGACGCGGCGTAGTACGCCTCGTGAACAAAGGGCACTTGGATGCTCGATTTTCTTGTCGCAAATGATTGATTGTAAGCAAGATTTAACACGTTAGTTGCGATGGGTTAAACCGAAGTTCAATATTCAACTTGAATTTAAAGTCAAAAGTGATAAGCAAATTTGTAAATATCAAACATTAACTGGGCCTGTTAAATACCACTAATTTAGAAAGGTTGTTAGAATTTTTCAAAACGACCCATCGATGGGTCGTTTCGCAGCAGGAAAAACCTAAGCACGACCCACCGGTGGGTCGTGTCGCAGTCAACGTGTTAACCTCCCTTACCACAACAAAGATGTTCAAGGAGAGGAAGGATGAAGGCACCATTTAGAATGGAGTTAAGGAAACGCGGAATATGTACGAAAGGTGTGTTCTCGCACAAGATCCCTCGCGCAGAGTTAAGAAGGAAAGTTATGGCACAAGATAGAAGTTGAAGAAAACAGAGGTGCTAAAAAAAGGACAGCAGTGAACGGAAAAACTGATCCATAACAAAACAAAAATCCATTTTATTTCAATAAAAAGAAGGCCTGCCTAACCCTCTCAGCTCAGGACCACACATTTTCCCCTGGGAGCGCCCATTTTCTCAGGTACAATAGTTCTATACACCTTGAGGTGTTTTCTGGTTGCAGTGTCTTATAAATTTAAAACACGAGCGAGTTTTACGCTACGAGCGACGAACCGCACTTACAGGGAATCTTTTCAGTGAGCATTCCGGTAAGGGTCTGAGGATTGACAGGCGTAAACTCATTTTAGCGAACATGTTAAAATATTTGATAAATAATTTTAAGTTAAGGGTCATTGAAATAAATAAATAAAAGATCCATAAAAGTCATGCTGGCGGTTAAGTCCCAACTTCGGCAAATGCTGTCAATGGGAGAGCATTACAACCTTGAGAATTGCACATAAATGTCCATTAGGGTTAACTAATAAGCGTTGCTTGCAGAAGCCGAGTCAGAACCTAATTCTTCCCATTCTCTAACATGAACCCGATGTCAAAAAGCGCCGACTTCCTAAAGTTCAAAGCTGGATCTTGGTGGTTGGAGGAAGAGGACTGATCTGATTTTTGACACCTCATATCAACATTTTCCATCAATTCGGTCAGATCTAAAATCGATCAATCGTAAATCCACCAATCAATCGTTTTAGATCAATTCGGTCTATCAGATGAATTCGGTCTTGAAGCCGGCATTTTTTTTTCAAGCATCTGCGACCATCAATTGTTTTAGTAAACTTTTAATTAAATTTAATTTCCATCAATTCCCCTAAAATAAACAATGAAATCGTAAATTGCCAGTTCATATCATGACCGGCGACCCAAAGTGCTAGACTGAAAAGCCACTGGTTGTGCCACTGATATAATTTTGGAGGCTGCAATTTTGGAGGCTGCAATTTTGGAGGCTGCAATTTTGGAGGCTGCAATTTTGGAGGCTGCAATTTTGGAGGCTGCAATTTTGGAGGCTGCAATTTTGGAGGCTGCAATTTTGGAGGCTGCAATTTTGGAGGCTGCAATTTTGGAGGCTGCAATTTTGGAGGCTGCAATTTTGGAGGCTGCAATTTTGGAGGCTGCAATTTTGGAGGCTGCAATTTTGGAGGCTGCAATTTTGGAGGCTGCAATTTTGGAGGCTGCAATTTTGGAGGCCGCAATTTTGGAGGCCGCAATTTTGGAGGCCGCAATTTTGGAGGCCGCAATTTTGGAGGCCGCAATTTTGGAGGCCGCAATTTTGGAGGCCGCAATTTTGGAGGCCGCAATTTTGGAGGCCGCAATTTTGGAGGCCGCAATTTTGGAGGCCGCAATTTTGGAGGCCGCAATTTCAGAGGCCGCAATTTCAGAGGCCGCAATTTCAGAGGCCGCAATTTCAGAGGCCGCAATTTTAGAGGCCGTAATTTCAGAGGCCGCAATTTCAGAGGCCGCAATTTCAGAGGCCGCAATTTCAGAGGCCGCAATTTCAGAGGCCGCAATTTCAGAGGCCGCAATTTCAGAAGCCGCAATTTCAGAAGCCGCAATTTCAGAAGCCGCAATTTCAGAAGCCGCAATTTCAGAAGCCGCAATTTCAGAAGCTACAATTTTAGAAGCCGCAATTTTAGAAGCCGCAATTTTAGAAGTCGCAATTTTAGAAGCCGCAATTTTAGAAGCCGCAATTTTAGAAGCCGCAATTTTAGAAGCCGCAATTTTAGAAACCACAATTTCAGAAGCCGCAAATTCAGAAGTAGTAATTCTAGAAGCCGTAGAAGCCCGCGAGTTGCGGCAGGAATATTTTTAAATGACTTAAGGCTAATAATCACAAAAAGCACTCACGAGTCTTGAGTATATGCTGTGTAATTCCTCACACACCCCCCCACGTGTTGTGGAAAGAATATTATTAAATAACATATTATAATTGCGAAAATACGAGTCGTAAGTAAATACTGAGTTATTCTCCTTTCTTATGCTTGCGGTAAGAATATTATTAAATGGCATATTGTTATTACATTGTCTTATTACATAGACTTATTACAATAATATAATGGCATTGGCTCATTACATTGGTTTCATTACAATAATATAATGACATTGGCTCATTACATTGGCTTGTTACAATAATATAATGGCATTGGCTTATTACACGCCAATGACATGCAGGAGAAGTAACAAAGAGTGATTCACGAGTAACACAGTATTTGCAAGTCACTTACCTTTAGTAAAACGAAACTGTTGTTCTTGTAGCGCTGAAAACACTCCGTTTTATCCGACGACCATTGTAGCTGCGACCGTTGTTGCTCGTAGCCGCGACTGTTGTTGCTTGTAGCCGCGACTGTTGTTGCTTGTAGCCGCGACTGTTGTTGCTTGTAGCCGCGACTGTTGTTGCTTGTAGCCGCGACTGTTGTTGCTTGTAGCCGCGACTGTTGTTGCTTGTAGCCGCGACTGTTGCTGCTTGTAGCCGCGACTGTTGTTGCTTGTAGCCGCGACTGTTGCTGCTCGTAGCCGCGACTGTTGTTGCTTGTAGCCGCGACTGTTGTTGCTTGTAGCCGCGACTGTTGTTGCTTGTAGCCGCGACTGTTGTTGCTTGTAGCCGCGACTGTTGTTGCTTGTAGCCGCGACTGTTGTTGCTTGTAGCCGCGACTGTTGCTGCTTGTAGTCGCGACTGTTGCTGCTTGTAGCCGCGACTGTTGCTGCTTGTAGCCGCGACTGTTGCTGCTCGTAGCCGCGACTGTTGTTGCTTGTAGCTACGACCGTTGTTGCTTGCAGCTGCGACCGTTGTTGCTGCAACCGTTGTTGATTCTTCAAAAAATCTCAGGATGCTTCGAGTAACACTTGATCAAGTTCAACACTATCTGCACCCTCAAGTCAATGGTAGAAAAATCTATAAGCAACTTTTCAAAAAAGTTTTTTTTAGATAGTTATCGTAAAATTTAGATTACTAAAAGATTTGTGTTAATTACTATAAGAAATACGTTAGAAAACTACACTGCAAAGGAAGAAAGTCATTCTATAGAAATTCGTGTAATTATAAGAATCTCATAAACATCAGTAGCTCACGAGAAGAATATGCATGAATCCGGAGAAAGGGTAGTAAACAAAATGAATACGAAAGAAGTGAAACTATGGTAACGAAAACATAAGATGAATGTTGAAATTATTCAACCGTGCACTTTGTTGAAAGCAAGAATATCATTTACCAGCAGTTAATTCTCACAATAATCGAAAATGTACGATGCTGAAACATCGAACTGAGGTCAAACGAAGACCGCACAGGCGAGGAAAAGTTTGAAGGAGGGAATTATGGAGTATTTGGTTGTCAGATATTTACTTTAACGAGTTAAGGCTTTATTATCGAATTATATTAATCAACTTCGTTTTAATTGTTTGAAGCAGGATTCTTAGAGTGACAATAAAGGAAACAGAACACTCATAATCATCCATTTACACAATACGGAAAGCTCAAGACGATACCAAACATTTTTGCAGTAAGTTTTAGCAAAACAATTTAATTAGAGTACTTCTCTGTCCGACTTAACATAGTTGAACAAATCCACGTATTTTCTGCGTTAAAATACTCAAAACATCACTCAGAAATCCAAAAAGAACGAATGTTTTCTTTTGGATTACGTGTTGTGCAATTATTCCAAGGCGAAATAAAAACTGCCTCAGAATTTTTTGCATGCACCTTCTTTGCTGCTAGTAAGATATTTTGCATCGCAAGTGTAATCCAAGTATGACTTTCTGACGCTTTCCGATTTTCAATTTTCCAATTTCATTTATTGAAGTAACTGACAAATCGATTTACTTCGTGGGATTGTTTATTTTTTGTTCATGAGCTAAGCCCTCATGTTGAGAATGTTCACTCGAGCATCGGAATTAAATGATTGATGAAAAGATCCAATGCATTCTTCGTAGGACACCATGAATAAAAATTAGCATCCTACCGCAACTCGGTCTCAACGAAAAATTATACTTCAATTCATCACGCATGCTGTATTTGCTGTAGCACTCACATATCTTCGTAACAGTAAAAAGATACACTGCATTTCTGTTTTCTTGTTGCCTCTATCCTGAGAAACACCAGTAATGGAGATCAAATCAATTATTTTCTCTTTGAAGAAGATCAAAACTACACTACATTGCTGTTTACTTGTTGCCTCTATCCTGAGAAACACCAGTAATGGAGATCAAATCAATTATTTTCTCTATGAAGATCAAAACTACACTACATTGCTGTTTACTTGTTGCCTCTATCCTAAGGAACACCAGTAATGGAGATCAAATCAATTATTTTCTCTATGAAGAAGATCAAAACTACACTACATTGCTGTTTACTTGTTGCCTCTATCCTGAGGAACACCAGTAATGGAGATCAGTTTTATTTAAAATTTGCCTCTATGGCGAAGATAAAAAATTACACTGCAATTCTGTTTACCTGTTGCCTCTATCCGGAGGAACGCAAGAAATGGAGGTCAGTTTAATTTTAAAGTTTACTTCTAAAATTAGCAGCAAAAATAACGTCAGAAATTATTTCTAATTCAACCTTCGGTTCACGAACTTTAAAATTTATTCAGACTTAAAAACTCATTTACGATACACCCATATTTCATATCTATGAGATCAATTTCCAAAATTCATGACCATAAGAATTGCAGCCCAGTCCCCTCCAAATTGCGTAGAAATAGATTCATTAAACCTCAAGATTTATTTACCAGGAAGAGATCAGCGCCCCGCAGTGAACAGTTCGAATAATTTTACTTTATACATTCCAATACTTATCGGCTGCTTGGTTAGCTTTAAAATTTCAGACAAGCATTATTAATTTTTCATCCTATGTCATAGGAATGATATCTGCAAATGTTTAAACAGTATTTGTGATGCTGACATAGCTAAACAGATTCGAAATACATAGGTTCCTTATGAATTTTTTTCGTACATGGAATAACTGTAGAAAATTATATTTTACCTGTAACCCACTACTGTAAGCTTCAGCTTAGAAAAGAACACATTTTTAAGACATATTTTGGGTGTCTTTGTGCACTTCGTGACGTGACTAGACTTGTGTTGTTTCCCAGACATCTGTTCCGTTGGGTTGGTTTCCTGAGGAATTACGACCTTTGGATCGTAAAGCACGTCCCAAAAATAGGACGCAAGAGAACGCTCTTTACGTTCCCAAGCCTGGACTGAACTCTGACCTCGGCCAGGCTTGAGTGGATAAGTACCCGAAGTTAGGCTAGGAAAGATTAAGATTATGAGTTAGTATAAGTAAGTCTAAGTTAGTATAAGTTAGTATAACTGCTACAAAAAAGAGCGTATCAAAGAGAGGAAGGATGAAGGCACCATTTAGTATGGAGATAAGAGAATGAGGAACCAATGCAGAAGGGGCATAGAAACAGCAAGATGAGAAAGAAGTTCATGAAACAAGGTAAAAGTTGAAGAAGAAAGTCACAGGTACTGAAAAACAGGACAGCAGTGAACCGAAAAAAGGTGGTCCTTAACAAAACAAAAAAAAATTATTTCAACAAAAAGAAGGCCTACCGAACTCTCAGCTCGGGCCCTCACATTTTCCCCCTGGGAGTGCAAATTGCAATAGATAAAATAAGTGTATCCCCCTGAGGGGGGTTAAGTTAGGAAAATTGTAAATTTCCCATCAACGTCACACATGACTAAGTCTTTACCCCTTTATCGCCCAAGAGGACTTTACGGTCCTCTTTCAAATATATTGTATTTCTTGTTAAACAAGTTCCCTGATACGTTCTTTGGAGCCCACTGCGGAATAACAGTTCCTTCCTCACCCTGATTTTGTTGACTAGCTGATCCCGGTGCCAGTTTATTGGCAGTGGTTGTGATAACGGTAATATGAGTACAAAATACGGTCGTTTAAGGGTTGAAACGTTAACCGACATGGGTTAAACTAAAGTACAATGTTCATCTCAGATTTGAATTCAATTGTAGGAAGCTATTTTGAAAATAGCAAGCATTAACTGGATGGTGCCTTCATTTAGCTTTGATTAAGTATTTATGGAAATGGAGTTTGGGACTACTGGTCGTCAGCAGCGTTATGAAATCTTCAATCGTGTACCACCGGTGGCTCACATGGCTGTTAGAGTGTTAAGGGACACTATTGTTAAGCAAAATGTTCGAGTAACTCATGGTTTATGGTGGTTCATATTTAGAATCACCATGCTGGAACGCACAACAAACAAAATCTATACTATAATGAGAGTGGAGTCTGTTTGTCTGAAGCCAGCCTAAAGTTTGTGCTGAGCGTATCTGTGATACAAGCTTCATCAACTCTACAATTTCCAGTGCATTATTCCATCAGATTCGGGTAAGAATGAATATCACGTGACACATTTCTCACGGCCTTTCTTTCATTTCGCCTTCTTTCTTATTTCAAATTAAGGGGGAGGGGGGGGGGTGAACCAGTAATTAATATTCGTGCTACCCATATTAATATAATTATCACTCCCTTGAAGTAGGTCAGAAGAACAGACCTTTCACATTAGCACGTTGACGACCTATGTGCAGTCGCGACGGTTATTTCGGTTAGGTGGCGGGTAGCAGAATTGAAAAACCGACTGTGCTGCTCAAATTCTTTCTTATCCTTTCTAAAAAGTGTGGAAACTCTAATTGCATCGCAACATTTTACCTTGTATACTAAAATCCATTTTGAAAAAGTAGTGAAATAATTTTAATGCTATTCATTTCCGCCAGTGTGCAAATAAGAAATTTACCAAGTGGTGCAATTCACCTAGTGGTGCAATTCGCCTAGTGGTGCAATTCGCCTAGTGGTGCAATTCGCCTAGTGGTGCAATTCGCCTAGTGGTGCAATTCGCCTAGTGGTGCAATTCGCCTAGTGGTGCAATTCGCCTAGTGGTGCAATTCGCCTAGTGGTGCAATTCGCCTAGTGGTGCAATTCGCCTAGTGGTGCAATTCGCCTAGTGGTGCAATTCGCCTAGTGGTGCAATTCGCCTAGTGGTGCAATTCGCCTAGTGGTGCAATTCGCCTAGTGGTGCAATTCGCCTAGTGGTGCAATTCGCCTAGTGGTGCAATTCAGCTAGTGGTGCAATTCAGCTAGTGGTGCAATTCAGCTAGTGGTGCAATTCGCCTAGTGGTGCAATTCGCCTAGTGGTGCAATTCGCCTAGTGGTGCAATTCGCCTGGTGGTGCAGTTCGCCTGGTGGTGCAATTCGCCTAGTGGTGCAATTCGCCTAGTGGTGCAATTCGCCTGGTGGTGCAATTCGCCTGGTGGTGCAATTCGCCTAGTGGTGCAATTCGCCTAGTGGTGCAATTCGCCTAGTGGTGCAATTCGCCTAGTGGTGCAATTCGCCTGGTGGTGCAATTCGCCTAGTGGTGCAATTCGCCTGGTGGTGCAATTCGCCTAGTGGTGCAATTCGCCTGGTGGTGCAATTCGCCTAGTGGTGCAATTCGCCTAGTGGTGCAATTCGCCTAGTGGTGCAATTCGCCTAGTGGTGCAATTCGCCTAGTGGTGCAATTCGCCTAGTGGTGCAATTCGCCTAGTGGTGCAATTCGCCTAGTGGTGCAATTCGCCTAGTGGTGCAATTCGCCTGGTGGTGCAATTCGCCTGGTGGTGCAATTCGCCTAGTGGTGCAATTCGCCTAGTGGTGCAATTCGCCTGGTGGTGCAATTCGCCTGGTGGTGCAATTCGCCTAGTGGTGCAATTCGCCTAGTGGTGCAATTCGCCTAGTGGTGCAATTCGCCTAGTGGTGCAATTCGCCTGGTGGTGCAATTCGCCTAGTGGTGCAATTCGCCTAGTGGTGCAATTCGCCTAGTGGTGCAATTCGCCTAGTGGTGCAATTCGCCTAGTGGTGCAATTCGCCTGGTGGTGCAATTCGCCTGGTGGTGCAATTCGCCTAGTGGTGCAATTCGCCTAGTGGTGCAATTCGCCTAGTGGTGCAATTCGCCTGGTGGTGCAATTCGCCTAGTGGTGCAATTCGCCTAGTGGTGCAATTCGCCTAGTGGTGCAATTCGCCTAGTGGTGCAATTCGCCTGGTGGTGCAATTCGCCTGGTGGTTCAATTCGCCTGGTGGTGCAATTCACCTAGTGGTGCAATTCACCTAGTGGTGCAATTCACCTAGTGGTGCAATTCACCTAGTGGTGCAATTCGCCTAGTGGTGCAATTCGCCTAGTGGTGCAATTCGCCTAGTGGTGCAATTCGCCAAGTGGTACAATTCACCAAGTGGTACAATTCACCTAGTGGTACAATTCACCTAGTGGTACAATTCACCTAGTGGTACAATTCACCTAGTGGTACAATTCACCTAGTGGTACAATTCACCTAGTGGTACAATTCACCTAGTGGTACAATTCACCTAGTGGTACAATTCACCTAGTGGTACAATTCACCTAGTGGTACAATTCACCTAGTGGTACAATTCACCTAGTGGTACAATTCACCTAGTGGTACAATTCACCTAGTGGTACAACTTACCTAGTGATACAATCTACATAGTGGTACAATCTACATAGTGGTACAATTCCCCTAGTGGTACAACTTACCTAGTGGTACAATCTACATAGTGGTACAACCTACATAGTGGTACAATCTACATAGTGGTACAATCTACATAGTGGTACAATTCCCCTAGTGGTACAACTTACCTAGTGGTACAATCTACATAGTGGTACAATCTACATAGTGGTACAATCTACATAGTGGTACAATCTACATAGTGGTACAATCTACATAGTGGTACAATCTACATAGTGGTACAATCTACATAGTGGTACAATCTACATAGTGGTACAATCTACATAGTGGTACAATCTACATAGCGGTACAATCTACATAGCGGTACAATCTACATAGTGGTACAATCTACATAGTGGTACAATCTACATAGTGGTACAATCTACATAGTGGTACAATCTACATAGTGGTACAATCTACATAGTGGTACAATTCACCTAGTGGTACAACTTACCTAGTGGTACAATCTACATAGTGGTACAATCTACATAGTGGTACAAACTACATAGTGGTACAATTCACCTAGTGGTACAATTCACCTAGTGGTACAACTTACCTAGTGGAACAATCTACTTAGTGGAACAATCTACATAGTGGTACAATCTACATAGTGGTACAATCTACATAGTGGTACAATCTACATAGTGGTACAATCTACATAGTGGTACAATCTACATAGTGGTACAATCTACATAGTGGTACAATCTACATAGTGGTACAATCTACATAGTGGTACAATCTACATAGTGGTACAATCTACATAGTGGTACAATCTACATAGTGGTACAATCTACATAGTGGTACAATCTACATAGTGGTACAATCTACATAGTGGTACAATCTACATAGTGGTACAATCTACATAGTGGTACAATCTACATAGTGGTACAATCTACATAGTGGTACAATCTACATAGTGGTACAATCTACATAGTGGTACAATCTACATAGTGGTACAATCTACATAGTGGTACAATCTACATAGTGGTACAATCTACATAGTGGTACAATCTACATAGTGGTACAATCTACATAGTGGTACAATCTACATAGTGGTACAATCTACATAGTGGTACAATCTACATAGTGGTACAATCTACATAGTGGTACAATCTACATAGTGGTACAATCTACATAGTGGTACAATCTACATAGTGGTACAATCTACATAGTGGTACAATCTACATAGTGGTACAATCTACATAGTGGTACAATCTACATAGTGGTACAATCTACATAGTGGTACAATCTACATAGTGGTACAATCTACATAGTGGTACAATCTACATAGTGGTACAATCTACATAGTGGTACAATCTACATAGTGGTACAATCTACATAGTGGTACAATCTACATAGTGGTACAATCTACATAGTGGTACAATCTACATAGTGGTACAATCTACATAGTGGTACAATCTACATAGTGGTACAATCTACATAGTGGTACGATCTACATAGTGGTACGATCTACATAGTGTTACAATTCACCTAGTGGTACAACTTACTTAGTGGTACAATCTACATAGTGGTACAATCTACATAGTGGTACAATCTACATAGTGGTACACATGTGACCCAATAGGAAGTTAATATGTTGTGGTGTCAGGCAGTATTCTCTAAAATTTTATCCAATAAATGCAAGAAAACGTGCAGAATAATTTTTGCACCTACAGATTAGATGAGTTAGTTCAAGCTTCCCTAGCCACAAAGGTGTTCCAAAGAGAGGGAGGAGGGAGGTCCCATTAGGTGTGGAGTTACAGAAAAAGGAAATCTGCGCTCAAAGTGCATTTCCACACACGATTTCTTGACATAAAAATAACACATTGGGAAGTAAGGTGAAGAAACAAAGTGAAAGATAACGAAGAGTAATAGATTTTGAAAATCAGGAGAGCAGTGAACCAAAAACCACTGGTCTACAACAAAACAAAATAGGACCTATTCAATTTCAGCAAATGATATACTTGCCTAACCTTAAGCTTGGGACTTCACTTCTTTCACCTAGAAGTGCTAATTCACATACATAACATGGTTATGCTCCCTTGAGGGAATTTCTTCACTTACAGCATTGCAAGCATCATTACCGTGTATTATAAGTTTAAAATTACCATCTGCAAGGCATCAGAGAATCATTCTTAAAACGTTTCCTGCGAAGAGACCCACCGGTGGTCACTGAAGGGATTTTCATAATGCTGCTGACCAGCCGAAGTCACTAGTTGAAAGCTTAATGAAAGCGAAATGAAGGCACGATCCAGTTAATGTTTGCCATTTTCAAAATTGCTTACGACAATTGACTTTAAATTTGAGTTGGATGTCGAACTTCAGTTTGACCCGTCGCAGTCAACGTGTCAAGTCTCAAGTTCAGTTCAATAACATATTCAGCCAATAACACACAGAAGCAACATAATTGAAACAAGTTTATCAAATGAAATAAAAATTATATAATATAAGCTAATAATGATAGCAAGGAACCGAAAAAAGATTGTCGGTAGAAAAAATCATCCCATATAAAGAAAAACTACTTTACCCTCAGAGCTCGAGACCAAATATCTTCCTCATCAGCTGTCATTCACATATGAACAACATTTACATTTCCCAAAGGGACGAATTTTCACATTTGTCACATTATGCATAATTTTTAAATTAGCACGTAAGCTGATACCCAGAAGAACGCTTTGATTCACAAATACCGCAGTTCCGATTTAATTTGACCGAATCTTGGTTCTAGTTTTAATGAGTTTTTGCGACGAGGTTGCAGCAAAGCTCTAATTTCCCCCTCTAATTCTAGCAAATATAATGGGCAGCAAGGATTTCCTGGGTACACTGCGTTCTGTTCTCCTGCTGCAGGAAGCATGGCTGGTTTAGCTCGCCTGCTGCAGGAAGCATGGCTGGTTTAGCTCGCCTGCTGCAGGAAGCATGTCTGGTTTAGCTCGCCTGCTGCAGGAAGCAGGTCTGGTTTAGCTCGCCTGCTGCAGGAAGCAGGTCTGGTTTAGCTCGCCTGCTGCAGGAAGCAGGTCTGGTTTAGCTCGCCTGCTGCAGGAAGCAGGTCTGGTTTAGCTCGCCTGCTGCAGGAAGCAGGTCTGGTTTAGCTCGCCTGCTGCAGGAAGCAGGTCTGGCTTAGCTCGCCTGCTGCAGGAAGCAGGTCTGGCTTAGCTCGCCTGCTGCAGGAAGCAGGTCTGGCTTAGCTCGCCTGCTGCAGGAAGCAGGTCTGGTTTAGCTCGCCTGCTGCAGGAAGCAGGTCTGGTTTAGCTCGCCTGCTGCAGGAAGCAGGTCTGGTTTAGCTCGCCTGCTGCAGGAAGCAGATCTGGTTTAGCTCGCCTGCTGCAGGAAGCAGGTCTGGTTTAGCTCGCCTGCTGCAGGAAGCAGGTCTGGCTTAGCTCGCCTGCTGCAGGAAGCAGGCCTGGCTTAGCTCGCCTGCTGCAGGAAGCAGGTCTGGCTTAGCTCGCCTGCTGCAGGAAGCAGGTCTGGCTTAGCTCGCCTGCTGCAGGAAGCAGGTCTGGCTTAGCTCGCCTGCTGCAGGAAGCAGGTCTGGCTTAGCTCGCCTGCTGCAGGAAGCAGGTCTGGTTTAGCTCGCCTGCTGCAGGAAGCAGGTCTGGCTTAGCTCGCCTGCTGCAGGAAGCAAGTCTGGTTTAGCTCGCCTGCTGCATGAAGACGTTTAGTTTAGCTCGCCTGCTGCAGGAAGCAGGTTTGGTTTAGCTCTCCTGCTGCAGGAAGCAGGTCTGGCTTAGCTCGCCTGCTGCAGGAAGCAGGTCTGGCTTAGCTCGCCTGCTGCAGGAAGCAGGTCTGGCTTAGCTCGCCTGCTGCAGGAAGCAGGTCTGGTTTAGCTCGTCTGCTGCAGGAAGCAGGTCTGGTTTAGCTCGCCTGCTGCAGGAAGCAGGTCTGGCTTAGCTCGCCTGCTGCAGGAAGCAGGTTTGGTTTAGCTCGCCTGCTGCAGGAAGCAGGTTTGGTTTAGCTCGCCTGCTGCAGGAAGCAGGTCTGGTTTAGCTCGCCTGCTGCAGGAAGCAGGTCTGGTTTAGCTCGCCTGCTGCAGGAAGCAGGTCTGGTTTAGCTCGCCTGCTGCAGGAAGCAGGTCTGGTTTAGCTCGCCTGCTGCAGGAAGCAGGTCTGGTTTAGCTCGCCTGCTGCAGGAAGCAGATCTGGTTTAGCTCGCCTGCTGCAGGAAGCAGGTCTGGTTTAGCTCGCCTGCTGCAGGAAGCAGGTCTGGTTTAGCTCGCCTGCTGCAGGAAGCAGGTCTGGCTTGGCTCGCCTGCTGCAGGAAGCAGGTCTGGCTTGGCTCGCCTGCTGCAGGAAGCAGGTCTGGCTTGGCTCGCCTGCTGCAGGAAGCAGGTCTGGCTTAGCTCGCCTGCTGCAGGAAGCAGGTCTGGCTTAGCTCGCCTGCTGCAGGAAGCAGGTTTAGTTTAGCTCGCCTGCTGCAGGAAGCAGGTTTGGTTTAGCTCGCCTGCTGCAGGAAGCAGGTTTGGTTTAGCTCGCCTGCTGCAGGAAGCAGGTCTGGCTTAGCTTGCCTGCTGCAGGATGCAGGTTTGGTTTAGCTCGCCTGCTGCAGGAAGCAGGTTTGGTTTAGCTCGCCTGCTGCAGGAAGCAGGTCTGGTTTAGCTCGCCTGCTGCAGGAAGCAGGTCTGGTTTAGCTCGCCTGCTGCAGGAAGCAGGTCTGGTTTAGCTCGCCTGCTGCAGGAAGCAGGTCTGGCTTAGCTCGCCTGCTGCAGGAAGCAGGTCTGGCTTAGCTCGCCTGCTGCAGGAAGCAGGTCTGGTTTAGCTCGCCTGCTGCAGGAAGCAGGTCTGGTTTTCGTGTGCAATTGTGCCTCTAGTCATCATTGTACGTCAGAAATTGTTATATTGTTTTTATTATGAGACTAATATACTTGATTCGAGCGTCTCAAGGAAAATGGGGGCGAAATTGTGGTGAGTTCTATTTACAGTATCTTTTCTTCACGTTTTTCTGGCATTGTATAAAGTGTGATGCTTTATTTTGGGGAATCTGCAACTGAAGTTCCAAGCTGTAACTGTATTAATAAAATTGTAATGTTCTTAACGATAATTTTGATGTTATAATGAATGATCAGATTTATCAAGTTTTACAAAGCATTCTTACTATATTTAATCAAAAATGCTTTTCTGATGATTCACATATTCGTAAAACGAATGCTCTGAGTATACCTACCGCATACCTAGATTAATTTTATTTTCATCAATAACTAGTGCACACGTGCTGCTCGGCATTAATCTGAAGAATTTCATCCCGTCTTTCTTGAGTTAAATTCTCTCGTGCCACTCGATGTTGTCCAACGCTATGCCGAAGAATTTCCTCGCTTCTTCCATGTGTTTAGCGCTCTCTAGCTACTCGGTGTTGCTCTGCATTATTCCGTAGAATTTCCAAACGCCGGTGAAGGGTCAATTTAGCTTTAGCTTCTCGTTGGCGAACAGCATTGCTCCGTCTTGCCATTTCGCGTTGTTCATCCGATCGTATCGGCGCTTTTCTTGCTGTCGAAGTCTTGCTACTTCTCTCTTGCGGTTGGACACATTTCTATCCTTGGTGGCCTCTTTTGCCGGAATTTTATTCTGAAATGTCGTCTATTATCTCTTCGAAACTTTTCAAGAAAATCACAATTTCGAAAACAATAACTCAAGTTCCAAAATCTTGGCCCTTATACCAAGTGGTTGCCAGGTTACAGGTCAAACGAATTTAAAAGATTTCTTTTCGCATTATCAATTAAAAATTTCAAAGCGAGATGATGAATTTTAACAAAGAATGCTCTATAGAAAATATCTATTTGTAAAAATATGCCGATTGCGTATTCTGGATCGGACGGACGGAGGGACGGACGGACGCGGCTCCTTTTGTAATAGTGATATACGAGTACACTACTTGCAAGTTACGCTGTCAAGATATTTTTGTAATTAAAGATAATGCTATTCTATTTGAAAAATTTCAAGTCTACGTGCAAGATTTTGGAAAGATTTCAAGTCTACATGCAAGTTTTTATAAAGATATTTTTGTAATTTTCGAAAGATATTTTTGTAATTAAAGATAATGCAATTCCATTTGTAAAATTCAAGTTTACATGTAAGATCTCTGAAAATTTTCAAATCTACAAGAAAGATTTTTGAAAAATTTCAAATCTACAAGAAAGATTTTTGAAAAATTTCAAATCTACAAGAAAGATTTTTGAAAAATTTCAAATCTACAAGAAAGATTTTTGAAAAATTTCAAATCTACAAGAAAAATTTTTGAAAAATTTCAAGTCTACAAGAAAGATTTTTGAAAAATTTCAAGTCTACATGTTAGATTTTTAAAAACTTTGTGATGCAGACGCGGGTAATTTCTGCATATGATGACCTCAACGTTTTCAGCTGGCAAAAGAAATCCCGAGAGAGAAACGCGATGGAGCCCTCAAAAATACGCTCCAGCCATGCGACCCTGACATAAAGGCGCCGAGAGAAGAGGACGGGTGCTTACAAGGAGCACCGAGCAAGGTATATTCGTGGGGAAAACAGGCAGGAAAAAATCCCAGCTTCTGCCGACGTTAGTTCCCACGTATGTAGATGCCACGGTAGAGGAAACAAGGTAGGGTCATTTCTATGGGAGAACATACAACTCCTCTAAATCGGCTAGCCAATAGGAAGGCTTTATTTCAAACACACTGTATGACGTCACCAAAACGCCATGTCATTATACCAATAGTGGAGTCAGATTCAAGGGTAGCAGTGCTACCAGATGCAACATGAGCGCTGCTATAGGTTCGTTGCCGTGACGTCAGCAAAACCCCAACTTCAACGAAAAAAAACTCGTTTGAACCTACCTTTTGTTCTCTACCGTGGTAGATGCTCGTCTTATAAAGTTTGCCGAATGGTAGCCACGATACGAAATTCACGCAATTTGGATTCACGCATAAAAATTCCTCAAAAAATATCTATTTACGTACGCGCTTAAATAACGCGGTGCATCCGTAAATAAATATTTCAGTCATGCATTCTCGCAATATGAATTTACGCTTAAAAATGCCTAAAAAAGTATCTATTTGCGTACGAGGATAGTTAACGTGGTTGTTTCAATAATAAATATTCCAGCCGTGAGACCGGCTGGAAGAAATCTGGCTCGAATCATGGGCTAAAATTAGAATTGTCTTGCGATGACTCAAAAAAAAAGAAAATACTTGAGATTTTTGGAAAAATTTAAAATCTCAAGAAAAACAGCAAAAAAAACTTAGCCGAGTCTGTAGATTTCTTTAGGTCATGAAGGAAAAATCGATCTGCTGCCTTGGTGTTCAATTCTAAGGCTATAGATAATTACAAATTTGTATTTCTGAAAATACCTTTTAAAAGAAAATCAACAACAATGTGCACGTAACAAAGTTTCATAAACATAGTGAAGCGAAAGGTAGAAAAGTCTTTAGCATTCAGCTAATCAATTACAAACGTTTTCTGCACTTCGTCCCTGAACTGGCCAATATGAAAAACCTAATGAACTTGATTCTTTCATTTGGTTACTGATTTCAACGGAGATTTGAAAGGTAACATCAAGGACCGATAATAATCTATATTATATAAAAGGAGCCGGGTCCGTCGGTCCGTCCGTGTGTCACACCCACCAGCGTGTAGTGTGAGGTGAGCGTATCTGTGATACACGCTTCATCAATTCCATAATTTCGGTGCCTTAACCCAGCAGATTGGGAGTCGGAATTAATATCACGTGTATTGGTAGGTTAGATTAGGTTGTATAGAATATCAGCGGTTGAGACTCGGGAAAGTATTGGAAAGCCATGTTGAAGCTTAGTTGGTCCTATATCTGGTCCTGTAATTTTTTCGACGGACTGTTTGCACTCGTAATCTATAATTATTCGTGTGCTTTAAATTTTAGGAACATCAATAGAATAACGGAAGTAGGAACGAACATCAGATTAGATTCGATGTTATTTTAAGCCTCCCTACCCACAACAAAGACGTTCCAAAGAAAAAAATTGCAAGGCAATATTTAATAGGGAGATAAGGGAACGCGGAATCTACGCACAAAATACATATAGATAGAAATATAACAAAAATTTAAGTAGCACTCGATCTTTACACGTGAAAATGAAATAAAAAATTTGAAACGGCACTCGAACTTTTCACGAGCCGACCACTCGACGTCCCACAGAACCGAGTTTCCAGAAGCCGCGCGTCGCTAGGATGCGAACCAAACCTCGGTGACGGCTACAAATCGACTGTCAAGATGAGAAATCAGAGCGCCATTATGAACATGCATCTTGCGAAACTTCCTCTGCTGTCCAACTTTTTCTGCTCGGTCTTGCCAGCTTTTTCCGCCCTTTCTGCCTTTGCTTGCCAGCTTTTTCCGGCCTTTCTGCCTTTGCTTGCCAGCTTTTTCCGGCCTTTCTGCCTTTGCTTGCCAGCTTTTTCCGGCCTTTCTGCCTTTGCTTGCCAGCTTTTTCCGGCCTTTCTGCCTTTGCTTGCCAGCTTTTTCCGGCCTTTCTGCCTTTGCTTGCCAGCTTTTTCCGGCCTTTCTGCCTTTGCTTGCCAGTTTTTTCCGGCCTTTCTGCCTTTGCTTGCCAGTTTTTTCCGGCCTTTCTGCCTTTGCTTGCCAGCTTTTTCCGGCCTTTCTGCCTTTGCTTGCCAGCTTTTTCCGGCCTTTCTGCCTTTGCTTGCCAGCTTTTTCCGGCCTTTCTGCCTTTGCTTGGCAGCTTTTTTGGCCTTTCTGCCTTTGCTCGGCAGCTTTTTCTGCCCTTTCTGCCTTTGCTTGCCAGCTTTTTCCGCCCTTTCTGCCTTTGCTTGGCAGCTTTTTTGGCCTTTCTGCCTTTGCTCGGCAGCTTTTTCTGCCCTTTCTGCCTTTGCTTGGCAGCTTTTTCCGGCCTTTCTGCCTTTGCTTGGCAGTTTTTTTGGCCTTTCTGCCTTTGCTCGGCAGCTTTTTCTGCCCTTTCTGCCTTTGCTTGCCAGCTTTTTCCGCCCTTTCTGCCTTTGCTTGGCAGCTTTTTTGGCCTTTCTGCCTTTGCTCGGCAGCTTTTTCTGCCCTTTCTGCCTTTGCTTGGCAGCTTTTTCTGCCCTTTCTGCCTTTGCTTGGCAGCTTTTTCTGCCCTTTCTGCCTTTGCTCGGCAGCTTTTTCTGCCCTTTCTGCCTTTGCTTGCCAGCTTTTTCCGCCCTTTCTGCCTTTGCTTGCCAGCTTTTTCCGCCCTTTCTGCCTTTGCTTGGCAGCTTTTTCTGCCCTTTCTGCCTTTGCTTGGCAGCTTTTTCTGCCCTTTCTGCCTTTGCTTGGCAGCTTTTTCTGCCCTTTCTGCCTTGGCTTGGCAGCTTTTTCTGCCCTTTCTGCCTTTGCTTGGCAGCTTTTTCTGCCCTTTCTGCCTTTGCTTGGCAGCTTTTTCTGCCCTTTCTGCCTTTGCTTGCCAGCTTTTTCTGGCCTTTCTGCCTTGTCTTGGCAGCTTTTTCTGCCCTTTCTGCCTTTGCTTGGCAGCTTTTTCTGCCCTTTCTGCCTTTGCTTGGCAGCTTTTTCTGCCCTTTCTGCCTTTGCTTGGCTGCTTTTTCTGGCCTTTCTGCCTTTGCTTGGCTGCTTTTTCTGGCCTTTCTGCCTTTGCTTGGCTGCTTTTTCTGGCCTTTCTGCCTTTGCTTGGCTGCTTTTTCTGGCCTTTCTGCCTTGGCTTGGCTGCTTTTTCTGGCCTTTCTGCCTTTGCTTGGCTGCTTTTTCTGGCCTTTCTGCCTTTGCTTGGCTGCTTTTTCTGGCCTTTCTGCCTTGGCTTGGCTGCTTTTTCTGGCCTTTCTGCCTTGGCTTGGCTGCTTTTTCTGGCCTTTCTGCCTTTGCTTGGCTGCTTTTTCTGGCCTTTCTGCCTTTACTTGGCAGCTTTTTCTGTCCTTGTTTGTCAAGCGCACAGAGGCCCGCGTGTCTAAATTCGAAAGCAATGAAATATCAAAAGATCTGTTTCAAAATATGTTAACTTCAAAGATTATCACATCTCCATGGCAATAGCTCATCCAATAATATGTGTGGGATTACCCTTAATCATCTCAGCAAATTTTTTTGTTCATTGCATAGTTAATACAAATTATGACCCGTTATAGCACTAGCCAGACATCGGTGTCAGGCTGTCACCCATAACAAATTTGGGAAGGAGCTGCCACTCGGCAATGGATTTAAAAAATGAAACTTCAGCGTAAAATTTTAACAAGAAAAATATATTAGGGAACAATAACCGCGGAATTTTGGAGCGCACCCAGGCGTTGTAGGGTTAATAATGAAACACAACCTTGCTGGATCGAATACAACGCGCAGCAACAGACTAGATGCCCTAAAGGCCTCAGAAAGCAGATATCGCGGCAAAGTGCATCCCTGTAGCAACAAGTTCCTGAGGAATTTTGATTGCGTTCAGCAGGCTCGGCGAAGAATTTTTAATCCAATTGAAAATTTCTTTCGCGTCTAGAATTCCTGCGGGAAAATTGATTTTGAACAGCAATTTTAGTTCTGCAAAGTGGCTGCTAGTTCGATGCTGGAAGTTCCCCAGCAAATAAACTGAGCTAATGAAAGTTATTCTATTTACCACATTCTTTGCTATGTGACCCACCGGTGGAAAACTTGGGTGATTTTCATAGTACTTCTGACCCACCTGAAATCACTTACTCATTTTTTATTAATACTTAATGAAAGCTAAATGATAGCCCGATCCTGTTAATGTTTGCTTTTTCAAAGTTGATTACCATAATTTACTTTAAAATTAAATGGAATATTGAACTTCAGTTTAACCCACCGCAGTTAACGTGTTAGGTTTTTCCAGCTGCGATACGACCCATACATGGACCGTTTGAGAAATTTTTAACAATCTTTTTAAACCAACGGTATTTACTCTACCCAGTTAATGGTTGCTATTCATAAAATTTTCAACAACTTTTGGCATTAAATTTGAGTTGGATATTGATTTCAATTTAACCTTTTGCAGTCAATATGTTAATCGATCTGATTCGCTATAACAATTTTCATTCAATTTTCACAATTATCCCCGAGTCTCTCATGCTCCTTGTCTCAAGTACAAATTAAGCTGCAGGTAATGGGTACACACGTAGCAGATATTGCAGTAAATTGCTGCAGTCGCTGATGGGAGCCTTGGAAATTGCCAGCAAATGGCTTGGCTAGCAAATTGCCGGCAAACGGACACAAATTGCCGGCAAGCGGCAGGCAAATTGCCGGCAAGCGGCAGGCAAATTGCCGGCAAGCGGCAGGCAAATTGCCGACAAGCGGCAGGCAAATTGCCGGCAAGCGGCAGGCAAATTGCCGGCAAGCGGCAGGCAAATTGCCGGCAAACGGCGGGCAAATTGTGTCCGGACAGAAAGGAAACTACGGGCAGGCTGCCAGGCAATTGACTGCTCGCAGCTGAGGCGAACCAGGAAAAGATGTTGGCAAAATTTTGCTGAAGTTTTGCCATTGAGTGTCAGACGCGACCTGGGCTAGATGTTTGAACACAACACTTAGTTGTAGGCAGCTAAGCTTTTGAAAATCTGGCACCGTAAGTTCCGCTTGGGTGCACTATTACTTGCTGTTGTTTTTTTTTGTCAAATCATAAAGTTTTCCCTCGTTTCAAATGAAGTTTCAGACCACAGTATTTGATAACTTCAGATTTTGTTTTACATGTCGTGGCCCTGCAATGTACGAGTATTTACTCGGACAAAAGGGAAAACATACCATCAATGATGGACGACAAAATCTGTCAGTGAAATTAAGTAAATGAAAATGAAAGGACGGAATATTGAATCAGAAGCATTTCGGTAAGACTGCGGTAAAGAATAATATCAATGCTAAAGAAAACCAACGAAAATTGCAGCAAGAATATGAAAAATGGGGACATTAGAGTTTAAAAGAAGCGAGAACAATGAAAAGAAGCGAGAGCAATGAAAAGAAGCGAGAGCAATGAAAAGAAGCGAGAGCAATGAAAAGAAGCGAGAGCAATGAAAAGAAGCGAGAACAATGAAAAGAAGCGAGAGCAATGAAAAGAAGCGCGAGCAATGAAAAGAAGCGCGAGCAATGAAAAGAAGCGCGAGCAATGAAAAGAAGCGAGAGCAATGAAAAGAAGCGAGAGCAATGAAAAGAAGCGAGAGCAATGAAAAGAAGCGCGAGCAATGAAAAGAAGCGCGAGCAATGAAAAGAAGCGAGAGCAATGAAAAGAAGCGCGAGCAATGAAAAGAAGCGCGAGCAATGAAAAGAAGCGAGAGCAATGAAAAGAAGCGAGAGCAATGAAAAGAAGCGAGAGCAATGAAAAGAAGCGCGAGCAATGAAAAGAAGCGCGAGCAATGAAAAGAAGCGAGAGCAATGAAAAGAAGCGCGAGCAATGAAAAGAAGCGCGAGCAATGAAAAGAAGCGCGAGCAATGAAAAGAAGCGAGAGCAATGAAAAGAAGCGAGAGCAATGAAAAGAAGCGAGAGCAATGAAAAGAAGCGAGAGCAATGAAAAGAAGCGAGAGCAATGCAAAGAAGCGAGAACAATGAAAAGAAGCGAGAGCAATGAAAAGAAGCGCGAGCAATGAAAAGAAGCGCGAGCAATGAAAAGAAGCGCGAGCAATGAAAAGAAGCGCGAGCAATGAAAAGAAGCGAGAGCAATGAAAAGAAGCGAGAGCAATGAAAAGAAGCGAGAACAATGAAAAGAAGCGTGAGCAATGAAAAGAAGCGAGAGCAATGAAAAGAAGCGAGAGCAATGAAAAGAAGCGGGCGAGTTGAAAAGAAGCGGGCGAGTTGAAAAGAAGCGGGCGAGTTGAAAAGAAGCGGGCGAGTTGAAAAGAAGCGGGCGAGTTGAAAAGAAGCGGGCGAGTTGAAAAGAAGCGGGCGAGTTGAAAAGAAGCGGGCGAGTTGAAAAGAAGCGGGCGAGTTGAAAAGAAGCGGGCGAGTTGAAAAGAAGCGGGCGAGTTGAAAAGAAGCGGGCGAGTTGAAAAAAAGCGGGCGAGTTGAAAAGAAGCGGGCGAGTTGAAAAGAAGCGGGCGAGTTGAAAAGAAGCGGGCGAGTTGAAAAGAAGCGGGCGAGTTGAAAAGAAGCGGGCGAGTTGAAAAGAAGCGGGCGAGTTGAAAAGAAGCGGGCGAGTTGAAAAGAAGCGGGCGAGTTGAAAAGAAGCGGGCGAGTTGAAAAGAAGCGGGCGAGTTGAAAAGAAGCGGGCGAGTTGAAAAGAAGCGGGCGAGTTGAAAAGAAGCGGGCGAGTTGAAAAGAAGCGGGCGAGTTGAAAAGAAGCGGGCGAGTTGAAAAGAAGCGGGCGAGTTGAAAAGAAGCGGGCGAGTTGAAAAGAAGCGGGCGAGTTGAAAAGAAGCGGGCGAGTTGAAAATAAGCGGGTGAGTTGAAAAGAAGCGGGCGAGTTGAAAAGAAGCGGGCGAGTTGAAAAGAAGCGGGCGAGTTGAAAAGAAGCGGGCGAGTTGAAAAGAAGCGGGCGAGTTGAAAAGAAGCGGGCGAGTTGAAAAGAAGCGGGCGAGTTGAAAAGAAGCGGGCGAGTTGAAAAGAAGCGGGCGAGTTGAAAAGAAGCGGGCGAGTTGAAAAGAAGCGGGAGATTTGAAAAGAAGAGGGAGATTTGAAAAGAAGCGGGAGAGTTGAAAAGAAGCGGGAGAGTTGAAAAGAAGCGGGAGAGTTGAAAAGACGCGAGAGAGTTGAAAAGAAGCGGGAGAGTTGAAAAGAAGCGGGAGAGTTGAAAAGATGCGAGAGTTGAAAAGACGCGAGAGTTGAAAAGACGCGAGAGTTGAAAAAACGCGAGAGACCTGGGAAGAAGCGATAAGTTGAAAAAAGCGAGAAAGTTGAAAAAAGGAGAAAAAGTTTGAATTGACACTTGTTTTGTTAATATTGCAGACCAGGTGTTTTCTGGTGCTAGTATAGCGTGAGGCTACCGCCATACATCGCCTACGGAGGTGCAGTTTATCTTGTATAAATTAAGTGTTTACCTCTAAATTAAATATATAGAAATCAGTAATATCCATTAGTAACGTAACCTAACATAACGCTATAGCACTAGCTAGAGGTAAATATGTCATACGTGTGGTACACCTTACGCTGTAACGCTAACTAGAGGTAAATATGCTACAGTGTGGTAGACCTCACGCTATAGCAACATAAGTTTTTTTACTTGACCTACAAATGAACAACAATAATTCTTATTATTGTTTTTATATAAGATTGCAATAAATATAAATCACCTTGTGCGAAGATGTTCCTAACGAACCGCGTCCTTAAAACATACAAAGCTAATACTTCATTTATACCAATACTTCACTTCAAAATCGTCACCCTTCAAAGTTTACCCTGCAATTCATACATAAACTGCAACCGTCATAAGAATTGTAGCACGTAGTTCAAAAGCAGAACTCACCCTAAGCCAATTCGTAGTTACGTCAAGTGCACGTTTTTTCCTAGAAAAAACATTCTTTCATTCCTGCTTTCATCCAATGATTGAAATGAGTTCTCCAAAATTCAGCTCTAGCCTGTGCCAGATTGCATCAAATTTACGAGTCACACCAACGATGAAGTTCTGGCCATTTAGCGACGATACTTTGTGTTTTTCTATCGCAAAACCCTCTAGCTTGAAGTTTCGTTAAGTAACATTTGACCGTCGAGCATTTCGCAACTCTGATAAAGTTCTGTTTCATTGTATATAAACTTCAGTTATACCTAAGATCCCAGCCTGCTATACAGGAGTGATAAGCTAAATCTTGAAAACTTCCTTTATACTAGGGTTTTATACTTATATATATATGTATATTCAGGTTTGTATTTATATTTCTTTATACTCGGGCTTATACTTATTCAGATTTATATTTATGCTCCTTTATATTCGAGTATATATTTATATTTCTTGACACTTGGGTATGTATTTGGTGAATATTGAATTTAATGTTGCCAACGATTTCACTAATTTCGTTGCCCCCTATAGGTAATATGGTGGATTTGAAGACGCTTTACATAAATGACATTGTGCTCGCAAATGCTTAGTTTTCGAGATATAGCATAAATAACGTTCAGGTAAGAATAGCATTAATGACAGTTTCGATTTGTGCTCTTCCGGTGTATGGCAGATACGGAACACGCGCAGTCACTTTGACGGGAAAAAACTATCGATGTCGGTACGGCTAAATTAAATTATTTTAGGTATACTTAGAAGAGTTTATTTAACCAATCTAACTTTACGTAATCTAACCTCAGCTATCGCTACGTCAATAGGGTAATTCATCAAATATCGAACTGAACTGATTATCGAACAACTTTGAAAATATGAGCGTAATAAATTTCGTAAGCATCCTAACTTGCACAGTGCCGGTGATCTTACATCTAAAACTCCTATTTTAGTGATAAGAACTCATTTCTGTGTGCTGCAAACTGCTACCAGCTGTTACGAACACATTTTCTGTACGACCCTTACAAATTGGTCATATTTTTTCACTTGAAAAATCTTACGCACCTCGGGAAAATTGCGACGGTTTAACTGTTGTTGTGCCAACGTCAACCTCCCGTCATAACTAGAGAGTAGTGTTGCCAAATGATGTTCTGTTGCTGTATTTTTTTCTTTCCCGGTAAAAACATGATAATTATTCGATGTTCGACATTCAGTTCCTATTTCATGTCAGTATTAAATACTGAACAAAGGTGTTCGAATCAAAATTCCTTAAAAATCATGAATTTATGCCTCGAACAAGGCTTTTCGATTCTTAATTCTTTTAAATAACTGAATCGATCTATTGAACGCCTGTTTCATTTCCTTAAAATATTGTATTGAAGCTTGATAATAACATTGAATAGTTGAAGATGGCGACCAAACAGCTGCTCGTGTTCCAAGGCCCTCAAGATCATCAATGATTCGTCTGGCTACATTTACTGATGATCAATCCCTTGCCAAGAAAACTGATGCAAACATCAATAATAATTCATTGACGAGTGCTCTACACTTTACTCCAAAAAAGGTCACACAGGTTGATGATCACAATGATGGTTCAACAAGCACTGCAAATGAAATATCGACACCATATCCAAATTTTGATAACTCTTCATTCAAATGCTTCCTGAAAATAAGTAATGAGACAATTATTTCAAACAAACAAACAAACAAACAAAACAAACATCGGCATCTTTGGGATGCTTTATTTCCAATCAAGCCTGATACAAATGATCTTAAGCATTGGTTTTTCAAATGTCTTATAACTAACACTATACATAGGACACCATGACGGTTCCCCCGTAAAGCCGGTACCCATTTCCGACACCTGGGTCGAGTGGGGTATTGTGCTTGAGCTTTCCATTATACCCAACGGGGAAAATCGCAGCGCCAGCGCCGGGATACGAACCCTCGACTCCTACATACAAGTCCGATCCCTTAACCGTTGTGCCACCGCGAGCACTTCCAAGAAAATCCAGTGTACCAAAGAAAAAAAAAACGTTTATTTTCCAAGTGGCCACATGAGATACATGTCAACACATTGAGTTTTAAAAAGTTTCTTAATATAGGACGTCCTAAAACAAAAGTTCCATACGAGAAGTACTAATTGACAAACCATCAGAGGTGTACAAATAGAAAAGCCATACAAGGCATAATAATTGACACACTATACGAGGTGTACTAATAGACAAACTATCAGAGGTGTACAAATAGATAGACCATACGAGGCATATTAATGGACAAAATATACGAGGCGTACTAATAGACAAACCATACGTGGCGTGCTAATACTCTCACAAAAGTTCTATACGAGGAGAACTAATTGACGAACCATCCTGTTCGGATCAAAATTCTTGTTCGATTCATGTTCGATATTGATGAAATTATGTTATTAAAGAATTAGATTTTTACAACAATAAATAAATTCCAACAATCTACGTTGTCTTTAAAGCGACATCACAGAACAAGAAAGCAACTGTTCAAGAATAATCTTGAGGCCCGCAACAGTTATTCAGAGCAAAAGTTACCTATTTATGAAGGTTGTTTCTAGACACACGTGGTTTCTGTTCGATATTTGATGAATTACCCTACCGCATTTCAGCTTATTTACGTGTCAGTTTGTTCAATTTTAAATACAATGTTCCTATAACTTGAAAGCTAAATATCTCGAAAACATTTGCGAATACAATGTCATTCATGTATAACGTCTTAAAATGTCTCCAGTTATTTAAATTTTGTAATGAAATTATAAAAGTCGTTGACAACATTAAATTCAATATTGACCATGTATTTATATTTCTGTATACTCGGGTTTAGCTTCACCTGCATCGCATTCTTTCAAAACCAAGCCAAAGTACTCCCAAGCGAGTTAAGCAAACTCGGTGAAGTAAACCAAACATTTCTCTCTCAGGCAGTTCGAAGCGGCTGCAGACGCAGGTTCATTTTCAGCGTTTACTCAAAGCCTCTTTCAAAAACCGCACAGTTTTGTTCGAGCTCCTTTCATAACGAGTTTTTAGTTCCTTCAAACCACCAACAATTTTTAGTACCTGCAAACCACCAACAATTTTTAGTACCTGCAAACCACCAACAATTTTTAGTTCCTTCAAACCACCAACAATTTTTAGTTCCTTCAAACCACCAGCGCGACTCAGCGCCAGTCGAAAACTCAGCAACTTTCAGAAGCCTTTTCTCTGGACACCTTTTCATTTAAACCCTGGGCCAAAAGCGAACCTCCGTCACCTCAGCCTGCATCCAAGGTGGTGTAACTGATGGCCAGGCCATTAACGCCGTGAAAATAATGCCTCCTCTGAGCCCCATAACTTTTTTAAAAAATAGGAGAGTTTGGCGATGCTGTAACCGTAACGTGGCTTTCCCAGGCCTGAGTTCAGTAATAAATTTTTTAAAGCCAATTGAAAATATACTTCGCTAAAAGCGCAGTTTGAGAGATAATTTAACACGTTGGTGGCGACGTGAGCCGCCGGTGTACACAGAGAGAGTTTTCATAATGCTGCTGACCGACCAGTTTTCAAAAACTCAATTTACATTTATATACCTAATCAAACCTAATCAAAAGCACGATCCAGTAATGTTTGCGGTAAATGTGTAGCGTTGGTCAGTAATCGATTTTCCACTTTTCGGTGTCTAATCGTAGTTAATTAGATCGAAATAAACAAGTTTTCTTCTATGCACTTTCCGTCGTAAATGAATATTTTACAAGTTATGGCGGTAAATTACTGACCGCAACTCCAGTGTTTGAAGCGGGAACTAATTCAAACAGCACGTCGGACGGCAACACTGCAATGCCGTCTCGCTTCTAGTTCGATCGTCATCAAAGACGAAACCAAACCTATCGCTATACCTCGTTAAATACTCATATGACGAAAAAAGTGTATAGAAGAAAAGTTGTTTATTTCGATGTTATTACCATGGTTCAAGCAACAAAAATTTGAAAATCGATGAGTAGCTGTTTATTCGAGCGCATTCGTCATCAAAGACGAAACTAAACTTACCGCCATAACTCGTTAAATACTCATTTACGACGGAAAGTGCATAGAAGAAAACTTGTTTATTTCAATCTAATTAACAACTACGGATAGGCATTGAAAACTCAAAAATCGATTACTGACCAACGCTACACATTTACCATGTTTGCTATTCTCAAAATTGTAACTAAAATTAACATGACATTTGAGTTGAAAATTGAACTCCAGTTTAACCTATCGCGGTCAACATGTTGAACGGGTTAGAGAAAAAAACACTATGTATACACACCACTGATTTCATGTACTACGTCCACTATCGAAGACCAATAATCACTGAAAGGGATTACACACACTTTTCGTTTAAGAATTCAAAAGGGATATTCCTTCACGTTCAATCTGTACTTAACTATTTAACTCATTCTTCTTCTTCTTCTTCTCGAGGTGAGGGATGAGCTATCCCTACTAAACTCATTACAGAGCTTGCTAAGTTCATAAAGTACTTAGTAACAGTGAGGTCCACTTCTTCAAAGTAAGTATCTCCAGTATCTCAGCCTCATAAGAATAGTCAACGGGTTTATTTATTTCGCTAAGTTTGTTTTCATTTTATATGCTGAAGCACCGTATTTAAAAGTGTCCTTTTAGTCATGTATTAAATTCAGATTTCTCGTTTATTCGTAAATTCATAGATGATTACGAGCGGAAGGTTTAAACGTTTTTGTTAAACATTTTTGAAATACCTTTTCCTTATTACCTGTATTGTGAATTCACTCCGCAAAGAAAAACAAAGATGTTATGAAAGGTAAATCTTTAATAAGACATTGACATAGCACTTAAAACGATCGAGCTGTCCGAGTCCGAGTGAGAAGCAGAATTAACTTATAATGCAGCAGGAATTTATGAACTGTAGTTCTGATGTATTTTTGAGAGGCAGCATTCATGAATTTTTGCACGACTAGCTTCAATTTTCCCCTTCCTCAAGTGGGACTATTCAACTCTGCACTCTGGGAAATATTTAACATGGAGTAAAACACAATACACTACAAAGAAAATTTTTGTCACAGTAATTAAAGGCCGAGTCAAAGACCAGAGAAAGATCTAAGCAGCCAGAAGATGAAATGACAGCAATGTGTACGAAAATAATGGGAATGATAATGTGATTAAAAAATAATCTCTGAATCACTTACGGTACCTTAGATGCTAGAAAAAACCGAGGTCAGTATTTAAGATAATAGGGGATAGTGGAGGGTAGTGGAGAGTAATGGAGGCTAGTGGAGGATAGTGGAGGGTAGTGGATGATAGTGGAGGGTAGTGGATGATAGTGGAAGGTAATGGAGGCTATTGGCGCGAAATAGAGGGTAGTGGAGGCTATTGGAGTGAAATAAAGGGTAGTGGAGGGTAGTGGAGAGTTGTGGAGAGTAATAGAGCCTAGTGGAGGGTTGTGGAGGAAAACGGGCAAATGATCATCGTCAGAGGTGGGATCACAAAGATCACAAACTTTTCAAAGAATCTAGAGATAATCCCCTCTCAAGCAGTTCTGTAAACTACGAAACGATGATAATATAATGCATTAAATGACATTAATTTTAAGTCCGCAGTAACATCCCGCAATGTGTTCATCGCTTCGGACTAGTTCCCATCACATGATCAAATATTTGCATTCACTGCAATTGTCAATTATTCCTGCAAAGAACGCTTTCCTGCTAACCAGCTTTTTTCTTTTCAGAAAACTCAGCCCGCTTTGCGCGAAAATAAATTCCGTCGACTGAAATCCTCTTTTCAAACCTTAATGCTGACGCATTACTCAAAACCGTGAAAGACACGCGCTCGTAGAGAAGCATATTTTATTCAGAAGGGAATCCATTTTTTCTTTGAGTGCAAGAACAACATCGATAACATTTATGTGTCGTTGACATTTGTATTGAAACCATTGGAGAGTCTTTGAATGTTTGTGAATCGGTCTTATTTGTCGAATTGCTGGTCACGTTGAAATTTGTAGTGAAACTATTGGAGAGTTGTTGATTGCTTATGAACAGGTCTTACTGGTTGAATTTCTGGTCACTGGTTTTGTGGAACCGAGCTAATCAGCTCTCAAAATAACTGAATACCACTATCTTAAACTAGCGTTTCTTTATAATATATTGCTGCTCGCATATTTAAATTCCAGGTATTTATTTACTTTATTATCCCAGTTTATCATTGCGTAATGAATTTTTAAGAGCACGGCAAAGTCTTCTCACCAAAAAAAAAAAAAAAATAACCCGCATGTAATTGTTTCCGCATTGGGAGATGTTAAAGTATCGTTCCAAAATCAGTAAAATCGTAATGTTAGTCGGCTTAACATTGATAAAAAAAATTCTCATTGATGGTCGATTATTCTAAATAATTTGATAATTTAAAAACAATACTTCCTTAAAGAAATAGCTGGCACACTTTCAGAACTGTTGTTTGCGTTCATTCTGCACTGTTAAACCATTTGTTTCAGTGATGAATAAAACCGCGGTAACACTTAAGTTTCGGCTATATAATTATTCCATTTCGTGTGTATTGGAAAATATTAAACCTATATGAAGCATAACAATCTCCAGAAAGTAATTATAAGCCTCACTTGAAACAAATCAAGCAATTCTAGAGTATAATTTTCACCCAGTCGTATTGCTTTTAAACCCAGTTAGGGCCGAAGGGTTTTGCTTTAAAACGAAATACTACCGTCATTTCCCTTAAATTATCATTCATGAAACCCAGTACGCTGTGAATTCTTCATCGAAACATTTAGAATATAAGAACTATTTGAATGATTTCCTAATGTCAATCAAAAAAGACGCTGGTCATAAAAGGGATTACAACGCACATGTAACATCAAACCGCATTAATGGCTACCGCCGCTTGCTCATTATAAGTAACTAGTCCACCCCCCTTTATTCGAAATAAGAAAGAAAGCGAAATGAAAGGAAGGCCGACAAACAAAAAAAATCAATTACTCGAGAGTTGATGAGGCCGAGTACACACAGCCCGTATCACAGATACACTCATCACACACTTTCGGCAGGCTTCGGACAGACAGACAGACGGACGCGGCTGTTATTATAGTATGGATTAAATCAATCATGCAAAATCATAAGAAAGCGACAAACACCACGTAACTTTTTCATTGGACATGTGCCCAACAGATCACTGCAGCAAGGGTGTGTGATGTTGGCTCCGAATAGAGGCGTCAATTACAGGCTCCAAACAAAAAAAAAATGCCCAGGCCACCCTGCAGAAATGTCATATTCTGAACAGCTTAAGTTTTATTAAAAAAATATCAAGCTCGTAAAAAACTCCTAACGTAGTCAAGTCAAAAGACGAACTTTCGCTGCCCGCTGTATCGCTTCAACTGCGCATATTATTCGAAAACCTTGGTTTGGTTTTGATCAACTTTTGCGTTGCCTTGAGTGAATGATTGATATATTTATGAATCGTAAAATCGCTTCTTGAAATGTAAAGAAAGAAAAACAGATTATCTGATTCAAAGTAGCTCATTAAATAAAAGCGACCGTTATCTCAAAGTCAAACCTAAGGAACTCATAAAAATGTAAATGCAACAAACAAATCAGAGACGCTCATAGTGTCGAAGCTAGTAATTTTGAAACACTATCATGCAATACTCTTCACGTTCAAATATTACACAAAACCCTAAGCTCATTTAGAATTATGTCAACATTTCCCGCCTGAACGCGAATACTCCAAAATATAAATCTTATAAAGGCAATGTTAAATTTCATATCATGCTTTAATAAAATTCAATTAAATCCTGTAAATCATATTACCTATGAAAAAAAACAATATTTCTGTTAACGTACTAGTGCACGTGGATATCTTGCTTTAATAGAATTAAAATAAATCCTGTAAATCATATTATCTTTGATAAAAATTAAGCACCATTAAAGTTCCCATTATCAACGAAAATAAACCAAGTTCTGTTAAAGTAACAGTGCACACGGCCCGTCAAAAATGACGGAGTCGATAATGCAGTGAAACGGGGGGGGGGGGGGGCGATGCCATAAGGAAAGAGAGGAAAAAAAAGAAGAAAAAAAAGAAGAATTTGGCACAGGGCGTGCCGGAGTAATAATAGAAGGAAAAGGAAAAGGTAGTAGGAGAAAAACAGGCGAAAAACGCATAATTCGGTGATCACTGCTAATTGCACTTGCGGTGTTTCGGAGTTTGGATAGGGAGAAACCCGTCAGGGCTTTGTATTTACAAGTATAAACATAGTCTCTCATGGTACTGAGTTGAAAGCTGCCTATTTATCATCGTAAGTAATTGAATTGGATAGCCTGCTTAGAACAGAATCCCGCATATTTGCTGTTACCTTCTACAAGGTACTATGTACAGCGGTAGGTATTTTATGGTATATAATATGTATAACTCGACTCATCAATAATGAGTTCCCATTATATTACCAATACACATATCTACATTATGTACACTATAATTGATATTTAGATGTATTCAGATATATATATATATATTTTATTTTTTTTTTTTTTCATATAAGTACATCTATACATTTCATACATTTCATAAGTTGCTAAGTACATCTATACATTCATTACACTCTGCTCACCACCCGACGCACTCCACTCCCTCACGCTCCACTCCTCCTTCGCACCTATTTATTCAAGTCCAACATCCCAAAGATGCTCAGACCGGTACACACTTGTGTGTACTTATACACCATAGAGTGTACATATTTACATATGTCCTAGGGATTTTTTTTTTTTTTTTTTTTTTTTTTTTTTTTTTTTTTTTTTTTTTTTCATAAATTTACATAATATACAAGGGAGTAGCCCGAGAAGTCAAAGAAGCGCCGATCAAACGGAGCCCTTTAATGATGTCAAATTATGTTACTTTGCGTTACTTTGCGTAACATGAAACTATTTCGAGTGATGGATGTATGGTGGATGATGATGTGGAGAATATGAAAGAGTGTAAGTTGAAACTTGATTGCTGAGGGTTTGTGTGATCCTGGTAGCTGATGTTGTGTCTTATTGTGATGGATGGAGTTGTTGTGTTTTGGGGTTTTGACTTCCCACCCGTGGGGGGAAGACCGAACCTTCCGCTTGTCAAAACCCCAAGATGAAAACAAAGTAAATAAGTAAGTATTTTTTTTTCGGTCTTCCCCATGTTGGACTGATAGATATTTTCATGTGTATTTCGGATCTGGAGGGGGGCCAAGTGCGGAAATTTTTGAGCTTTTGAACTTGGAATGTTGTCTGTTAGCATTTTCCGGTGTGAATGTTAGTTGTTGATAGAGGTCGGGGTCGAATAGTTGTAAGTTGCGCCATATTTTGCAGGCATGGCTGTGAAGTAGTGAATTGATAGGCGGTATGTTGACTTGATTGTGTAACGATCTGGATGCTATACGGTCTGAAAGTTTGGTGTTGGTAATAAATCTCAAAGCTTTATTCTGCACCCTTTGTAATTTGGAGACGGCTGTTGGTGACATTGTGTGCAAGGGTATAACTGGATATAATAGGGCTGATCTTACGCAAGCTAGATATAATTTCCTTTTATTCTCTCGTGATAAATGCATAAATCTGTATAGTTTGCTGAGGTTACTAAATCCTATTGCACTTCTTGTTGCTATTTGTGTTGAAAATCCATAGGTCGAAAAATTGAGGCCTAGAACTTTGCCATTGGTGGAGTATGGATAATGTTGGTTGTCTATGAAGATGTCTGAGGTTGTGCGTCTACTAATTGGGATAATCTTAAATTTTTTAATGTTTGTTGAAATTTTCCATTGTCTTTCGTAGTTATTGATTTGTTCTATTGCATGCTGTGTTTGTTGGGCTGCGTAATTTGGTTTATACCGGCCTGATGTGATTTGAGTAATATCGTCTGCAAAACATATGTAATCTGTGTTGGGTAGCGGATGGGGAATGTCATGTGTAAAGTAGCTATATAATGTGGGGGAAAGACATGCTCCTTGTGGGACGCCAGTATGAAGTGTGAAAGGGGGGCCAATGTAGTTCTCAATCCTGATTGAAGCTGTTCTGTCTGTTAAATAGTCGGCTAGCGTACGTAGAAAAAGGTTGTGAATACCGGATTGTGAAAGTTTGAATATGAGTCCTGTGTGCCATACCTTGTCAAACGCTTTGGTTACGTCGCGGAGAACTATGTCTGTGGTTTGGTTATTGGCAAGGTTGATCGAGAGAGTTTCTATGAGTGTTGCTAGTGCGGTGTGCGTGCCCCTATCCCTTCTGAATCCATGCTGTCTACTGTTGTATAAGTTATTGATGATTAGGTGATTGGTTAGTCTGTTATTCAAAATTTTGTCTAGCAGTTTGCTTTGAATATCCAGCAGTGATATGGGCCTGTAATTTTGTACCTGCTTTTGTGATGTATGGGGTTTTGGTAAAAATATCATATGCGCATGTTTGAGGCTGTCCGGAAAGTATCCAGCTGAAATAGAGTTATTAAATATGTATAAGAGATATGTTATCATGTTTAACGGTAAATTTTTTATTTGAAGGGTGGTTATTCCAGTGGGGCCGGGCGCTTTCTGTTTGAAAGATCTTAAAGTTTGTTTTAGTTCCTCTATTGTTATTGGTGGGAAGTGGAGCTGATCCAGTCTATTAATGTTGCCTGTATGGAAAGGAATAATTTGATCTGTTATATTATTCATCTGCTCTTTTACTTCATTAATATGGTCTATGTCAAAGTCCTCTTCATTGTCTTCCTCTGTAAAAATTTTCCTCCAGTGTTCTCTAAAAACCGGTTCCTTCTCTTGTGGTGAATGTAATTCCTTGTTTTGGTGTTGCAGGTACGGAACTTTTTGTTTATTATTTGATCCTATCATGCGTTTGATTGAAGACCAGAAAATTTTTGGATCGTCTTCAAGTTCTAATGCTTGGACTAGGGTTTCCCACGTTTGCGTATATTCCTGTTGGTAGAGGGTTTGTAGTTGTCTCCTGAGACTGGTTAGTTGTCTATATAGTTCTATTGATGGCCCATTATTTTGAATGTATCCTTTCAAATGCTGATATCTAACTTGAATTCCTAGTATTTCGGGAGTAGGTTTTATTCCGGGTATTATTCTGTGGTTCATTGAAGGAATTGCGATGTTAGTTGCTTCCTGAATGTGTTCGGTCCATTTATTTAAATGTTCATCTATTTCTTCTAAGGTTGGTTCGTCTTTCATAATTGGGTTTACTCTTGCTAGTTGGTCTCTATATATGACCCAGTTGGCTTTATGAAATTGTTTTCTCGGTTTGATTGGGATTTGGATTGGATTTGCTGAAATACTTGCGATAATCGGAATATGGTCTGATGGTGTAATTGGTCCAGGACGTAGATGGATGTTATGAAAGGCATTAGTGTTCTGTAGTACTATATCCGGTGCTGTGGTACTTCTATGCGTGATCATCGTGGGAAAGTACGGGCCTACATAAATGCATTTATGTCTTTCAATAAGGTAGTGTAAATGCTTCCCTCTATTGTTGTTGTGTGAGTGCCCTAAGGTTCTGTGTGCAGCATTGATATCGCCTATGAAATATACCGGATGTGGTCTATTGAATAAGGTATGAAAATCAACAAAATGAAGATAATCTACTCTTGGTGGTGTGTATGTAGTTCCTATTGTAATTGGTCCTTGGAGTGATTCGACTGTGACTGCTAGCATGTCTGAGTGAAAATTGTCATGGAGTTGAAATGCAATGTTTTTTTTAATTGCTATCCCTACTCCTGCATGTAGTTCGTTATTTTTATTTACATAGAATGTGTTGTAATTGAATATTTTTAGGTGGTTGTTTCCTGTCAAGCTGTGGGCATTAATGAGAATAATATCCGGGTCAATTTTATTGTAAATGTTTGCTAGGGAGATCCTATTGGTATTCCAAGACAGAACGTTATGTTGTATCACTATCAGATTTCGTAGGTTCATGTTGCGGAGGTAATTTTCTTAGGTTTTTTGATAGCTGTGAATATTGTTTGGTGCCTTGGGAATGCGATAAATTGTTCATTTGGAATTATGTTGATTTTTGTTCTGACAAATAGAACCCGCTTAGAGAAGATGTATTCCAGTAGTGTAGCTGATTTTATTTCCTGTACTGCGAATTTGAGACCTTTGTCGTTGTCCTTTTTTAGTTCTTGTATATACCAGTCAGAAGTAGGTTCATCTGGAATTGGCGATCGATCATTAAAGTTTCTGTATATCTTGATAGGGATGTTGTGTTTGTTGTCTATTGTTATTGTTGAATTTTCCATTTCGTCACTGATTCTTCTTTTTTGTCGTATTTCTGCTTCTTCACATTCTTCTACTTGGGTGTCCATTGTTTCTTCTATTGAGTGATGTTCCGGTGATGTTGGTTGTGGGTTTTCAATGTCGTTGTTTCCGTAGTAAAAGTTGAAAATGGCAGTTGAGTCTCGGTCGGGAAAAATTGTATCTATGTCAAAGTTGTCCTTGAGAGATTTGGAAAGTATTTCACTGAATTTTTTTGTTCTGTCAAGTGCGGCGATGTGTGCTTCTAGAATTAATGCAGTGAGTTTGATGTGCGTCTGGTTGGTCAGAGTTAGTGTGTGCTGTGGGGGATTGGTCTGTTGTATTGCTTGTTTAGCTATTTCTGCATAGGTGCTATTTGTGTGCTGTTGTTGTTTTTGTTGTTCCTCCTCACGTTTTTGTTTAATGATGTTTTTCCTGTATGGACAGCTAGCTGCTAGTGTTCTGTGGGGTCCTTGGCAGTTGAGGCATTGTTTAAGAGTATTTTCGCAATTTTGATATGTATGATCTTGGGCTGAGCATTCGGAGCAAAACTGAGATTTTTGTGTACACTGAAATGTTGGGTGGTCTTCGAACTTATAGCATTTATAACAAATCAAAATGTGTGTATATTCTTCTTGTTCGCACTGGTATGGGGTAATTTTAGTATGGAACATATAAAATCCATCTCTGAGAATTCGTTGGGCTGTTACGGTATCTGTAGTGACTATTTTCATTACGTGAGTGTAGTTTTTAATTTTGATGATGTCTGTGACTTTAATCCAGTTATTTTGGTTTTCTATTTCTACCTTGATTTCTTCTGATGGTCTCATTCCTATGTCGGAGTCTATTTGTCTCACGAATATTGTTCTTTTTGCTCTGAGGTCTGGAGGAATAACAGGAACTAAGTTGATTTTTTGGAAAGCTTGAATGGCCTTAGAAGATGATAATTTGTCAATGGAATTGGTGTCATCTGTCACGGCATAGAAACCAGTTTTGGTAGGAGATAGCCGGATAAGGGGAGCGTTGAGTTCCTTGAACGTAGTTTCGAATACTTTTGCTTTGTCTGTAGATTTAGAATTGTCAATTGTTTTCAGTTGAATCCGGAATGTTGGTGATTTAGATGTGCGATTGGTTGGAATTGATGAAGGAGGTTGATCCGGAGGATGGAAAACGGTCTGAGGCACAGAAGCCTGACCAGATCCGGTGGAAAAAGAGGCGGTCCGATTCCTTGAGATTGAACGAGACGGAGGCCGTAACATAGGGGTCCGGGGCGGTCGACTCCCATGTCCCCCTCGACCTACCCCCGCCCCCCTCCCCCGTTCAGGGGGGGGCATAGTATTAAAAACGCCGGCTTAGGTTCACAATACACAATCCAACAGTGATCACCAAAAAATGCAATATAAGAAAAACAAAGCAAACACAGATCGAAAGAGATAGAAAGTAGGCAATCCCCCCTACTTGGCTTCAAAGACTTCCCCCACCTCCCAGTACCAAAGTAATAATCAGAACTTTACCTAGTACTGACTCCAAGCTCCAAAGCAGGCCAAGCACTTCTCCAAGCAGAGAGTTCGCAGCAGAGAGAGAGAGCATCCACTCAGTACGGTAACTGGAGTGACGCAGTGAAACTCGTGTGGTGATCCCAGCGGCAAGCCGCGGACCCCCACAAGACCTGAGAAAAGCTGCCTCCAGACTACAACCGCATCCGTTCCAGAGCACCTCCGGACCCGAAGCGCCTACTCAACCAAACACGGGACCTGAGAGAAGCCGCCTCGCGACTATGAGAAAAGGTGCCCGTAAGCTACAACGGCTTCCTGCCTCCAGCACCCCAGGCCCACAAACTCGCGACCAATCAGGACTCACGCCCGGACTCAAGGCTTGCACTCGAGGCCTACATAAGGCGACCCCAACAAGGCTCGCTCTCACTCAAGCCCTCGTCCTCGTTCAAGTCGCATCTCCAGCACCAGCCTCGTGTTCCTGCATCTAGCTTCCGAGATCGACTTTGTCTCTCGCGTACCTGCACCAAGCTCCGGAGACCGGCCCTGCCTATCGACGCCCCAAGGTGTTGCAAGGTCTTAAACCTAGTAGCGTCTTGACGCTTCAAGGTGTTTCAAAGCCTTAAAAAAGTCACGTGGCAACGCCCCGCGCCGGCGTCGTCGGCCAAGCCGCTCTACGACATCTCTCGCCCGCTCCGGCCGGCTAGCCTCGCCGCAGCTACTTACCAGCCACAACGGTGAAACGACGTTGCACCAATCATCACGTCTCGCCGCTGCGTTCGTAAATAGCGTCCTCGCGGACGTTACCCGCTATTAGTGTTGTGTTTCAATCATTACGTAATTTATGTCATTTTCGAATAGGATTGTATTTCAATCATCACGTATTAGTACCATTCTCGCATAGGATTGTGTTTCAATCATTACGTCATTCCCGAATAGGATTGTGTTTCAATCATCACGTATTTGTGCTATTCTCGCAGAGGATTGTGTTTCGATCATTACGTCATTCCCGAATAGGATTGTGTTTCAATCATCACGTATTTGTGCTATTCTCGCAGAGGATTGTGTTTCGATCATTACGTCATTCCCGAATAGGATTGTGCTTCAATCATCACGTATTGGTGCTATTCTCGCATAGGATTGTGTTTCAATTTATGTCATTCTCGAATAGGATTGTACTTCAATCACCACATATTGGTACTATTCTCACATAGGTTTGTGTTTCAATCATTACGTCATTCCCGAATAGGGTTGTGCTTCAATCATCACGTATTTGTGCTATTCTCGCATAGGATTGTGTTTCAATCATTACGTCATTCCCAAATAGGATTGTGCTTCAATCATCACGTATTAGTACTATTCTCGCATAGGATTGTGTTTCAATCATTACGTACTTCTCGAATAGTATTGTATTTCAATCATCACGTATTAGTACTATTCTCGCATAGGATTGTGTTCCAATCATCACGTACTTCTCGAATAGTATTGTATTTCAACCATCACGTATTAGTACTGTGTTCCAATCATTACGTAATTTACGAGGAACGAACTGTGCTCATAGTAGTCGCCGAGGGCCCTGTGTAATGGTCCGTGTTCCGTGTACCTAACAGTCACCAATATAATTACCGTGTTATCCCCGTGTTGTCCTTATCCTGCCGAATACGGTTGTACCCCAGGCACTCGCTTCGGGCTATCCTATCACGAAAAAGATAGCTCAAAGTCTGCCCGAAGCGTGTTGCAGCCTGGGGGGGAACACCACACTGGTTGACCCCAGAGGTATTCGGCAGGCAATAGGAGGCATGGCTGGGAAAGATATCCGGTTGCCCGCATTCAGCGGAGATGTGAAAGGATGGTTACTGCATTGCGACGTGTTCCTCGCACAAGTACCAAACCTGGACGACAGCGCAAAGTTCGGAGCGTTACTAGGAGGACTCCCAACACACATCGTATCCGAGATCCAAGAAATACTCCTGAACCCACCGGCAAACGACAAATACGACGCATTAAGAGCCGCATTAACGCACCGTTTCGTGCGACACGACGAGGAAGCAAACTACGACACCATCGTCAAAACTACCATGGGAGACAATACGCCATCAGAACTGCTCCTCGAAATGAAACGACTGAACAGCTGCAGGCAAGCACCCCTACCACCGTCCGTCATCCGTTCCATGCACCTCGCAAAGCTACCAATCACAGCACAACCGCTGATCGAGGCACTAGGCAGGGGAAAAACGGACGAAGAATACAGAGTAATCGCAGATCAGATCATAGCAAGGCAAACCGCTTGCCAAACTGCCATGAGTGAACCCATCGCCGTTACTGCCATCAAACAACCACCATCTCTTACCGTCTCAAGAGCGGAATTTGACAAAGCCCTACAGGAAATAGCAGAACTCAAGAAAATGCTGGCAAACGCTTTACGCCCACAGGAAAACAAGAAGCAAGCAGAAGATTGGCGAAACCAAACCCCAGGACCTAGGTACGGAAACAGAAGCAATACAAGAATCAAGCAGGACCAAGCAATCTGCTATTACCACCAAACTTTCGGTAACCGAGCAAGAAACTGTACCCAACCTTGCAGTTTCGCGGGAAGACCGCGGAGAATGGTAAACGCCCCAGTCTCCGCACAGACAAAAAAAAAGGCGAGCTAATGTACGTCACAGACACCGGAAACGTACGATACCTCATCGACACCGGTTCAGCCGTCAGCCTAGTACCAGCTAAAAAGAAACACACGCTCAAACCCCCGTCCTACGACTTACTCGCCGCCAACAACACCCCCATAGCTTCTCACGGGACGACTGAGCGCATCATCCTGCTCAACCCCCTATGGCCCGTAAGTTGGAACTTCATAGAAGCGGACGTGGGACAACCGATCATTGGCATGGATTTCCTCGCCGCACACCAGCTAAGCGTCGACACCGCAAACGCAAGCCTATACGCCCAAACTTCCGGAACCAAAGTACCCTGCAAACGTGTCGTTTCAAGAAGCCAACGAGTGCACAGGATCGAACACCAAACCGCCCCGGAATTCAACACATTGTACGAGGAATACCCCGGAATACTACCGACCTCCCAACACATCCGGCACACACAAAAAAAAAAAAATCGACGTAGAACACCACATCGAAACAACCGGACCCCCAGTATATGCACGACCAAGGAGACTGTCTCCGGAAAAATTGGAAGCGGCGCGACAAGAATTCAAGGAAATGCTGGAACATGGCATCATCAGGCCGTCGAAGAGCGCCTGGGCATCACCCATGCACATGGTACCAAAAGCAGCCGAACCCGGGGCATGGAGAATCTGCGGAGACTACAGACGACTGAACGCAAGCACCAAACCTGACCGTTACCCAATACCACACTGTCAAGACTTCCATTACAAACTGCATAACAAAACAATCTTCTCCAAAATCGACCTCGTCAAAGCCTATCACCAAATACCCGTCAAAAACGAGGACATCCAGAAAACGGCCATCACCACACCATTTGGGCTGTACGAATACACCGTGATGTCATTCGGGCTGCGGAACGCAGCCCAAACGTTCCAACGATACATCGACGCGGTAACAAGAGACATGGACTTCGTAACGGCATACATCGACGACATACTGATAGCGTCCGCAAACGCAGAGGAGCACCAAAAACACCTCCGACAACTCTTCCAACGGCTACAAGGAGAAGGACTGCGCGTGCACCCCGCCAAGTGCATTTTCGGAGTGCCCGAGCTAGACTTTCTCGGACACAGAGTGTCAGCCGGCGGAATCTCACCACTCCCTCAGAAAATAGAGGAAATATGCAGTTTTCCCCAACCAGCAACAGTGAAAAAGCTACGACAATTCCTAGGAATAGTCAACTATTACCACCGATTCCTCCCAGCCGCAGCAGAAAAGATGCAAGCTCTGACCGGATTGACAAAAGGATACTCCAAAAACTCAAAGAAAATTATCAACTGGACAACAGAACTAGACGCAGCGTTCACTAGCCTAAAACGCGAGATCTCGCAACTCACCTTGCTAGCGCACCCCGCTCCAGAAGGCAAAAGCACCTTAATCACAGACGCATCAGGAACCGCAGTCGGCGCCGTACTACAACAAAAAGTCGGGCAAGAACAGCGCCCCGTAGCATTTTTCTCCAAAAAACTAGACGACACCCAACGTAAATACAGCACCTACGACCGCGAACTAATGGCGATATTCCTCGCAGTGAAACACTTCGAGCATTTTTTGGAAGGCCGAAGCTTCGAAATCATGACAGACCATAAACCGCTCTGTTTTGCCCTGCAAAAAGCCACGGAAGGCAACAGCCCCCGGGTAGCAAGACAGCTCTCCTACCTCTCACAGTTCGACTGCGAAATCAAGCACATCAGCGGCGACAACAACACGGTCGCAGACGCGCTATCACGTCTGGTGTCAACAATAATACCTAAAGGACCCGCGATCAACTACGACAAAATAATGACCGAACAAAACAGAGACGCAGAATTAGAAGAACTACTGCACCCAGCATCAAAGAACGCGCTCAAACTACGCCCCATAATCACACAGACCGGTAAACCACCCCTCTGGTGCGACGTGTCAACAGGCCTACGGAGGCCATACATCCCGGAATGCTGCAGAAAGAACGTATTTCAGCATTTCCACGGGGCGAGTCATCCCGGCATACAAGCAACAAGGGACCTCTTGAGGCAGCGAGTAATCTGGCCCGGACTCAACAAAGACGTCGGCAAGTGGACACGCGAGTGCATTCCATGCCAGACAAGCAAAATAATAAGGCACACCAAATGTCCGCCCGGGAAGATGCCGGTACCCAAGGAACGGTTCCAGACGATACACATCGATATCGTCGGACCACTACCCGTGTCACAAAACAAACGGTACCTGCTGACGTGCATTGACCGCTTCACCAGATGGTGCACCGCTACCCCAATGGCCGATTGTACGGCAGAAACAACAGCACGGGCATTCCTAAAAGACTGGGTAGCATCATTCGGCGCTCCAACAACGATCATCACGGACCAAGGCGTCCAGTTCGAGTCTAACTTATGGAAAAACTTGCTGACGGCGCTGGGTGCTGAGAGACAGCGAACGACAGCGTACCACCCGCAGAGCAACGGACTGGTGGAGAGGATGCACAGAAGATTGAAGGAGGCGTTAAAAGCTACGGTCACTGACGCAGACTGGGCAGACGCACTACCCCTCATACTGCTTAACATCCGAGCCACGCCACACACGGACGCAAACATCTCCCCCGCCGAAATGGTATACGGACAAACATTGCGCCTCGCAGGAGAGCTACCCGAGAAAGAAAAAGGAGACCGGCCCGCCAGAGAATTTCTACAATGCCTAAAAAAACGAGTGACAAACCTGCAGCCAATACTGCCACGACAACAGGGACCCCAAAAAGCCAATGTCCCGAGCGCTCTATACAAGGCGACCAACGTCTTCGTGAAACACGGGGAGCACAGAAGACCCTTACAGAAACCCTACGCAGGTCCCTTTCCCGTGCTCCAAAGGACACCAAACTACATCACCGTAGATATACAAGGCAAAAAAGCTAACATCGCGACGGAAAGGGTCAAAGCAGCGTACCTACCCACCATCGAGGATAAACCTCAACAACAGGCTAAGGCACCGAGAGCAACAAACTACGAAGTATACGAGGGAGTTCCGTTCCCTGGAACAGGCACAGCAATCCCTACAACAGCAAAACAGGCAGTATTCACTAAATACGGCAGAGAAAGCAGACCACCAGTGAGGTACTAAGTGTTTTACAAAAAAAAAAAAAAAAAAAAAAAAAAAGGAGAGGGACACCTGTGGTGATCCCAGCGGCAAGCCGCGGACCCCCACAAGACCTGAGAAAAGCTGCCTCCAGACTACAACCGCATCCGTTCCAGAGCACCTCCGGACCCGAAGCGCCTACTCAACCAAACACGGGACCTGAGAGAAGCCGCCTCGCGACTATGAGAAAAGGTGCCCGTAAGCTACAACGGCTTCCTGCCTCCAGCACCCCAGGCCCACAAACTCGCGACCAATCAGGACTCACGCCCGGACTCAAGGCTTGCACTCGAGGCCTACATAAGGCGACCCCAACAAGGCTCGCTCTCACTCAAGCCCTCGTCCTCGTTCAAGTCGCATCTCCAGCACCAGCCTCGTGTTCCTGCATCTAGCTTCCGAGATCGACTTTGTCTCTCGCGTACCTGCACCAAGCTCCGGAGACCGGCCCTGCCTATCGACGCCCCAAGGTGTTGCAAGGTCTTAAACCTAGTAGCGTCTTGACGCTTCAAGGTGTTTCAAAGCCTTAAAAAAGTCACGTGGCAACGCCCCGCGCCGGCGTCGTCGGCCAAGCCGCTCTACGACATCTCTCGCCCGCTCCGGCCGGCTAGCCTCGCCGCAGCTACTTACCAGCCACAACGGTGAAACGACGTTGCACCAATCATCACGTCTCGCCGCTGCGTTCGTAAATAGCGTCCTCGCGGACGTTACCCGCTATTAGTGCTGTGTTTCAATCATTACGTAATTTATGTCATTTTCGAATAGGATTGTATTTCAATCATCACGTAGTAGTACCATTCTCGCATAGGATTGTGTTTCAATCATTACGTCATTCCCGAATAGGATTGTGTTTCAATCATCACGTATTTGTGCTATTCTCGCAGAGGATTGTGTTTCGATCATTACGTCATTCCCAAATAGGATTGTGTTTCAATCATCACGTATTTGTGCTATTCTCGCAGAGGATTGTGTTTCGATCATTACGTCATTCCCGAATAGGATTGTGCTTCAATCATCACGTATTGGTGCTATTCTCGCATAGGATTGTGTTTCAATTTATGTCATTCTCGAATAGGATTGTACTTCAATCACCACATATTGGTACTATTCTCACATAGGTTTGTGTTTCAATCATTACGTCATTCCCGAATAGGGTTGTGCTTCAATCATCACGTATTTGTGCTATTCTCGCATAGGATTGTGTTTCAATCATTACGTCATTCCCAAATAGGATTGTGCTTCAATCATCACGTATTAGTACTATTCTCGCATAGGATTGTGTTTCAATCATTACGTACTTCTCGAATAGTATTGTATTTCAATCATCACGTATTAGTACTATTCTCGCATAGGATTGTGTTTCAATCATCACGTACTTCTCGAATAGTATTGTATTTCAACCATCACGTATTAGTACTGTGTTCCAATCATTACGTAATTTACGAGGAACGAACTGTGCTCATAGTAGTCGCCGAGGGCCCTGTGTAATGGTCCGTGTTCCGTGTACCTAACAGTCACCAATATAATTACCTTGTTATCCCCGTGTTGTCCTTATCCTGCCGAATACGGTTGTACCCCAGGCACTCGCTTCGGGCTATCCTATCACGAAAAAGATAGCTCAAAGTCTGCCCGAAGCGTGTTGCAGCCTGGGGGGGAACACCACACTCGTATCACAGATTCTGTCTTTCAGCTCATCCAGAGAGACGACGTGTTTGCCAGAGAGAGCGTGCTGAAGCACATCCTATGCTAATCCCTGATTAAGAGCGCGACTGAGAGACGGACCAAACAACCAAACGAGCAAAATTAAAAATAATAATACTATATTAAATGTACTACTCAAGTTACCAAGTCAAATGATAGAACTGAATAATAACACTGAGTATTATCATTTAATACAAACAATAATACTGTGTATTATTATATACTGTAATAATAATAATACTCTGTGCTATTACTTAGTGGAGTAATAATAATACTGTGTGCTAATATATATTTAGTGTAATAATAATGCTGAGTATTATTATTTAGGAAGGGTCAGGTGGAGAATGAGGCAAGAGTGAAGGATACAAATGGTAGGCTGCTAGTGGAGAGTTGTGATGTGAGAAGGAGATGGGCGGAGTATTTTGAGGAACTGCTGAACGTGAGGGATGATAGGATTGCGAGAGTAGTAGCTGTTGGAAGTGATGTTAGAATGCCTGTGTTTGGTGAAGTGAATAGAAATCGAATAAGAAGTGCAGAGGTGAGATGTGCGTTGGATGAAATGAAAAATGGGAAAGCTCCAGGTTTGGATGGCTGCACGGTTGAATGTCTAAAGAAAGGAGGAAATGTGGTTATAGAATGGTTGGTACGTTTATTAAATGTGTGTTTCGAGGCTAGTAAAGTGCCGGTTGATTGGAGTAGCGCGTGCGTAGTTCCGTTGTACAAGGGGAAAGGTGACAGGTATGAGTGCAGTAATTCTAGGGGTATACGTCTACTGAGTGTCGTTGGGAAGCTGTATGGAAGAGTGTTAATTGGAAGAGTGAGAGTGTTGACGGATCGTGTGCTTGCTGAAGAAAAGTGTGGTTTTAGGTGTGGTAGAGGTTGTGTGGATCAAATGTTTGCTGTGAGGCAGGTGAATGAAAAATACTTATTAAAGGGAAAGGATGTATATTGGGCATTTATGGATCTAGAGAAGGCGTATGACAGAGTGGATCGCGAGGCTTTATGGCAAGTGGTAAGTTTGAATGGAGTGGGTGAGAGACTGTTGAATGCGATCAAGAGTTTCTACATTGATAGCAGAGCATGTGTGAGAGTAGGGAATGAGGTGAGTGAATGGTTCCCAGTTGTGACAGATGTGAGACAGGGATGTGTGATGTCGCCGTGGTTGTTTAATTTGTTTATGGATAGTGTGGTGAGAGAAGTGAATGCCAGAGTGTTGGGAAAAGGTGCGCAGTTGGTGGGACGAAATGGTAAGTATTGGGAAGTGTGTCAGCTGTTGTTTGCAGATGATACAGCGCTTGTGGCTGATTCAGAGGAAAAACTGAGGAGACTGGTTACAGAGTTTGGTAGAGTGTGCGAAAGGCGGAAATTGAGGGTAAATGTGAATAAAAGTAAGGTGATGAGATGTTCAAGAGGTGGAGTGTTTGGAACTTTGGATGTGAGGTTGAATGGGGAAGTTTTAAAGGAGGTAGAGCATTTTAGGTACCTCGGGTCGGATGTGACTGTTAAAGATAGTATGGAAGTAGAAGTGAAGCATCGAGTGAGTGAAGGTTGTAAGACATTGGGTGCAATGAGGAAAGTTTTTGAATGCAGGAGTTTGAGTATGAATGCTAAGAGGGGACTGTATGAAAGTTTGATTGTGCCAGTTTTGTTGTGTGGAGCAGAGTCCTGGGGTTTGAGAGCAGCTGAGAGGAGGAAGTTGGATGTGTTTGAGATGAAGTGTTTGAGGAGCATGTATGGAGTAACTAGAAGAGATAGGATCAGGAATGAGTTGGTTAGGGAGCAGACGGGTGTTATCAAAAAGTTGAGCAGGCGAGTGGATGAAAGAGTGCTTGGATGGTTTGGGCATGTAGAAAGAATGAATGTTGATCGGCTGGTGAAAAAGATATATATGTCGGAAGTGAGTGGTCTTCGAGCGCGAGGTAGACCACGAATGAGTTGGATGGATGGGGTGCGACGTGCTTTGTATGAGAGGGGTCTGACTGTGGACGTGGCGAGAGGGATGGCTGCGGACAGAAGTGAGTGGGGGCAGTGTATAAGGAGGTAATTTTATTTTTGACGCGTTACTGGAAGCTGCCCGCGTGTGATGGGGTTGACCTGTCACGTGCGGGGGAGGGGCTGCACTCAATGAAGCGGTCGGGGTAAACCAGCTGTTGCTGTCGGGCCTGACTGTGGAAGGTGGTTGTGCTGGGCTGCTGCTGATCCTGGCAGTTCAGGTGCGGCCAGTGCTGCCTCTCTCGCCTCCTAGTGACTAAGTGTGGTGATTGTGGCCTGCTGTCGGCTACCCTCCCATGGGGAGGATAAGCCCGGTATATATATATATATATTATTATTTAGAGTAATAATAATACTGTGTATTATTATTTAGTGTAATAATAATTCTGGGCGCATTATTTAGTGTAATAATAATACTGTGTGCTATTATTTAGTAGGACAATAATACTGTGTGCTATTATTTAGTGTGTTATAATAATAATACTGAGTATTATTATTTAGTACTTAAGTGCGAGGAATATGAGCTAGGCGTAACTTTGAACCCTACACGCCCGCAAGCCTTGGCTTTAGAAACTGATGTTGCAAGCATGGCCGACGTTCGCAACTTCAGCGTCTGGAAACTTTTTGAGCGAAACTGTTCGCTCTGATCGCGCAGCGCTCTGTAAAATAAACTAGAGCAGGTCGGTGCAGTTCACTCTACAATCTTGAAATATTTGAAGAAGTGAAATAAATGTAAGAGAAAGTGTTAATGGCAACCTCAATTAGATAATCTAAGGGCAAAATGTCGTTAATTTAAGGGTAAAAAGAACAACGGGATGACTGAGCTATTACTTTTTATAATTAATGATTTTAATAGAACTGACGGCTAACTTCCATAACTTCGAAGAGCAAGTTGGGGATCCAAAATAGAACCAAATCAAGGGCTTCAAGCTCGACAATTTTTTTGAACTACGGGCGTTAATTTTTTATTTTAGATCAAATGCAAAAATATCAGTCATTGAGGTTCCGCCCGCTGGTCCTGCGAAGATTTAGTATCAGAAATGATATCTTCTCAATATACTGACTCAGTTCTCCCAAAATTAGGTTCGTTAAAAGCCAGACTCTCTGAGGAGCGACTACGGGGCTTGCTGCTTTCTGACCAAAATTTTTGAGCTTATGAACTTTTCTCAAAAAAACGTTCGATCACTGAAGCTGCTCAGAACCTTGCTGCCCGGCAGGATCTTTAAGCTCAATTCGTTTTGAAGTTTAAATTTGAGAATTGTGATCATAAAAGATGTAATTCGGGCAACTAAGAGAGTCATCGTAGGTCTTAATTTATATGTACGTTCAAATTTATTTAGTTTAATTTATTTACTTATCTCATGCCATTGGTGAATTTTAAGCATCAAAAGCGAAAAACAACGACGTAAGAAAATTTTGCCTGTGGAACTTTAATTTCTGATGTATATTTGAAATCATAATGAATTTTTGAAAACATGGTGTAAGAGAAGAACTCAACTCTATAAGGGAATCATTTTACCCCACCTTCTTGTAATAACTGTATTGTTTATTAATTTATCTATTGGAGTAATTAAATACCTTATAAAATAATTCATTTTAAACTAATTATTATATTAATTTCATCAATGAAATTGATATCGATCATAATCATTGTTAATTAATATTAATAATTAACATTCGGAAACTATGTGCAATAGTTTCTATGCAGTTGTTAAATTACTCACATTTATTATTACTTTTGTGATCAAAGTCCCAGTGTTTACACTTAGGCCTTAAATGGCTATTTGAAATTAAATTTTCACACAAATATTGAAAGTATTACGTAACCACATTGACTATCGCCAGCAACACGTTGTCAAACTCCGGTGCCACAAAGTTCGCTAAAATTTAAGAATTTTATAATCGTTTTGAAAATAATTCACACCTTCACGATTCATTTTGTGAGTCATAAGCTGTAAGTTTTGCGCTATAGTTGAAAATTAGAGAATACCAGCCATGAAATTTTGAGAGCTGCCATCATCAAAGTTCTATAGAAACAAAATTTAGAGACACCGAAATAAATTAATAAATCTGTTGATTTTTGGAGAAATAATTTTTGCACGCATTTCGACATACACGACGAAGATTGGTTGTGACCGTAGCGACAAGCCTATTATCTGTGATGATAAACAGAAGAAATTGTTTATTCAACATGTCAAATTTTGGCAACATACTCCTCTGGCCTAAATTCATGAGCAAAGGAAATCATCATTAGGCGCGAAAAGTAGAGAAATAATTTAGCCCTTTTATAGAATGACATTTTTTTAGTATATATGGTTCAATAAGAGTAAATAATAAATAAATAAATTCTAGCAAAATAACTCAACAGGAGTAAATAATTCCTTTACAATCATCAACTTTAAGATTCCTTTCATAGGAGGCGACGACGATCACGCTACAAATCTTTACCTTTTGCGCGCTGTCCAACGTGAGAACTATTATTTACCTGCAGCAGTCGTCGTCCGACAGAAACAATTGCATTCTTTTCCTGTTAATTTGTGAAGCACTAGCAAAATAAACGAGTCCTGGATGAAGTCTCGGATGAGTCTTGAAGTCTTTGATAAGTCTTGAAGTTTCGGACGAGTCTTGAAGTCCCGAAGTCTCGGATGAATCTTGAAGTCTCGATGTCTTGGATGAAGTCTTGAACGAGTCATGAAGTCTTAGATAAATCCTGAAATCTCGGATGAGTCTTGAAGTCTCGAATGAGCCTTGAAGTCTCAGATGAGTCTTGAAGTCTCGGATGAGGCTTGAAGTCTCGAATGAGTCTTGAAGTCTCGGATGAGTCTTGAAGTCTCGGATGAGTCTTGAAGTCTTGGATAAGTCCTGAAGCCTCGGATAAGTCTTGAAGTCTCGGATGAGTCTTGAAGTCTCGAATGAGTCTTGAAGTCTCGAATGAGTCTTGAAGTCTTGGATAAGTCCTGAAGCCTCGGATGAGTCTTGAAGTCTCAGATGAGTCTTGAAGTCTCGGATGAGTCTTGAAGTCTCGAATGAGTCTTGAAGTCTCGGATGAATCTTGAAGTCTCGGATGAGTCTTGAAGTCTTGGATAAGTCCTGAAGCCTCGGATAAGTCTTGAAGTCTCGGATGAGTCTTGAAGTCTAGAATGAGTCTTGAAGTCTTGGATAAGTCCTGAAGTCTCGGATAAGTCTTGAAGTCTCAGATGGAAATCCAAAGTCTCGGTTGAGGTCTCGGATGAAAAACGAGTCTCTAATAAAGGTTACTTCGTTGCTATAAGCCCGGACTCCCTGGATCCCGAAAACACAACTACTCAGCACTCGGCCGCTTGTGCGCCCTTAGTTCGGCAGCCCTTATGCGCTGCCGAACCGAACTAGGGATGATCAAATTTTATTTGGAGAACCTCAAACTTGAGAGTTTTAGCCAAAGCAAGCTATTTGGCGCCACCAAGTAGCCGTCAAAGAATTTATGCGGTCATCCGTAACGCTGTGACGACGAAAATTGTTTCCAAACATGAGCAATGGGCCAGAATAATACAGCAGCAACAACACAGCCCCACGGCTCTTCCCCCGTTATGTTGGGGAAAGTGGAGGCCAAGTCCCCGAGAAGTTCATCTTTCCCCATATTCTTCCTCAATGTCTGGGGAGATATCGGAGTTTGCTTGAGTTATACGCATGGAAAGAACTTCACGAAGACAAATGCGCTACTTTCGTGATGGAATGACAAGTCTGGAAAGTGCGGTATCAAGATGATGAGATTTAAAAAGCAGAAATATTTGAATTTTCGAAATTTGAATACTCAAATTTGAAAATTTGTGCTCCAGCAACGTGATGATATGCTTGAGTTTTAACCTTTTTCTGCTTGACGTTGAACTTATATTCTTGATATTAGATTAAACCTTTCACCACATAATAATTTGTCCAAAATATTGTTGATTTATTAGCTCTACACTTAATTCATACCATTATAGTCACTACTGCTAGCTTTCAAGCTCCAAAGAATTGGCTGTCCCAAAAAAATCCATAGTTTCTGTATGGATTTTTAGATGACTCTCCAATAAATCCTGGGTTCAATAACAGTCTCTTCTCGGTAAGCCTTTCAAATTTCTCCTCCAATTTCCCAATAGATAAATTGCCCGACCGAAGTTCTCCTGGCTTATTTTTTAACGGGGTGTATTAGTAAGGTATTTCGATTTTTGGGCTGAAGCAAAAAAAAACAGACCAAGAGAACTAAAAATCAAGCAAGAAAACTAAAAAGCAAGCAGAAATTTAAATAAAAGATTGCAGTAACTTAGTGTTTATGCATTATTCCTTCATAAACCAAAAGACAAATTGAGTTTTTGCAGTAGACCAAAATTTTGGGAATCGTCGAAAAACACTAGCTCCAACTGCAGTCTTTGATAATTGTGTGCCCCAAAAATAAATCACATTGGGATATCTTTTCGCCAATCAAAACATCGGTGATTGTAAAGCTAAATTGAGACCAGCAACCGCATAGAGCGCGAAACGAACTTGTCAGCGATATCACTGACCGCCGGAACAGATAGTGTGCCGAAACAGGTTAGTAAAATAGAAAAATTAATATTCCAAAACAAGTTAGTAAAATAAAAAATTAATATTCCAAAACAGGTTAGTAAAATAAAAAAATTAATATTCCAAAACAGGTTAGTAAAATAAAAAAATCAATATTCCAAAACAGGTTAGTAAAATTAAGAAAACAAATTTGTAAGTATTATTTTGTTGGATTGCCTGCTATAGGAAAGAATTTCTGCCGCACCCAATGCAATCTAATCGGAATTCAGCTTACAGTCTACGCCTACGTTAGCAACATGTCCCAAAAGTTGAACAGGAGTACGAACATTGAGGTCATTTTGAATGCATAATGAAGTAACTTCACGAGTTCGATGAGCTGTGGACCCATTAGCATTACCGCTTCATTACCTCCAGCTTCTGCTACGGTAGTTTACAAGTTTGAACAGCTCTCTCGTGGATCTCTATGAGGAAGTTGAGGTGCCTATTATTTTTATGGGTCTTTATGAGGAAGTTGAGGTGCCTATTATTTATATGGATCTCTATGAGGAAGTTGAGGTGCCTATTATTTTTATGGATCTCTATGAGGAAGTTGAAATACCTCTTATTTTTCGTGCATCAACGTAAATCATTTCATAGCTTGAGAAATACCTTCTAAGGTAATTTGTTGGTTTTATTTTTATTGAAATTTCAGGGAATATCCAATAATGAAGTATTTCATAATCTTCTCAATTAAAAATAAGAGAGCAATCATCGTTAAAGTCTGATTCATTTTCACGTGTCACTAACTTTTCCCAAAGAGATGCAAAATTTCTGGATGGTCAACTACCTGCACTTAAATTTTAACACTTGGTAGTACACGTGCATGCCATTTAAGCAAATTATGTTAAATTCATGACATAATACTTGAACGCGTGTATTTTTCAATTTATTGAAACATTATCAGCAATAACAAGCAGTAGTTTTTATTTATTCAATATAATAAATGATGGCATTATACACCTTTGACTGAAACTCATGCGTAAAAGAGAACAATGTCCGACGAAATGACTTGTCTATCAGATGAAATCACGTTAGTTAAAGCTAGTTAAGAACAAGTTATAGCATGAGATACTAGTCCATTGCAATTATTTTATCAATTTTTTTCAACTTATCAATTATAAGCATGCGCTATTTTTTACCTCAGCTAAACCAGGGTATTCTTTCATTAAAATCAATAAATGAAATTCTTGAAACAAAACGAATAAAGATAGAGAAACAGTGAAATATTCCATATGGTAAAAAGTATCACAAAAGTTATGTAAAAAACAACATTCTTCATACGGAAAAACTCACACTATGAAGAATTTGAAGAAGAAAATTTCCTAGCGTCGGACGTTTTTCAATACCACACAACTCTATTCGCTTCCAGGTTTTCGGAATGAGCACATTTTGTTGTACGTTTCCGTCAATCATTTTTTGCTTCGACATTTTACATGAGGATTAAGATACCGATGTGTAATTATCAACTAAAGATGTTAATGTTAAGATATTTTAAAAACCAATTCTTAACATTTCATGTTTTAACTCTAACAGTTAACAGTTTAATTAAAAAGTTTTTTTTCTTTTTCTTTTCTTCCTTAAACTCTATTCCCGGAAGCATAATCGATACATTTCCAATCATAGAAAGTTGTGCAACTTACGGTCATAGTTCCAGACAACGCAAATTACTTCGTTGAAAAAGAGCCTCAAATTGCATCATGAGGCAGTTAAATGTTTGGAGTGGACGCAAAAAACTTGAATAACCGCGAAAATTATGACAAAAGTTTACTTTCGTCCCACAAAATTTAGCTTTAATGAGTTTAAACGAATTCTAATTCCCTTGCTCGAGAATCCTGCCCTGCTGAAAGTAATCTATACTTTTGTGAAAGAACAATCACTCTCCGTATCAGGAACTGCAATGATATTCAACCGTGCCAAAAATAAATGTGAACACCCTTTGTTACTCGGTCTCTGAGATGTTGAAAATCAAAGCGCTATGATTTTCACGACGATGATGTTGTAAATGAAGCTCTCCCTTGTAGAGATCTGTACTACTTCTAGGCGTGAAACATGAATACGAAATAACTTGAAAAGCCATGGGTACGAAGCAGTGGGGATGAATAAGGAATCGCTCCAATTCCCTTCTCCATGGATGTGAAGCAGCGAAGATAAATAAAGAATCGCTCCAATTCCCCTCTCCATGGGTGTGAAGCAGCGAAGATAAATAAAGAATCGCTCCAATTCCCCTCTCCATGGGTGGGAAGCAGCGAAGATAAATAAAGAATCGCTCCAATTCCCCTCTCCATGGGTGGGAAGCAGCGAAGATAAATAAAGAATCGCTCCAATTCCCCTCTCCATGGGTGTGAAGCAGCGAAGATAAATAAAGAATCGCTCCAATTCCCCTCTCCATGGGTGGGAAGCAGCGAAGATAAATAAAGAATCGCTCCAATCCCCCTCTCCATGGGTGGGAAGCAGCGAAGATAAATAAAGAATCGCTCCAATTCCCCTTTCCATGAGTGTGAAGCAGCGAAGATAAATAAAGAATCGCTCCAATTCCCCTCTCCATGGATGTGAAGCAGTGAAGATAAATAAAGAATCGCTCCAATTCCCCTCTCCGTGGGTGAGAAGCAGCGAAGATAAATAAAGAATCGCTCCAATTCCCCTTTCCATGAGTGTGAAGCAGCGAAGATAAATAAAGAATCGCTCCAATTCCCCTCTCCATGGATGTGAAGCAGTGAAGATAAATAAAGAATCGCTCCAATTCCCCTCTCCGTGGGTGAGAAGCAGCGAAGATAAATAAAGAATCGCTCCAATTCCCCTTTCCATGAGTGTGAAGCAGTGAAGATAAATAAAGAATCGCTCCAATTCCCCTCTCCATGGGTGTGAAGCAGCGAAGATAAATAAAGAATCGCTCCAATTCCCCTCTCCATGGGTGGGAAGCAGTGAAGATAAATAAAGAATCGCTCCAATTCCCCTCTCCATGGGTGGGAAGCAGTGAAGATAAATAAAGAATCGCTCCAATTCCCCTCTCCATGGGTGTGAAGCAGTGAAGATAAATAAAGAATCGCTCCAATTCCCCTCTCCATGGGTGGGAAGCAGTGAAGATAAATAAAGAATCGCTCCAATTCCCCTCTCCATGGGTGGGAAGCAGTGAAGATAAATAAAGAATCGCTCCAATTCCCCTCTCCATGGGTGAGAAGCAGCGAAGATAAATAAAGAATCGCTCCAATTCCCCTCTCCATGGGTGGGAAGCAGTGAAGATAAATAAAGAATCGCTCCAATTCCCCTCTCCATGGGTGTGAAGCAGCGAAGATAAATAAAGAATCGCTCCAATTCCCCTCTCCATGGGTGGGAAGCAGCGAAGATAAATACAGAATCGCTTCAATTCCCCTCTCCATGGGTGTGAAGCAGCGAAGATAAATAAAGAATCGCTCCTATTCCCCTCTCCATGGGTGTGAAGCAGCGAAGATAAATAAAGAATCGCTCCAATTCCCCTCTCCATGGGTGGGAAGCAGCGAAGATAAATAAAGAATCGCTCCAATTCCCCTCTCCATGGGTGTGAAGCAGCGAAGATAAATAAATAATCGCTCCAATTCCCCTCTTCATGGGTGTGAAGCAGCGAAGATAAATAATGAATCGCTCCAATTCCCCTCTCCATGGGTGGGAAGCTGCGAAGATAAATAAAGAATCGCTCCAATTCCCCTCTCCATGGGTGTGAAGCAGTGAAAATAAATAAAGAATCGCTCCAATTCCCCTCTCCATGGGTGTGAAGCAGCGAAGATAAATAAATAATCGCTCCAATTCCCCTCTTCATGGGTGTGAAGCAGCGAAGATAAATAATGAATCGCTCCAATTCCCCTCTCCATGGGTGGGAAGCTGCGAAGATAAATAAAGAATCGCTCCAATTCCCCTCTCCATGGGTGTGAAGCAGTGAAAATAAATAAAGAATCGCTCCAATTCCCCCTCCAGTAACCTCCGACGCAGCTACGGACACCAGCAGTGTTGGTATCTCTGGGCTCATAATCCAATAAGCATCAAAAGCGAAGGAAAGGAACGCCGACTATTGGAGAACAAATTATATCAACGGCCACTCACGATAGTTTATGTGATGATGAAGTATTTTATTGGAATTAGAGTCGCTCAATAGGAAGCAGTTTTGATTCATAGAAGATAGGGGAATAGAAATTTGAGATAACTGTCTGATCCCGTAGATAATATAACGCCACTTGTCTCGTTAAATAAATAAATTTATAAGGTTTATGGTTTATATTAAATATATATAAATATATTTTTGTGCGTTTCTTCTCCTACCTTATTACAATGAGAATATAACACATTTGATTCGTGGAGAATTACATGCACTTAGTAGCATAAAAATATTAATGTACAGTTACTGCTTGCTTGGTCTCTTTCACGGATGCTTAATGACCGTATCAGTGATACGAGTTTCACTAGTACACAAGTACAAGAATATTTTAATCGCGGGTACTATTGGGCTGGATGAATAGGTTTGACATCCACACCTGGAAGATTTATTCAATGAAAATATCGAATCCCGTCATTTTTTACGGGTCGTGTACGTTACATAGTAGCAAATAAAACTCAAAGATGGCTTGTCAATACTGAAGAGCCCTGCAAGGCATAAATGCGGACAGAGTCAGTTGCGTCTGATGGCAGAGTCAGTTAAGATTTTGATAAGTTATTTGGCTAGTTTGTCGGTGTGAATGTAAGGTAACGATAATTTCTAGATAATTAATATTACACTTATTGACTAGGAATTTATACGCAGAACTGAAAAGCGACAGTGTTATGAGAACCGAATAAGTTCTTAAACACCTCATTTACAGTTAAACCTCATAAACCTCAAACCTCATAAACCTCAAACCTCATAAACCTCAAACCTCATTAACCATAAACCATAAACCATAAGCCTTAAACCTTTAGGAATAAACCTTAAACCTCATAAAAAGTTAAACCCCATAAACCCCTAACCTCATAAACCTTAAAAACCTCATTTGCAGGTTCCCAGAAAAAAAAAGATACAAAGATTTAAGGTTGAAAATGTTCGAAATGACGTACTATGGCAAAAAATTCAAGTGTTTGTTAAGAAACCAAATTCTTGCGCTGCATGACAACGTATCTGTTCCATTGTGTTATTCTAGGTGTTCGAGGTGTTCAAAGTGTATTGTTCTAGGTGTTTGAGGTGTTCAAGGTGTATTGTTCTAGGTGTTTGAGGTGTTCAAAGTGTATTGTTCTAGGTGTTCGAGGTGTTCAAAGTGTATTGTTCTAGGTGTTTGAGGTGTTCAAGGTGTATTGTTCTAGGTGTTTGAGGTGTTCAAGGTGTATTGTTCTAGGTGTTTGAGGTGTTCAAAGTGTATTGTTCTAGGTGTTTGAGGTGTTCAAAGTGTATTGTTCTAGGTGTTTGAGGTGTTCAAGGTGTATTGTTCTAGGTGTTCGAGGTGTTCAAGGTGTATTGTTCTAGGTGTTTGAGGTGTTCAAAGTGTATTGTTCTAGGTGTTTGAGGAGTTCAAAGTGTATTGTTCTAGGTGTTTGAGGTGTTCAAAGTGTATTGTTCTAGGTGTTCGAGGTGTTCAAGGTGTATTGTTCTAGGTGTTCGAGGTGTTCAAAGTGTATTGTTCTAGGTGTTTGAGGTGTTCAAAGTGTATTGTTCTAGGTGTTTGAGGTGTTCAAGGTGTATTGTTCTAGGTGTTCGAGGTGTTCAAGGTGTATTGTTCTAGGTGTTCGAGGTGTTCAAAGTGTATTGTTCTAGGTGTTTGAGGTGTTCAAGGTGTATTGTTCTAGGTGTTTGAGGTGTTCAAGGTGTATTGTTCTAGGTGTTCGAGGTGTTCAAAGTGTATTGTTCTAGGTGTTTGAGGTGTTCAAAGTGTATTGTTCTAGGTGTTTGAGGTGTTCAAGGTGTATTGTTCTAGGTGTTCGAGGTGTTCAAAGTGTATTGTTCTAGGTGTTCGAGGTGTTCAAAGTGTATTGTTCTAGGTGTTTGAGGTGTTCAAGGTGTTTTGTTCTAGGTGTTTGAGGTGTTCAAGGTGTATTGTTCTAGGTGTTCGAGGTGTTCAAGGTGTATTGTTCTAGGTGTTCGAGGTGTTCAAGGTGTATTGTTCTAGGTGTTCGAGGTGTTCAAGGTGTATTGTTCTAGGTGTTCGAGGTGTTCAAGGTGTATTGTTCTAGGTGTTTGAGGTGTTCAATGTGTATTGTTCTAGGTGTTTGAGGTGTTCAATGTGTATTGTTCTAGGTGTTTGAGGTGTTCAATGTGTATTGTTCTAGGTGTTTGAGGTGTTCAATGTGTATTCAACTAGGTGTTCGAGGTGTTCAAGGTGTTTTGTTCTAGGTGTTTGAGGTGTTCAATGTGCATTTTTCTAGGTGTTCGAGGTGTTCAAGGTGTTTTGTTCTAGGTGTTTGAGGTGTTCAATGTGTATTTTTCTAGGTGTTTGAGGTGTTCAAGGTGTATTGTTCTAGGTGTTTGAGGTGTTTAAGTTGAATTGAACTAGGTGTTTGAGGTGTTCAAGTCGTATTGATCTAGGTGTTTGAGGTGCTCAAGGTGTATCGTTCTAGGTGTTTGAGGTGTTCAACGTGTACTGTTCTATGTGTTCAAGTTGTATTGATCTAGGTGTTTGAGGTGTTAAATGTGTATTATTCTAGGTGTTCAAGGAAAAGAAAACTCTGGTTTAAACACAAATGACTGTTCATTATGTTTGCGTGAAAGGAATAATGTTTTCTTTTTCGACATTGTTGCAAAAGGTACAAAAATATTTTCAAAAGTTTTACGAAATTATCGAACATCAAAGCTGTGAGTAAAGATCTGTAAAATGAGCTCTCTGCTTAACACTAAAACAACGAAATTTCAATCCCACCAATGATGCTAGTTGACAAAAAATTAAATTTGTCGATTTTTCATTTAGTGTGAAAATAATGACAGCACATATGAGCAACCAAAACTTGATGGTTCAAACACACATGATAAAAAAAATGATTTATTAGCTTTTCATTCATTGTGAAAATAACGACAACCTTATAAGCACTTCAAAACTGGATGCTTCAGAAACACATGATAAATAGGTTTAATTTATTAGTTTTCCATCCATTATGAAAATAACGACTGCTCTTATAAGCACTTCGAAACTTGATGCTTCAGACACATATGATAAAAAAAGTTAATTTATTAGTTTTTCATTCATTGTGGAAATAACAACAGCGCTTATAAGCACTTCAAAATTTGTTGCTTCAGACACACACGATAAGTCCCACACTCCTTCATTCTACCGGAGCAACACTGAGTTTTGAACCGCATAGCGTTTGTCGCTCGTTTGATTGATGCTGACAATACCTTGTCTCGTTGTCTTCAACTGGTCAACTTCGAATGTCATTGCTTCCCCCAGTTCATGAAATTCTACCGAAGGACTTAAGTCGTTTTTGTTGTTGATGCGACCTCAGAGGAAGATACGGCAGGGTTATATTCACGCTTAGGTAATTCCACAAATTAATGTTTTTGCACAGCGTTGACACGCAGTACTCGGGACAAATTAGATGAGCTATTTAATGAATCAGCACTGCAGGTACTTATTCACTTAATAAATCAATTTAAACGTTACCACCGGCTTGAATAACGAGGCATCACTCGGTCTGTACTCTTAATAATTAAATTGATGTATTCTAGTTTGAGTTGCCCCTTCCATTGTTTGGGTGACACTTCATACACTATTATTCATGAAAGTGACAATTTTCTGTCTCCTATGAGTTAGGAACAAGTGTTAAATGTAAATAAATATCACAGTACTGAAACTGAAAAAGTCGGGCCTATCTAACTACGATTTCTTGCATTCCAGAGATAATGAAATTCTAAGGTCACAAACTGTTTTCTAAAAAAAACTTCATGAATCTTTGAATACTGTCAAATACGCATATTTTCAAACACACGTTTGAAATATGCCAAGTGACCTGCATTAGAAGACTAAATATCAAGAAAAAGCTCGAATGGGTAAAACCGAGAGAAGACTGGATATGAAGAACACGGCTAGAATCTAAATTGAGAGTAAAGTGACTCAATGTCGCTGCAGGTGAGAGGCCTGGGTGACAGAACAGAGCAAGCTGATATTATTGCAGGTCAAGGAGATGCTTTGTGCGACTACCTCAAACTTCAAGGGCTCGACAGCAACAATATCCACACCTAAACTCGACAGCAACAATATTCGCACCTCCAGGGCTCCACAGCAACAATATTCGCACCTCCAGGGCTCCACAGCAACAATATTCGCTCCTCCAGGGCTCCACAGCAACAATATTCACACCTCCAGGGCTCCACAGCAACAATATTCGCACCTCCAGGGCTCCACAGCAACAATATTCGCACCTCCAGGGCTCCACAGCAACAATATTCGCCCCTCCAGGGCTCCACAGCAACAATATTCGCCCCGCCAGGGCCCGACAATATTCATAGGAGGTAAGCAAGCATCTGCTCTCTAATTGCGCCCCAGATGCATGGAGAGAAAGCTCTCGGATTGCGCTGTGTTCCGATTTCAAAGCATCTAGTTTGTTTCGTATGTCCTTATATAGAGAGCAGTGCAAGAAGATGCTCGAGGGCTTCTGAAATTTGAATGCATTTTGTTTGTCTAGTATGTCCCTATGTTGAAAACAATGTAACGAAAAAGATCGAGATTTTCTTAAAATTTCAATGCATCTGATTTGTTTGGTATGTCCTTATATAGAGAGCAGAGCAATGGAAATACTTGAGGGTTTCTGAAAATGTAAATAATTTGATAAAAGCCTGTGTACCTTAATAGGTGCTTGAAAATAACCATCATTCTTGACTTAGGCACATCATGACCAATTCAGAGCTAATTTAGTAATATAATACTTACTCAAAGTGTTTGAAAATTAAAGAAAAATAATCAATTTAAGAGGAGGCAAAGCTAAAGCGCTATCGCAAGTATTTTTCAAGCATATTTTCAGCTCGCGTATTGAGGGAAAATGAAGTGACTAACGCATAAGTGTAATGCAAAGTTTCTGAGTTAAGTTAAATTGAAAAATGAGTCATAACTTAAAAAACAAATCACTTCTAGCGCTTCAGAGTAGCTCTCCCAATATAAACAATAGAAACTATAAATATAATACTTAATTAAATGCGTTCTTTTATTTTTGCTTTATATTTTTTGTGCCTTAAGTGTCTTTTCTTTTCGTTAACTTCTCATGCAATAAATTTTGTGTTTTCGAAGTAAAAATTATCGATCAAAGCTCTTACTGCACCAATAAGTACCTTTAAGCAGTTCATGGACCATTTCATAAAATTCAAATATTTCTTAACATTGAAAAAAGTTAAGCCAATTTCATAAAATTCAAATATTTCTTAACATTGAAAAATGTTAAGCCAATTTCATAAAATTCAAATATTTCTTAACATTGAAAAAAGTTAAGTCAATTTCATGAAATTCAAATATTTTTAAGCGTTGAAAAATGTTCGATCAATGTGATTATACTCTAAAATGGCTACATGTGCGACCTGTGGTGATTTAATCGAAACGTAGACACTTCATTTAGAGGTGGAGATCACCAAAAAAACTGAAAATTTTAGTGTTCCAGGTGTGATGACCACTTTGATGCAACAAAACCAATGAGAAAATCACGAACCAAAAACCATTTACGCCAAGTTAGCAACACGTAACCTCCCAAATAAGGCAATGCGTGGAACATTCAAAAAGCATCTTTTTTTGTACAGCTCAGTCACTTGTAATTACTTCATGACTAGTGTGCATGGCCTGCAAAAAATGATGGAATTCGATGATGCTCGATAAATTACATAAATCATGCTATCATGTTACTAAAACATCAAGACGATTAAAACAATAAGCCTTTCGGTTATATTATATTATTATTGTACTTGATAGTGCGATAACGGTTTAAAGTCTACGGTATTTGCTCCGAATATTTAACTATCTTTTAAAGCATTTCAACAGATTCAATTGGAACCTATATTCTATTTTTGAAATTAGAACTCCGGAATGAATTATCAGCAATTTACTTATGTCAAAATTTATTCTATCAACACCATCACAGCAAACCAGCTGGATACAGAGTACTCTTTTTGAGATCTAAGTTTCATTCATTTCAAGATTTTAAATTCAGGTATTAACATAAACTACATTCCCAAAGTCGTAATCGTTATACACTTTGGCCGCAACGTGCCCCACCGGTGGCCACGGAGATGATTTTTATAATGTTGCTGACCGTCTAGTCGACACAAACTAAATTTTCATGAACACGTAATTCAAACTGAATGAGGGTATGAGCCAGTTAATAATTGCTATTTTCAACAGTGCTTATTACAATTGAGTCTAAATTTGCATTTATTATTGAACATCACTTTTTCCAATTACGGTTAAAGTGTTAATAAATCAAAATCTTGGTGCACCCTTACGCGCGTAGAAGTGCTTTGATTATTATCTGCCCCGAACATGACGTAACTATTGGCAAAGCCTCCCAGTTCTTTGTGAGCAATTCCAGTCATAGCAGGACTAGAGAAGATCTACTCTGCCTCCATATCTCATCAGCTCTGTCGGCTCTGCACCAGAAGCTCCTGTATCAGGATAACCTGTTCACTGCGATGGGCTAAACTGAAGTTCAACATTCAACTCAAATTTAAAGCAAAAAGTTTTTGAAAATTTTATAAATAGCTAACACTAACTGGGTTAAATAAATACCATTAACTTAAAAAGATAATTGAAATTTTTCAAAAAAGACCCATCGACAGGTCGTTTTATAGCTGGGAAAAACTTAAACACGAACCACCGGTGGGTCATAGTGCTATGAATGCGTTTATGAACAGGCGCTGCTCATCGCAAATTTGGTAGCAAATCATTACAATGTCAAAGGCGTGTTTGAAAACACCAGTTCGTGACGAAAATCTGTCATGATGGACGATGAAGACAAAAGTGAAAATGTTCAATCAGTTACTACCGATATTTGCGAAGAAGTCTTTTATGTTGTGCCATAAATCGTTTTTCTGTTCTTCCTGCAATGGTTTTTTTATCATGGTATTTTTAAAATTTTTGGAAATCCATCAACGATAGATGTTAAACACAATGGTTAGTATATTTCATCAACACTCGATATTGACGAAAAAACCTTTCATATTACTCTATAAACATTACTTTTCATTCTCTTAAAAAGCACCAATTTTATCTCAACATAAAACGATTTTGATAAAGAAAATACGTTATAAATTACTTTGAGTTAGAAGCAATCCAAGAGAGTAAAAAAGGGTAGGCTAAAGTTGTTATCGTTCGCTTTATTCATTAGCAAAATTTACGCTCAAGAATGGACGTTGATCTCAGCAACTGAGACTGAAAGTCATCCCATTTACCGATGACAGTCAGTAGAAAAACTAGTTTTAGAAAACTGCCTTGATTGTCTGGAGCATATACGATGCCATAGTATACACGATGCCATAGTACACACGATGCCATAGTACACACGATGCCATAGTACACACGATGCCATAGTACACACGATGCCATGGTACACACGATGCCATGGTACACACGATGCCATGGTACACACGATGCCATGGTACACACGATGCCATAGTACACACGATGCCATGGTACACACGATGCCATGGTACACAATATGCCATAGTACACACGATGCCATGGTACACACGATGCCATGGTACACACGATGCCATGGTACACACGATGCCATAGTACACACGATGCCATGGTACACAAGATGTCATGGGACACACGATGCCATGGTACACACGATGCCATAGTACACACGATGCCATGGTACACACGATGTCATAGTACACACGATGCCATAGTACACACGATGCCATAGTACACACGATGCCATAGTATACACGATGCCATAGTATACACGATGCCATAGTACACACGATGCCATGGTACACACGATGTCATAGTACACACGATGCCATAGTACACACGATGCCATAGTACACACGATGCCATAGTATACACGATGCCATAGTACACACGATGCCATAGTACACACGATGCCATAGTACACACGATGCCATGGTACACACGATGCCATGGTACACACGATGCCATGGTACACACGATGCCATAGTACACACGATGCCATGGTACACAAGATGTCATAGTACACACGATGCCATGGTACACACTATGCCATAGTACACACGATGCCATGGTACACACGATGTCATAGTACACACGATGCCATGGTACACACGATGCCATAGTACACACGATGCCATAGTATACATGATGCCATAGTACACACGATGCCATGGTACACACGATGCCATAGTACACACGATGCCATGGTACACACGATGCCATAGTACACACGATGCCATAGTATACATGATGCCATAGTACACACGATGCCATAGTATACATGATGCCATAGTACACACGATACCATAGTATACATGATACCATAGTACACACGATGCCATAGTATACACGATGCCATAGTACACACGATGCCATAGTACACACGAGGCCATAGTATACACGATGCCATAGTACACACGATGCCATAGTACACACGATGCCATAGTACACACGATGCCATAGTACACACGATGCCATAGTATACACGATGCCATAGTACACACGATGCCATAGTACACACGATGCCATAGTATACACGATGCCATAGTACACACGATGCCATAGTACACACGATGCCATAGTTCACACGATGCCATAGTACACACGATGCCATAGTATACACGATGCCATAGTATACACGATGCCATAGTACACGCGATGCCGTAGTACACACGATGCCATAGTACACACGATGCCATAGTACACACGATGCCATAGTATACACGATGCCATAGTACACACGATGCCATAGTACACACGATGCCATAGTATACACGATACCATAGTACACACGATGCCATAGTACACACGATGCCATAGTACACACGATGCCATAGTACACACGATGCCATAGTACACACAATGCCATAGTACACACGATGCCATAGTATACACGATGCCATAGTACACACGATACCATAGTATACACGATGCCATAGTACACACGATACCATAGTATACACAATGCAATAGTATACATGAAGCCACAGTATACACGATGCCATAGTATACAAAATGCCATAGTATACACAATGCCATAATATACACGATGAATTTACAATGATTTTTTCAGCTAAATGCTTGCATACTATTCTCTGTATCCGATGGTTCCATTTAAAAACCTGTCATTGTTCCACTACAAACAAAAAAGAAGTTGGAAATATAATGGCTATGCTTGATGAACAAATTATTCGACAGCCTTTCGAAATGACATCGTTTTTGTTATTCATTAGGTAGCAACACTGGATAAAAAACTCCATTCACTAACTCAAATTAATGAGATAATTCATCCAACCTAAGACTGGCCTTCAACTAACATAGCTTACCTTTTTCTCTGTGCATTCAGTTTCAATAAAAAATTTCTATATTTTTCCCCAGTTATAGAAAATTATTATCTTTAATCCTATAATTCTACAACAATATGGAAAGATTCATCATCCCCATAACAATCTGAACAAAGCACCTTATCTCTCTTTATCCGAGCGATCAGTCACATCATTCGTTCAGCACCGCCTCCAAATTTATAAAACAGTTTATGCGATCGTCCATCACTGAAGATGGTGTCATCCGAAAAACAAGCTCCTAAAGAGAGTTTCTTGCCTCATCCAAGATTAATTATTCAACTTTGACTAAGGAGGCTGCCAAAACGTCTATTTTCCGCCAGAATATCCTTCAAAGCACTTTTCCATCCCTTGCCGTGACCACAAAAGAGTCTCGTGCCTTCCACTCTGTCGGGGTTTTCAGAAAATTGGCGTAAAAGGTGCGCCGTAACGAGGGCTAAAACTTTGTCTCATCCTTACTGGCTGAGAGAGTTTGTCTCATCTTTGCTGGCTGAGAGACTTTGTATCATCCTTCCTGGCTGAGAGACTTTGTCTCATCCTTCCTGGACTAAAACTTTCTCTCATCCTTCCTGGACTGAGACTTTGTTTCATCCTTCCTGGCTGAGAGACTATGTCTCATCCTTCCTGGCCTTAGACTTTGTCTCATCCTTCCTGGACTAAGACTTTGCTCACCCTTCCCAGCTGAGAGAGTGTGTCCATTTTTATTGGCGTTGTCTGCCCATAGAGAGCTCCTGCCACGATTATGTTCCCAGAATGTTGCCTGCACGTCGCTCATCCTGTGCAGGTTAACCGAACTGAACGACCGAACCCGACGGTCCTTCTTGCGGTCCTTTAAGGGGAGAGGGCCAACTTCTTCGGTCCATCTGGTCGGGCCGGCATGAGAGTCTGTTGTGTACTCATGTGCAAGTGAATTAGAAAATTAATGAAACGTGAAATGAATGAAGTGAATGAAAGTGAATGAGTGAAGTGAATGAAAGTGAATGAATGAAAGTGAATGAATGAAGTAAATGAAAGTGAATGAAAGTTATTCAAACTTTCACTTTCACAATGTAAAAGTGAATGTATTTTGAAGATGTTGGAACAGAATATAACATTCCTGGACGACCCTCTGACTCATTCTCTCATTAGGAAAATCAATTTACGTGAAAAGCAGCACTCGATGATTTTCCAAAATTTTGTTCTCACATCATTTTAGTGTTGCTCGATTATTTTTACGTGCCTTAAAAACCTAAGAAGTATAGGATTTCACGAAATTTTTTTATAACTTTGGTTAATAGTGATGTTTCATATATACAATAAGCCGATTATTTTATTTTTCGGAAACTAATGGTATTACTTGTTGATCGTGCCAAAAAAAATGAATTATAGAGAAACTGAGAAAATATCAGAAAATAAATGACAAATAGGCAAGAAACGAACAAAAGAGACTCTACGAAATGTTGGTCTGATCGAAAAAATGGCAAATGTCAACTGGAAAACCCGAATTAACGCTTTAGTCAAAATTTAACTACAACTTTACTGTCGAAGCTTAGATAAAACGATGATTGTTTCAGTCAAATTGATTCCATGCACACCAGAAAAACAAAGAGAACTTTTCCATTGGAGTTTGAATGACAAAAGCCTTCACCAGCACGGAAGATTTGCCAACTTATTTCTTCCGCGGCTTCAGCCTATCTTGATGATCCGGGCTTAGAAGCGTCCGCTGCGCGAGCTTAAAGTGCTGGGCCAACGCCGACCCAAACTTTGCTCGAGTGGCCTTTCAAAAAGCTTAGTGTCGACTCCACCCAAACAAGAGAGCACAATTAGGTCGAGCTTAGACACTTTGGTGCTGCCTTTCAATAAGCCACTCCATTTTCACACACCAGCAACGACCTCTCGTTCTAACTCTACAATTTTTATTTTCGTTCTGCGAAAATTTTTGGTGCAATCACGCTTTGTTATGTATCCACACTTGTTCACTCAACCCTCTTCTTTCAAGAAATAAAACATCAGATAACGGTTGCAATCTGTATCCTGTTTTATGAACAAGTAAAAACCTTCAATGAAAATCCATGGGAAAATGGGTTTCGCAATTGAAAAACTACGAATACGTTGAAATTTAAATTCGATCATTCTTGCAATTGAAACTACCAGGCGCAAACTGAATGGATATGAAACTCTCAAAAAAAACTTCCTGTACTAGTGCATAGCATATCTCTAGAAAGCAAATGACAAAAAAACGTGAGAAATATTTTGGAAATGAATGTAACAAACTCAAAAATTGCTGTTGAAAAACATCTATTACCTATTATTTTAATCATCAGTTCATCAAGATGCTGGATTCTGATGACAAAACTAAAATAATTGTCTTTCTACACCTACAAATTTAAATAACATTTTTGCCCTCCCATTGACGAATCGTTCGGGAAAATTGAATTCTTTATCAAATTTGGCGTACGAAATGTCAATGCTGACACATTCAAGCCATAAAACTGTACCCGACAACTTCACGTGACCAAAGGGAAGTGAACAAAATATCTAAAGGATTAAGAGAGAAAGAGACCCGTATGCTCTGGAAAGAGGACACACAGGGCTCTAGCTGCAGAGCCTACGTATTCAGACACCCAGCTGTGCTACAAAGTTCACATGGAAAGAATGATGACAGTACGCCATCCGTGCATTCACATTGCCCATTTTAAATGGGTTTAGTCTTTATTCTGTCTGTTAAATAAATTAAAAACAGCCTGTGTTGAAAATTTCAACGAAAAAATACCCTATCCTTAACTTCTCGAACTGGCTTAGGGACAGCATATGGAGGGAAAAGTGTAGCAACTATCATTGATGTTTAATTCCTTCTTCCCAATTTTCAACTCGTGTGAATTTCTTGGTAGAACTGGAATAGCAAGTCACTCTTGTTTAACTAAATACCTTCAACAAGAATAATTTCAAACGTTTTCATCGTTTCAGAGTGGCAGTGCGGAGCTACCAAAAATTGTAATTTATCGAAAGTCAGTGACACTTTCAGTGAAATCACGAAGTGTATCGAAAACTTTCCACTGACAATTTTCGATTGATTTTGAGCTTTTCAAGAATGTACTGGTCACTTATTTTTTGTTTGCAGTTAAGCTATTACAGTAATTCGAAAGACTAATTCAATGAAAGCTAAACGTCTTGGTGCGTCAGTAACAGCCGTTAAATATCGTAGTGTTTAAAAAAAATACTACGTTTAAAAATATAAGGCTAAAAATTATTGAAATGCGAAAGCTGTGTTAATTTTTAGCATTAGCAAATAATAACCAGAATTTACCACGAAGTTTACCAAGAAATAAGCTATAAATGTTTGTGCTCGCATATTCTTTGACATAATATAGAGCAAATACTTCCAAACGGAAGCTTACAGAGCTAAAAGCTGTCAGCTTGCGCCAGATGCAGCATGCCGTCATTGAGAAGTTGTTTGAACAGGAAAGCAAAACTTTCGCACACAACATTCAGATATTTATTGAGATGCTCTAAATCCCCGAACAAGTAAAAATTCTAAGCAATTGCAAGAAAGAATTCCTATGGTTTTTACTCTGACATCAAGTCGTTAGGACAATGAAGCCTTACATCGTGCAATCCAAAACAAAAAAAAACTCTTCATTTTACGATTCAATGAAAGGCCGTTTAAGCGATAAAATAGAAATGGAAACACTGAAAATGAGTATCATATATTCCACACACTAAATAAACTAAGGCTAAGCATGAAAGCACGACGCATTATGTATTAAATGCAAAGTCATTAAAGTGATGGAAAAGACACAAATACACTGAGAACGAGTATCACATATTCCTCACACTAAATAAACTAAGGCTCAGCATAAAACCACGACGTACATATTAAGCACAAAACTGTGGTGGGAGCAAGAGTGACATCGACGCCGATCACATCTCACGCACAAGTAAGCATCATTTCTACTTGGGCACTCGCACTTCAGGATCGGACACTGGACCAACACACGACGCTGTGCCTGCTAGGGTCGAGTTTGATGGTCGAAACACAGAGAGGATCACGGAAATATATCCTGGAAGGCAAGAAAGAGGCGGACACTACAACCGGTCACCACGCAATCGCAGGGCAGGGAATCTACTAAAGCAGCCGTGCTCGAGTGACGGCATGGCGCGAAAACGGGGAGAGAGCGTTGCTCAGCGGGGGGGGGGGAGGTCTGTGGGAAAATTTGGGGGGAGGCCTGGGGGGGGAGGTCTCTGGGAAGGCCTGGGGGGGAGGCCTGGGAGGGGGAGGCCTGGGGGGATGAGGCCTTGGGGGGAGGCCTGGGGGAGGCCTGGAGGTGCTGTGGATCAAAGGAGAAAGGGAGTCCATCCCATGGGTCGAGGGGGTTTTTACGGGGGGTTTCTTGATAAAGAAGTACCACCGTCAGCTAACCACAGGGTTGAATTTGCAGTGAATTGAACGATGTTTGAGCGATACTCTGACATTTTGTTTGAGCAATACGCTGACATTTTGTTTGAGCAATACGCTGACATTTTGTTTGAGCAATACGCTGACATTTTGTTTGAGCAAGAGGCTGACATTTTGTTTGAGCAATACGCTGACATTTTGTTTGAGCAATACGCTGACATTTTGTTTGAGCAATACGCTGACATTTTGTTTGAGCAATACGCTGACATTTTGTTTGAGCAATACGCTGACATTTTGTTTGAGCAAGAGGCTGACATTTTGTTTGAACAATACGCTGACATTTTGTTTGAGCAATACGCTGACATTTTGTTTGAGCAATACGCTGACATTTTGTTTGAGCAAGAGGCTGACATTTTGTTTGAGCAATTCGCTGACATTTTGTTTGAGCAATACGCTGACATTTTGTTTGAGCAAGAGGCTGACATTTTGTTTGAGCAATACGCTGACATTTTGTTTGAGCAAGAGGCTGACATTTTGTTTGAGCAAGAGGCTGACATTTTGTTTGAACAATACGCTGACATTTTGTTTGAGCAATACGCTGACATTTTGTTTGAGCAATACGCTGGCATTTTGTTTGAGCAATACGCTGACATTTTGTTTGAGCAAGAGGCTGACATTTTGTTTAAGCAATACGCTGACATTTTGTTTGAGCAATACGCTGACATTTTGTTTGAGCGATACGCTGACATTTTGTTTGAGCAATACACTGACATTTTGTTTGAGCAATACGCTGACATTTTGTTTGAACAATACGCTGACATTTTGTTTGAGCAAGAGGCTGACATTTTGTTTGAGCAATACGCTGACATTTTGTTTGAGCGATACGCTGACATTTTGTTTGAGCAATACGCTGACATTTTGTTTGAGCAAGAGGCTGACATTTTGTTTGAGCAATACACTGACATTTTGTTTGAGCAATACGCTGACATTTTGTTTGAGCAATACGCTGACATTTTGTTTGAACAATACGCTGACATTTTGTTTGAGCAATACGCTGGCATTTTGTTTGAGCAATACGCTGACATTTTGTTTGAGCAATACACTGACATTTTGTTTGAGCAATACGCTGACATTTTGTTTGAACAATACGCTGACATTTTGTTTGAGCAAGAGGCTGACATTTTGTTTGAGCAATACGCTGACATTTTGTTTGAGCGATACGCTGACATTTTAATTGAGCGATACGCTGACATTTTGTTTGAGCGATACGCTGACATTTTGTTTGAGCAATACGCTGACATTTTGTTTGAGCAAGAGGCTGACATTTTGTTTGAGCAATACGCTGACATTTTGTTTGAACAATACGCTGACATTTTGTTTGAGCGATACGCTGACATTTCGTTTGAGCGATACGCTGACATTTTGTTTGAGCGATACGCTGACATTTTGTTTGAGCAATACGCTGACATTTTGTTTGAGCAAGAGGCTGACATTTTGTTTGAGCAATACGCTGACATTTTGTTTGAGCAAGAGGCTGACATTTTGTTTGAGCAATACGCTGACATTTTGTTTGAGCAATACGCTGACATTTTGTTTGAGCGATACGCTGACATTTTGTTTGAGCAAGAGGCTGACATTTTGTTTGAGCAATACGCTGACATTTTGTTTGAGCAATACGCTGACATTTTGTTTGAGCAAGAGGCTGACATTTTGTTTGAGCAATACGCTGACATTTCGTTTGAGCAATACGCTGACATTTTGTTTGAGCGATACGCTGACATTTTGTTTGAGCAATACGCTGACATTTTGTTTGAGCAAGAGGCTGACATTTTGTTTGAGCAATACGCTGACATTTTGTTTGAGCAAGAGGCTGACATTTTGTTTGAGCAATACGCTGACATTTTGTTTGAACAATACGCTGACATTTTGTTTGAGCAATACGCTGACATTTCGTTTGAGCGATACGCTGACATTTTGTTTGAGCAATACGCTGACATTTTGTTTGAACAATACGCTGACATTTTGTTTGAACAATACGCTGACATTTTGTTTGAGCAATACGCTGACATTTTGTTTGAACAATACGCTGACATTTTGTTTGAACAATACGCTGACATTTTGTTTGAGCAATACGCTGACATTTTGTTTGAACAATACGCTGACATTTTGTTTGAGCAAGAGGCTGACATTTTGTTTGAGCAATACGCTGACATTTTGTTTGAACAATACGCTGACATTTTGTTTGAGCGATACGCTGACATTTCGTTTGAGCGTTACGCTGACATTTTGTTTGAGCGATACGCTGACATTTTGTTTGAGCAATACGCTGACATTTTGTTTGAGCAAGAGGCTGACATTTTGTTTGAACAATACGCTGACATTTTGTTTGAGCCAGAGGCTGACATTTTGTTTGAGCAATACGCTGACATTTTGTTTGAGCAATACGCTGACATTTTGTTTGAGCAAGAGGCTGACATTTTGTTTGAACAATACGCTGACATTTTGTTTGAGCGATACGCTGACATTTTGTTTGAGCAATACGCTGACATTTTGTTTGAGCCAGAGGCTGACATTTTGTTTGAACAATACGCTGACATTTTGTTTGAGCCAGAGGCTGACATTTTGTTTGAGCAATACGCTGACATTTTGTTTGAGCAATACGCTGACATTTTGTTTGAGCAAGAGGCTGACATTTTGTTTGAGCAAGAGGCTGACATTTTGTTTGAGCGATACGCTGACATTTTGTTTGAGCAAGAGGCTGCCATTTTGTTTGAACAATACGCTGACATTTTGTTTGAGCAAGAGGCTGACATTTTGTTTGAGCAATACGCTGACATTTTGTTTGAGCAAGAGGCTGACATTTTGTTTGAACAATACGCTGACATTTTGTTTGAGCAAGAGGCTGACATTTTGTTTGAACAATACGCTGACATTTTGTTTGAGCAAGAGGCTGACATTTTGTTTGAACAATACGCTGACATTTTGTTTGAGCAAGAGGCTGACATTTTGTTTGAACAATACGCTGACATTTTGTTTGAGCAAGAGGCTGACATTTTGTTTGAGCAAGAGGCTGACATTTTGTTTGAACAATACGCTGACAATATTAGAACAATGTAACATAATGAAAGGTCCCACGAGTTGGAATATTGGACTGTTAATCATAAGGGCCGTAAATTAGTGAAGTTGAAGGGACAAATGAAAACTTGTTGGGTAATCAACGGAGGGAAAAGTGTTAATCTTTCGTTGGAGCAATAATACCATAAGGGAGCAATTCGTTGGAGCAATAATACCATAAGGGAGAAATTCGTTGGAGCAATAATACCATAAGGGAGCAATTCGTTGGAGCAATAATACCATAAGGGAGCAATTCGTTGGAGCAATAATACCATAAGGGAGAAATTCGTTGGAGCAATAATACCATAAGGGAGCAATTCGTTGGAGCAATAATACCATTAGGGAGCAATTCATTGGAGCAATAATACCATAAGGGAGCAATTCGTTGGAGCAATAATACCATAAGGGAGCAATTCGTTGGAGCAATAATACCATAAGGGAGAAATTCGTTGGAGCAATAATACCATTAGGGAGCAATTCGTTGGAGCAATAATACCATTAGGGAGCAATTCGTTGGAGCAATAATACCATAAGGGAGCAATTCGTTGGAGCAATAATACCATAAGGGAGCAATTCGTTGGAGCAATAATACCATAAGGGAGCAATTCGTTGGAGCAATAATACCATAAGGGAGCAATTCGTTGGAGCAATAATACCATAAGGGAGCAATTCGTTGGAGCAATAATACCATAAGGGAGAAATTCGTTGGAGCAATAATACCATTAGGGAGCAATTCGTTGGAGCAATAATACCATAAGGGAGAAATTCGTTGGAGCAATAATACCATAAGGGAGAAATTCGTTGGAGCAATAATACCATAAGGGTGAAATTCGTTGGAGCAATAATACCATAAGGGAGCAATTCGTTGGAGCAATAATACCATTAGGGAGCAATTCGTTGGAGCAATAATACCATAAGGGAGCAATTCGTTGGAGCAATAATACCATAAGGGAGCGATTCGTTGGAGTAATAATACCATAAGGGAGCAATTCGTTGGAGCAATAATACCATAAGGGAGCAATTCGTTGGAGCAATAATACCATAAGGGAGCAATTCGTTGGAGCAATAATACCATAAGGGAGCAATTCGTTGGAGCAATAATACCATAAGGGAGAAATTCGTTGGAGCAATAATACCATAAGGGAGCAATTCGTTGGAGCAATAATACCATAAGGGAGCAATTCGTTGGAGCAATAATACCATAAGGGAGAAATTCGTTGGAGCAATAATACCATAAGGGAGCAATTCGTTGGAGCAATAATACCATAAGGGAGCAATTCGTTGGAGCAATAATACCATAAGGGAGCAATTCGTTGGAGCAATAATACCATAAGGGAGCAATTCGTTGGAGCAATAATACCATAAGGGAGCAATTCGTTGGAGCAATAATACCATAAGGGAGCAATTCGTTGGAGCAATAATACCATAAGGGAGCAATTCGTTGGAGCAATAATACCATAAGGGAGAAATTCGTTGGAGCAATAATACCATAAGGGAGCAATTCGTTGGAGCAATAATACCATAAGGGAGCAATTCGTTGGAGCAATAATACCATAAGGGAGAAATTCGTTGGAGCAATAATACCATAAGGGAGCAATTCGTTGGAGCAATAATACCATAAGGGAGCAATTCGTTGGAGCAATAATACCATAAGGGAGCAATTCGTTGGAGCAATAATACCATAAGGGAGCAATTCGTTGGAGCAATAATACCATAAGGGAGCAATTCGTTGGAGCAATAATACCATAAGGGAGCAATTCGTTGGAGCAATAATACCATAAGGGAGAAATTCATTTGAGCAATAATACCATAAGGGAGCATTTCGTTGGAGCAATAATACCATAAGGGAGCAATTCGTTGGAGCAATAATACCATAAGGGAGCAATTCGTTGGAGCAATAATACCATAAGGGAGCAGTTCGTTGGAGCAATAATACCATAAGGGAGCAATTCGTTGGAGCAATAATACCATAAGGGAGCAATTCGTTGGAGCAATAATACCATAAGGGAGCAGTTCGTTGGAGCAATAATACCATAAGGGAGCAGTTCGTTGGAGCAATAATACCATAAGGGAGCAATTCGTTGGAGCAATAATACCATAAGGGAGCAGTTCGTTGGAGCAATAATACCATAAGGGAGCAATTCGTTGGAGCAATAATACCATAAGGGAGCAATTCGTTGGAGCAATAATACCATAAGGGAGCAGTTCGTTGGAGCAATAATACCATAAGGGAGCAATTCGTTGGAGCAATAATACCATAAGGGAGCAATTCGTTGGAGCAATAATACCATAAGGGAGCAGTTCGTTGGAGCAATAATACCATAAGGGAGCAATTCGTTGGAGCAATAATACCATAAGGGAGCAATTCGTTGGAGCAATAATACCATAAGGGAGCAGTTCGTTGGAGCAATAATACCATAAGGGAGCAATTCGTTGGAGCAATAATACCATAAGGGAGCAATTCGTTGGAGCAATAATACCATAAGGGAGCAATTCGTTGGAGCAATAATACCATAAGGGAGCAGTTCGTTGGAGCAATAATACCATAAGGGAGCAATTCGTTGGAGCAATAATACCATAAGGGAGCAATTCGTTGGAGCAATAATACCATAAAGGAGCAATTCGTTGAAGCAATTTTAGTGTATGCGAAGGAGCAATTTAACACCATAAAGGAGCGAATCATATATGAGCAATAATACCAAATCTGATACCTCTTCATCAGATAGAACAACGAGCTGTGGCCCATGCAATTTTTGTGGTTGACGGGGGCTCAATGTACTTGTATTCGGTGTGAATTTTTACCACAGGTTAAAAATGCTTATTTATCGAGTGAAAACGTATTTACGCATCGAGAATATCAAACATCTGTTCATCTGTAGAACAAGCCGATGTCTGAACGAACTTGCTTACTTTTTACTGTCTGCAGACTACTGACGCGATCAAGATGAAGTTCTGTACATAATAGCGAAGAACTATTTACTCGAACGAAAATGGCTTTCAGATGTTCTTCAAAGCCTGTTATGGTAAAGTAAAGTAAATATTTTTTACGTACCCTCGGAGTGCGCGATGTGATAACTAAATCTTTTACTGCAGTGAGCCGCAAACTATTTTTCTTTCTTTGACTGGAAAGTACGACAGCTAATTACAAGCACCCTGAGTGCATTAACTGAAAATGGGGATAAAAGTGATCAAGTTTTAGGGGAAATGAGAGGGTGGAGCAGTGAATTAGTTTCCGATCATAAATAGGAAAGAAGGCAAGAATTCCACTCTGACCTCTCCGAGAAAGCGCAAAGATTCCACGATAAAAATAATAAGCACTGTGACAAAAAAATAAGTAAGGCAAGATGATATTAGATACACGCTGAGAACGACTTAAATAGACCTATCCAAGAACTGCGAAGACAATTTCTTCTGCTGAAAAATTGCCAGCGCGAAGAGAACCCGAGAAGAAGGACTCAAATTTTTCAGAAGGTTTTTCTCACACCGAGAAAATGTGATGTAGTCGCAATTAAAATTTATACAAGAAAATTTTGGCAAGGGTCTCGTGCTACAGACTCCAACAATACGCCATGCATGGAAAGTTAATGAATGTAAATTGAAATCGATGTCACTCAATGTGAATGAAAATTGTAATCAAACGGCATTCAAAGCCAGTGTAAATAGAGACATCCACGTGTGACGTTTGGGGAAAATGATAAAAATACACGTAAAGAAATACATGGAATTTCAGGTAAAATTCACACTATAATCGTTTGTTTAATTTATATATATTTTTATCTATCTCCTGTCTGCAACATATCTAAGAATTTATATCTATTCGATTGGTATCATAGATACTATTCAAAAATATAAATTGTTCTTAGAATGCACAAGAATTCGAAGCCATAACTTCACAGGAAGTATCCTGCTACAGAGTATCGTGCTACAGATTCCATAACTTCACAGGATTCCATAACCATAACATAACACCAACAAATTGCTCCAACGCCCAAAGAAAACAATGTGAAAGTAACGGAGAAATCCACACCTGTGGTAAATTTATTGAACATTAGTTGAAAACTGCAGGCTTGCGCCCGTATCTTAAAGCCTAATGACAATTCAGTACATCGGCGACAATATTTTATGGTCGAACCGAAAAAAGCACTTGGAAAATGAGCGAGGTGTCTAGAGATGCTTCTGGGGTGGACGCGCCTGAAAAAATCGCAGAAACTTTCTGACTCAAGACGGTCTCCATGGCGACCGGATCCGTCCGTACTTGCATGAGATGTTCGGTAAGTTCAAACAAGAAGTTTTGAACACTCAAGAAGCCTGATGAAATCATTAAGATCGCGTCAAAAGAAAATACTTGTATGCTTCTATTTTTCCCCTTTTACTTAGAATGTCTTTTGTTGGAAAAATATTTTGGGACTGTTCTGCTTGCTAATTAATTAAGCGGTGTATTTTCTTCTTGAAAAGCTGCTTAGATTATTGAAAATTGAAATTCCGAGCACGCTGCGGTTTTAGGTTGAGTTATCAAAAAAAATTATTTGCAGTAGTTCTTGAGAGTTTCGATTGTATCTGAATTAGGGTGTACGTGTGTGCTTGTGTGAATTAGGAGTATGCGATTATTTGAGTATGAATGAAAAAATTAGGCTTTTTAGACATTTGGAGAATTTTGTGGAATATACATGATTTTGTTTTTTAAAATGGACAATTTACTTTTTTTTCTCTTCTGTGCTTTCCGTGGTACAGTGGTTAAGGAATCGGGCTCGTATGTTGGAGTCGCGGGTTCGTATCCCGGCGTTGGCGCGGAGATTTTCCCCGTTGGGTATAAGGGAAAGCTCAAGCACAATACCCCACTCAATCCAGGTGTCGGAAATGGGTACCGGCTTTACGGGGGAACCGTCATGGTGTCCCATATATAGGGTTAGTTATAAGACATTTGAAAAGCCAATGCTAAGATCATATGTATCAGGCTTGATTGGAAATAAAGCATCCCAAAGATGCCGATGTTAACCTTGAGTACAAAACCCATTCCTACACAAATAATTTACCCCTTTTCTAACTTAGAATAAAAAGAAGAACCAGAGTAAAAACGAACATTACATATACTGCAAACGTTTCGGAATTAAAATTCCATCATCAGTGCTGGAACAGAAGAGAAAAAAAAGTAAATTGTCTATTTCAAAAACCAAAATCATACAAATTCCACAAAATTCTCTAAATGTCTAAAAAGCCCAATTTTTTTCATTCATACTCAAATAATAGCATACTCCTAATTCACACAAGCACACACGTACACCCTAACTCAGATACAACAGCGAAACACACTATGCATACACACACACACACATACATACATACAGAATTACGTCAGTAGGTGGGGGCAATTGATAACTGTACGGCACTAATGTGCCCCCACTAATATCGATTGCCCCCACCTACTGACGTAATTCTGTATGTATGAATGTATGTGTGCGTGTGTGTGTGTGTATGTGTGTATGCAAAGTGTGTTTCGCTATTGTATGTGAATTAGGGTGTACGTATGTGCTCGTGTGAATTAGGAGTATGCTATTATTTGAGTATGAATGAAAAAATTAGGCTTTTTAGACATTTAGAAAATTTTGTGGAATATATATGATTTTGTTTTTTAAAATAGACAATTTAATTTTTTTCTTTTCTGTTACAGCACTGATGATGGAATTTTAATTCCTAAACGTTTGCATTAAATGTAATGTTCGTTTTTACTCTGGTTCTTCTTTTTATTCTTCGAATAAGATTCTCGAAGAATCGCCCTATTGGAAATATATTTTCTAACTTATTCCTGAATTTAACTTTTTAAAACATTGATACAACAGTAAATGATTTTTTTTTGCGGGAAGCACTCATTTCAGGATATAAAGGGTGCTCTTAAAGGATGCTTAATGACCGTCTCTGTGATACGAGTTTCGCCAGTGCTCATGTACAAGAATCTTTCAACCGCGAGTACTATTAGGATGGTTGTATCCGTTTGTCATCCACATCTGAAAGATTTGTTTAAACTAAATATCGAATCTTGTAGTGGTCGAGTGTACAGAGCGCTTGTGTTCTGTGGGTTCGAGCCCTGTAAGCAGCAGTTGGCGTGAAAAACGCTGACGCGGCAAATCAGGGTCGTTGCCTGCAGTGTGGTCACTGTCCTCAAGGAATGTTACCTGGGACTAAATGAAAGGAAAATAAGGCCTTAAAGCTCGGGCGTGACTAGGGGCCTGGGGAACCCCCATCATGTACATCCCCTGCAAAGTATCATGTCAATAGTACTCAGCCCCCCTCTACTAAAAAGAGAAAAAGGCTTGTAAATAAAATATCGAATCCCGTCATTTTTGACAGGAGTGTACACTAGTATCACAATATTTGGAAGATTAAGGCAATGGTCAATTCAACCAGTACTTTTAGGAGGACGAACATCAGAACCAGAATTTCAGAACAGAGTCAACCATCAGAACTGAAACGATAGCTGTAGCTGCGTCAACAACAAATCAATTTACCCGACAATTATCCTCGCTCACCGCAGAAGAGACATCACTGATTGCACCGATTCAAGAACAATTTGGTGTTGCCCGCAGTTCATAAACCGAACCACAATTGATGAAAGCTCAGCGTTGATCACACCAGTTCAATATACAGTACGTACCACAAAAACCCGAACCGAGTATTTATACTCGTATCAGTAATACCATCATAAGAATACCCGTATCAGTAATACCATCATAAGAATACCCGTATCAGTAATACAATCATAAGAATACCCGTATCAGTAATACCATCATAAGAATACCCGTATCAGTAATACCATCATAAGAATACCCGTATCAGTAATACCATCATAAGAATACCCGTATCAGTAATACCATCATAAGAATACCCGTATCAGTAATACCATCATATGAATAACCGTATCAGTAATACCATCATGATTTTGCTTGAAATTAAATGCTCATGGTATTCTTACGATGGTATTTCTGATACGGGAAAATAAATACTCGGTTCGGATTTCTGTGGGACATACTGTATAATGATGCACAATTGTTGCTTGCCTGGCTGGTTGATGTGTTTGTGACGCACATAAGGATGCTCAATGACAGTATCTGTGATTTGAGTTTCGCCAGTGTACAAGTGCAAGAATATTTTAATCGTCGTGACTGTTAGGATATATATTTGTTTCTCGTCCACATATTTTGAACTTATTTACGGAAAATATCGAATCCCGTCGTTTTTGACGTTGCGTACACTAGTTACAATATAGTAAAGCCCACAAAAACCCGAACTGAATATTTATTTTCCCGTATCAGTAATACCATCATAATCAGTAATACCTTTTCCATGGGTTAATTTTGAAGGATGATTTTACTAGAAATTAAATGCTTATGGTGTTTTTATGGTGGTATTACTGATAAATAAATACTCGGTTCGGGTTTTTGTGGGACGCACTGTAGTATACCGCAAGGCTGAGACGACTCCGATAGTGCACCGGAGGAAGCTACGAATATGAACTCTAATCCGATTTCAGCATTTGAACAAATAAAAAAACAGCGTATTGAACTTGGAGCGCAACCCCACCACACCTGCTTTGAGAGTCGTCTATGATTTGATAACCAATTTCAATTTATAATAAAAGAAAAAAACTGACTCTGAGCAGACTCCTAAATTGAAGTTATCAAAGGTAGGCAATGCATATGCGAAGTATGAATAGGAGACTCAAGCTCAGACGAAAATCGCAGCGTGCAACAAGTGAGTTGTTATTCTGGATGAGTGCTATTGCTGTCCTCAAATGGCCCCTTAATTTCGTAGAAATTGTAGCCTTCCTCAATTGCTCATGATGAAGCCTAGAAAATGACAGCAATTAAAATTGATCCCAGGGAGGTCCCTGACACTTACGCAATCCAGTAAAACCTGATCACTTTCTATAATATAAATGAGAGAGAAATAAATGATGGATGTAAATTTTTCGAATAAAGGATGTATAAGAAGAAGACATTTGAATAAAGGATGTAAATTGGCTCGAAGTTCGAGTCGTTTGAAAAGTTCGAAAAAGTGAGAACTTTGAGCGGTCAGGATGGCCTTTATTGTTTTACGTTGAGCAGTCAGGATTGCCCTTACTAATTATACGTTGAGTAACTGGGATTTTGAAAATTATAAATTATTGGATCCTAGTAATGTTAGTTATGTAATGGATCCTAGGACATCCATTACTAAATTTACGTTGAGTCGCTAGGATTGTCCTTACTAATTGTGCTTAGAGCAGTTAGCATTCCTCTTACTAATTTTGCATTGAATAGCTTGGATTACCCTTACTTATTTTACGTTGAGTATTGCCGTTTTCTAATTTTACGCTGAATATTTTCCTTTTCTAATTTTGCGTTAAGCAGCCAGGACTGCCCTTTTCTAATTTTACGCTGAATATTTTCCTTTTCTAATTTTGCGTTAAGCAGCCAGGACTGCCCTTTTCTAATTTTACGCTGAATATTTCCCTTTTCTAATTTTGCGTTAAGCAGCCAGGACTGCCCTTTTCTAATTTTACGCTGAATATTTTCCTTTTCTAATTTTGCGTTAAGCAGCCAGGACTGCCCTTTTCTAATTTTACGCTGAATATTTCCCTTTTCTAATTTTGCGTTAAGCAGCCAGGACTGCCCTTTTCTAATTTTACGCTGAATATTTTCCTTTTCTAATTTTGCGTTAAGCAGCCAGGACTGCCCTTTTCTAATTTTACGCTGAATATTTCCCTTTTCTAATTTTGCGTTAAGCAGCCAGGACTGCCCTTTTCTAATTTTACGCTGAATATTTCCCTTTTCTAATTTTGCGTTAAGCAGCCAGGACTGCCCTTTTCTAATTTTACGCTGAATATTTCCCTTTTCTAATTTTGCGTTAAGCAGCCAAGACTGCCAGTGCACATGGGCTCACCAAAGATGACCGGAATTTCGTCTCTCCTGTTTTCCGGACGAAGTTGGTACGTTAATCTGACATTAATCCAGAGAAACTTTGCGTCTCACAGCTAAACTGAAGGACGATCCCCTTTGGCGTACCCCACAAGGGATCTCTGGTGGTTCAAAATGCGCGTAGTGGGGGACAAGAGTATTTGCACACAAGATTTTAGGTTTATTGCATGAATTAAGTAGCCCGATCGTACACGAAAATGAACCAAATGTAAGTTATTAATAATTATACTAATGATAAAAATAAAACTTAAAGTTCTCAGGATACGCGGCTCCATTACTGTATAGATGTGTGCGGTAAATGACTTTAGTATTCAACCACTGCAGGGAAATTATTTTCTAAAAATAATTACTTCCTTTTTTACAATACTATTGTAGGCAACAAATCATGTAACATTCTACAGTCTACAGGAACAGAACCGATACATTTCGAAGGATAATTACTTTTATCATGCACTGTACAAGTTTTAGTAGTGCATGAAGCCTCATACTTGGGATGTTTTATGTTGTATGTTTGTTTTATTTTGAATTTTCAGTTTAAGCATTGGGAACTATAATTGGCGGGCTTAGTGCATTGTAGTCTGCTAATATTTCAATAGACGTGAAGCCTTTTGTGCGCTTATACTTTTATCCCCCTTCCCTCCTCCCTGTTGGCTATCGGATATTCGTACAGTTGTTTATAACTGAAAATGTGATATTAAACCCCCATTGTTACATTCATCCTTCGGAAATTCGTACAGCTGTTTATAAGTTAAAATGTGATATTAAGCCCCCATTGTGACATTCATCCTTCGGAAATTCGTACAGCTGTTTATAAGTTAAAATGTGATATTAAGCCCCCATTGTTACATTCATCCTTCGGAAATTCGTACAGCTGTTTATAAGTTAAAATGTGATATTAAGCCCCCATTGTTACATTCATCCTTCGGAAATTCGTACAGCTGTTTATAAGTTAAAATGTGATATTAAGCCCCCATTGTGACATTCATCCTTCGGAAATTCGTACAGCTGTTTATAAGTTAAAATGTGATATTAAGCCCCCATTGTGACATTCATCCTTCGGAAATTCGTACAGCTGTTTATAAGTTAAAATGTGATATTAAGCCCCCATTGTGACATTCATCCTTCGGAAATTCGTACAGCTGTTTATAAGTTAAAATGTGATATTAAACCCACATTGTTACATTCATCCTTCGGAAATTCGTACAGCTGTTTATAAGTTAAAATGTGATATTAAGCCCCCATTGTGACATTCATCCTTCGGAAATTCGTACAGCTGTTTATAAGTTAAAATGTGATATTAAGCCCCCATTGTTACATTCATCCTTCGGAAATTCGTACAGCTGTTTATAAGTTAAAATGTGATATTAAGCCCCCATTGTGACATTCATCCTTCGGAAATTCGTACAGCTGTTTATAAGTTAAAATGTGATATTAAGCCCCCATTGTTACATTCATCCTTCGGAAATTCGTACAGCTGTTTTAAGTTAAAATGTGATATTAAGCCCCCATTGTTACATTCATCCTTCGGAAATTCGTACAGCTGTTTATAAGTTAAAATGTGATATTAAGCCCCCATTGTTACATTCATCCTTCGGAAATTCGTACAGCTGTTTTAAGTTAAAATGTGATATTAAGCCCCCATTGTTACATTCATCCTTCGGAAATTCGTACAGCTGTTTATAAGTTAAAATGTGATATTAAGCCCCCATTGTTACATTCATCCTTCGGAAATTCGTACAGCTGTTTTAAGTTAAAATGTGATATTAAACCCACATTGCGGTATTCATCCTTCACAGCCAGAGACAGCATCTTCAGCTCTAGTCGTTTTTTCTAGTCAACTGAGGTTTTTTACCCCAGTTCATAACAATACAATACAATATTTTCAATTGTTTTGCTTTTGATTTTCTACTACCCACGTCCCGGAAATGATCATGAACAACCTTTCTAGGGTAAACAATTTAAACAATTTATAACAGCTTCCTGCGGACCCGAATAAGTTCAGCGACTTCTAGGGCATCCTATCATCAACGCTATTCTAAGGTGTACAATGATGTTTAACCTACAACTTCTTCAATTAAAAATATTAAATTTTTGAAATAAAGTTCCAGCTAGATAACTAAACTAGATTTTGTAAGTCAGATCGATTTTTTCTAACGTAATTATATTTTTTTGCCGAGCGAGTTCTGCTTCGCCTGAATGAATCAATGGCCAGTTTTAATCAAGTTTCAAGGTCCATTTATGTATGTACCCCATTTTAATGATAATTTTAATGATAATTAATTCGCTAATTAAACGAATTAAAGCAAAGTGAATGAATCAGTGGCGAGTTTTCATAAAGTTTAAAGGTTATTTTTTTACTGTAGACGGAGCTGGTCATGTAAAACCATTGTAATGGTAATTGGGAACAAGACTAAACTTAATATTTTAATCACCTATAGCATTCAAATGCACTAAACATTAACACTAAATGAATCGGTGAATATGACTTTACAAAGAAAATCTTTCTAATAATAAACGTTGGTAATAAACCAATATGAACATAGCTCATAGCACCAAGCAGAACGAGTAACTAATCAATCATACCCTCGGTCACAGCTATTGTTGACGACAGATCTGAAGCAATAACGGCTCCTGTTATAGCCCTCTGTAGCAATAATGCTTGCGCAATATTGCCCTTTCTAACTGAATCCCGACACTCAAAAGGTCTTGTTTGATTGCACCGAGTTCGAGGGTTCTCCTTGAGGGTCAGAAATGAGCAGCGTGCTCCAAATTAGAGCTGGGACTGCCTTCCTGTGATTAGATTTAACAATAAATTATAAAAAACTCATGAATCACGCAATTATCTTTTCACGTAAATGTGTGAAGCCACAAACATATGCTGCTGAAGGTAAAAATAATCAAAAATTAAAGGGGATTCAAATGATTATGTAAATTATGAACACTTCTCAACCGAACGGTGATGTTTTTACCGTAAATGCACGGAGTCACAAACATATACTACTAGAGGAAAAAAAATCTAAAGCAAATGAGATTTAAATGACAAATTATAAAAACTCACAAACCAAATGATGACGTGTTTAACGTACCTGCATGAAGTCACCGCAGCAACATAGCAGCAGCAACACAGCAGCACAGCAGCAGCACAGCAGCAGCAACACAGCAGCACAGCAGCAGCTACACAGCAGCAGCAACACAGCAGCATCAACACAGCAGCAGCAACACAGCAGCAGCAACACAGCAGCAGCAGAACAGCAGCAGCAACAACAACACAGTAGCAGCAGCAACAACACAGTAGCAGAAGCAACACAGCAGCAACACAGCAGCACAGCAGCAGCAGCACAGCAGCAGCAGCAACAACACAGTAGCAGCAGCAACAACACAGTAGCAGAAGCAACACAGCAGCAACACAGCAGCACAGCAGCAGCAGCAGATGTCGGCATTTAAAGCAGGACCCTCGCTCCGAGCTCCGCACGCTGGTTAAAGGGATACAAGCTTTACGGGCCTGTGCTGTGTGGGGCAACATGTGGCTGCTGTGTGGGGCAGCATGTAGCTGCTGCTGTGTGGGGCAACATGTGGCTGCTGTGTGGGGCAACATGTGGCTGCTGTGTGGGGCAACATGTGGCTGCTGTGTGGGGCAGCATGTGGCTGCTGCTGTGTGGGGCAACATGTGGCTGCTGTGTGGGGCAACATGTGGCTGCTGTGTGGGGCAGCATGTGGCTGCTGCTGTGTGGGGCAACATGTGGCTGCTGTGTGGGGCATCAGGTGGCTGCTGTGTGGGGCAACATGTGGCTGCTGTGTGGGGCAACATGTGGCTGCTGTGTGGGGCAGCATGTGGCTGCTGTGTGGGGCAGCATGTGGCTGCTGCTGTGTGGGGCAACATGTGGCTGCTGTGTGGGGCAACATGTGGCTGCTGTGTGGGGCAGCATGTGGCTGCTGCTGTGTAGGGCAACATGTGACTGCTGTGTGGGGCAGCATGTGTCTGCTGCTGTGTGGGGCAACATGTGGCTGCTGTGTGGGGCAACATGTGGCTGCTGTGTGGGGCAGCATGTGGCTGCTGCTGCGTGGGGCAACATGTGGCTGCTGCTGTGTGGGGCATCATGTGGCTGCTGCTGTGTGGGGCAGCATGTGGCTGCTGCTGTGTAGGGCAGCATGTGGCTGCTGTGTGGAGCAGCATGTGGCTTCTGTGTGGGGCAACACGTGGGTCCTGTGTGGGGCAGCATGTGGCTGCTGTGTGGGGAAGCAAGTGGCTGCTGCTATGTGGGGCAGCATGTGGCTGCTGTGTGGGGCAGCATGTGGCTGCTATGTGGGGCAGCATGTGGCTGCTGCTGTGTGGGGCAGCATGTGGCTGCTGTGTGGGGCAGCATGTGGCTGCTGTGTGGGGCAGCATGTGGCTGCTGTGTGGGGCAGCATGTGGCTGCGGTGTGGGGCAGCATGTGGCTGCTGCTGTGTGGGGCAGCATGTGGCTGCTGTGTGGGGCAGCATGTGGCTGCTGTGTGGAGCAGCATGTGGTTGTTGCTGTGTGGGGCAGCATGTGGCTGCTGTGTGGGGCATGTGGCTGCTGTGTGGGGCAGCATGTTGTATGTAGTATCGCAGCTGCTTCACATTGTACACTCATCTGGATGCGACTAACTAACACCAAAACATCAACTTCGGTCACTTTCATCCAAAACTTCAACAGCCATACTAGTGTGAAAATGCACAAAAGCGCCAGTTCCCGCAGTCGAAATGAACAACATTCCAAGTTATGCAATTTTGCCATTATTGTGAAATATGTATATGTGTTATGAAATATGTATATTATATCACAAGATATGTTTTTTGGCTAAATCACGTGAAGCTGCAACAACATTCTGCTAAACATTCTGCTGGGCTACGACAATGGAATGTCAGACGGTTGAGCCGGTGCCTCTAGAGGCGAAGCGTGGGAACAATGGAAGAGCGTCGGGCGAGGGTTCTCGAAAGGGGAAGGCCGCATCTCTTCGGCCAATCAGCGCTCTGGAAGGCATCACGCGTGTGGGTGTGTCGGAGCGCGAACCAATTACATTTCAGAACACCCGAAACATGCAAGGCTCAACCAATCGTGAGTGAAACACGTGATCTTTGCAAAGGAACAGCCGCGAAGGTTCTGGAAAAGAAACCAAGCGAGAATATATAAGCGGCAGACAAGTACATTAGAGGGGGTTTTTCTTGAGTTATACAAGAAGGAGGTGCACGTGATCTGAGGGCACACCCAACGTAGCATTCCGGCCGCTGCCGGAATGCATCCAACGTGAGTGGAAAATTTTTAAATATTTGAGTAAAGTGAACATCGAGATTTCAAGAATATAATCATCAACACCTGCAACCGTCGAAGTACTAATGTGCAAGAGCAATCTTCTTGAAGCATGTCAGTGGAGCGGTAAAGTGCGCTAAGGACAGCCCCGTAACTACGCCTCTGGAAACATTCCAAATGTTTGAACTTCAACACCAAGCTCGCAAGTAACTCTTACAAGCATATAATAACTGCACAGCCTTCAGAGTCTGCAATGATGCCTCCACTAGAGTCCTGCAGTGGTCAAGCAGACGTGGAACTCAGAGCTCGAAATGGGGACTGAGTGCAGCGCTTCCGCACTACGGCCGGCTGACGAGCGAGAAGGAACTTCGGGAGCGCGGGACGAAGGAACTTCGGGACCACGGGGGGGGGGGGGGGTCTGATCTGCACTACGTGAATTGTCAAGCAGTATTGGAAGTGTGTTAATTCATCGTGATCTACAATTGCAAGAAAGGGTTTAGGCCAATTTACTGGTTTGGAACTCAGAAAAGTGATTTTTAAGTGCGGAAGTTCTAATAGAGCCAGCACATGGAATAGTGCGTTCCGAGTGGCGTGCAAGTAAATGTAATTTGTGTGATGCGGTTATGCAGCTCAGGTTCTAATTTTGTGTTGTGCATAATGCGAAGCGTTCTGTATTATGACACCTTGCTGTAGGTCGAGGTTCTTCCTGTTTTGGCATATCCATTTTATTTCATGTGTGCTCTAGCCAGGATATTCATTTCATGTTTCTAATTCTCTAGTTATTGTGCGAAATTCACTGTTTGATAGTTGCCAAGAAATTATATGCAGCCAAGGTTTAGCCATCTTATTGTGCCGGATAAAACTCTCATGACGCAGATCATTAGCATCTTGCCTGAGGGCTCAGGTGCGAATATGAGTGTTGCGATAATATAATCTCCATGTGCCAAAATCCAAGTGTTCATCTTAAAATAAATGTGTTTTAATCTTTCAATGCTTATTATTCTCCATGCTTATTTATGTGGGTAACGTGCGAGCACAAAGGTGTACATTATATTTATTTGTGGAGGTTGCAATTCCTCATGCGTTACGTGCTTAACCAGCATTGTTTTCGCGACACCATGTAATAAGTAAATACGGATGAATTTATAAATGTTCTCTTGCTAGTTATTGGGAGTGCTTGCATTTCGTCTAAAATTCATCTGGTAGCTGAAACAGAATCTGTTTTGTACTCATTTAACGTAGTTCCTTTGGTCGAAAGGATGACGCAATCTAAATCAAATGGATCTCTTCGCTACCAAGCATGCAAGCTATATATACATAGAATAGAAACTTGTTAACAGTCAGCCCATTTTGGAGAATTGGAAAAATTACCGTTACCTACTATATTTTCCTACCTGAAAAAAAATTAACGGCGGGTAGAAAAAACTGTCCAACACGCGCTTTAAGTCAATTGCTCTGTGATATTAAAAGAGCTTCCCACTCGGGAACACCCAGGTATCGCTGGGGTTAAATATATCTGTTCGCGGAGGTCGGGAATTCCAATCGCAGTACGATCAATCTGAGTGTTCGGTGTAGGAGACTAAGTGCATGGGTAAAATCACGGCATTTCATTGAACCGGGACCTAAAAAAACACCTCAGTCGGAAGTATAAAGGTGGCTCAGGGGTAGAGTACTGCGTGTAATGAGATACTCTTGAAATTTCTTCGTGGAAAATGGGCGTAAACAGTTAAGCTAAAATTGAGAGCGAGGTAGTCTTTTTTGTGGGTTGATACACATGGGTGTTGATTTACAAATTCGCAAAAATAAGTATTTGTTCAACAAAAAAGGTGAAATTTAGTTAAAGATTCCACGATTTTTGTAGTCACGCTTCATTTGGAACAGTTCTAAACCGTTCATAGCGCGGCCGAGATCCCTTGAAGATCTACATAACTTTGATAGCGGCGCGGCTAGAGCTACGTGTCATTGAATTCCAAGATTATTGCAGCGGCGGCTGCAGCGAATATGTTAATAATCACAATAGCATTACGAGGTAAATTTGAACCGGCATTCCCGACGAGGCTGTGCTCCAGGCAGATTTGTTCTGGCAGGTTTAATGTGTACATTTCCGGCATACATTTCCGTCATACAAGTTACGAAAATGTCAAAAAAGCACTGTTAATAATTCTAATAGGTAAATTATAACTATTGCATAATACTTAGCATTAGTAATTGACCAAGTTAAGCGATTGTTAAGAGTTTGCTAATGATCTAGAATGTACAGTATATGCAATGTGTATATACATTGACCCGTTAACGCACGCAGTTATACGTTGAGAAATGTCCCATGATTAACGTTGTAATTGCAACTGGAGATAACGATACTCAGGACAGTGATAGGAATATACCTCAGCAATGATGTCAAATGATAATTGCACCGGAGATACGATACACAGGGAAGTGATAACAGTGTGCCTTAATCATGATGTCATAACGATACACAGGGAAGTGATAACAATTGCCTTAATCATGATGTCATAACGATACACAGGGAAGTGATAACAGTGTGCCTTAATCATGATGTCATAACGATACACAGGGAAGTGATAACAGTGTGCCTTAATCATGATGTCATAACGATACACAGGAAAGTGATAACAATTGCCTTAATCATGATGTCATAACGATACACAGGGAAGTGATAACAATTGCCTCAATCATGATGTCATAACGATACACAGGGAAGTGATAACAATTGCCTTAATCATGATGTCATAACGATACACAGGGAAGTGATAACAATTGCCTTAATCATGATGTCATAACGATACACAGGGAAGTGATAACAATTGCCTTAATCATGATGTCATAACGATACACAGGGAAGTGATAACAATTGCCTTAATCATGTTGTCATAACGATACACATGGAAGTGATAACAATTGCCTTAATCATGATGTCATAACGATACACAGGAAAGTGATAGCATCATACCTCAGCCACGATATCGAATGACACCCACATGCCTCAGGAATGATGCTTAATGATAACGACATAAATCAATAATGATGTCAAATAAAAGCAATTTACTTTTAGGTCAATACTAAAATATTATAATATACCTTAGAAATGACGTCGAAAGTTTGAACATCTCAAGTAATTATTATTTAGTTTTTAAATTAAGTAAGCAAGTAAAAGATGTAAAATCCCCGTATGAAATGTTCATAACGTCACTTTAGGACAACAACAACGAAAATACTCAAATCAGCATGATCCATTTTCAATCTTAAGCTGCTCTGAAAAAATACAGTTTTAGGAGACTGTATAAACGTTGAGTAATTGTACAGACCAAGTAGTTAGAAATTCATTTATGAACAGGTGAAATGTTTTTAGGGTAAAACACACGACTCATTGCGCCAAATCCTGGAAGACTCACATGCAAGCCGGCTGGTGTGTGCGAAAGAGCTGTTCCGGCGTGGTGAATCTAAATGCCAGAGTAACTGATCAATGCGAGGTTACAGGAGTGTTTATCATCGTGGCTCATATCTTGTGTTGTGTTTGAATTACGTTTTAGTTACACAAGAGGTTAACGGTTGTCCGATTGAATTACGTTTTATTTACAGTAGAGGTTAAATGTAGTCCTGCGATGAAGAAGACCACTGATCTAACAATCGTCTAAGCTCAATTACAAATGTTAAGTATTATTAAATGGCTGCGATTTGCTTATTTCAATTGTTAATTGGGCTACTTTGACATTTTTTTTTAATTTTCATACGATATTCACCCAAATGTAGCCCTGTAAATATTGCAGCTGTCATTGTTTGCGTCATTCGGAGAGGAAAAAACGGTAGGCCCTAGGCCTACTTCTTTTCTAGGTTGACAGTTATGCTCTACTTAATTTTAATTATATTATTAGGTCCAACTGCAAGATGAAGTGATTGAATTTAATACGGTAATTGACATGTTTTGATTTAGATATCGTATGAAGTATCAAACCATAATTTGGTAAAGATGTGTGTGCTTTGGGGCATGGTTCTGGTTAAATTAAAGTTGAACACCAAAATCGATATAAATGCAAAAAAAGTTATTTGACCTCAAAATCAAAATTTTAGACACTATTATAAAGTATTTCTATAACTGCAAACATGCGGTTCATCAATTTTGAAGTTTCTACGTTCAGAGTGTGAAGGCAAATTTCATTTTTCGATTGTCATCTCATAATTCAATATTAAAATGTGGTGCCTCCCTCCTTCATCTCAAAGAGACACCAGGTGTGCTTAATTAGACTTTAACTGACTTATAAATTAATCAAATAATATAAAAAATTTAGGAATAAGGTGGGATTTATTTTCTAAGAATTACAGCACCAGGCACTTTTTTCAGTAAAAATGTTTCCCGTTACACCTAGAGCCATCTAGTCCGCTTCTAACTTTGATGTGAGATGCTACTTGGTGACCGATTAATTCGAACTGAAACTGTAACATCTTTCAAATTTGACTTTCAGATTATGGAAAATTTTCAAGTTTTACAATGAAATAAAATATGGCATCAGAGACGAACCAAACGACCCATTCTTAATTAAGCTATAAAAGTGAAGTTAAAAATTGTGATCGCAGTCTCAACGCCTTTTTCTACTCGTCATGCTCAACGTCTGTGGTGAAAGTGATGCCAAGATCTTTTTATCGTTTTGCTGCTTCAACCAAAGTGTCATCTATGGTAAGTTGAAACTGCTGATTATAACTCACAATACACATTACTGAATATTCTTTAACGTTGAAGCTAATTTGTCGTGTTTTAATCTATTTGAAGAGACGGTTCAGGTCTGCGTGAATGGTAACTCTGTCTCGTTCACTGAACAGTTTCGTGTCATTTGCCAAATTGTTAATTTCACTCCATGATTCCGAAGTGAAGTTAGTTAAAACAGATGAAAAGTAGCGGATTTCATACGCTCTTATTGGAACGTCTGAAGTTCATTGTTTTTAGCCTCTAATTTACTCGCGAATCTCTACCGATGTCCCCTCAGGGGGATACAACTTTTGTATCTATACGAATTAGCGCTCCCAGGATAACTATGCGAGGTCCCGTGCTAAAAGTTAGGGAGGCCATCTTTTTGTTGAAGTAGAATATTTTTTTTTGGTACAGACCATCTTTCTTCTGTTCCCTGCTGTCTTGTTTGTAAGCACCTACTAATTTTTTTCTTCGACTTTTATCTAGTTCCATGATTTATTTCTCAACTTAACGTCTCTATGCACCTTGTCTATAGATTCCGCGTACCCTTCACTCCATACGAAATGGTGCCTTCCTCCTTCCTCTTTTTGGAACACCTTTGTTGAGCCTTCATTGCGAATAGAGAGGCGCTTAAAATGACATCTAATATAATCATTGCCAGCTTGATGTGATAGGAGAGCAGTTTCGCATCCAAAGAGTAGTTTGCCTGAATACCAAAGGCTTCCGTTTTGGCTTTAGCGGCCCATAGACGATCAATTTTATTGTCAATATAATTGACAATGATGAATATTGACAATTATATTGATCGTCTGTGGGCTTGATTGACGACCGTCAAATAATTATAATTGACATAGCGGGCAACAAAAAATTCCATCAATATATTGAGTCAATGATATTGACAATGATGAATATTGACAATTATATTGATCGTCTGTGGGCTTGATTAACGACCGTCAATAAATTGACTCAATGTATTGACGCAATAAAATCAGTTTGAGCCCGTAGACGATAGATTTAAGTGTCAATATAATTGTCAATGATGAACATTGACAATAATATTGATCGTGTGTGGGCTTGATTGACGACCGTCAATTAATTGACTCAATGTATTGACGAAATCAAATCATTTTGATTTTTTATTTATAGTTCGTCAATATATTGAAACGTCCATTTGGACGCGTCAATATATTGCGTCAATATTTCATTCTGAGCTCCGGAAGTCGTAGTGTATGCACCTGAAAATACTTCGAATTTTATTTATGTGTGCTCGCAGATCTGTTACTTCTTCCATGCTGGAGTGCGCTGCTACGAATATGTGGTACTTTTTATGTCTTATTGTGAAAAATATCATTTGAATTTTGTGAAATAATTTTATTTATAATTATTAACCAATTTATTAGCATTATGTAGGAAAGTAAAAACTTGGGACTTTTTCCTTGGAATCTGCGACTTTCGTACGGCTAAATCTGGTACTTCCAACAAAATACGTAGGCCAAGTTATGGTAACCAGGGCTGAGGGTGCTTACAAACCAAAAGACTGAAAACGAGAAAGAAAGATGACAGCAGGATCTATCAACAAAATAACACACAGTTTGCTCCTAAAAGTCATGGAGAGATGTCTATAACAGAAACGAGCAGAACAAGCATGTGTTTGTTACGTTGATTTCATTCCTACTTCATCCCATTGCTTTGAAAAATGTAATCTGTCCCTGTGCTTTGGATTTTTTGAGTTCAAAATGCGAAGTACAGCATTAACTTCGAATATCAGAAGTTCAGTGTATGCTGGAGGAATTGAGCAGTACGCCAACCTTATCGACATCTCACCGCGCACTACCAGGCAGCCAGCATCTAGCTGCAACTTTCAAGCGTGAAACAATCTTCGAGTCGGTTTCTCGCTTCAGTCAATCTTCAGTCTTTCTCGCTCGCTCTCTTGCTTGCTTGCAGTGTATGCACTCTCATAGGAATCCATGTTAGTCAATTTAAGCTCGCTTGCTTTCTCTCATCAAATCGTTTGGTGTGCAGGCATCCTGACACTCTAGATATTTAATAGCTAGATCTGTATGTTTTCGCTTTAACCTTGCTGTAAAGTTTGGATTGTAGATTTTAGCTAAAAGAATCTTGATATTTTTTTTAGTTTGCTTGATATTATCTTGCGGGAATTACTCTTAAGCGATGCATATGATATATTACTCAAAATTAATATTATGCATTCGCTGTCATGTTTACTACTTCATTCTCATAATATTTGCTGATTTGCTTAACCAAATTATTTGAATAGCGAACTTACCACGTTCAGAACGCGTTATGTTCAGATTATGAAGCAGACCAAGACGGCTACTGCCAGGTTTTTGGGCCACCATAGTGCAACTTTTAATTGCGATCATATGGTTGTTATGCTAAAGCAGATCTCCAACTGCAAACCTATTGATGATGTTTAAATGCATCTAACAAAATTCACAAACATTATCAAAAATGTATTGTATCCTCATTTCGAAAAACTGACCAATGATAATGGCAACAATAAGTTCAGTTTATTATTGGATGAAAGTAATGATATTTAAATCATGAAACTACTCGGGGTATCAGTTGTATGTAAACTATACTACAGCGATATATATGAAAAGGGAAATCAACTTAGGAATTGCAGAATTTGTGAAATGTGATGCAGATAGAATTGTGACAGCATTAAAACAATTGTTGATAAGTATCTGACCATTGATAATTTCATTGCTAAAAGGACTGACAATCGCCAGTCGTCAAAAATCTCAGCGTGAGCGTCAGCCGTTGGCTAGGTGATATTGTGGTAGTTCTGGCTCGCGGGGTCGCGGAATTTATATACACTGGGCTGCGCGACCACCACTTCACCAGCCTAGCCAACGTTAAGCACGAGTCGTAGCGCTGCTACCTTATTTTCAATGCACTCCAGGATCCGTCTTAATCTATCAACCTATCTCCAGAGCATCCAAGGCTCGACTCGGCCAACAAACTCCAGAGCCGTCCCAGGCTTCGGTACAGTCGCCAACAAAAGGGTTTACCAAAACACACCTGAACGCAAATTACGACCGAACTTCTCTTTTGAATTTGCACCAGCTTCCTGTTAATTTCTAGACCCAAACTTGTGGCGCTATTCTCAATCCGGCCTTCATGGAAAACAACAAAATGCGAAACTTACGTTTATTGGTATCCACATTCAGGGTATTGCACTCTAAAACATACCACTTACGATACAACCGGTCGGCGTGACTATGCTACATGAAACTATACAATCCTGCTTCATACATTGGCGACTATCTTATGGCGGAGTCTTCTAGCACCGGACTTTAGCCTTTATTAAGGGGACCATCCGGGGGGTTGAACTAGCTTCGTCCGATTCGTTTGAAAATTGGCCAGTATATGTATTTGTTGAAAGTAAACCGTCACTTGTCGTCACTTTTTCGATTTAGGCCTTATTTTTTTTTACGAAAAATTCGTTTTTTGGGGCATATTTAGGTACCATTCAAATCCTATCAGGGCATTGAGTTTTGATGCTAGAACAAAACCAAAGACAGTTTTAGAATCCTTGGAACATTTCTAACAAAAGTACATTTATTTTTTTTGAAAATTCGAATTTTTTTTATTTTTTTCAATTTTCTAAACCCTTGAAAATTTTTTGGGTTTAGAACAATATATTTTTTCTAAATAGTTGAATTTAAAAACAAAAAGAATGTACTTTTGTTAGAAATGTTCCAAGGATTCTAAAACTGTCTTTGGTTTTGTTCTAGCATCAAAACTCAATGCCCTGATACGATTTGAATGGTAAAAACGGTAATTTTTCACTAGAGCCCAAAAACAAAGTATGTCCATTGAATTGGAATATCATGAAAATTTTAGTACATGAATGCAGTTTCCATGATTTATTTCTATGTAGGAATTATGAGCAACGTTTTCCCTCTTGAATTTCAATGAAACACAAGAAAAATAGTGCATAAAATTATAGAGAAATATTACAGTTCTTTTGAGTACTCAGTCATATTGAGGTCTAACCAACTTTTTTCGTCCGATTCGTTTGAAAATTGGCCAGTATATGTATTTGTTGCAAGTAAACCTTTTTTACTCCTGTCACTTTTTCGATTCAGGCCTTAGTTTTTTATTATTTTTCGAAAAATTCGTGGAGGGGTCCCCCCCCGGGGGGACCCCTTTGGACCCCCGGGGGGTCCCCTTTGGACCTCCCGTTGGGGGTTTCTAGCGTCCGTAGCGCCATAAAATTTCATGGCACAATAACCCAACCCCTAAGGATCCTTTTTCAACAAGAAAAAAAATTGGATCCAAAAATGACGTTTATCGGTCCCCTTTGGACCCCCCGTGGGGGGGTTTCTAGCGTCCGTAGCGCCATGAAATTTCATGGCACAATAACCCACCCCCTTAGGATCCTTTTTCAACAAAAACACGCATTTCCATTCGGGGACCCAATTTGGCCCGGGATGGTCCCCTTAACTTATCCTTGCTCAGACCCACCATATCACGCACAACGTAGTCACCGATGAAAGTATACACGGAGGAGTACAAAGATAGCCAAACCGACCTCTACAGGCTTCAAAAACTAACTCTCTCAACCTATCCTCGGCAACCCTCCACATGCTCTCGCTATTACGCGTAACAGGTCGCACGTGGATGTCACTTTCCAGAGTATACAAAACGCAACTACCAACAAACAAAAACGCAACTAACAATAATAAAGATTCAAAGTAGTAGCACACTACTATAATATCGGTTCTCGAATGTTTGTTGATTCTTTCTGTATATATGGAGTGAAGAGATGGAAAAGTTGATCAAATGATGTAATGTCCATTCGAAGATAGTTCTTGAAATCTTCTGGCTCATTTTGCACGTAATTCTTTGAGCAATGCGTCGATTCCGAATATTTTGCCACTTTCCCTGAGCCAGTTTTTGGCCCATGTCTTGCGCTTACGCGCGGATTCTCTTGAAATTGAAAGTGCCAAGGCTAGCGCTACAATGGTAATTTCTTCGTCGTCCATCACGTACGGCGTCCGCAGAGCAAATGACTGGTTTTCATCAATTACATTGATGAAAAGATTGACGCCGCAAGGGGCAACAAAAAATCTCATCAATACATTGAGTCAATGATATTGGCAATTAAATTGATCGTCTATGGGCTCAAACTGATTTTATTGCTTCAATACATTGAGTCAATTAATTGACGGTCGTCAATCAAGCCCACAGGCGATCAATATAATTGTCAATATTCATCATTGTCAATTATATTGACAATAAAATTGATCGTCTGTGGGCCGCTTTAGTGAGCAAAAAAAAATCTCGTCAATATATTGAGTCAATGATATTGACAATTAAATTGATCGTCTATGGGCCGCTTAAGATATACGGGGCGAACTTTATCGAAGGCTTTCTTGGAAGAAAATTCGATTGATTCCTACAAAGAAGTTTGCGCTCTCGGTGGAAGATGTGAAATTTGAAGATGAAGGTTAGGTAGGGTTCCCTTTGTTGAGTAATAGTTTTTTTTTTTACTACAAACCATCTTTTTTGTCGGTTCATTGTTCTGTTTTGTATCACCTGCTAGTTTTTTCTTAAATTTTAATCTTGCTCTTTGAATTTATCTCTCAACTTGCTGATTATAAGCACTGGGGATCTAGTGTAGGAATATATCTTGTACTTCGATTCCGTTTTCCCTTAAAACTTCGACAGCGACTACTAAATACAGTTCAATGCCAAACTCAAATTTAAAGTCAATGGTAGCGAAACATTTTAAAAATACCAAACATGAACTGGACCGTACCTTCATTTAGCTTTGATAAAGTATTTATGACAATTGAATTTGCTACTGTTGGTCGGTCAGCTGCATTATGAAAATTACCTCCGTGTATCACCGGTGGCGCACGTCGAAGTCAAAGTGTTAACTCCATATCAAATAGTCCCCATCCTTCCTCTCTTTGAACAGGGTTAAGGAAGCCTTATTTAACTTATAATTTAATTCATTTTTCTCTCAGGAGGATACAACTGTTGTATGTATGGGAATTAGCACCCTCAAAGGGAATATATGGAGTCTCGAGTTAAGGATTAAGTAGACCTTCCTTTTGTTGAAATAGAATAGTCTTTATTTGTAACGGACTGTATTTTTCGGTTCACTGCCGTTCTTTTTTCCAGCACCTACCACTTTATTCGTCAACTTCTTTCTAATGGATCTTTTTCAGGTCAGTCCCGCCACTGATGCAACACTTAAGTTCACCCATTTGTAATTTTCGAAATAATGCATTTATCGACTTGAAATTGTTATTGAAACGAAAGATTAAAACATTCTTTCGTTTGAGAGCAATTTGAAATCGATAGGTGCAATATTTCGAAAGTTACAAGTGGGTAAACTTATGTGTTGCATTAGTGGCGGGGCTTATCTGGAAAAGATCCCTTTTATCTTGGCTTATGAGCTCTTCTATTAGTTTCTATGCACCTTGTGTACAGATTCTCTGTTCCCTTAACTCCATAAATGGTGCCTTCCTCCTTCCTCTTTGGAATGCCTTTGTTGCGATTAGAGAGGCCTAAACTATGTAACATCTACTTAATTTTATTAGTTTTTTTCGAAGTTCTAATTTTTCTGGTGACGTAATTTCTGAATCTTCAGCACGCTTCATAACAAATTTTTCTTCATATTTAAAATCAAATCTGCTATTCTTTCACGTTGGAAATAATCACTCTGATTATTTATCCTGTACTTTTGAGCGTGATTAGACATGAATTTACGGGTTATGGTTGGATGGTATATGTTTTATCGTTCATTTTAAAGATTTGTTTCGTCAGATGTGGTTTTGTCAGAATTCGTTTCATTTAAAATGTCGTTCAAGTCCCCCTCAGGGGGATTCAACTATTGTATCTATGGGAATTAGCGCTCCCAGGGGGACAATGTGAGGGCCCGAGCTAAAGGTAAGGTAGGCTTTCTTTTTATTAAAGTAACATAGGTTTTTGTTTTGTTACAGACCATCTTTTTTCTGTTCACTGCTGTCCTGTTTTTTCAGCACCTACTACTTTCTTCTTCAACTTTGATCTTGTTTCATGAACTTCTTTCTCATCTTACTGTTTCTGTGCCCCTTCTGCATAGATTCCATGTTCCCTTAACTCCATACTAAATGATGCCTTCTTTCTTCCTCTCTTTGAATCTCATTTGTTGAGGATAGGGAGGCTTAAACTAACTAATAATCTAATCAAATCTGTCGTTCAAGTCTTACTTTAAATAGATGCAATGAGGGTTATTGGAATTACGCCGATATACGAGAAGGTCTGAATAGAGATCAACACCTTGCTTGCGATGCGACCCATCGGTTGTTCGTGCTTATGTTTTTCCTGCAGCGAAACGACACACCGATGGGCCGTTCGAAAAATTTTAACAATTTTTTTTAAATTAATGGTATTTAATATACCCATTTAATGTTTGGTATTCATAGATTTGCAAACCGCTTTTGACTTTAAATTTGAGTTGAATATTGAGCTTCAGTTTGACCCATCGCAGTCAACCTGTTAAATATGGTTCATGAGAGATATTTTATTTTATAAAAAAATAGGCAAATGATCTGATGATTACAGAGTCAGGATGCCAGTAAAACAAATTAGTTGGTTGACGTAGGATAAATGAAGGACAAATTATTTGTTAGCGAAGGGGAGTCAGCAGAAATTCTAGCAGGTTAATTAAGGCAGGTTAAGGTTATTCTAGCAGGTTCCCTTATAAAGGGGAGGAAGGATTTTAATTTGCATTGATATGGAGAAGTTTAATGTTCTTTCACAATTTTCCCTGTTTAGCAAGTGTGGGATGAAGTTTTCGCAGGTTACTATGTCTTCATAGTGGGGCTTGTTTAACGACAGGGACAAGTTGGTTGGTCAGTTCGCTCGCGAAGGCCTTCAGATTTCAACGAGGTGGTCTACGGTTTTATTTAATGACGCATTTGCTTTTCGGCTTGAACACGTTCACTGCGTTTCCACGATTGTTAACGTTTGGTTTGGTTGTAACTAGTACAATTGGGAAATCGACTCAAGTGCTCGAATACAATCTCATCCTTCCTCTAAGAAATACAAAAATGCAATTGCATGATGACATTTCCCAATGTATGATAACAGTTATATTTTAAAAAGTTCGTGAAACAGATAAGAAGTCGTTTACAATGAGCAATTTACCGAATGGTAAACATGTGGCGCAATACGCAGTGAACGTGTTAACAAGGTTTTCAATGATGTCAACGTTGAATGCCTTTCCAGGAATAATTTTAATATTGAATCTGTTTGCGATGAATGCTCTTCTCCACTGCGCCCGCCATATTCTCGCAAGGAATAAACTGCTTTCCAATTTGGCACGGTTATCGTGTTGATAGTAACATAGTTCAGCCAGCTTTAACCAAAACAAAGTACATCGAAAATGCAGTTCAATGTAGCAACTGTGCAGCTTATTTTGTCTACTTTAGAGTTAGAGTAGAGTGACCTGCAATTCTGGCATCGAAGACAGGTCTTTTTCTATCACTGCTGCTGGATTGTTGGAATTTTCAATAGTCATATCAGCGCCCAGAGCCGTTCAAGTATAAGGGCACAGTGCAGTAGTGATATGTACGGGTCAATAATTTAGGACATTTCTTTTTGGTTAAACATTGTCTTGAACTGTGTGGAGAAGGAACAACTTGTAGTACTAATATTGCTAATGGTAGCAGTTTCATAAATAGACCTGAAAGTCAAAATACGAGCTAAAAGTTAGGGCAGAGTGCAATTAAAATTTACGTGTGGGTAAAAATTTAGGACATTTACTCGTGGTTAAACATTGTCTTGAACTATGTAAAGAAGAAAAACTGCGTATAGCACTGAGAGAGCTAGTGGTAGAATTGACAAAAATGAGGCCCAGAGTGAAAATACGGGCTAAGTAAACTAAAAACACTGGCAAAGGAAAATCAAAATATGGGCAAAGGAAAATAGAAATACGAGCAAAGTGAGAACAAATGCGAGCAAAGTGAGAACAAATGCGAGCAAAGTGAGAACAAATGCGAGCAAAGTGAGAACAAATGCGAGCAAAGTGAGAACAAATGCGAGCAAAGTGAGAACAAATGCGAGCAAAGTGAGAACAAATGCGAGCAAAGTGAGAACAAATGCGAGCAAAGTGAGAACAAATGCGAGCAAAGTGAGAACAAATGCGAGCAAAGTGAGAACAAATGCGAGCAAAGTGAGAACAAATGCGAGCAAAGTGAGAACAAATGCGAGCAAAGTGAGAACAAATGCGAGCAAAGTGAGAACAAATGCGAGCAAAGTGAGAACAAATGCGAGCAAAGTGAGTACAAATGCGAGCAAAGTGAGTACAAATGCGAGCAAAGTGAGTACAAATGCGAGCAAAGTGAGTACAAATGCGAGCAAAGTGAGTACAAATGCGAGCAAAGTGAGAACAAATGCGAGCAAAGTGAGTACAAATGCGAGCAAAGTGAGTACAAATGCGAGCAAAGTGAGAACAAATGCGAGCAAAGTGAGAACAAATGCGAGCAAAGTGAGAACAAATGCGAGCAAAGTGAGTACAAATGCGAGCAAAGTGAGTACAAATGCGAGCAAAGTGAGTACAAATGCGAGCAAAGTGAGTAAAAATGCGAGCAAAGTGGAGTTGAAATGCGAGCTGAGCAGAGCAGAGTGCGAATGCGAGCAAAGTGAGAACAAATGCGAGCAAAGTGGAGTTGAAATGCGAGCTGAGCAGAGCAGAGTGCGAATGCGAGCAAAGTGAGAACAAATGCGAGCAAAGTGGAGTTGAAATGCGAGCTGAGCAGAGCAGAGTGCGAATGCGCGCAAAGTGGAGTCACAAATCCTGCAAAATGAGATAAAGCAAAATTAGGACAACAGTCGTCGTGTTTGTTCACTTGACTTTTCGGGGTTTCTTCTTTCTTGTGATGCCAACAGAAGCTTTTCCTCGGGAGCTTAGGCCAGAGGTGTAGTTTTACAAGGTTTGCATTAGCTTGATCGTTCGTTCATCTTCGTCTCTCCGTCGTCTTCTTTCGTGAGCTTTTGTTTCTATTCTCCGGCTTGTCTGTGTGGGAAACAGTACTGCTCCTAAGATTCCTGTTTTTTAAATTTCCAAAAAGTCCATTCTTGTCGCTATATTGAACACTCCTTTGTTGTTTCGAATGATGTTCTAACTTATAAAATAGAGATATCTATTGAAGTAATGGTTTCATGAGTTATTGATGCCTTTTGAGTTTCGATGCCTGACCAGGAAATGGGGGACGCAGGATTTCGAGTGAAAGTTCAGATGTGTCCGATGTACCATCATGCATGAACCATAGTAAGGATCACGATGGAAGAGAAATTTCGTTACCTTTGCAACGAAAAAACGTTAAAGCACTTTATAGCGACGGTTACGATCATCATAGTAACGTTTTTTTCATTGAAAAAATAGCGAAATGCTGAAATCTCCCACGTCAAAACAGACAGCAAACTGTTGATTTCAGTGGTCGCTGGTACAATTCATTGAGGTGACTACCAGAGCACATCGAAAGTTTTGTCTGCTCGACATTCCTAATGAATGGAAGTGCGCTTTGTTACTAGAGATGAAAATCGTTGGTCTGTGGCTGCTGCAATATTTTGTTTTAACATTCCTCCCATCTAATTCCTGTAGATCAAAAATACATTTAATGTAGTATACTACTGAACTGGGGCTCAAAGACTTATTTTTATGAACTTCCTTCAGGTTTCTATATAGAAATTCCTCCAGGTTTCTCTATTGAAGTACCTTCAGGTTTCTCTATTGAAGTACCTTCAGGTTTCTCTATTGAAGTACCTTCAGGTTTCTCTATTGAAGTAAATTCAGGTTTCTCAATTGAAGTACCTTCAGGTTTCTCTATTGAAGTAGCTTCAGGTTTCTCTATTGAAGTAGCTTCAGGTTTCTCTATTGAAGTAGCTTCAGGTTTCTCTATTGAAGTAGCTTCAGGTTTCTCTATTGAAGTATCTTCAGGTTTCTCTATTGAAGTACCTTCAGGTTTCTCTATTGAAGTACCTTCAGGTTTCTCTTCTCTATTGAAGTACCTTCAGGTTTCTCTATTGAAGTACCTTCAGGTTTCTCTTCTCTATTGAGGTACCTTCAGGTTTCTCTATTGAGGTACCTTCAGGTTTCTCTATTGAGGTACCTTCAGGTTTCTCTAGTGAGGTACCTTCAGGTTTCTCTAGTGAGGTACCTTCAGGTTTCTCTATTGAAGTAGCTTCAGGTTTCTCTATTGAAGTAGCTTCAGGTTTCTCTATTGAAGTAGCTTCAGGTTTCTCTATTGAAGTAGCTTCAGGTTTCTCTATTGAAGTAGCTTCAGGTTTCTCTATTGAAGTAGCTTCAGGTTTCTCTATTGAAATAGCTTCAGGATTCTCTATTGAAGTAGCTTCAGGTTTCTTTATTGAAGTACCTTCAGATTTCTTTATTGAAGTAGCTTCAGGTTTCTTTATTGAAGTAGCTTCAGGTTTCTTTATTGAAGTAGCTTCAGGTTTCTTTATTGAAGTAGCTTCAGGTTTCTTTATTGAAGTAGCTTCAGGTTTCTTTATTGAAGTAGCTTCAGGTTTCTCTATTGAAGTAGCTTCAGGTTTCTCTATTGAAGTAGCTTCAGGTTTCTCTTCTCTATTGAGGTACCTTCAGGTTTCTCTTCTCTATTGAGGTACCTTCAGGTTTCTCTATTGAGGTACCTTCAGGTTTCTCTATTGAGGTACCTTCAGGTTTCTCTATTGAGGTACCTTCAGGTTTCTCTATTGAGGTACCTTCAGGTTTCTCTAGTGAGGTACCTTCAGGTTTCTCTATTGAAGTAGCTTCAGGTTTCTCTATTGAAGTAGCTTCAGGTTTCTCTATTGAAGTAGCTTCAGGTTTCTCTATTGAAGTAGCTTCAGGTTTCTCTATTGAAGTAGCTTCAGGTTTCTTTATTGAAGTACCTTCAGATTTCTTTATTGAAGTAGCTTCAGGTTTCTTTATTGAAGTAGCTTCAGGTTTCTTTATTGAAGTAGCTTCAGGTTTCTTTATTGAAGTAGCTTCAGGTTTCTTTATTAAAGTAGCTTCAGGTTTCTTTATTGAAGTAGCTTCAGGTTTCTTTATTGAAGTAGCTTCAGGTTTCTTTATTGAAGTAGCTTCAGGTTTCTTTATTGAAGTAGCTTCAGGTTTGTTTATTGAAGTAGCTTCAGGTTTGTTTATTGAAGTAGCTTCAGGTTTGTTTATTGAAGTAGCTTCAGGTTTCTTTATTGAAGTAGCTTCAGGTTTCTTTATTGAAGTAGCTTCAGGTTTCTTTATTGAAGTAGCTTCAGGTTTGTTTATTGAAGTAGCTTCAGGTTTGTTTATTGAAGTAGCTTCAGGTTTGTTTATTGAAGTAGCTTCAGGTTTGTTTATTGAAGTAGCTTCAGGTTTGTTTATTGAAGTAGCTTCAGGTTTGTTTATTGAAGTAGCTTCAGGTTTCTTTATTGAAGTAGCTTCAGGTTTCTTTATTGAAGTAGCTTCAGGTTTCTTTATTGAAGTAGCTTCAGGTTTCTTTATTGAAGTAGCTTCAGGTTTCTTTATTGAAGTAGCTTCAGGTTTCTCTATTGAAGTAGCTTCAGGTTTCTCTATTGAAGTAGCTTAAGATTTTTTTGTTGAAATACGAGGTTTCTTTATTGAAGTAGCTTAAGATTTTTTTGTTGAAATACGAGGTTTCTTTATTGAAGTAGCTTAAGATTTTTTTGTTGAAATACGAGGTTTCTTTATTGAAATACATTCATCATACCTCCATTCTTTTTATCGGACTCGGTCGTAGAACTGTAACGTGAGTGGTTTCTTTTTGAAATCCATCCAACACGCCTGGATGCACTGCACCTGAACTCTTATGTTTAAGAAACATGACCCACGTTTGGCTTACTGCAGTATTAGCAAAGTTTGTCATTTAGTGGGAATGCTTTTTAGCGTGTTTTATCAGTCGACGTTATTTCCAGTAATACAAAACGAAGAGGTACACGTGTAATTTAGCATTTTTTGAGTGCTAATGTAAGGGAAAACTTCGAGCTCTCACGCTGTACGTTGGAAATTGAATTACCTACAACTGTGTATTATTTCTCAATAATGTATTATTTAGACAATCTGACTTAACTCTTTAGGTACTGACGGCTACTCTAGCGCTGAGATGGGAGATGCTTCCAGTTAAGGGTATCTAACATAGTTTTAAAGTGCTTTAAGTTGTGTTGAAACATTTCGAAATACATAATAAAATTAAATGAATTATTAGCATTCATGAAGCTTTTTTTTAGACATTCCAGAAAACAGCTCGCGTAAATTACCATTGATTACCTCCAAGTTCACGCCTCAGGGTCTGCGCAACATATTCAGTAACCTTGCTATTTAATTTGTGCAATTTTTTGTGACATTCGTTGGATTTCTGATAAGTTTAAGCTAAAACCTATTAATGAATTCTTCGAAAATTCAAAAATTTCATTTTCAAAACAAAAACGCAGGCGCTTGCTTAGCGAAAGCAGCCACACTAAGGTAATTTCAAAGGTTTTCAGGATACTGATAACTTTTCTTCTGAATATTTTCTCCAAAGCCATTTGAATTTCGTACTCGGAGGATTAATGGGTCTCAGGTGGACAGGGACTAGATAATTTTGTGAGACGCAAATATCTTTTTTGTTTTTGTGGCTTAGCTTCAATTAATAAATTAGTTTGCATGATTGAAATTTTTTGTCTATTTTCGCGTCGTTTATATTTGGCTTCATTTTAAAGGATCCCTACTGAAGATTTTCTTAATTTTCTCGTTTAAAATGTGATTCTGACATCTTTACTACTACTATTACTCGAAATACATTTTAACCCTACTTGACATGAGGAAATAAACCTAACTCTTAAAAATTAAATTGAAGAAAATTAAAAAATGAAAAACATTTATTTATGTAGGGTGATCATTAAAAGTGTGCCTTAAAAAAAATATTTATTGACTCTTATCTTATTGAATGGATTTTAAAAAAAGTATTTATTCAATCCTGAAAAATACTTGTTTAATTGGATATGTTTCTAACCCAGATAGGAAATTTTACGTGTTCCCTTTACCACGTTTACTGGTACCAAGTGTATATGTTTATATGTGTGAGGGGAACATTGCTGAATATTGACAAGGATTTGATAAAAGGTACATTCTAACTAGAGTGTATCTAGTCGACCTGCACCTTTACGTGGTGGTACTATTAGTATACCTACTTGTCTTTGAAATACATTAGATAATTAATGTAAAATAACAGGCTGACCTCATTTAATTATTCTTGATAGCTTGTTGTAGGTAGAACCAACGCAGGCGGCCCCCCCTCCATCGGGGTTTTGTATTATTTTGTTCTTTTATGTAGATTATTAAACCAATATCATCTGAGGAGCTTGTAAGCAGTTACAAGGTGCCCCCTAGCGATTGTGCTAGGGGGAGCCAACCGGGGTCTCCCCAGTACGCGATGGAAACCCATCAATCCCTACCTGCCGCTGACGACCTGGAAACTCAAATGGATACTGTTAGTTCTGCTCTAATGCAGACTAACGACTTGCCTCCTCTAAGTGTGGACCCCACACAAGGAGCGAGTGCCGAGACTGAGTTGAATAATGGAAAAAGTCAGACGAATGAGAGAAACTTGTGTAACAAAGACGCTTCAAAGACCAAAACAGTGGAAGCTGAGGCAACCCGAGAGCCTAACAATGATGAGGAAGCTGTGACCGGAGATGAACAGAGCATCTGGAAAACGATGAACCGTCGACAGGTGAAGAGGAGACGACGAGATGACCGGCGAGCGCGTCAGATGCTGAGACTGGAAGGAATGTTCGAGAACTCCATACCATACTATGTCAAATATTATACTGTACGATTCCCTGGGGTCAATATCTCCAGAGATTTGAACGTGTTGCTGGCAGAACGCGACATTACTAAGACGATTGGTACTCCAAAGAAAATTGTAAAATCTGGCTATAACAGTCTCATAGACAAATAGTGTGACCCAATCAGATAAACTGATGAAACTGGACCGCATTGGCGGAAAGGGAGTAGTAATAGAGCCCCACCGGTCACTCAACACTGTTCGTGGTGTAGTCCGAAGTAAGACTTTCGGACAGTGTTCTATGGAAGAACTGAAGGACCACCTAGCTGACCAGGGAGTGATTGACCTGCGGCGAATAGAGCTGAGGAGAGATGGCGAGAAAGTTGTTACCGACACATACATCCTGACATTCCAAAAGCACACGGTGCCAAGAGCTGTGAAATTGTCATCTTGGCACAGTGAGCTCGTAGAAGAATATAAAGAAAGACCGCAACAATGCTTTAAATGCCAACGCTATGGCCACGTTGCAAAATACTGCCGCAGAGAAGCAGACACGTGCTCCCGATGTGGGCAGGAAGGGCATCAAAAGAGCTCCTGTCCTAATGCCGTCCGATGCTATCATTGCGGGCAGCCGCATTACTCAAATGATAAACAATGCCCAAAATATCAAATTGAAAGTGAAATTTCAGCCACTCAACAGAGATTCAAGACCTCTCGCTCAGAAGCCATGGACCTCGTTTTGGAGAAACATCCGGAGCATGAGCGGATGCATAGCGCGGTAGTTACGGGGGATACAAGTACCCCTGCGGAAGAACCCAACCCTGCTGCTCCTCAGGAATATATGCCACAACAGCCGACTCACACTGAACAAGAACCTGCAAAACCAGAAAAAGGCCAGTTCAGGCAAAAAAACAACAATGAACAACCTCCTAACCAAACCACTGCGTGCACTGATTCTACTCCTCGCAACGCTAAACCCACTCCAGCTACAGCTGATGTAAAATCGAAGGCCACCGATTCAATTAGTACAAGCTCAGGAACTCCAACAGTTGCCGTATCCCAACCCATCATTTCACCGAAACGGACGACGAAAAAAGAAATAAATAACGCCACACTCTCTAAGCCCAAGGTGCCTACAGTCTACAACCGACAACGAAAACAATTGGAGCCAGATAGAGAACCCCCTAGAACAGTGAAAGGCCAAAAACCTACGCCAGCTTCTCTCACCAAATACTCTTTCAAGCGGAGGGAGGCAACTTCCAGCCTTACAAACCTCCAAGGCTATGGAAGCGACGATGACGATGGCAACTCCAGTAGAAACTCAATGACCTACAAACCAAAGCCTACTGCACCAACCAAGAAACAGCGGACGACATCGCCACCATCAAGAAGCCGAGACCGAGCATCGAGATCAGCAGAAAGCCAAAAAATTCAAGTGATCGGAACCTGAAGGAAAACAAACCAGTACCTCTATTTGTAAATGAATTTTGATTCATTTATTCAATGGAATTTGGAATCATACCGAACCAAATTCTGTGAACTTAAACAACTCCTCAATCTATACCACCCTGCATGTGTCTGCCTTCAAGAGACCATGCTCCGGGACAGAACGGTGACACCACCCACTCAGTACTCTCTCTATACCTCTGGTGTGACCCGCGCTGATGATCACGAGCGGGGCGCTGCGATATTGATCCACAGGACAATACCGCATCACCGGATTGACTTGCGTACCACATTGCAAGCAGTAGCATTACGTATTAATCTGCACCGGACATACACCATATGCTCGGTCTACTTGCCGCACATCAATATACAACACCAAGAAGTTGAAAATTTGATTTCCCAGTTGCCTACCCCGTATATTATAATGGGGGACTTCAATGCTCGAAACCAACTATGGAATGACAACGTGGTAAATGATAAAGGACAACTCATGGAAAGAATAGTAAAAGAAAATAACATCTGTATCATGAACGACGGACAACCTACACATTTTCACAGGCAGACGGGATCCCTCTCTGTCATCGATTTAACACTATGCTCTCCTGACTGCTATCTGGATTTTAAATACCATGTTAATGCAAACCTTTATGACAGCGATCACTACCCTATCCATCTCGATCCTGTCCATCCTCAAAATATGCAAGCCAGATATGAACGGTATGACCTAAACAAAGGAAATTGGACTCTGTTTAGCAGACTGACCCAGTTGTCGAGTGAGGATATCGACCAGCTGAATGGAAAGAATGTTGAGGATCACACAGCTACTTTGACCAACATCTTACAGCAAGCTGCTGATACATCCATACCTCGCAAGAACGGCTCTCTACCGCGACCTCCGGTACCGTGGTGGAACTCTGAGTGCGAAATTGCAAAACGAGAGCGTACGCGAGCTGAAAGAGCCTTGGAAAGATGTAACAACGCGTATAACAGGATCCGATACAATAGAGCAAAGGCAATCTGCCGGAAGACCTTCCTGACAAGTAAACAAACATCCTGGAAAGCTTTCATCAGTAGTATAAATACTAAAACCAGCCTAAACTTAGTATGGAAAAAAGTCCAAAAGCTGTCCGGAAAATTTAAATTGACTCCAACCCCAAAATTGAGAGATTCCCGTACGAACAACCTGACCGAAACATTGCTGGAAGCTGCGGAGATGCTGGCGGGACACTTCTCATCAGTGAGTGATAACGCAACCGTCGACGCGTCCTTCACGCGATATAAGGAAAGGTGGGAAGGAAGACCGCTGCGCTTGGGGGGAGACAAAGAAGCATACAATAGCCCCTTAACCATGTCAGAACTTAGAACTGTCTTACGCACAACCAGCGATAGCGCTGCTGGCCATGATGACATCTCGTACAGCATGATTAAAAAAACCCACGAAACCTTCCTCCCTGCAGTACTCTTTCTCTTCAACAAAATATGGTCCCTGCAGGTATTTCCAGCAACTTGGTCACTGACGATAATAATAGCAATTTTAAAAACTGGTAAAGATCCGACATCTCCAAATAGTTACCGTCCAATTGCTCTCACCTCATGCTTAAGCAAACTGCTTGAAAAAATTGTTAACAGGAGACTAGTCTGGTTTTTGGAATCAACTAGAAAAATAGTAAATATCCAATCTGGCTTCTGGAAGAACCGAAGTACCACCGACCATTTGGTGACGCTGTCATCACACACCGCTTCGAGTATTACTTCAAAGAATCATCTTATTGCCGTCTTCTTTGATCTACCGAAAGCATATGACACCGCATGGACATACGGAATCCTACTGAAACTTCAGAAATATGGTATACATGGGCACCTTCTTGCTTTCCTAAGCAACTTCATGAATAATAGAAAAATTAGAGTCCGTCTCCAGAATGTCCACTCGTCAACTAAAAGCCTCCAAGGAGGAGTCCCTCAAGGAAGTATCCTCAGCTGCGTGTGTTTCCTTATTGCCATAAATGATATCGATGATGAAATTCCGCAGAGTGTCCAGCGGCTTCTATACGTAGATGACTTTGTCATCTATGTGTCGGGCAAAAAACCGGAGTGCCTAAAACGACAATTGCAGATCGCTATTAACCACCTCACGCAATGGACAGCAACCACTGGATTTCAATTCTCCCCATCCAAAACAGTGACTATGCATTTCTGCCGTACTCGTGGCTGTCTGAAAACCTCTCCCGAACTTCATCTAAACAATGCAGTGTTACCACATGTTGAGCGATTCAAGTATCTAGGATTAATCTTTGACTCAAGCCTTACCTGGCGGCCCCACATCCAATCCCTCAAACGAGCATGTTCACAACACATAAACCTAATGAAAGTCATATCCTATACCCAGTATGGAGCAGATCGGCAAACCTTGCTCCGTCTTTATATGGGTCTACTAAAGCCAAAATTGGACTATGGCTCAGAAGCTTATAGCTCTGCATGTGCTACCCTAATGAACTCATTGCACACTGTGCAGAATTCTGCCCTTCGTGTGGCCACTGGTGCGTTCAAAAGTTCACCTATCTTATCACTCCTTGCAGAAACCGGAATAAAACCTTTAGCGTATTACCTGGAAATAAAGATCGTAAACTACTACCTTAGACTGCTCACTGATCCTGCTCAACAAATTCTCTCAAAAATTCGCTGTGCTTTGGGACGCCTGCATGCAAACGAAAGAAACCCCAAACCATTTTATGTTCGCCTGCAAACTATACTAAGGAACTATGACATCTCACTGGAGTGCGTGGCTCCGGAGAGCGTCTCCCCCATCGCGCCGTGGGTCTCTCCCCCAGTAGCTGTGTGCAGTGAACTGGCTGACCTGCGTAAGCGACTGCTGGGAGCGGCCCCATCCAGAGCCCTCTTCCTCGATCACTTCGTACGTCACTCTGAAACAGCTGTCTTTTTTACCGATGGTTCTAAAACTGAACATGGCACAGCATATGCAGCCGTCCATGGGTTAAACATACTAGCGGTCAAACTCTCATCAGTGGCTTCGGTGTTCACAGCTGAGTTGTGTGCAATACTGTCCGCGGTGCGCGCATCTCGAGCGGTGGATACGAGTATGATCATAATCGTCTCAGACTGTCGTAGCGCCTTACAAAGTATCATAAAACCCTGCAACACCCATCCTATAATAACGCAGATCTTAACGCTGATGACTGAGATCGGACAAAATTATACATTGTGCTGGGTGCCTAGCCATGTGGGTGTGGCGGGAAACGAGAGAGCTGACGAGGCTGCACAGTCTGCCACCCAACGAGAGCGCCAGATACGCAAAGGAATGCCTCGCGGAGACTTCGCATGTGCCTTTAAAAGACTCGTCCATCAAAATTGGAATCATGACTGGCGTAAAGTGACTGAGAACAAACTCCGGGAAATTAAGGACACGACACAACCCCTCCGGACAAGCTGCTGGACCAACCGGGAGTGGGAGATGAAGCTGTGTCGCCTCCGTATTGGACATACACTTCTAACGCATGAGTATTTGATGAACAGGACTGCGCCGCCGCAATGTCACCAGTGTCAAGTTACTGTGAGTGTAAAACACATTCTCACAGAGTGCCAACGATATGCTGCATTAAGACTCTGTTACTTCGGTCAGAGCGAGGTGGTGATGAGCGAGTTACTGGGAGACTCTGGCCCGGTTGAATTGGGGGGAGCCCTCTATAGGTTTCTCCAAGAAGCTGACTTATTCTATGTAATCTAATCTCCCATGAGTTGTAAATTATAAAGACCATGTAAATCAATAGTAATGCCAGTTACAATTTTAGTTTAAATTGTGCTTGAAATGTAATATGCTACTGCGACTCACTGTGCGGATCACTTGTTGGTGGTAACGGTGGTTAAACAATTACAATAATAATATTAATAATAATAATAATCTAACCCAGATACAGTCTGGCGGGGGGACTGGGTGTGGGCTGTGTGCGGGTGTGAACTGCGTGCGGGTGTGGACTGTGTGCGAGTGTGGACTGTGTGCGGGTGTGGGCTGTGTGCGGGTGTGGACTGTGTGCGGGTGTGGACTGTGTGCGAGTGTGGACTGTGTGCGGGTGTGGACTGTGTGCGGGTGTGGACTGTGTGCGGGTGTGGACTGTGTGCGGGTGTGGACTGTGTGCGGGTGTGGACTGTGTGCGGGTGTGGACTGTGTGCGGGTGTGGACTGTGTGCGGGTGTGGACTGTGTGCGGGTGTGGACTGTGTGCGGGTGTGGGCTGTGTGCGTGTGTGGGCTGTGTGCGTGTGTGGGCTGTGTGCGTGTGTGGGCTGTGTGCGTGTGTGGGCTGTGTGCGTGTGTGGGCTGTGTGCGTGTGTGGGCTGTGTGCGTGTGTGGGCTGTGTGCGTGTGTGGGCTGTGTGCGTGTGTGGGCTGTGTGCGTGTGTGGGCTGTGTGCGTGTGTGGGCTGTGTGCGTGTGTGGGCTGTGTGCGTGTGTGGGCTGTGTGCGGGTGTGGGCTGTGTGCGGGTGTGGGCTGTGTGCGGGTGTGGGCTGTGTGCGGGTGTGGGCTGTGTGCGGGTGTGGGCTGTGTGCGTGTGTGGGCTGTGTGCGTGTGTGGGCTGTGTGCGTGTGTGGGCTGTGTGCGTGTGTGGGCTGTGTGCGTGTGTGGGCTGTGTGCGGGTGTGGACTGTGTGCGGGTGTGGACTGTGTGCGGGTGTGGACTGTGTGCGGGTGTGGACTGTGTGCGGGTGTGGACTGTGTGCGGGTGTGGACTGTGTGCGGGTGTGGACTGTGTGCGGGTGTGGACTGTGTGCGGGTGTGGACTGTGTGCGGGTGTGGACTGTGTGCGGGTGTGGACTGTGTGCGGGTGTGGACTGTGTGCGGGTGTGGACTGTGTGCGGGTGTGGACTGTGTGCGGGTGTGGACTGTGTGCGGGTGTGGACTGTGTGCGGGTGTGGACTGTGTGCGGGTGTGGACTGTGTGCGGGTGTGGACTGTGTGCGGGTGTGGACTGTGTGCGGGTGTGGACTGTGTGCGGGTGTGGACTGTGTGCGGGTGTGGACTGTGTGCGGGTGTGGACTGTGTGCGGGTGTGGACTGTGTGCGGGTGTGGACTGTGTGCGGGTGTGGACTGTGTGCGGGTGTGGACTGTGTGCGGGTGTGGACTGTGTGCGGGTGTGGACTGTGTGCGGGTGTGGACTGTGTGCGGGTGTGGACTGTGTGCGGGTGTGGACTGTGTGCGGGTGTGGACTGTGTGCGGGTGTGGACTGTGTGCGGGTGTGGACTGTGTGCGGGTGTGGACTGTGTGCGGGTGTGGACTGTGTGCGGGTGCGGACTGTGTGCGGGTGCGGACTGTGTGCGGGTGCGGGCTGTGTGCGGGTGCGGGCTGTGTGCGGGTGCGGGCTGTGTGCGGGTGCGGGCTGTGTGCGGGTGCGGGCTGTGTGCGGGTGCGGGCTGTGTGCGGGTGTGGGCTGTGTGCGGGTGTGGGCTGTGTGCGGGTGTGGGCTGTGTGCGGGTGTGGGCTGTGTGCGGGTGTGGGCTGTGTGCGGGTGTGGGCTGTGTGCGGGTGTGGGCTGTGTGTGGGCTGTGTGCGGGCTGTGTGTGGGCTGTGTGCGGGCTGTGTGTGGGCTGTGTGCGGGCTGTGTGTGGGCTGTGTGCGGGCTGTGTGTGGGCTGTGTGCGGGCTGTGTGTGGGCTGTGTGCGGGCTGTGTGTGGGCTGTGTGCGGGCTGTGTGCGGGCTGTGTGCGGGCTGTGTGTGGGCTGTGTGTGGGCTGTGTGCGGGCTGTGTGTGGGCTGTGTGTGGGCGGGTGTGTGGGCGGGTGTGGGCAGTGTGGGGTGGGGGCTGTGGGTTGTGTACGGGTGTGGATTGTGTGCGCTCAAGGAGATCCCTTAAGAGAATAAAATACGGTATCTGAGTGAATTAGCTTTTTCAGAGAAAAAATTACTCCGGGATGACTAGCTAGACCTCCTGTTGAAATTGAATTTGGGTTTCATTTATCACAGATCATCTTATGTTGTTTTTCAGCTCCTGCTACTTCCTTCTTCAACTTTCACCTTGTTTCATAGCCTTCTTTCCCGACTTGCTGTTTGTGTGAATCATTGTGTGTGGAAGCACATATTATCCATAGACTCCCAATTCCCTAAACTTCTTACTAAATGGTGCCTTTCACCTTCTCTTTTTAGAGCACTTTTTTTGTGGATAGAGAGGATTAAATGAACTAATCTAATCCTATCATGGAAACACCAATGTTTTTGCTGAGTATGCTTGAACTCGCTTGTAATCTAATCTAATATAGCATAAACTCTAGAATTTCTTCGAGTAAAAATGCTTATTCAATTATCTTGAACGGAATTCACTTAAGTCGTAATTCTAACATTTCAGATGGACTGGTCCGGACGATTTTTGAACGAATTGACGGATAGCAAGAAGCTGCTCCGCAGGATATTACAGGACTTTTTCCTTTTCAAGACCGATGGGTTTCCCGTTCAAGTGAGGTGAGTTACTTGCACAATTAACTTTTTTTTACTGTAATATTGTGGGGTTACATACAAATGAGGGATGTGAATTGCTCTGCTATTTATTTATATTTCAGTATTTATACGCTGTGTGTTTTTTTATTTTTTGTGCATTTCAGGTAACTGAGTTTACAAAAGATTTATCTAAACATAGTTAAATGAGTGTGTGTAGGTGAGTGTGTGCATTTCAGGTGAATTTTGAATCTTGTACTTGAATCTCCACATGCTCATGTGGAGAAACTTGATAACAATGTGCATGTTTGTACAGTAGTTGTATATTGTAGTTGTCACGAGGCTTTGATTTTTTACAGAGATAAGGACATGTAACCGACATCAATTTAAAATCTGTGTAAGAGAACTACTGAAAATGAAGGGAACGGAAAGGGTTACAGAGTGTGAGACTGTTACGCTGTACCACGCCCATAGGGCTTCAACTGAGAATGAGAAATAACGAAAATCACTGAAGATTGTGTACTGTGGATATTCATTTTCAAGGGAAGCACGTCAAAAACATGTAGAGCAAGCTGATAATTAATACCGTAGAAAAATTTAAGATTTAGAGCAAGTGTAAAATCAAACGAGGTAAACGCGTGCGGATGAAGTGAATAGAAATCACGGATTAATAATTTACACTGTTTTGGATGTCACAGTCACGTTTGTTCTGCAAAATTGAAGGAATTATCATAAAACGTCACCATTATATGATGCGTTCGGTGTAGGAAGGGGCTGTGCGCCATTTTAAAAATTTATAGAAGCCGTTTATAAAGTTTTCCAATGAATATCGAAAATTACAACTAAAATGAGTAGATCTTCGTTTAACACTTTGACTGCAACTACTAAATATTAAGTTCAACACCAAACTCAAATTCAATGTCAATTGTAGTAATCTATTTTGAAAATACCCAACATGATCTGGATCGTGCCCTCATTTAGCTTTGATTGAGTATTTATGAAAATTGAGATTGCGACTCCTGGTCGGTAAGCAGCATTATGAAAGTTACCTTCGTGTACCACCGGTGGCGCACGTCGCAGTCAAAGTGTTAATGATGACCCCCTCAGGGAGTACAAATATAGTATCTATGGGAATTAGCTCTCCCAGGGGGATTATGTGGGGTCCCGAACTAAAAGTTAAGTAGGGCTTTTTTTGTTGAAGTAAAATAGGTTTGTGTTTTGTTATGGATCAAATTTTTTAAGTTCAGGGCTGTCCTGTTTTGTTGAAAATCTTCCGCATTACTGATCGTGGCCTGGCCCTGTGGAAGAAGAAGCTCTCTTCCGATCGCCTGGCTTAGTGGCCGGAGAGATTTTGAAGCCGTTGAATTTAGTTCTTTCTGTTCTTCGTTTTTTGTTTTGCAGCTGCAACTTTTCTTTTCGTTTTATTGTGTTCAAATTTGTATCTCTAGAATTAAGCATGTTTGAACCTCTTCTGGACCCACTGTAACATTAAATGCATTAATTAATTAAACCTAAAACGGGACGCGTTTGCGTGTACCCATTAAACTAACTTTAACTAAACTTACTGCTTGGGCAGCATGTCGCCCTTTATAAAGTGGGTCCGGTTCCTTAAACTATTTTCTCTTTATTAAATAAGCGGGTTTTCCGCCCATTAACTTCCTCGACCCGGCTCTTGCAGCCTCTTGAATAGGGATTTAATATTCAAGGTAAATAATGTTTTTTTTTAAATCTACCTGAGAAATATGTACTTGAAAAATTTTGAAACTATAAAGCAGCGAAATATTATTCTGTTACTATAATTAGTGTTATATAGCCTGACTTCATAAAGTCCTGTCTCCTTGTTCAGAACGACTCTATGCTTCCCTTGGAGTACCGTATTGCTGGCCAGTGGTGGTCTTATTGGACGAGCTGCCGTCTTTCTATTTGTCGTCTTGAACTCTGGAGAGTCACGTTTCGTAAAACTCGCGTTTGGGAGCTTCGCGTTTCTGGCCGTTTTTAAGGAGCCTTAAATCAAACTGCTACAGAGGAAACTAAGAATTTCGGAATCCGCTGGAATCCTCAGGATGCCCCTAACTTGAGTGCGGTTACTGTATTTCCTCTTTTGGAGAAGCAACTCATTGTTGTTGCAACCCTGTATTTTCTCTTTTGGAGAAGCAACTCATTGTTGTTGCAACCCTGTATTTTCTCTTTTGGAGAAGCAACTCATTGTTGTTGCAACCCTGTATTTTCTCTTTTGGAGAAGCAACTCATTGTTGTTGCAACCCTGTATTTTCTCTTTTGGAGAAGCAACTCGTTGCTGTTGCAACTCTATATTTTTGGAGAAGCAACTCGTTGTGGTTTTGTTCCAAAAACCATAATAAACGTTTGAACTATTGCACTCTAGTTTTAAATCCTAAAAGTTTTTCAGCAGCTACTACTTCCTTCTTCAACTTTCATCTCGTTCCATTAACTCTTTTTTTAGCTTAATTTTTTTATGTACATTGTGCGTATATTCCGCATTCTCTTAACTTCATATTAAATGTTGCCTTCTTCCTTTCTCTCGCTGAACATCTTTGGTGTGGTAATGAGAGGCTAATACTTTCTTATAATCAATCGCTTTGTGATGAAATATTAGTATTTAAGGAGAAAATGGAAGCTGAAAAATTATTTAATTATTTTTGTTAGGTTGATCTTAACCCTAAAAGAAATTTTAAACATAACAAATTATCATTAAATGAGATGCAGATAATGTTTAACTGCATGTCATTTATTAATACGATTTAACAAAAAGAAACGATTTAACCACTAAATATGAAATATACAAATGGAAGTGAACAACTGAAGGTCTTTCAAAACTAATCTTCGAATTCCATTGTGTTGATCAGCTCATCTTCATCTTCCTTAGCTGCCGCAGCAGTGTCGCGTGTAGGAAGTAGCTCAAGTTGTAGCTTTGTGTAGTGCTGAGCAGCCTTTGCGGGCATTAGTTTTGTTAATTCCATGATAACTTAGAGTTTTTCTGAGAATATTCCATAGATATAAATATTTTACAAACATTTTGCATTCCTCAAATTTTGTCAGAACATGCTTGTTTACAAGTGCATGGTGGCCCTATCACTCGTTCTCCTACATAGTTGTTTGTATATCAACTTTCATACTCTGCGCCAGAATCCTTCAATTGTTACATTAGTTTTCGTTTCCATGTATCTAAAGATCTACATCTTTTTCGGCGTTCATGGATGGAAGCTTTACTTTTAATTTCAATTTTGAAAACGAGTTGGACAAAGCATTGGCTCATGAGCTGCACGGAGTTACTTTCAACCACACTCTACGAGTAACGCTAAGGAATTGTTCTAAATTCAAATCTGCACTGCGAGCACAGTCGCCTTATTGCTTCATTTGAATTTTAGAAATTTCATAGGAGCTAGTGTAAATTTGACTCGAATATGTGGTACATGCATTAATTAGATGTTAAGAAAGATATTCCACATAATAAATAAAAATATGAAAATATGGCGTATAGCCCCTTCCACCACCGAACACGTCATATACGCATGGTGACTGCAATACAGTATTTAAAATTCGATAACACTCGTAATCCGGTATCATTGTGTATCAAATTAACTTTAAGACATCTCAAATTAGATGTATTTCTAACCGGTGCAGCGACGTTATTAAATTTCGACTGGTTTCGGAGCATCAGCGTAGTACTCTTTTTTTTTGCGTTAATTATAAAGGTAACTGGACATGGTACCGAATTTCATAGGGCGAATCCAAGTTGGAAATAGTTCCAATAGCCAGCTATTGCCGTGAGAATATTCTTTGTTTTATTTTTTCTGAGCCACGCCAGAGTTCAATGCACGAAACGTTCTATTTCTGTTTTATTGTTCTTTTGATGCTCATGTGGAGAAACTTGATAATAATATACTATCATCAGCAAACAGTTTGAATTTGAAGATAGATGTTAATTTTACGATGTAGGATATTATGGTGGGAAATAGATAACGTCCGAGAACTAATTCTTCAGGGACTTTAATGGGTTAGGCTTTGCATTTCTTATGTTACTTAGGAGGACCGGACCCTTCGTGGTATACAATTATCGTATCTATGGGAATTAGAACTCCCAGGGGAAATATATGAGGTCCCGAGCTAAAGGTTAGGTTAGTTCTCCCTTTATTGAAATGAAAAAGGTTTTTCATTTTGTGGCTGCTCATCTTATTGCTGTTCGCTGCTGTCCTTATGGAGCTAAAACAACAAATGGAATGCTTCTTTTGTTGAAATAAAAATTGGTGATTTATTTTGTCATGAACCATCTAATTCGGTTCACTGCTGTCATGTTTTTCAATACCTACTATTTTCTCCAATTTTCGTTTGTTTCGTGGATTTCTTTTTCAACTTACTGTATTTATGCACCTTGTGCACAGGTGCCGCGTTCCCGTAACTCCATACTAAATGGTGTCTTCCTCCTTCCTCTCTTTGGAACGTCTTGTTGCGGTTAGGGAGACTTAAACTAACATCCTATCTGTTCCTCAGAGGGATACAATGGTATCTAATGGCATTAGCGTTTTCAGGAGGAAAATGTAAGGTTCCGAGCTTAAAGAAAAGTAGATAGGGTGTTAAAACTGAGGCCTGAGTTCTGAGTTGGGTTGTCCTTCTTTTTGTTGATATAAAATGTTTTTTGCCATGTTAAGGACCACCTTTTTCGGTTCACTGCTGTCTTGTTTTTTCAGCACCTACTAATTTCTTCTTCAACTTTTAACTTGTTTCATGAACTTCTTTCCCAACTTACTGTTTCTATGCCCTTTCTGCATAGATTCTGCGTTCCCTGTTATCCATACTAAATGGTGCCTTCCTCCTACCTCTCATAGGCACGCTTTTTTTTGCAGCAGTTGGGGAGGCTTATATTCACCTATAATCTAATCTGTTTAAAACTGAACATGTTTTTGATCAGTGGTGCAGGAGTACCACCTGCTGGCGTATGCGTTTGGTATTTGCATACGACCTGTGGCGGCGCCTGCTTCTAAACCATGCTTCAGAGTATGCTTGTACGTATACAATGGCGTACATTAATTATTCAAATCTCGTAACTACTTCATTAAAAACACCGATATTTATTTCTATCGTGATGAAGTATGTACAGTAGTGACGGAAGTAAGTTTATGTGTATTTGTAACTTACCGCCCAGCGCTAGCTAAAATATTTACGATATTCATGGATCAAAATTTTCCTGCGCTAGTTGATCCTTATTGAATAGTTTTAATTATTACCCTCCCCCCCCCCCCTCCCCTTCAGGAGGATACAATTATTATATCTATAGGAATTAGCGCTCCCAGGGAAAAAATGCGAGGGCCCGAGCTGAGAGTTAGGTAGGCCTTCTTTTTGTTAAAGTAAAATGTTGTTTGATCATGTCAAGGACCACCTTTTTTCGGTTCACCAATGTCCTGTTTTTCAGCACCTCTGACTTTCTTCTTCAACTTTTATCTTGTTTCATGAACTTCTTTCTCAACTTACTGTTTCTATGCCCCTTCTGCATAGATTCCTCATTCTCTTATCTCCATACTAAATGGTGCCTTCGTCCTTCCTCTCTTCGATACGCTCTTTTTTTGTAGCGGTTAGGGAGGCTTAAAACTAACTTATAATCTATAATCTATCTATAATTATTATATCTTGGAGAATTAACTCTCCATGAGTGATAAATGTAAAGTCCCGAACTGAAAGTTAAGCAGACTTCTTGTTCACATAGAATATTCTTCGTTGTACTAAAGGATCATCTTTTTCGGTCCACTGGTGTTCTTTTTTTATCATCTCTTAACTTTTTTCTTCGACTTTCATCTTGTTTGAAAGCATTCTTGCTTGACTCATTTTCTATGGACATGGGATCTGGTTTGGAACATACCTTGTGCATAGATTCAGCGTTCGTTCAAGTCTATGCAAGATAAAGGTACCGTCATCACGCAGTCATTCTAGGTAAACTTCACGGCAACCGTCACAATTGTCACCGCCAACGTGAAAAATAATAAATTGGAGGTTGAAATCTTAACTGGAATCACCTGAATTGATTCACGCGTTAAAATTCGATTCGAACTCGTTGATTTGATTTATAAATGAAGATGAATATCAAAACGTGGAGTTATATTAACGCTGTGACATTATCTCGATTGAACAACATTGATCTGCCGTGTCGATTCGATCACGGAACTAATTTTAAATAACATCTTTAATAAGTCATAAGTCCCTGTTCGAACCTTGTACCGATAGCTACGTTGTAGTTTTTCGCTGTGTAATCCTATCTTCACCATTTTTCCTGTCTTGTTACTGGAGGTTTAAAGTCCTCAACTAAAACTTGTTTTTGAATTTCTGTAAGAGGATTAAGTTTCGTGACAACATATGTATGCGTGTATTGGACTAGCAAACACCAGGTGCGCTAGTTAATAATGCATAATTTTATACAAAAAATTACTGTACACAGTGAGGAAGATCAGAAATGCTTTATACAAACTTTGCGCTATCGCCTGCTATATAGATTCCATATTGGTCCTTCAAACTGCTGATGCCCTGCTAGAAAAACCGTTCACATTTTGAGAAAATGTCAGCAAGGTATTTCATGACTTTTTCGCAAGTGTTAAGTTTTGCTAAAAAAAGAACATGGAACTGCACAGAAATAAGGGCGTAGTGCGATAGGACACAGAGTCCGTTGAGTTTCGCTCGGGGAAGAAAGCGTTCCTACTCATGCGGGTGATGGCACGTTATATTGCTATTGACCCCCTTTTTATATATTTTAGCTCAGTCAGAATGGCCATCTCAGGGGGATACAATAATTGTATCTATGGGAATTAGCGCTCCCAGGGGAAAAATGTGAGGGCCCGAGCTGTGAGTTAGGTAGGCCTTCTTTTTGTTGAAATAAAATGTTTTTGTTATGTTAAGGACACCTCTTTCGGTTCACTGCTTTCCTGTTTTTCAGCACCTCTGACTTTCTTCTTCAACTTTTATCTTATTTCATGAACTTCTTTCTCATCTTACTGTTTCTGCGCCCTTTCAGCATAGATTCCTCATTTTCTTATCTCGGTACGAAATGGTGCCATCCTCCTTCCTCTCTTCGATACGCTTTATTTTTGTAACGGTCAGGGAGGCTTAAACTAACTTATAATCTAATAATCAGTCAGAATGGTTTTTGATCTATGTATGGTGCAAATAGACCAGTTGTAGACTGTCAATGTATAGTGCAATCCTGGAATGGACTCTCTCACCAGGTTTCAGAAGCTCATGGCACGCCTCATTCTTATCAACCCAGCAAATGCACAGCAATATCTTTGTTCAGTAAGGATTTAGTTTTGCGATCGAAGCGAATGGGTGCCGTGAGCTGACTTGTTACTTTTACGATTTGGGTTCTCGAAGTTAATCTAGCCATTATTTATGCAAAGACAATTTTTCAATCTCAGCAAAAATGCAACCCTTGGGCCCGCATCAAACATAGCTATCACAACAATGTTTTACGGCAGGGACGAAAGGTACCATAGTTTGCCCTTGGCAGAGGGTTCGTTGTCTCCTTGGGTCAAATGATAATGAGGAATGTTCAGTCGATGTAAATGATTACCAACTGCCGTGTAGCAACCTGTGTCATGTAAGCCTCGAGCGAATTTGCCCAGTGCTAGTGAAGAATGAGTGTAATTTCAATTAAAATTTTCATTAAATTTGCGAGAGGGTCGTGAGAACATAGCATCATGAATTTTGAGGCACGTTGCAACGACACCCGTACAGTCACGCACAGCAGCATGTCGTTGCGACAACACTCGTACCGTCACGCACAGCAGCAGGACTTTTCGATTTGAGGATTTTAGTAAATTATAGTCTAATAATAGGCAGCTGTGATGTATTAATGCATTATGAAGAAATCAAAAATTTCCATCAATAGTGGAAATGGAATGAAACTTAAAATACAACGGCAAAGGAAAATAGCACACATATTTTTCATTTCACTAACGTTGATTTTAGAACTTTATTGGTTTGGGAGACTTAAAGTGAAATAAGCTTGTACTTTACTAACGTGAAATATTTTATATTGAGTTTCACCCTTCGTCGTTGTGTAGGAACATAAATGAAAATTTCCAAAACATGTGAAAACTGATGGCCTCAACGACACGTAGAAGATAACTTCTATTCCTGCATAGGTCCGCGCGCAGTAGCACGAGACGCGATTTGTTATACGGAATCAAATATAAGCAAGCAAATAATGTGTTGATTACAATTAACACTATATGCATAATGTTACACCCATCGCAAGGGGCCGTATGATTACCGTCGACAATATATTGTAGGGCACGAGAAAAATGTTTTCCGCAAAAACATACTATTCTTACCTTCAAGTCGTATGCATGTTTTTAAAATGGTTGTTAGTTATACAATCAAACTATCCAAAATTATCAATGCACAAAAAAATTTTCAACCAGTGGTATGATATCAATAACCGAAAACTATGAATATTAAAAAAAATGAAATTATAATCAGTAGAATGAAGTGTTGCCTGTTGGCCGTCGACGAGTAGCTAAAACAAGCAGTACGTCGGATCGGTGGCCACGCAATGTTAAGATCCCTCCCCCCGCCCAGTTGTTGAGAGGGCGGCGCCGGCCACGGGTATATGTTCACCAGAAGGCCAGGCTAGCAGGTTTTGCTCAACGATACGAATTTGGCCTTTTCCACCCTAGCTTTAGTCACAATGCACAGTAGCTAGCCCTTGTGGGGGATGTGTATTTGCACATCGTGACCGAAGCGTGGCTGGAAATTAGGGCCAAAACCGGTATTCATGTAAAATTATGCTAGACTGAACACCTTGCGAACAAACAAAGCAAAACCTAAAATGTTGAGTTTCAACTAGTAGCGGCCTGCTGCCTTGTAATGTGCTCCTAAATTGTAGAGGACAATCTTTCTTATTGAAGATTTGCCCACTACGTAAATTTAGAGCACAGTTCACACGACCAGCGACATATTGAAAACCTCCATTTTAAGATTTGCTTTGATCACACCCGTGGCCCTTACGTGTGCGTATGCACGTCAGCAATGAATATGAACAATGAATTTTTATTAATTTTTCGTGTCTTCTCTGCGCCAGGCGGTGACACGGCCCGGCATGCAACGCTCCCTCCAGTCACCATTCGACAGCACCTGGAACCAAATAGTCTTTATTAAAAGCCTATCTTGAAGATTGACGTGAATGACATTTTTCTAGTTAATAATGCATGTTTGTTTACTTGTGTGTCTGTCACTATTTCCACCGTGTAAATCCCTATTTTTCGTTTAACCTTTAAGCGCCCAAGTGGACTGTACGGTCCTCTTTCGAAAATAGCCTCAATTTATTGTATTTTTCGTAAAATTAGTTCCCTGATGTGATTTTTGGAATGCACTGTCGAGTGGCAGTTCCTTCCTCATCGTTAAATCGATAAATATTTGATGCCGGTTTTATGATGGTGGTTGTGATAACGGTAACATGAGTAGGAAATGTGGACGTTAAAGTGTTAAATATATCCCTAATGTGAAGCTCACTCGGGAGGTAACCTTACACAAAATCGGAAAAGGAACGATGTGTATATAAACGATTCGCTTAAAACTACTTTCATGGGTGAATTTTCCTAGCATTGGAATAAATCAGTTTGTTCTAACTAGTGTGAGAGGCTTTTTGTTTTCTATGCGCATTTAATATTTTGGATATTGACTAGGTAATGAAGCCTGTATCAAATATACTGTACGGTCACAACATACTCGTTCATACATACTCGTTACTCGTACTTACTGTCTAGATAGAATAATTCACGTCGCATACCATCAGATGAGACTTTAGGAAGCAATTTAATCCTTCATCTTTGAGAACGCAACAAATTATTGCGTTTTTTATGAAAAATCAAAACATTGTAATGTTTATAATATTATCGTTATAATTGATATAATTATTTTTTACAAGGTAAAATATGCATTTCAATGTACAATCAGAATAAGACCATGCGCATTGAGCAACAAGTTCTTTAAAATTAGAAAGAACGCATGGTGAATTGCAAAAACTTAATTGCTCTACAATGTAGCTAAATAAAAATTTCAAATCCAATATATATTGTGAATTGACTAGGTTTGAATTTTAGCTCTGTAACAGTAACAAAGGCTTTCCGAAGAGAAGAAGGAAAGAAGCACCATTTGATATGGAGTATATCTATGCACAAGATGCACAAAAACAGAAAGAAAATAGTTCATGAAACAAGATGTATGTTGAAGAACATGTTCGGTGCTGAAACACAGGACAGCAGTAAACAGAAAAAAAGATGGTCCTTAACCAAGCAAAAAGCTTATTCTATCTCAATAAAAGAAAGGCCTGCCTAACCTCATGCTTGGTACGTCTCATATTACCCCTGGAAGTACTTATGCCCATAGATATATATTTTTTATTTCAAGATCAAGATTTAAAAAACGCACCGCATGAGCCAATTACTTTCATGCTAACCAGACATCCGTGTGTGCATACGTAGGTACGGTATAAAATAATAAAAACTATTGGTGTCGTTTGAAACATGGTAACACTTACAATTATAACTAAAAAGTGAAATTTCGTATTAGGTACGCGGTTACCGCGGCAGAAACAGGAATCCGAAACGGGAATTTTTATTGAAAAAATTCACGTTTCTCACCTTGAAAAATAACCAAACTATGCCACTAGACCAAGATTGTGACAGTCAAGTGTTGGTAAGAACCAAGATAGATTAGATGATAGGTTAGTTTAAGCCTCCCTAACCGCTACAAAAAAGAGCACATCGAAGAGAAAAAGGAGGAAGGCACATTTAGTATGGAGATAAGAGAATGAGGAATCTATGCAGAAGGGGCATAGAAACAGTAAGTTGGGAAAGAAGTTCATGAAACAAGATAAAAGTTGAAGAAGAAAGTAGTAGGTGCTGAAAAACAGGACAGCTGTGAACTGAAAAAGGTGATCCTTAACATAACAAAAAAATATATATTTCAACAAAAAGAAGGCCTACCTAACTCTCAGCTCGGGCCCTCACACATTATCCTCCTGGTAGTGCTAATTCCCATAGATACAACAGTTGTGTCCCCCTGAGAGGAGAACCAAGATAATGATAGTTAACTGATACTCGAAAATTATTGAATAAGCTACGAGGAAAACGAAAAATTACCTAGATCCATTAGAAATTCACGTTTTGAACTAATTGAATTCAGTGGATTAACACAATCTAATATACTTTAACCTACTTAACACACTGACTGCGATATGACCCACCGGTGGGACGTGCTCAAGTTTTTTCCTGCTGTGAAACGACCCACCGATGGGTAGTGTGACAAAGTTTCAACAATTAATTAAAATTAGTGGTATTTAATGGACGCAGCTAATGTAGGGAATTATAAAATTTCTAACAACTTGCAAATTTAAATTTGAGTTGAAACAAAACTTCAGCTTAACCCATCGCAGTCAATGTGTTAACCTGCTATATCCTATCTGACTTATCTACACGACCCTAATCTTTGCTATCCTAATCTATCCTACATAAATTGACCTATCGCATTATGACCTTGCCAGACCTATATGACGGCGGCCTAACCTCACCTATCCTAACCGTTTCTTTGCTTAACCTATTCTTTGCCAACCAAAATAATTTTAAAAACTTATTGTTATCGACATTCTGACCATCATTACATTAGTTGATTCATGACTCCCTTATCCACAATATACGTGATCTCAAGCGGAAGGGAATCATTTAGTATCAACTGAGTAAAACGGACAATTTATGCTCAAGGTATTTTCCTAACAGGAAACTTCGCTCATAAAAGCAGCTTGGGAAAGAAGAGAAAACAAAGGTAACGCCAGTCACCCAACACTAAGAGACCCAGTAACGCCAGTCATCCAACACTAAGAGACCCAGTAACGCCAGTCACCCAACACTAAGAGACCCAGTAACGCCAGTCACCCAACACTAAGAGACCCAGTAACGCCAGTCACCCAACACTAAGAGACCCAGTAACGCCAGTCACCCAACACTAAGAGACCCAGTTACGCCAGTCACCCAACACTAAGAGACCCAGTAACGCCAGTCACCCAACACTAAGAGACCCAGTAACGCTAGTCATCTAACACTAGGAGACCAAGTAACGCCAGTTACCTGACGCTAATTGACCCATTAGATCAGGTAAGTTCATTTAAGCGTCCCTTACCACAACAAAGGCATTCAAAGATGAATAATGAAAGTACCACTTAGCATGGAGTTACAAGAACACTGACTATGTTCAAAGTGTGTTCCCACCCAAGATCTTAGGAGCGTAGAAACAGTAAGATGTGAAGTTATGAAACACGATAAAAGTTGATGAAAATCCGAAACGCTGAAACCAGGACAGCAGCGAACCGAAAAAATGGGTCTATACCCTTACAAAATTCCTGTTCTATTTTACAGAAATTAAGGCCTTCCTAACATTCCGCTTTGGACCGTAGATTTTCCTCCTGAGAGCCCTAATTCCCACCGATACAATAGTTGTATCCCTATGAGAGGTCTTGACAGAACACCAGTAGGCCTCGTACTTATATTATGCAACATGAGTAACCACGAAACGAGCGCTGGACGTGCATTGTGATGTAGACGGGCGGCGTAAGTAGCGCCAAACTGGTAACTAGAGCGAGACCTGGGGCTAGAGCGAGACCTGGGGCTAGAGCGAGACCTGGGGCTAGAGCGAGACCTGGGGCTAGAGCGAGACCTGGGGCTAGAGCGAGACCTGGGGCTAGAGCGAGACCTGGGGCTAGAGCGAGACCTGGGGCTAGAGCGAGACCTGGGGCTAGAGCGAGACCTGGGGCTAGAGCGAGACCTGGGGCTAGAGCGAGACCTGGGGCTAGAGCGAGACCTGGGGCTAGAGCGAGACCTGGGGCTAGAGCGAGACCTGGGGCTAGAGCGAGACCTGGGGCTAGAGCGAGACCTGGGGCTAGAGCGAGACCTGGGGCTAGAGCGAGACCTGGGGCTAGAGCGAGACCTGGGGCTAGAGCGAGACCTGGGGCTAGAGCGAGACCTGGGGCTAGAGCGAGACCTGGGGCTAAAGCGAGACTTTGACTAGTGCAGGTTGTGTAACTAGTGCAGTGCGTAAATACTACCAGACATGAAACTAGTTCAAAAATGCACAATGAGATTAAATTAGCTTAAGATTATAACCACAACAAAAGAGTTCCAAAGAGGAAGTACGAAGGCGCTTTTTCGTATGGAATCTATGAAACGAGGAATTTATATATACACGAGGTGTGTTCCCACACAATGCCCCCTGGCATCGAAACCGTAAGTTGAGAAATGAGTTTATGAAACAAGATAACAGTTGAAGCGAGAAGTAGTAGGTGATGGAAAACAAAACAATGAACCGAAAAAAAATTTGGTCCGTAACAAAAAATCTCAATTCCACTAACAAAATGAGGGCCTACCTAAGCTCGGGCTCTGGACCTCTCATTTTCCCCTGAGAGTGCTAATTCCCGTAGACACAACACAGTTGTATACCCTGAAGAGTCTATATAGTCGACTAATTTCTATATAAATAAGGGAAATTATCAATCTAGGTAACTGATGAAATCGTAACGAGATGCCTACACAATACTTACGTGTGTCTGCGGTAGGCCTGCAGGGATCTGCTGCGCTGACGCAGAGGCGGTGTCCTGAGATGCGAGCTGGGAATCTCTCGCCACTCGCCCTCTTCTGCACAAATATTATGATTCTAAGTAATGGCATGGTACTGCACGTTGCAGTAATTTGACATCCTCAAAATTATGCTCATTTAAATTTAGATTAGATCACGTGTTCGTTTAAGCCTCCCTAACCGCAACAGAGGCGTTCTAAAGACAGAAAGGAGATGGCATCATTCAGGATGGAGTTAGGGGAATGCAGAATCTATGCGCAAGGTGCTTAGAAACGGTAAGTGAGAAAGAAATTTATGAAACAAGATAAAAGTTGAAAATAGTAGGTGCTGAAACACGACTGCAGAGAACCGAAAAAAAGATGGTCCTTAGCAAAAAAACAAAATTTTATTTAAATATAAAAGCAACATAACGCCAGCTCGGGACCTGACAGTTTCCCCCAGGGAGTGCTAATTCCCATAGATACAATAATTGTATACTCTTGAGGGTATTAGATTAGATTATTAGTTAGTTTAAGCCTCTCTATCCGCAACAAAGGCTATCCAAAGAGAGGAAGGAAGGAGGCACCATTTAGTATGGAGTTAGAGAAACGCGGATTCTATGCAGAAAGGGCACAGAAACAGAAAGCTAAGAAAGAAGATCATGAAACAAGAAAAAGTTGAAGAAGAAAGTAGTAGGTGCTGAAAAATGGGATAGCAGTGAACCGAAAAAAGATGGTCCGTGACAAAACAAAAGAACCTATTTTAATTCAACAAAAGGATAGCCTACCTAACTTTTAGCTCGGGACCTCACATATTCCCCCTGGGGAGCGCTAATTCCCATAGATACAATAGTTGCATCCTCCTGAGGGGAAGTAGAGGGCGAAGAAGTCATGGAAACTGTGAGAGGCAAAGCGACGTTGTTCAGAAAATATTTCTTGCAAACTTGCTCAATATTTACGTTCTTCGGTTATATCAGGTACGAACTTAATTGCCTTTTTTAATTTCCGCCAGTGGTTGAAGCGCGTAATTCAAACCTTGAATAAATACATTATGAGCAGCGTGGGGATCTCTTTATTCACGAATTGTGCTTATAAAATTTTTGTGGCGATGTTCGCCATGGTCGCCGACAACTCATGAAATTCGTCGTACTTTATTATAAAATAAATGCTGGTATAACCTAATCAACATTTTGCGATTTGTATTATAAAATGACTATTCTTTTATTACATAATTCTTAAAAAACGCGTATAATGTTCCCAAAAATACATTCTAGGAAACAATATGAAACACCTGACTAGATATTTTCAATAATTTACGTTTTAGGGTAAGGAAGTTGTAGAATTTCATAGTGAAGTTGAAAAATTCTTCAGAAGTAACTTTTCGCATGGAAATTCGGCTATTTTGTATATTAATTCAGTTTTAGAGCCCTAACTCAGCATATCGTTTTGTTTTACGATATAAAATCCTAAAAAACGACCTTAACTAAGCCTAAGTAAAGCCTAGCAAAACTTAAGCGTACGTAAATCAACAGTGCACAACAGGCACACTCATAAGGCACGCTACGGGAAGATGACGATTCTAGACGCGTCACACAGATGCACAAAACTTGCATAAGAACACATGAATAATGAAACTGCCAGACAAAGATAAAAAAACTGATACGGTACCAGAATACGACTTGCAACCTACCTAATTCACTCCACTTCATTTGTCATCAGAGAGACCGTCTTCAGCTTATCCCGTAGCAAGATGGACGTTATCGCTGCCCGGCAGGATATTTACGGGAGTCCGCGCCCAAAGTTAAAGTTGTTTGTGGCTCTAGGCAACCAAAAACCCATTTCAAAGAGTTTTAACAAAATTTCCCGAAAAACGTACTCCAAAGTTTAGCCGAGTTAGACAATCTGAAAAATGCCCTCTACAATTTGAAAATTACCCTGACCCGTCGGAAAATAGCCTCCTCTCGACACTCCGACAATTCCCTCCCCTCGACACTCCGACAATTCCCTCCCCTCAACACTCCGACCATTCCCTCCCCTCAACACTCCGACAATTCCCTCCCCTCAACACTCCGACAATTCCCTCCCCTCAACACTCCGACAATTCCCTCCCCTCAACACTCCGACAATTCCCTCCCCTCAACACTCCGACAATTCCCTCCCCTCAACACTCCGACAATTCCCTCCCCTCAACACTCCGACAATTCCCTCCCCTCAACACTCCGACAATTCCCTCCCCTCAACACTCCGACAATTCCCTCCCCTCAACACTGCGACAATTCCCTCCCCTCAACACTGCGACAATTCCCTCCCCTCAACACTGCGACAATTCCCTCCCCTCAACACTCCGACAATTCCCTCCCCTCAACACTCCGACAATTCCCTCCCCTCAACACTCCGACAATTCCCTCCCCTCAACACTCCGACAATTCCCTCCCCTCAACACTCCGACAATTCCCTCCCTCAACACTCCGACAATTCCCTCCCCTCAACACTCCGACAATTCCCTCCCCTCAACACTCCGACAATTCCCTCCCCTCAACACTCCGACAATTCCCTCCCCTCAACACTCCGACAATTCCCTCCCCTCAACACTCCGACAATTCCCTCCCCTCAACACTCCGACAATTCCCTCCCCTCAACACTCCGACAATTCCCTCCCCTCAACACTCCGACAATTCCCTCCCCTCAACACTCCGACAATTCCCTCCCCTCAACACTCCGACAATTCCCTCCCCTCAACACTCCGACAATTCCCTCCCCTCAACACTCCGACAATTCCCTCCCCTCAACACTCCGACAATTCCCTCCCCTCAACACTCCGACAATTTCCTCCCTTCAACACTCCAAAAACTCCCTCCCCTCAACACTCCAAAAACTCCCTCCCCTCAACACTCCAAAAACTCCCTCCCCTCAACACTCCAAAAACTCCCTCCCCTCAACACTCCAAAAACTCCCTCCCCTCAACACTCCAAAAACTCCCTCCCCTCAACACTCCACAAACTCCCTCCCCTCAACACTCCAAAAACTCCCTCCCCTCAACACTCCAAAAACTCCCTCCCCTCAACACTCCAAAAACTCCCTCCCCTCAACACTCCAAAAACTCCCTCCCCTCAACACTCCAAAAATTCCCTCCCCTCAACACTCCGAAAATTCCCTCCCCTCAACACTCCGAAAATTCCCTCCCCTCAACACTCCAAAAATTCCCTCCCCTCAACACTCCGAAAATTCCCTCCTCTCAACACTCCGACAATTCCCTCCTCTCAACACTCCGACAATTCCCTCCTCTCAACACTCCGACAATTCCCTCCCCTCAACACTCCGACAATTCCCTCCCCTCAACACTCCGACAATTCCCTCCCCTCAACACTCCGACAATTCCCTCCCCTCAACACTCCGACAATTCCCTCCCCTCAACACTCCGACAATTCCCTCCCCTCAACACTCCGACAATTCCCTCCCCTCAACACTCCGACAATTTCCTCCCCTCAACACTCCGACAATTCCCTCCCCTCAACACTCCGACAATTCCCTCCCCTCAACACTCCGACAATTCCCTCCCCTCAACACTCCGACAATTCCCTCCCCTCAACACTCCGACAATTCCCTCCCCTCAACACTCCGACAATTCCCTCCCCTCAACACTCCGACAATTCCCTCCCCTCAACACTCCGACAATTCCCTCCCCTCAACACTCCGACAATTCCCTCCCCTCAACACTCCGACAATTCCCTCCCCTCAACACTCCGACAATTCCCTCCCCTCAACACTCCGACAATTCCCTCCCCTCAACACTCCGACAATTCCCTCCCCTCAACACTCCGACAATTCCCTCCCCTTGTCGGGGCATGGCCACCGTGACAGACCTGCCTCCTGGACGGACGACGTTGTAGAAGAAGCGCATCTGCCGATCGGACGGACCCATTGTCGAGGCCGCTAGATTTAGTTGTGTTGTCGTTAACAGGTCACGCCCTCGTGTGTGTGACAGGTATGTAAGAGCTTGATTAGGATTATTATGGCGTCTATGACTATCATCCTACTTGTCCATATTGGTTTTGTATATGTCTTTGTTTGAAAATATCCGCTATTCCATGTAGTAGTCGTATGTATTGTTTGTGCCCTTCAGGCTATGGTGGAGAAGGACGTACCCTATGGGAACTCTCTCGCCTCTCTAAACCATTCTAAGACAATGGAGAGGATCTACGTGGGGAGAAGTCTTCGCGTGTAACCTGGCCTCTCGACCCCTTGTTGACTCTTCCCAGCCCTCCGGCTTCACGCTTGGAGTTGGGCTTCGCCTTAGTCTAGAGCCTAGTACGACCAGCGCCAGCCCCATCTCGAGCTGCGCCGAGATCGCGGAGGTGGCTTCGGGCCCCGACGATTACGGGGGGCCTAACCGTCCAGTGTCAGGACACTGTGCCCTATGCGGGAGCGTTACCGCGTCTGTTGTGTAACCTAGGGTTAAGGATTACTTTAGGATCTAAGGATAGGATAGGTTAGGTGTTCGGCTACCTCGGCCACTTGTTCGCTCCCGAGTAGCCGTTTTAGTGTACTAATATACTTTAAGTCTCGTGTTCGACCGACCTTTCCTTTTCCATCCGGGTATCCTTTCCTTGTATTTCGGAGGTACTCGAACCGATCGGTACCCTTCCGGGGTCTCGCTACCCGTATCGCCGGGTGAGTGCAGGTCCCGAATTCTTACGTGGGGGGTGGGTGCCTTTGCAAGGCTAGGAGGCTGGACTTCAGCTCCCTGGTACCTTCAGAACCCCTCACACCCCTCAACACTCCGACAATTCCCTCCCCTCAACACTCCGACAATTCCCTCCCCTCAACACTCCGACAATTCCCTCCCCTCAACACTCCGACAATTCCCTCCCCTCAACACTCCGACAATTCCCTCCCCTCAACACTCCGACAATTCCCTCCCCTCAACACTCCGACAATTCCCTCCCCTCAACACTCCGACAATTCCCTCCCCTCAAAACTCCGACAATTCCCTCCCCTCAACACTCCGACAATTTCCTCCCCTCAACACTCCAAAAACTCCCTCCCCTCAACACTCCAAAAACTCCCTCCCCTCAACACTCCAAAAACTCCCTCCCCTCTACACTCCAAAAACTCCCTCCCCTCAACACTCCAAAAACTCCCTCCCCTCAACACTCCAAAAACTCCCTCCCCTCAACACTCCAAAACTCCCTCCCCTCAACACTCCAAAAACTCCCTCCCCTCAACACTCCAAAAACTCCCTCCCCTCAACACTCCAAAAACTCCCTCCCCTCAACACTCCAAAAACTCCCTCCCCTCAACACTCCAAAAACTCCCTCCCCTCAACACTCCAAAAACTCCCTCCCCTCAACACTCCAAAAATTCCCTCCCCTCAACACTCCAAAAATTCCCTCCCCTCGACACTCCAAAAATTGGTCAATGTGAAGCGTGATGGAATCAAAGGAAATGAGAATTTTATTCCAAAGAATCACTAAAGGAACCCTTTTAAAAACGTTTTACATGAATGACATTCTGCTCGCTGATGCGTTATTGTACAGTTGTATTGTACTCAGTACAGTACAGTTGTATTGTACTGAGAAGTTATAGGAATGTTGCACACAACAGGCTTTCGCGCGCCAAAGGAGAGGGTATAGTGGGTGTTCCAACAATACGGGAAGCTCGCCTAAGTTATTCTTTTGAAGTTATTGTTTTCGCCAGAACTTCGTAGAAAGGAAAGAATGATAGAAATTGATAATAAAATAATAAGAAATATTGTCATCAGTTAATAACACAAAAAAGGTAACGTACTATTTCTCGTACTTGGGGCGTTTTACGTTTCATTTTTTTAGTCGTCATTATTACGTCGTCACTTTAACAGTCAGCTCAAATATGGCACCACCCGGTACGGCCGCCGCCATCTTGGAGCAGATGTAAACACAATTGTTGACGTGACCTTAATGGGTTGCTTTGAACCTCTATTTATAATTTTCACTAGAAGAACTGTGGCTCCCCCTCACGACCCAACTTCTTTACGCTTGTAATAGAGGGTTTAGCTTCCGTTATTAATTAAATTCCGCTTGGCGCGCCCGCTTCCTTGGCACAAGAAAGCCAAGTTCAAAGTTGAATAATTCGAAAATAACGCATCAGTGAGCAGAATGTCATACATGTAAAACGTTCTTAAATGGGTTCCTTTAGTGATTCTTGGGGTCGGAATTATTATTTTCCGTGATCGCATCACGCTTCACATTGACCCAAAAATTCCCTCCCCTCAACACTCCAAAAATTCCCTCCCCTCAACACTCCAAAAATTCCCTCCCCTCAACACTCCAAAAATTCCCTCCCCTCAACACTCCAAAAATTCCCTCCCCTCAACACTCCAAAAATTCCCTCCCCTTAACTCTCCGACAATTACACTCTGTGCTTTAAAACTTGTTCTTCTTGTCACATCTACAACATACATTTTTGAATAAAGAATTTGGCAGAAGAGGTGGTTCATTAAAACCTTCGGTCAAAGTGAAGCGTGATGCAATCACGGAAAATAATAATTCCGACCCCAAGAATCACTAAAGGGACCTATTTAAGAACGTTTTACACGAATGACATTCTCCTCTCTGATGCGTTATTTTTGAATTATTCCGCTTTGAAGTTATACGCAAAATCGCTTTCCCGCATAAAATGTGGAACACAAATTACGGCCAGGTTGGGTCGGGAAAGGCAAAGTTTGGATCATGAGGTGTTAAAGTTTTCGCCAGAACTTCATAGAAATAAAAGAATGATAGAAATTGTTAATAAAATAATTAGAAATATCGTTATCAGTTAATAACACAAACAAGTTAACGTACTATTTCTCGTATTTGGTGCTTTTGACGTTTTTTTAGTTGTCATCATTACGTCATCACCTTTACAGTCTCCTCATAGATGGCGCCACCCGATACGGCCGCCGCCATCATGGAGCAGATGTAAACAAAATTGTAAACATGACCTTAATGGGCTGCTTTCAACCTTTATTTATAATTTTGGTAAATCTGAAGGATATGTCAGTTATCGACTTTGTAAATTCCGATGCCTTAGCATAGTTAATTAGATCGAAATAAACAAGTTTTCTTCTGTGCACTTTCTGTCTCAAATGAGTATTTTATTAGTTATGGCGGTAAATGACTTACCGCAACTCCAGTGTTTGAAGTGGCAAGTTATTCAAGGAGCACGTCGGACAGCAACACTGCAGTGCGCACTCGCTTCCAGCGCGATCGTCATCATAGACGAAACCAAACCTACCGCTATACCTCGTTAAATACTCATTTGAAGAAAAAAGTGTATGGAAGAAAAGTTGTTTATTTCGATGTTATTACCATGATTCAAGCAACAAAACTTCGAAAATCGATGAGTAGCTGTTTATTCGAGTGCATTCGTCATCAAAGACGAAACTAAACTTACCTTTATAAATCGTAAAATACTCATTTGGGTCAATATTGAATATAATGTTGTCAATGAATTTCATAATTTCGTAGGTATAGATAGGTAATATAGTCGATTTTAAGACGTTTTACATGAATGACAATGTGCCCGGAAATGCTTATTTTTGGAGATATTTAACTTTGAAGTTATAGGAACGTCGGTTATAAAATTGAACAAACGGAGAGGTAAATAAGCAGAAATCCGGTTCTGACGTAACGATAGGTAAGGTTAGGTTTGGTAAAGTCAATTTAGTTAATTATCCTAACCTAAGTAAGCCTAATATATCTTAATTTAACTCAACCATACCGAGGCCGATGACTCCCGCCAAAAAACTTGGCGTGGTCCGCGTCCGCAAAACGCCGGAAGAGCCATATCGAAACTGCCGTTAATGCTATTCTTACCTGGCGTTATTTATCCTATATCTCCTAAACTAAGCATTTCCGGGCATATTGTCATTCATGTAAAACGTCTTAAAATCGACTATATTACCTACCTATACCTACGAAATTCTGAAATTCGTTGACAACACTATATTCAATATTGACCCTCATTTGAGACGGAAAGTGCATAGAAGAAAACTTGTTTATTTTGATTCAATTAATTAGGTTCAGGCACCAAAAAGTGGAAAATCGACAACTGACATATCCTTCAGATTTACCATAATTTTCACTAGAAGAACTGTAGCTACCCCTCACGCCCCAACCTCTTTACGTTTTTAATAGGAGGCTAACTTCTGTTATTAATGAAATTCACCTTCCTTTGGCGGCTTCCTTTGGCGGCTTCCTTTGGCGTGCGGAAGCCAACTTCAAAGTCGATTAATTCAAAAATAACGCATCAGAGAGCAGAATGTCATTCATGTGAAACGTTCTTAAATGGGTTCCTTTAGTGATTCTTGGGAATAAAGTTTCCATTTTTTTTATTGCATCACGCTTCACCCAAACCAAACCTTTCTTCTCAACCGAATTCGCTAAACAACCTCTGAAGTAATTTACTTGATAATATACAACAAATACATCAGTAACATTCTCCATAAAAACCTACGGTCTGCACGCATGTTTTTGGCGTGAAACTTCAGCAATACTAGAGGTCAAGTTAGTCAGAACTGCTCGCTATGCTTACGTAAACTAACTTAAAAAGACATAGATAACAGAATAACAGTTGTATTCACAACATGGAAATGTAGCTATGTGTACACTTAAAATAGAACTACTGCATTATTTTACGCACACGCACGATATATGGGACCGGAGACAAGCATAGGTATTGGACAGGTGTGAACACGTCAGCCAACAGCCAATGAGAGGACAGGATTCGGCGTCAAGGTCATCACGAGTGTTGGTTCCGGGTCCAACTTCGCTCATAAGTTCCATGGAGAAAACTAAGGTCAAATTTTACTTTAATGTTATCAACGATTTTCATAATTTCGTTGCGAAGAATCAATAAAGGAACACATTTAAGAATGTTTTACAGGAATGACATTCTGCTCGCTGATGCGTTATTTTCGAATTATTCAACTTTGAAGTTGGCTTGCGCGCGCCAGGGAAGCACGCGCGCCTAGCGTAATTTAATTAATAACGGAAGCTAACCCCCTATTACAAACGTAAAGAGGTTGGGTCGCGAGGGGTAGCCACAGTTCTTTTAGTGAAAATTATAAATAAAGGTTTCTAGTGACGTCCGTTCACATCGACTCCAAGGTGGCTGCCGCCATGGCGCCACCCGGTACCCAAGATTGCGGCTGCCATCTTGGAGTCGATGTAAACGGACGTCACTAGAAACCTATATTCATAAGTTTCACTAGAAGAACTGTGGCTACCCCTCACGACCCAACCTCTCTACGTTTGTAATAGGGGGTTAGCTTCCGTTTCTATTGCAAAAACAATGACTGCTTTTGCGCAAAAAAAAGGCCATTCAGCAGCGCCGTTCGTATAACTTCAAACCTAAATGACTCGAAAACTAAGCATTTGCGAGCACATTGTCATTCGTGTAAAACGTCTTAAAATCAACTATATTACCTATCGATAGCAACGAAATTATGAAAATCATTGACAACATTAAAGTAAAATTTGACCAAAACTAACACACACCATGACATACCTGCATTATAGATGTGCACTTCTTCGCAAATGTGACCGATGATAAACTATTGAAGTTCAACACTCGTTCAACACTTTTACAAGTTTATTTTGACAATCTCCAACGCTACGTTCGCGTGACGGTGACGACCACCAAAATGGCGGACGAAAGTACAGCAGCCACCGACTCCGACGGCGTCTTTTTCTTTGTGTGAACTGGGCTCAGAGAAGCACAGGGCACCTGATGGGGAAAAAACTTCATTTTAAGGCAAAGTTTCTAACTTTATCCTTTTTTCCTGTTATGATGTTTTCAATCGTTGTATTTTCAACACGATTTTTATTACAGGTTTTTCCACCCATTCGGTGTCCAAACTTAGATATGGCAGGGTAATTTTATTTAATATTTGGGAGGAAGATTGTCAGCATCTTGAAACAAGTTTAAAAATGAACTTATGGGGTTCATTTCCGACGATGAAAAAGGAAAATACTTGCTTATTTTCAAGCGAGAACTCAGTAACTCCTAATGGTAACTTCTTGATACTAACCGTGACGTTCTGCTGGAATCAATTTGAAAGCCTCAGCTGTTTTTGATGACTACGTCTAAAAACTACGTTTTTAACGTTTATGCTTGATGCTGATAGCAATTCTCTCTCTTCAGCTATTCGCAGTGAAAACTTTGATTCCACGGCAGACTGCATGGCGAGCTTGAAAAAGTTTCGATGTGGTATAAAATAAATAAAGTAAATAAATGTATATCAATATCGAAAAGACTAAATATGTCCTGATCTCTTAGAGCTGAGAAATATCTCTTCCACCCATTCGCTTCATAAGAGAACCAGTACCGCAATAAAAAAAATGGAGAACATTGCCCATGCAAACAAATTCTTAAAATCCCTAGAAATAATCACTCTCTCAGATTTCTATTGGCTTCCCTATATAATTTCGAGTATTAAGCTTTGAATGAAAACGGTGATCAAAATTATAAACAACTATGCTTTTCAAACTGACTATCACGATAATTTTAAAGATGTGAAGTAAATGCTTGTTCCTTCTGTATAACAACACACAATACCAACACAATTTTTACTTCATTGGAATTAAGGCTTGAAACTTTAAGCCTTCCTTGAGAAATATTGTTAGTAGTGTAGGAGTACGTTAAATTATTAAGGATGTTTCCACAGAAAAAAGAGTTAGAACCATTCAGTATGAACTAAAGGAAACGTGAAATCTACGCACATGGTGCGTTCTCACTCAGGATGCCCTGCTCATAGAAACAGCGAATAAGTAAGAAAATAAAATAAAAAGACATGGAAAAGTCAGCAAATGAAGTATGGAAACTGAAAAAAATAAAGTGAGTACAAAAGATAGAAGACGATGAGGCCTATCCGATATGGAGGTAACCTAACAGTACCCCTCTTAAGGCACTAGCCCCAATGTAGCATAGAATAGATAAACCTAAGCCTTTTGCCTATCCTACGCCCCATGAGAAGTAAAACTGTTATAAAGTATTTAAAAAATAGCCTTGGATGTCATCCAGTTACTAAACATTTAGGAATTCAGAAGTCAAGAAATACCTGTCTGATCTATACAATGGTTCAAAATTATAGGCTTTTTTTTCTCGAATAAAATTAATTCAAAATCGATTGTTTTGACGTGTAATTCCAGTAAATATTATTTATCAGCTAATCTGATAAATTCAATCGATATTAATCACCTTCGCAAGCTAAGCAATTAGTCAATAAATCTAGTATTCGCTTAAAGTTAAGGGTTTTAGAGCAGACGGAAATTGTAAATATAGGGTAAGGTTTCCATTTGATACCCTAGAAGTCAGTGGACGCAGTAGATCCCACAGGTAACTACAGTATATCTAACCTATCTACTTTGATAGTTCTAAGGTCCGATAATATTGATATATCGCTTGAGAAATAGAATGTTCATAGTTCAAAATAACAAAAAAAATTAAAAATTGAATTGTTTTCGAAGAAGTTTTCTGAGACAGGAAATGATATTGAAAGCTATGAATAACCTTTCCGAAAAAATAATTTACAAGTTTTGCAACACCTTTCTTTAAGAAATTAAAGTTATGAATTGTAAAAAAGATTCATGATAATTATAAAAACTTATGAAACTCCCAACACGAATGATGATCCATAAATTTACCAGCAATCAATGTCATTCTGCAGTTAAATGATAATTTCAGTGTCGAGTATAATCTAGTTTTTATTGAAGAATACCAGGAAACTTTTTTACCCCAAAATGAGACCCTAGCGGCCAATTTGCTTAGAAGGAATATTTTTTCCTTGAAAAATTACAACTTTGCCCTTACATTACCATATTTTAGCTTTTCGCACACTCGATCTTTCTGTTAAAACTACCGTTAAGGCAAATAATAAAAATGTTACAGAACATAAACATGAACAAACTAAATTCAATGTAAATCCTGGCAAAACTTTTCAATTTTGGCCGTAAAACGCAGATTCATCATCAACTAATAACGCCAATGTGTTACGGCTTTTTGCCGTATAGTGAATTTATTATTTTCACAATCGCAGTTATAAAAAAAATGTTACCAACGGTCTGATAGCTCGTCCCTGCCCCCATCAAACACAGCAAAAAAAAACAACCATGAATAAATATGGAAGAAATTTTCTACTACGCCGCACGATACCAGCCACATGTCAGTTGTACGAGGCGCTGCAGAAGCGTATATGTATATTGGACACTTAGTTAATATTATAACTTTACTCATGCTGATGAGCGTAAAATGCACAAAATGGGAGGGAAAAAAATGAATTCAAATATACTTGTTCTGAATTCTAACATTTTTTGTACTAATAACGGCGCTGAGTTTTGACTATGAATGCCAAAAATAATAGAATTTCCACCAAATTTTGGGAATATTTGAGCTGCCAAGAAATTTGAGGAAGTGCTGAACTCCACCCTGAACTCCACCCTGGCGCACACGTCCCTGAAGTTCCTGATCGTCAGGAAAATTTACTAATCAATTGTATTGAGTCGGCCACTGGTTTCATTAATAGTTTGAAGTTCATAAATTTGCGTCTGAGACTGATCAATAAAGGTAATTACATCAAGTAATCCGATTATTAAAATAAAAAAGTGAAATCATGTTCCCGTATAACCGCAATGTCAAAAATGTTATTTTTAAGCATGACTTATCTCTACGACTAAAGTAATTGGCATGAGTTAAACAAGACAGTTTGGATACCTGCTCGCGAACATAGGTTCTATTTATTAACATTTGAGCATTTAAAAAATGAGAATTACTTTTTCATATGTGCAGTGATTTCCGCACCCAAATTTTAAACCTCCACACATATACTCAAAATTTTCAGAATAATTTTCACATAAATTCAAGCCCTACGCGTACCACTACTTTTCAAAATGTTTAAATTTATAGATTTGCATATTTCAGGCTCAAATTCATCATTAGGGAAGTTATAATGACCTCACTTTATTGATCCTTAGAAGTTTAACACGTTAGTTGCGACGGGTTAAACTGAAGTTCAATATTCAACTTAAATTTAAAGCCAAAAGTGATAAGCCAGTTTGTAAATATCAAACATTCACTGGACCTGTTAAGTGCCATTAATTTAGAAAGGTTGTTAGAATTTTTCAAAATGACCCATCGATGGGTCGTTTCACAGCAGGAAAAACCTAACTACGACCCACCGGTGGGTCATACCGCAATGAATGTGTTAAGAACAGTTAGAATTTTGTACAAAGTCTACGGAGTTTACACCGAATATTCAAGTATCTCTCCAACATATTTTATTAATAAACAGGGAAGCCGCTCTAGAACACGTGGATTCAAAAAATTTAAGTAAAATTTGAACTTTAAAATGAGCCTAAACAGTGAAATTCCTTATTTTGGATACATACTCAGCGGAAATATTGCGATGGGTAGAAAAATTGTTTTGGTCAACAATACCTTAAATACGTGGATTAAAAAAGTTTAGGTAAAATTTGAACTTCAAAATGAGCCAAAACAATGAAAATCCTTATTTCGAAAACATATTCAACGAAAAATACAGCGAGGAGCAAAAGAACTATTTTGGTCCACAATACCTAATATAAGTTCCAATGGTCTACTAGGACGCCATTCTAGGTCCTCTGAGTAGTTCTGAGTTCTGTGTTCTGCGAGACTGTTCTTGGGAAAGTATTTTGGAAAAATTTCCCAGGTCCAAATCTTAAACTTCTGCACATTCATTTGAAATTTCCTGTATATTTTCTGATAAATTCAGGCCTATGCATGGCATTACTTTTCAATATATTGTAATTCACTTATTAGATTTGTTTTCAGCTCAATTCTAACAACAAATAAAATAATAATACTCTCAAGCCGCCCGCCAACTGAAGCGATTCGATGCGATGCGATTCGCCTCAATCGGCAGTGAGCTAGCCAACACAATGCTATTCCTACGGTGTTACAAATGGACCGTACGATTTCGCAAGGTGTCGTACCAATCGAATCGCATCAGTGGGCGGGCGGCTTCACTTGGTTGACATTAATAAAAACGCAAATATTTTGTAAAGTCTACGGAATTTACACCGAATATTCAAGTATCTACTCAACACATTTCATGAAGATAACAGTCGGAACGCTCCAAAACGAGTTGATTTTAAAACATTTATTAAAAATCGGGACAACAAAATAATAAGAAAAAGTTGAACACCTTATTTAGGAATTCATCACCAAATGCAGTGAGGGACAGAAACACAGTTTTTGAACGACAATACTCTACATGAGTTCCAATGGCATTCAAAAGCCATTCTACGTACTTTCTGTATTGATAAGACTTGAAGGCCAAACTGGGAGACTGATTTGAGAGACTTTTCTCCAGAAAATTTATTAAAGAGCCCGTTTCGAGAGATTTTTCAAGGAGACTGTATTGCGGAATTATTTTTGGATACAGCATTGGGGAAATTTTTAGTGAGAATCTTTTTCACATTGTTTCAAGAAAATATTCAGGGACGCTGTTCTTGGAGACTGCCTCTTGGAGCCTTCTGAGACACTATCCTGGAATACTGTTTTCAGCAGACACGTTCTGGAAGACAGTAGAGACGTACTATTTCTAGGAACAGTCTAAGATACTAAGAGACTATTTCGGAAAACTATTCTAGGAACAATCTGAAAACCGTTCTGGGAGTCTGATCAAAGAAACTGTTCTGAGAATCTGTACTGCAAGATTGGTCTGGGAAACTGTTGTGAGTCAATGCTTTGCAGTGCTGCTTCGTGAGACTTTTGAAGGTGCCTGCTTTTTTAGACTATTTGTAAAGACAGTTTTGAGGTACTGTTTTGGACAACCATTTAAGGAGACTGTTCTGGGGGACTGTTTTAGGAGAGTGTTTGAAGAAACTGTTTCTGGAGATTTTTTTATGAAGCACTTCTGAAATGCTGTTTATCTAGGTTGCTCGGGAACAGGGTTGCCAGATGAATTAACCAGCTTATGGCCACTACAAATTTTATCATTAAAAATCACAATCACATATCACAAAATCACAAATTGAAACAATTCTAGGATTTTTCGTAGAGGAGACGGTTCAAGGAGATTGTTCTGGGAGAATGTTCAGTAAGACTGATCCAAAAGACTGCTCCAGAATTTTGAGTAGGAGACAGTAATAGGAAGTAGAGTTTCACTCGTTCACTTCCCTCGTTTCACTCGTTCGGAAACACTCTTTCAGAACGGTTCTGCAGAACAGTTTATTAGATCCTTTTCCCTTAAAATTTGCAATAAAAATTTCTTCCATTAAATTCTCCCTGAATAGTCTTCCAGAGCCCTCAATCAGAACAGTTTACCCGAAACATCTTCCAGATTAGCTTCTTTGGAAAGTCTCCAAGAACAGTTTCCTTGATTGGTCTCTCACAAAAATCTCCCTCAGAAGTGTCCCTCGATAATCTTCCAAAACAGATTCTCACAACAAAATCATAGAAAACGTTTTTTTAGAACAGCTCGCCAGCATATTTCCCCAGAAAAATCCCCAGAGCAGTCTCCAATAACAGCCTCCGAAGACAGTCTTTCAAAGCAGCCTTTAAAAATAATTTCCCATAACTTCTCGCTGAATAGTTTTCCAAAACAATCTTGTTGTACAGTTACCCATAATATTCAACCGAAACAGGCTCTCAGAACAACCTCCCAAAACAGTCTCTCAAGAAAGTCTATCAGGAAAGTTCTTAAAAACGGCCTCTCAAGGCAGTCTCCAAAAACTATCTCCGAGAACAGTTTTACAGGACACTCTCGAAAAATAATCTGGGATTTCAGTTTTTCACAACAGTTTTGCAGAACAGTCTTCCGAAACAGTTTTTAAAATAGTTACTCTGAATTCAGTTAAATCATTATTCTGAATTCATTTTAACAGCTTTGCACCGTACACCATTTTCCCATCATAACAGAGTTCATGCCACATAGAACTGAGCTAAGCACTTTATTTCGCGCTATCGTCTAAAGTAAAAAAAAAAACAATCGAGTACAGCGCGGTAACAGTTTAGGTCGCGGTCAGGTAAGCTTCTGGTGTCAAATTCCTGCAGGCGAGAGCAACATTTTCATCGATTCGAAAAAATCGTGAAGGAATGCGACACCGTTGATGCAAAACACTGCAAATCTGCGTCGCCGAGATCCCAGGAACGTTGGACGCAAATTCTGACAGAATCTCATTGCTTTATCCTCAATCTTTTAATGGACGTTGTTCTACTGCTAGTAAGTTAAATTAAGTCAATAGTGGAAGCATGAAATCGAGCTGAAGGGTTATACCGAAACGTAGGAGTGTAGATATGTTTCAGAAAAAAATATTTGAATGCGATTCCTGTGTGTTTTGCTGGCAGACTTATTAGGGCGAATGAAATTTGAATAAAAAATTACCTGTATGAATGGCTAAAAATATCATACGATTTGGACAATGATACGAATCTCTGCAAAAATATACAAAAAGAATCAAATGGATTTCATCAGATATTGAATTTAAAGAGACTTTGTTTGAAGAATAAATAGGTTTATTGCACTTCGGAAAAATGTATCAGAGACGAGCTGCTTTAAAAATTCTGAATTAAAAAGCCGCTTTCTATTGACACTTTTTAAAAAGTTTGTTGATAAAATGCCCCCTAGTGGCCATTCAAATGAAAAATGAAGCAAAAAGCTTTCGAAGTTCATATCATCAACTATGAGTGAAGATTATGTTAGCGAAAACGACTAATGATCATTCAATTCATACCAGAAGCAAAAAACTCTCGAAGTTTTTATCACCCTCTATGAGTGAAGATAATGTTAGCGAAAACGACCAATGGTCATTCAATTCATACCAGAAGTAAAAACCTCTCGAATTTTTTATCATCCTCTTTGAAAGGAGATGAAGAGCCCATCATTTTTCAGCCGCCAGGCTGCACATCTGTACGGTGGAGTTGAAGTTAGTCCTCAGAGTACAATAGCTGAGAGCCCCATTAAGCGCAGGATTTAGAGCGCTAACTTTAAAGCTCATTGCAAGACTTACACGCGAAATTTTTGAATGTCCTTCATTCCATTGCTTGCCCCCTAGAGAGTACTACCAGATAAAACTTTAAAAAATGACAATAGGCCTTTATCTTTGGAGATATTTTTCTTGGAACTTTTGAATATCAGTCGAGGTGAAGTCCTTTTCACAAGTTAATCTATTTGATGCTAGCGCACGCTTGAGGCCTTTCCGAACGAATAAAATCTGCGAATCCCCACGTGAGGTTAGCATTTTACTTCGTGTTGCCTCGGTTCTGGCAGATAAAACTTCGCTCAAAACGCTAGGCCCCTAATGCCCAATTCATGTTCTCCTTAAAATTTCTGCAAGAACAGCCATTTTTAAGATGCAAAAGTTTACGAATAGGAGAGTCTCTAGAGATCAAGTTCTCTGAAGAAGCCTTCCTCACAAAAAACTTTCTTATCACGCCAGAAGGTGGTGAGATGGTTGTGCTCGTTTTCGCTATTATACCTTCAGTAAATCTTGCTCAAAGTTCACATCTTTAATTGTTATCATTATCATAATTATTTTTGCTCTTAAAATATTTCAAGAATCCCTAGCCACAGCAAAGACGATCTTAAAAGAGTGAAGAGAAGGGACCAACTGCAAAAAGTGGGGAAACTACGCACTAGGCGTGTTCGGATACAGCACATCATGAGCATAAAAATAGCAAGTTCGAAAGGGAGAGAAAAAAAGACAGAAAAGAGATAGCGTAGAGGGCATGGAAATAGAAAGAAACACTGTGGGCACAAAAGATACTTTCGCATCAGTTCCGAGAGCCGATGTTTAGCTGAGGTTACCAAACAGTATCTCCCCTGAGGTCGCCTGTCCCCTTAGCATACGATATACAGACAGAAATAACCTAAGCCTATCGCCTATTTTATACCCCCTTAGAGGCCACTTTTTTCATTCTTACTCGCGCTCGCATAATCCAAAGATAGCATCAACTTCAGCACAACTAGTGTGATATGAAAACTCGATATTTTATGCTTGAAGTTAGCTTGAAACTATGCAACAAAAATTATTCACATTAATTTATCCGAATTATAAGTGAATAATTTCAAAATGAAGCGCCGGTTACAATCACTTCTGCTGCAACCGATTTAGGGTACACTGCTGTTAGTTGATGGTGTAGGTGCAGTAAATGGATGTTCATTTCAATAACATGCAACGATTGTTAACACAGTTCTATAAGAGCAGCATTGATCTTCACAACAATCGTAGTAGAAAATATGCCAAACTTTAAAAAAACAGCGATAAAAAAGTGAATTCTTATTTTCATAACATTACATAACAAATTTACTTTCACTTTAGTGGAAGACTTTCTTGGCAGTTATAAAACACTGGAACAATCATATTTGCGCACATACAATTGTACATTAAGAGCTGTAGATAGCATTGGTTGGACCAGTTGCTCAATTGAATGCTCTACATTCGCCAGCATTTTGGCCTGTAAAAATATTCCCTGTGAGCGGCACTTTCACACGCATTGCTATTCAGCAACACGTAGCCATGCTGAGAAGTGCAGTACATTTCTTCGTGATGATAATTTGACAGTTATAGACAGTTCTTTACGTGGTTTGGAATAAAGGATTTTAGAATGGAAGCATATTTTTAGAGAAAAACTAATTTTAAATAGCATGCCTAGCTCGTATTCCCTTCAGATAATTAATACCTATAGTTGTATTGGTTTTCTTTTTTTTCACTTTGATATACAGCCTAAAATTAATTAACGATCGTAGTTCTATGCAAGCGTAGTACTGATCATACTTTGTATTTTACAGGACTGGTGATGGAGCTGACCACCGAAAGTTTTCCGATTTCATGCTTTTTGGAATAAAATTACCAGTTTTATTAGCCTTTCCTTCACATTTAAATTTTTCGTGAATCTGCGATAGAAGCAAGGTGAACATCTGTTCAAAAAAGAGATTTTTGTACCAACATTCCTGCATACATCGGCTGACAAGAGGAACATTCAAAAATACTTGAGTTACCAGCTGCATAATAAACCACAGACTCACAGCGAGCAGGCGAAAATCAACCAACTCCATTTCACTTGCGTTGACCTCGCTCGGTAATTTGAAAGTTTAATACTTTTTAAGAGACTTTATTCCGTTGTGATCCACCACTGAGAAAGTTCCTTGTCGATACTTACATTACTCCGAAATTGGGTGAACTTTTGCTAGGCCTCTTGGGAAATGAGCAGCAGTGAACAACAGGAAACTGTCGGGCGCATTTTCGGGAGATGTGAGAGCAAACGAGAGACCGAAGATCACCGTGTGAGGATGAATAATGCATGCGACACCAAAGCGAACCTAGCACAAAATAGACCGCCGGTTCCTTTGCCTGCCGAACGGGAGCTGTAAAACACAAGACATCCATCATCATCGTGGAGGGAATTAGAATAAAAACTGGATAGAAGAGCCGACAATAAAGGTAAAAACAAGATTAAGGGCCGCGTCTGGAAGAGTCGATCTATTCCGACTGCAGGACAGCGCAGGCGACGCAACGTGCTCGAAGTGTGAAGACGACTGTCTTCAAAACGGTAACTGGTCAATTGACTTTTTATGGTCAAATAACAAGCTGAGGTGAGTAGGTAGTGGTCCAAATCGAAACACAATTCACATCAATTCACAAGGTTATTAGATCGATAAGATAGAGCCTTTTCTCAAGATGAAAGAACAGAATTTCAAAGTTATTTCAAGCCTCCCTAAACTCAACGAAGGCAATCCCTAAAAAGAAAGGAAAAAATATGGAATTAAGGGAACAGGGAATCTATGCACAAGGTGTGTGCCCACATCCTGCGCAGAAAGATAGGGAGATTGATAGATATTTGAGAAACAAGATAAAAATTTTAAAAAAGTAAAAGGTGTGGAATAAAATGGCATCATTGACTGAAAAATAGACGGTCCGTAACTTAACAAAAAATGTCTCCTATACATATCAACAAAAAATGCGTCTACTTAACCAACAGCTCGGGGCCTCGCATCTATTCCCTGGGAGTTTTGATTCCCATGAATGCAATGGTTGCATCCCCTGTGGAATTTGCCAGGACGAAATGCGTTTACGATAGACAATTTTTTCGTGGGATATAAATAGCAATGTGCGCCTCTGACCTCAGGTACGGATGTAAACACTTCGAGGTCACCTTTGACATTCAGTACCACCACACGAAATGTAGACCATAAAACGAATAGGACGAGGAACTGAAAGAATAAAGGTTTAATTGAAGCTTCGCGCTCCCAATTAGACGCAGTAATTAGTAAACCTGAAAAAAGTTGTACAGGAAGTCTCAAACTATGCAGCGAACAATAAAATAATTCACGTTCTTCGGCAATGCTGAGAGTAGGATGAGGTAAAGGTGGATAGATTATACTTCATAGTGCAATTTCCACGAATCTTCGATACTACTCGAAACAAGTGAAATATAGAAGAATATCGATGCAAAGTTGAAAGGAAATTTATTAAGATGTATAATTGAAAGGTAATTTAAAGATTTACAAAGGTAATAAAGCTAGATTTACGTTCAGAGAAAGATAATTGAATAAACGTAAGTTGAGACACAGAAAAGTCATAACGAGCACGTATGCCGCCGTAATGTCATGGACACTCTAAACGAAGCCGCAGGCACATGTTGTTTGGCTCAAAACTGGGTACGTAAAAACAATGGTACGTAAAAAAACCTATTCTATTTCAACAGAAGGAAAGCCTACCTAACCTTTAGCTCAGAACTTAACATATTCCTCCTGGGGAACGCCAACTCCCATAGATACAATAGTTGTCTCCCCCTGAGGGGATTTTGAAGACATTGACCATTTACGTGACCACCTCATTAAAGAAGGAGAAAGCCTTTTTGGTGCACTATGCTTGCTGATGTAATGCTAATCGAAGATGTGGAGAAGGACGAAGAAGGAAACGGAGGAGAGGAGCGAACAAGGAAGATGAGAAAAAGGCAATATGCCCTGCTTCTTTTTCACTCCCCCTTCGAGAGATGTATAATTACAAAATCTAATATGACCGTAATTATAATCGGGATAATCGTCGATACATCTCACCTAAATAGCAGAAGCAATCGCAATTTGTTGCACTATCTAATCAAACCCTGTGGGTTGCGACTTGATGGAAGGACAATAGAGTCAACGTATACCCTGCAGACACGGCAACACAACACGGCGCTCAAGGTTTAGATTGGTCAATGACAGGTACCGATGTAAGAACCTCCGTTTTCGTGCGGACAATTTTCATTATCTTAACTAGAAAACACTGTCACGATTTTTTGATGAACTGATAAAATTTTATTAATTAGTTTGCAGCCATTGAAAATGGCTGCTCCATTTCCAATGGTTAGGAAAAGAAACAAACTTTTGAGAATCTCTTGCGTTAATAACTTGCAGTCATCTCGTCCATCTCGTCCTCAGTAACTACAATGAGAGGCTTCTATATTAAGTACAGATACTCATTTGCAGTTTCAAGAGAAAGTAAAAAGTTTATTGCTAACGTTCGTGCATATTGAAACTCAAAAAGACTGCAGACGTTCATAGAAATAAGCTTTTTTAGACAAGCATCAAAATTAATTTTTGAGTAACCGTGATCTAAGTTCTGGAAAAGGGCCAAAAAAATGCTGACCAAAGAGCTATTTTTGCTGCGTGGGAGTGGGGAGTACAAAACTCCTTATACCAAGCTTCACAATCCTTCAGTAGGGCGAAGTCTAGGCAGCGCTACAGTGCTCGCGAGATCTTTTTTTTTTGACTTCGTCTTGGAAGTGCAAAATTTATGAGCTGGAGCAGCAAAATCGACTGAAGTACGAAAATTTATGGAAATTTTTCTTGTATTGCTCTGAGGGAAATTTCGGCTTCGCAAATTTGAACAAAGCGTCAGACATAATTCATTTGAATTTTAATGACGGAAGGTTTTACGACCGGCACTGATTTTCCTTGCGCCGCAACTGCGAGCTATTTTGCCCTGAGGCTGGATTTTCAAACAATTCTAGTCATCGTTGCAGTGCAGCTGGCAGTAAAAGTTCTTCTGTCTATTTAGCTCTGATACGAATTGTTCTTCGGACCAATGTTAATCATTTTTGTAGGAAGCACTCAAACTTGGCAGAAAAAACACGCAGTGCAGCTAAGTCTGCGCAAGAACATTCAGTGCCAGCTGCACCGCTACAGCTAAGTCATTTCTATAAAAATTAGGCCTCGCAACAAGTTTTAAAGCGTGCAGACATCGCCATGGAATGAGAAGAGCGAACTTTCGTGAAAGAATTCTTCATTACAAGTTAATAACGCAAGTATTGCGAGCAAATTTTAAGCCCACATTCATCTACTTCGGATAAGCTAATATTTCCTCATCTTGCATTCGAATTTCTAACAATAATGCAAAATTTCCTTCTTACGTTCTTTATAGCTGTTTTGTTACTGCTTGTCGCTCAGTGGGCATGCAAAACCTATGTTTTCACCCTATGAAATACTTTTTTGAGCTTGTTTACTATTGATGGACACAGATGTTAAAGAGAATTTATAAGCTCTACGGTATTTTATCAGTTGACTTACACTTGGGCAAAATATCTTCTGTACTGTGGAGCACGAAAGATAATATTAAGTATCGCCGGTATAGTGAATTGCACAGAATAACGGATTAACGAGTACTCATTCGAGGGAATAATTTGCCCGTGTTGTTCAAGACACATTAGGCGCAAGTGATATCGCCCTCCCTAACCCTAAGTATAAGGTTCAGCATGGTAAGAGTCGGTGTTGAACATAGATACTCTCAAATAAATCTTCATTCAAACAAAGACATTAAATTAGGAGAATACTCTTTTAATGGAATGGAACCTCACCTAACACATTATTAAGTTGTAGCAATCGAAGAACATCTTGCTTAAATCGTAGATTTAGAAAACTTCTTTCCATCGTCAAAGCCACGCATCCTCTCTAGATCATCAATCATTTAGAAAGATTCGTGCTTTTGAATACAAGACTCGCAGCTCAAACCATTTTATGCAGCCACACAATTTTTACAGGAACGTTACATGGGATCCATTAGCTCTATACTGGTATAAGCCAGCGAGTTATTTGGCAGAAGAATCTAATTTAAAACTTATCTGTTCTACCCGGCCAAATGTTGCGTCCATCAATTTTTTCTTTTAGAAACATGGTTGAGTATTATATGCAGTTCGTTTAATTGCACACCAACAATTGTAGTTAACGAACAATATGGTAAGAAAACTCATGATAGACAGTGGGCATGAAAATGTGATGTTACAGCTGGTGGAGGTACGTACTTCAATAATTTGAAGTTTTCAACAAAACTGCTTGCTGCGGTGAGAAGCAATTTCCTGTAATCATTCATTGCGTCGATAAACGCAGACAATTTCACAAGAGCCTCCAGTGTCGTTGCAATATATTGATAAAGCCCAGTGAGAGTTTTCCGAAGTTTATTTCAGATCTGAGGGGTGGGAGTATCTCAAGTTTGTTTCCGGCGAAATTTTCACGTGCTCCAAGAGCCCATCTTTAATCCTGGCATACAGTAGTTTGGAGAGTTTTAAATCTCCGAGTGCTCTAAACTGCACAGAACAAATCAGAGGAAAAAACATTTTCAACGAGAGTAAACTAGCTCCATACAGTTCATTAGACCGTTACAAAACATGTTTTGAGAATTGAATCGATGCGAACACTAAAAGCAATTGTGAAAAGTTAACTAAGTTGTTGAGAGAAATTGTTGTTCTCAGCAAATATGTTGACATCATCTGACATTTAACAGCAAGCAAAGTTTTTTCCGCTCCGTGCAAAACGAAAGTAGAAGCAATAGGAAAACAGAAGTCAAATTTCACCATCAATCGCCGCAATAAGCGGCCGAAAAAATATTTCAATTGCAACCTATTTCTTGACTCCAAAAAAATGATATACCATATCATCGTGTTCGTGTAACCTCTAAAACCTTAAAATTACAATATAATTTAGTTATACGAGAAGAACAGTCATTATTGAAAGGCGTCGGGCCTTCTAGCTTAAGTTTAGACCAGCTGCTACTTCCAGCTCTGAAGGTTCTAGTGGGAGATTTCATTCCCGTTATTAAAAATGTCTACGGATAAAGCAACCTGGTTTTCATTTACTATTTCACCTAAGTCGTGATTCTGCTTCTCGTTGCGTAACCGATCTCAAATGCTAGAAAATTGGCCGATAATTTTGTAGCACCCAAACCATAATTTTCTTAATGCCTGTACTAAAACGAAAGAAATTTCTAATGGACATACCCGTAAAAAATCAAACAGACTGACATTTGGAAGAAATCTATTTGTGGATTCTTTTCATTATTTCATCTAATTACTCTGTCGAGTAGTTCTAAAAATAGCGTGAACGTTCTGTTAATTGCATTAAGAACAATGATATACGTAAAAGCCCTTCCCCCTTACGTAGGAAAGCAGGTTCCAACACTTACAGAAGAAGATTATTATTTCTGTCCGACGCTCTCGAGTTAATGCAGTCCTTACGTTGAAGAGCCCAGACTTCTCACTTTTGAACTTGATTTACGATAATTATTCATTTAATCAGCGTGTCAAATTCGACTCTGTTTTTTACCCTATTAGGTCATTCTATCGGCATGCTGTCTCTTCACAAATAACGCCATAAAAATTGCTGGAACAGCTTAGTCGGGGGGCCTAATTTCATAGAAAATTACACTTAGAAACTCATACGGTGTAATTTGGCATACAGTGTGGAAAATATGTCTTTTTATTGAACGATACTTCACTGTTTAAAATGGTCATCTTTTCATGAACAGATTCAGTAACCTCGCGCTAATACTTTTTCAATGCTATAGTATCTATACAGTGGAAGTTTTCAGCAGACCTTATCCTGGCACTGAACTTATATACAGAAAAATTAGAAAGCTATGTAAACGATGCCTATTAAGGTCGTGCTTTATCATCAAATTTCAAAGCTACAAACGGTTGTTGCTTCCAAATACAAAAGTAATTGCCCACAGCGTAAAACGAGGATGTGAAAGGTTTTTATCTCGATTGCGAAAATATTTTAAGGATCCAATTTCTGTACAAAAGACGTCGCTGTCACGCACTGTAACCCAAAATTTTGGAAATATTTAATTCTTAATTTAAAATTATCAACATTCTTAAGCTGAAAAATCTCCGTTATTGAATACGTGACAGCAGGTATTGAACAACGTCCATTGCATCCGACACCAGTAAATTCATATCCACAATTCTACGCCATTGTAGAGTATGTGCTGTAGCAGCCGGATATTAGCCGTAGATTCACAAAATATATTCACAAATGCGGTGCGACCACGAGCAGAGGAGCGAGCTTGTAATCTTGAACAAAATGGAAATTTAAGTGATTCAAATGTTTGGAGGTTTTAGCGGGCGTCAAAATTACGTTTTCCATTTGCAATTCGCCTTTGTGACTTTAAGCGCGTCAAGCATAATCAAAAACACGGACGCAAAAAGCTAGCTCACTTCACACGACGTCGCATTGAAAACTATCAAGGGAAAAAGCGAAAGTCTGTCCCATGAGACAATATCTCCTTGTATTATTTTTTTAAACTAATGGTTGAATTCGAACATTCGTTACCGGTTGTGGAAGAAGTCCCAAGAAAAATTAGAGAACATAATAGGGTGTACTTGGCTTATTTATTTAAGCAATTTACCGACATTTACTTTGTATAATGCAATAGTATCATTTCCAAGAAATAATTGCGTCTATGTATAATACGCTTAATATTTCAATCTTCTTTTAACGAGTCAAAATGCTCGTGTGTAATCCTAAGCATACAGAAAGCATGCTGACAAAAGATCTCGTAGCACCATTTTTCAACGGTGCTCAAATTAGACAAAAACACTAACTCCTTCCGCCTTAATTTCCTCTTTTAATCGCACACTATAAGCTGTAGAACCGAGGAAGGTCACATTCTGAGCCAGAAATACACAGTCAACACCAACATGCATCGGGCATCCAACAATGCAGCTCTGCACTCAAGGTTCGCGTCATGTGTACATGTCCCTCTCGTGCGACACTGGCCATTCGCTGACCTCGCGGCTAACAGGAAAAGCAACTCAATATTGAGACCCAGAATCTGCCTGGCAGAGGAGCACGTGGCAACCTTCTGTCTTGTGCATTACTGAAACTACAAAACACGGTTAGGGGGAATCACAGTTCAATGCGAGTGAGAGGGAAGTATCACTTAATATATTCAGTGGTAGTTTTGCATGCATAACCACGTCGTTCTTCATCTTATTATCTATCAAAATTACTACGAATTTAAAAATTCGTGGGTAAAAATCCATTATTTCGAAAAAGCGAAGTACTCCTAACGTGCGAGGCTCAACTTACCGCGAGATATGGAATGAAAACCTCGTAATGGAAGGGCGATCCGTTGTGTTGCAAAATAATGATTTAAAAAGCGGAAGAACAAAACCCATTTTTTCTACCCCTAACATAATTTATGGCTAAAACAATCTGCCCGTCCTAAATTGTTGCAAACAGACCAAATATCTTCTCAGTGTATTATTGACTTGTAAATTTTCTCCCACCTTTTTTAGATAGTTTTTAAGATAGTAATTTTAAACATCCGAAAATTGTATTTTCGTCGATTAAAAACTTTGCACCTCACAGTGGTTTCTTATATGAGCCTATCAAGCATCATTATTGTTTAAATAAATTTCACTGTTAGTTACCCCCCTCGATTCAAATCTAAAAATATCTGCATCAAACGCTTATGTTTGTTACGTGATTTGCAATTGGCTTGCATGGCGACATGGTTTCAGTAGCGAAGTTCCGTCGTCACGATGCCGTGCGCCAAAACTCAGTCAATCCATCATCATCGAGAAGCAGGCTACAAAACTATTTGCGTATCAACGTCTCTTCTAGTGTTTTCATCTCTATGTGGGCAGGTCATCATCAGCGAACTTTCTATACAGCGCTATATTGTCTTGCTGGCGGCATGTTAACAGCGTGTTACGTCTTGTTGATTTGCAATTTGTCCAATATTGTTCTGCATCACTAAATTACTTTGTGCACATTGCTGACAAAAACTCTTAGCGTTATTGTTATGTTGCCTGTTGCTGCTCAAATATTTCTCTGCGTATTGCTCTACATGTTACACATTGTCGCTGATCTCACTCATCTTGTATGAAGCAATGTAGTCAGCTCCTTTCTGAACGATCGTGACTAAACCGTGTAAAGGAGATAACGCTGCGATGAAGTAACCTGTCTCATGTAGAAATGAGTAGGAATGGCCAGTGAACTTTTTCGAGGGAACGTAATTCTGACGCTATTTTATACGCGGCTAGATTCAAACGCTGCAATAGCAGCAAGAGGCAATGCAGTGAAATAATAAGGACTCTTACGAGCAGTTAAAATTTCTAATCCCAAGCAACACGCGATTCAAAGACCGAATATAAATAGAAACACCGTACAGGCATTATGTCTTCATATAGTGGTTCGAATGAAACGCAAGAAAATGAAAAGTATAAATAAGTCCTCTTTTCGAGAGTAAGTTCTTCAAGATGAGTTCAGTGATCAAAAAAGCACGAGGTGTTTCAAATCTTGACAATAGAACATCACTTGCTACACATTCTCTCATAACGCGGTGTCTACAATACAAATCCTTACCTTGAAAAATAACACGCAAGGTTCCCAAACGACGAGTTAGATACAATCGGACGGCTTAATTCAGGCGGCGAGTTTGAGCAGATGCGGGCGGTGGAGCGCTGGAGTCGTGAGAGACAATAAGAACAAGTAGCAGGGATGCCAGTGACGCGGTAATTGCATTCAGGACATACTTGTGTCGGAGTTGCAGGCTCGGTGCTGAGCTGCGGCCGCCACACCCGGCGCCTAATGAACAACCGCTGAGCGCCGATGCCGCCTTGTTCGCCGGTAGCTACACTCAATTATGGAGCGCGGAACATCATTATCGTTAGTGCGTGGGCTTGCTCTTGGTGTTGAAGCTTTAGCGCGTGTAGACGCGGGTGTGAGACTGAAGTATCAGTTACGGGTATGAAACTAATGCGCGCCTTCCTGGTCTTGTTCAGCGCAATGAGAAAGTGAAATGCTGAAGGGAAAAATCTACCTGCTCCTGTACATACTGCTTGGACTTTGCTTTGCTGACTGATGACATTGAATGATATTTCTAGACGATTGCTCCAGAAACACATATCAGGAGCTCTTGGAATAATGATAAATTAGAACAGTAACTTGTTCTAAATTATCGCCAAAGTAGTCATATTCGAGGGTGCTGGAATCCACTAATCGACCCTTTTCATGACTTTATTTCATCAGCCCCATCACGGTACCAATATTTGTTACTAAAGTGATAATAAGTCCTACTAATGCGGCAGTACGCACATTAATAATTGATAACGCCCACTAACCCAAAATAATTCACAGTACCAAGTTTAAATACCTCAGCAAAAATTATCGGCACCCACTAACCCGGAAATATTATATTGACACCCACTATATCGTGGCAATAATTTCGAGCACGATGGCTTGTAATAATTGATAACCATGATTGTTACATAACAACTCGGGATTATCTTCATATTTTCAAATTTCGTCATGTTTTGTGAGAAGTGCATAGTACGTCTTTTAGCTAAATCGGTTTCCAGGTTTTATCCTCATATAGAGTACCGACTTGAGATCTCCTCTTTCCGTACATTCTTGCAAACTATCTCAACGCTCTGTACATTTTTGGAAACTATCTCAACGCCTCGTACATTCTTGGAAACTATCTCAACGCTCTGTACATTCTTAGAAACTATCTCGACGCCTCGTATATTCTTGGAAACTATCTCAACACTCTGTACATTCTTGGAAACCATCTCAACGCCTCGTACATTCTTGGAATCTATCTCAACACTCTGTACATTCTTGGAAACCATCTCAACGCCTCGTACATTCTTGGAATCTATCCGCACGCTCTGTACATTCTTGAAAACAATCAACTTCCCAGCACGATATCCAACTCCCATACACGCTCTGATGTTGCAGCACACGCCCTTTAACCGCTGCCGCAATATTTACACATCTTTAATGCTGCCGGTGGCAGTCACGTAGTCATTTTCCTGCGCGTAGGTAGCTGCTCTAAGAAGAAGCGTGCATTTTCTGTTGAGCTAATTTCCCTAAGAAAGGTGAGAATATTCATAAAAAGACAATTGACGCTGGTAATGTCATTAGTAAAAGTTATTAAAAATGTAATTTATTCTCGAAGATTCAAAACTAAATAACTGATATTGTACTTCAACGATGAATGATAGAAGAATTGGTTAAATAAAATAGGTTTCTGTTGACCGAAGCATTCAGTGGTTTTTGCTGCTACTGCTACGAAATTTCATAATGCTTTTACTTTCATGGATTCATGAGGCAATCAAAGAACAGTGTGAGAAAGTGCAAGCCGCACCTAATGCACCTCACAAGTTCATTCACTGGTAACTTTCGAAATAATGCACATATCGACTTCAAATTACTCTCAATCGAAAGATTAAAACATTCTTTCGTGTGAGAGTAATTTGAAGTCGATAGGTGCATTATTTCGAAAGTTACAAGCGGGCGAACTTATATGTTGTATTAGTGGCGGATCTATCTGGGAAAGATCCTTCCTGTGAACTACTTCCCAAGTTGTTGCTTGCTCGTTTATTTACTTTGTTAACACTAACTATATCATGAATGCAAGTATCTGATTTACAAAGCATGTTAGTCACACTGATTGAAATTCATTCCGATGTTACCTTGAAAAAGAAGAAGACAAAAAAAACGAAACGCTGTACCTAAACTCTTCGTTCAAGTTAAGTTTTCAGGAATGAATTGTAGTGAGTTTTAAGATTAAAAACGCCTTTCTTTACGACGGCGATGGTACACTAGTTTTGCGCAGCATATTTGTTATCGTCATCTGCCAGATCCAGTTGGTCTAATGGAGGTATAAGTCACTACAAAGTAATGTTGCATCTTCGTGCACTAACGGGAAACAGAACAGTTGTCAGCGTGTTGACCAACTCTCTCACATTTCGATATTTTCATCTCAGTCTTCAATCTAGCAAGAAAAAATAATTTCGATTCTAAACGGGTGAAATATTAATTAGTGCCAAGTTGAGATTTTGATTTACATGTTCGCTCATTTTTGACCGTTTGCTCACTTTAGCTATTTATGAGATGCCGTGCTTATTTTCAAATACTTCAGTTGTCTTCGACGGCTATTTTGGATTAGACACCAAGTTGAGATGATGGTCAAGAAGTTAGTTTAATTTGAACATGTTTGAAGTGTATTTCAAGAACATTTCATGCGTTAGTTTTTAAGTTTGTTGTAAATAAGTCATAGTTAACAAAAACAAGTATGGGTAGCAATAAATAAATAAAAATGAGATCCTGATCCTGACTACACCTTAACTATTTCAAAATTACCGTACATATTTTCCGGTGTTATAACTCTCCGTCACTTAGGATTACGCTCTCTCGTATTTCACATTCACTCCTTTTTCTACAGATACAAAATAATCCTTAGCTGTTGACCAATCTTCATTCGTATTAGCATTAACATATTTTGTTTGTTAGTAACTTTACAGACAATAAAGGTGCGAGGTATTTGAAGGTAATGAAATATACGGCGTACTACGCTCTCTCCGAGTGCTTATACCTATACTGATTTATAGACTAGGCCTACTAGAATATCAGATTAATAATTCCCATAGTCAAATTACATTCAACATAACTTAAACTTACCGTGGAATGTAGAATTTGCCTTAGCAGCATTGGAATCTCACTTTTTCTCAAATGGAGAGACGCTCTGCTCGCTTCCAAAGTTTCCACTGGTTTAGGGCTAACATTTTCCGCAATTTTTTTACTGCGCGCGTCATCTCACGAGTATTTTATAAACTATTTTTGGTTTCACCCCATAAGCTCTTTTCGTTCCGAATGTATCATTTTTAATGCATGAGTGAACTATTTCACTGCGTTGATAGCATTTTAAATTTATATGAACAAAATTTTTCATTTATAGGGGTCTGTTTTTGAGTAAAAAACTTTGCATCGTAAGAATCAGCCTTATTCACAATTGATCAACTCATTTTCCTACATGTTTCCATTAATTAATCAGTGGCATTACTTAATTCCATTTTCCTACATTAATTTAGGAACAAAATTGAGCTCATGTATAAAAAAAATAATCTCCCTTTTACACTCGCAACTAAACTTCAATTGCGAATGAGATTACTGCTTTTAAATCTTCGAGAAGTTTAAAAATTTTATTACGAGGATGTTCATTTTTAGAGCATTCAAATTCAAGTTCATTTCACAGAACTTTTAGATTCAACGATAACCGCAGGCTACGTTGCTCCTTTGTAACCAATTTATTCGTACAGAGAAAAACCCTTCCAATTCAGAGAAATTTAATGCCTGGAAGTCGAAAAAATCGAAAAATTGTCTGAAGAATAACATTGGTAAATATAGGTAAATATTGTACCGCGGCCTTGCAGGCAGCCATCGCAGATAGAGTGCGGCCAAAAATGACGGGTATTGAAAAGCGAGCCAAGAAAATGAATACTTCGTTTTATTATTAGTACAACTTTTCAGTCTTGAGAGGGTAGCTGTCTCCCATGAATCATGAGAGCTTCAACTTCTAGAATTGACAAGCGACCAAAAAGAAAAAAAAGTGCTCCAGTTCACTCACAAATGAGAATATCACAGATGAATACCGCTCCCAGGAAGTTTTCTGCGCAATCTTGACGGTAGTTGCCGTTTTGTGGAAGTTAACATGTACGAAAGAAGGGGCTTTAGTTCTCTCGCTCCCGTGATCTCGCACATCGTAGAATCAAAAAGATATTTTTTTTTATCTTTTCCTGCATCGCGTGCCAGATAGGGCACAAACCAAATTACAGAAAAAAAGAAAGAAAAATACTAATTTATTACGCTTGTGCGCTATGTTCTTTTTGCATAACGCAACCATTACATTTTTACCAATACTTTATATTGTCCTTTTCGCATAACGCAACCATTAAATTTTTACCGACATTTCACTTTGTTAATAGAATTACTTTACTCTGCACTTCATGCTTCATATAAGTGCACTTTCAGAGTAAAAGTTTTCCATTGCCATTTTTTCTACGCAAGTCATCGACACTGGAGAACCATCCTGCATTCCAGAGAGACGACCTTTCAGTCTGACGTCATTGCTCACTCGGCCACTTGGAAGATAACTTTACAAGAAATGGAAAAGAATTAAAGGCTCATGCTCCTTTGAAAATTACTTCCCAAAACAAATATATTAAGAGAGTTACAGTTATATTCGTTGAAAACAATTATTTTACAAATTTAAAAATGAAATCCCACCGACAAGCCTGGTTAGGAGTAAAAACAGCCAATGAGCTTCCTCATTTGGAATAACAAGCATGAGTGCAATGCAAAGGCATCGGTTGATGATGAATGCTTAGCTGTTCCATTTTAACTGAAGAATAATATTGTTTAAATGGATGAAAATTGAATGGAAACCGACAGCAACAGATATCATGAAATAAGTGATTATCAAACATAATTTTAACATAAATCAAATATTTATACGATAAAACGGACAACACATTGTTTGCCAAAAAGTGGACATCAAAAATTATTACAAATGATTATCATATTCATTTTTTACATTCATATTTACAAATTGTGCAAAAAATTCTTTATGCTACAAAATAAATTACATTGCGCACAATATTCAGACTCCTCACGCATTGCTGGAGCAAGCAATACCATCACTTTCCAATAAAGTCTGTCTCACCAAGGTGAGAGGTATCTGTGAGCACCGGAAAAGAACACAAGCACAATTATGACATGGGCGAAGAGATCTCTGTACGTAACGTGATATTCGAATGTCTCGAAGGTTTAGATTCGCTACTCGTAGACCTGAAGAAATACTCTTCAAAGAGCTTTCAGTCACCGGACATTTTCGACCCCTACAGAGCTTCACGACTCATCCCTTATCGTATGTACGACACATCCGCACGTAAATGCATCGAAGGTTCAGATTCCCTACTCGAAAACCTGAAACAATACTCTTCGCGGAGCTTTCGGTCATCGGATATTTTGATGTACTTTAAAACAGAGTTTTTCTACTCGTCTTACGCTACAAATCTACAATTATTCATACAATAAATGATGACAAAAGTGACAAAAGTGTTTTACATGAAAGGATGGCCTGCCCGATATTCTAGGGAGTCAGGATTGGCAATATTTTAGCGCAAATCATTCCAATTAGAAAACACAAACACGAACTGACAGGGTCTCAGCAAGAAAACTAGACACGAAGACACAAAAAAAAAACAATTCCATTTCGTTCAACAGGAGAATTTTGTTTGCTAAATAATACAACTCCTACACAGAAATTTGGAGGTATCGTTAACACTGGCAAGAGGAATGGTGCGAATACATTTTCCTTGAGAGAGATTACAAAGAACATACGACTCAAATACATTGAAAATGCGCATGGACATTGAATAATGTGATGCAACCTCACGCCATTAAAGCCTCGTACCTGGACTTTTTATGAAAGAGTATTATGCATGAGATAAGACACGAAAATTAGCTGTGAAATAGTTTCACCGATAATTGAAAGCTCGTGGAATTTTTCAGTAAGGCAACAATAATAATTGGCCCCGAAGAAAAAAGGCGCGTGACTATGGTTGTTAACGACCGCTCTCGTACCCAGCCCTTTTCACAACATGAGGGAGAATGTTAAAAAATATTCATTGAATTATTTCGTGCTCATCACAGAACGAACCTCAATGTATGATAATGAAATTTAAATACTAATACTAAAATATTAATAATAAGAACCTTCTGGAAACAAGACTCGGACATCAGTGGACGGACCTGTTCAGATTGCGTTCTCGAGCCAACAATGGTCAGCTTCTAAGAGTTATGGAGTTGGTCAGTACTGAGTTCATTTTGCTCGAAATGCGTCAACATCAGCGATGTTCTAGCGAACGAGGCACTCGTGAAATACTCGGATTTTGGTTCGAATTTAATTCAGACATGTTTTCAGAAATGAGCTTTTGTTTTACTTCACTGTTTTAACTCATTCAACGCAACTGCCATTTGTGGTACTATACAGAAACTGCAACACACGCAGTCGTTCTGTACGAAGGTTTTTACTACCAAGATAACCAAAGAACTCATTATACAGTCCCACCTCTTGTATCTGAATGTTAGTTAATTTTGAAATCCACTAAAAGCTTTGAGAAGTTCAAATAGGGATAGACCATGGCTTGGTGAAGTATCGGTGCGGCCATCATATTTAATAGGATAAAATTGGCGTACAAATTTCCGTCACACGTCAAAATCATGAGACGTATGTTTACATAAACAAGAAATTCTAACAGCACATTTTTTACGAGGTCAAAGCTAATGTACTATACAAAACCACAAAAACACAACAACGTCCCAAAATTTTACAAACATAGAACCCGAGGTGCTTTACTTTAGTTTCACATTTTTATCATCTAGAGCGCATAACAATAAGTGTTTAAATAATTGAGCACATGCAAAGAAAAATGAACCGGTAATTATACATCTCGATACGTAACTGATAAACACACAGTATACTTGGTGTGCTCGACCGTACTCTCGCCCTGTACACTGGATGTGGGCAAACAAGAGTCATCGAGCGTTCCACACATCACTTATGGTATAATTAAACGCTACAGAGCTTCATGATTCATCCCTTATCGTATATATGCTGCAGAGCTTCACGACATATCCCTTATCGTATATACGCTACAGAGCTTCACGACTCATCCCTTATCGTATATACGCTACAGAGCTTCACGACTCATCCCTTATCGTATATACGCTACAGAGCTTCACGACTCATCCCTTATCGTATATACGCTACAGAGCTTCACGACTCATCCCTTATCGTATATACGCTAGAGCTTCACGACTCATCCCTTATCGTATATACGCTACAGAGCTTCACGACTCATCCCTTATCGTATATACGCTACAGAGCTTCACGACTCATCCCTTATCGTATATACGCTACAGAGCTTCACGACTCATCCCTTATCGTATATACGCTACAGAGCTTCACGACTCATCCCTTATCGTATATATGCTGCAGAGCTTCACGACTCATCCCTTATCGTATATACGCTACAGAGCTTCACGACTCATCCCTTATCGTATATACGCTACAGAGCTTCACGACTCATCCCTTATCGTATATACGCTACAGAGCTTCACGACTCATCCCTTATCGTATATACGCTACAGAGCTTCACGACTCATCCCTTATCGTATATACGCTACAGAGCTTCACGACTCATCCCTTATCGTATATACGCTACAGAGCTTCACGACTCATCCCTTATCGTATATACGCTACAGAGCTTCACGACTCATCCCTTATCGTATATACGCTACAGAGCTTCACGACTCATCCCTTATCGTATATACGCTACAGAGCTTCACGACTCATCCCTTATCGTATATACGCTACAGAGCTCCACGACTCATCCCTTATCGTATATACGCTACAGAGCTTCAGCTCCTCACATGAGATGAGAGATGCCAGACGGTGGTGCGGCAGTCCAGTACTTCTGATGATTCTATTAATTGAAGTCATTTATTCCTAGGAAACTTGGTAGATAAGTCTTAAATGCTGATGTGTTCTTCTTTTCGAACCTGTGCCCAAAAAGTCTCCCACACTAACAAAGGGCTTGAAATCTCGTTGTTTATGTAAACAGTTCTGTAACTACATGTATCTGTACTGTATAAAATCATTGCGTCAAGTACAGATATTATTATTATGTTCAGTGACGGGAGTCGTGTAGAGTGCCGATGGCATGGTGACACAATCCCGCAGTCGGTGCGTTCTCGAAAAAATCAACTTAGAGCAGGATTCACAAGTAATTCACGTCGTTTCAGCTGACAACGTGAGTTTTTTCCAAATCGACCATGAAGAACTTACGTGACGATGACGTCAAATTACAATACAGCTGGAAACGTTTTTCCAAATCAACCATGAAGAACTTACGCTACGATGACGAAAATTATTTGCAAATTCAATCTTTGGGTCGAATGCGACAACGCGCGCCGCGCTGGCTGATCTCCGACACCACTACGTAACAACATGCGCCTACCCATCAAGAGACCAATGAAATTTCGTATCCTTATACATATGGCAAGTGAAAATATTTTTACAACGAGATGAAGGAAAGAAAAGAGTATTTGATGGACGCATGCAGCGAGTCACGCCGTTAACACACGTCAGGTAGACTTTCTTTGGGTGACCCATAGGTTTCCTGTACATGATATATCAGGGTTGCAAGAATGACTTACTTCTAGCCTAAACACTCAAGGTAGAGATTTTTGCAAACACGTATTACTCTAAGAAGCACTCAGCATCTCACAACCCTGCAAGGTTACCAGAAATTAAATGCTCTAGAAGGCCATAATGCAGACGGAGAAAAAGCGTAAACCAGAGACTTTTGACCACAAAGAGAATGAACCTTGTACCTAAATTGACACTTTTGACCAGAAGAAAAAAGAATCGTGTAACTAAACTTAAGGCCTTTGACGAGAAAGAAAAAGAATCTTTTCACTAAACTTGAGGCTTTCGGTCAGAAAGAAAAAGAATCGTGGAACTAAACTTGAGGCCTTTGACAAGAAAGAAAAAGAATCTTTTCACTAAACTTGAGGCTTTCGGCCAGAAAGAAAAAGAATCTTGGAACTAAACTAGAGGCCTTTGACCAGAAAGAAATAGAATCAGGTAACCCTGTGTCGAATATTGATGGACTTGTGACTTAGTTCTGACGTTTTGAAGCACATCTGGGAGCGCACGTTGGTCCTGCTAAGATAGAAGATACAAATCCTGATAAATACGACTCCTCGACAATGGAAGTCCAGAAGTCCGCAGTCACAAGCAGTAGTCCCCAGCCTGGCCACACCACTCAGTTGCGGGCATCATAACCACGTCTGCTGAAAAAAAGCACAAACATTCATGAGAACACAAAATACAAGAACTACTTACTAAGAAAAATAATAGTGAAGTAGAAAAAGTACCGTTAAAAATAATAAATATTTAACATTAACCGAAAATATTCGTAAAAGTTCTCTAGCCATCAGATGCATAAAAATCTAGGAAATATAAGTCTCTACGAGAACATAAAAACGTTAGACACTGTAACTAGGTTGCCATGAAAAGATTATATTATAGTTAAGGAAAGATGCAAATATCTGGTTACCTAACGGATTGGTCTAGCAACGGAGGCAGGGAAGAAGGAAGTCGTTACAACAAAAGTCGAGCTGACCGAGCTCAAGATTATTTATTTGTTAGGAAGAGTTTATAGAACAATCGAAAAATTGCCCCAGTGTGCGTTTTAGTAAAGTTGTGCAATTGTAGAGGGATGCAGGTACGAGAAGGGATGTACCCTTTCAGTTCACCCCAATTTACAGCCCTATTTTCACAACATGAATACGTACAAGTCACGAAGCCTAAAGACGCATTGTCCCAACAGAACATTAACTCAAGTACGGCACCAGCACAGGGATGACTATTTTCCCCAAGAAAACAGAGGCCCAGACTGGCGTCCCTAGATAGACACTGTTGAGTTACCTCAGTTATAAGTAGGCCTCCGGTACTTTTATTTTATGCGCTTACATTGTTTCTTTCAATTTTCACGCCCTCTTAACTATCTATCTACTTTTTGTATTTTCTTCCTCACTCTTCTTAACCTGGTGTTTCTATGCGCTGAGCATTATTTTTGGGAACGCACCTTGTCCATAGGTTCCCCGTTTTTTACAGTCCGTACTAAATTATGTTTTCTCTTCTCTCTATGAGAAAAGCCCTATGCAGAACCTGTACTTGGACAGCTAAAACCATAGATTCCCTTGTGAAAATGTTAGCCTAGGTATTTAAAGATATATCATGTATTCCTTTCTGAAATTCATTTCGCCACAGTCAGCGATCCAGGTGCTGACCCAATGCACGTGCGTAGTAGCGTTAAGTGCCGGAGTATTAACTGCTATTTTTATTCATTCGAAGGAACCATCCAAGTGCTTAGACTAACAAATATTCCCTCGTACGGGATGTCACTCGTGGAAACTGAGATCTACCTTATAAGGCAACAAATGCCGAAGAAAAAAATTTCAGTTGTACGATATATCATGGTGAGCAATGCGTACGCACACAATTTCTTAATTACGAAGGTGGGTAGTGACGCGCATGCGTTAATACCAAGGCCGCCGTCACACGGAGACCAAACGGTAACGTTTCGTCATAATTGCCTACAGTCAGCGGTACCACTCGGTCTGTCCAGCGCAACGATGCCGTCAAATTTCGGCCTTGGCTTGGGACCAGCTTTGTCACACCATGATTTCAGGTTCTGAAATCATGGTGTGACAAAGCTGGTATGACGCCACTAAAGAAAACTCAGTTCTTTCTGAAACACTGACTCATGAGTAGTCATCATCTGATGAGTTCATTTTTTGGGCACTTTACCCTACACCTCTGAACCCGTATTTCACAGAGGAGCCATTTCATATGCCTGTAGGGTAATGTTCGAATGGCCGGTCGGTTCGAATCGTCGGTCATTTTAGTTAATTTTCAATTTTGACGATCGGTAGCAATCCAAAAGCACCCTGTAAGACGCGTAGCAGATTACACCACTATAGGCCTTGCGGGTTGAGTTTTTAGATAGCTACCGAGCGCGAAAATTTAAAATTAACTATGACCGACGATTCGAACCGACCGGCCATTCGAACATTACCCTAGAGTGGGAGGACCAGAATAGAGGCTATGGTGCACAGGATCGCTCTCTTGCCACGTTCACCGGCCCAGGATGAAGTACCACAGCGCTCACGCACGAGCCAGGCTTATCTCGTGGACGAAACCCTCTCAAATAACTAAAAAGTCTAGTGGATTCCCTCGGATTTTTCCGATCAAAATTCACGCCCTCCTTGCATGAGGATTAGGATCCAAGTGCTGTGTATATATATGCTTGCTTACCTATTTTATTGACTTTCTGTATTTTCTAAGTTCGACCTTCTTGTACACATGTTTCAGCACTGAAGATGGAATTATTATATTCCGAAACGTTTGCAATGAAAAATAATAAAATTCATGCCTTATTGCAGCGATGATGTAGGTAGTTCGTAAGCATCCTCCTTGACGTGTTTCTAAGAAACTGGGACTGACTGAGTTTCATCCACTCGAAAACAGTTGTATATTCACAATCGTGCACCAATGGTTCTAAAGTAGTAGGTACGTCATTTTGTTCATAAAACCGTCACTTTGGCAATCGTCTCATAAGCGTAGCTCGAACTAGTTGGTAAACATCTCTCAAGCTTTCACCGAATGCATCCATAGTTAAGCTGTACAGGTCAGTGTGCGAAATTCCAGTTGTTACTTCGAAGACTGCATTCATGTTTAAAGATAGCAAGAATTAATGTAGTTCCGTTGCTCCGTTGCATAGTAGGGTTTCCCAAGCTACCAATTTTCAACGTCTTCATGTTCAACATGAAGATCTTTCAACATCTGTTCCATTTAAGCCCCATTTATTTGCCACTGAACTTTTCCCATGCCCGTTGAAACCACGCAACTTATAATTAACCTGAATAATCTGAATTTCTTTAATTTCTAATGATCAGAGGGACGGGTTTCCACGTATTTTAGCCTATTTTAGGTTTTCACTAACCCGTATGACAAATCCTAAGCTTTGAACCGATAAGTCGCCACTCAGATGGAATATTTTAGCGAGTCCTAAGCTTTTAACCGATAAGTCGCCACTCAGATGGAATATTTTAGCGAATCCTAAGCTTTTAACCGATAAGTCGCCACTCAGATGGAATATTTTAGCGAATCCTAAGCTTTTAATCGATAAGTCGCCTCTCAGATGGAATATTTTAGCGAGTCCTAAGCATTTAACCGATAAGTCGCCTCTCAGATGGAATATTTTAGCGAGTCCTAAGCTTTGCTCTTCGTGGCACAGCGGTTAAGGGATCGGACTTGTATGCTGGAAGTCGCGGGTTCGTTCCCAGCGCTGGCGCGAAGATTTTCCCTGTTGGGTATAAGGGAAAGCTCAAGCACAATACCCCACTCAACCCAGGTGTCGGAAATGGGTACCGGCTTTACGGGGGAACCGTCATGGTGTCCTATATATAGGCTTAGTTATAAGACATTTGAAAAACCAATGCTAAGATCATATGTATCAGGCTTGATTGGAAATAAAGCATCCCAAAGATGCCGATGTTAACCTTTGAACCGATAAGTCGCCACTCAGATGGAATATTTTAGCGAATCCTAAGCTTTTAACCGATAGGTCGCCACTCAGATGGAATATTTTAGCGAGTCCTAAGCATTTAACCGATAAGTCGCCTCTCAGATGGAATATTTTAGCGAGTCCTAAGCTTTGAACCGATAAGTCGCCACTCAGATGGAATATTTTAGCGAGTCCTAAGCATTTAACCGATAAGTCGCCTCTCAGATGGAATACTTTAGCAAGTCATGACTTCACGTCATGGCTTAATAGCAAAAAAAATTTCACTCTTCTCTACAACTCATAATTCGTATTTCCAGGTTTCAATACCATCTCTTCAAACAATTTGTAATATATTTCCAATCGAACATGATGGTTTTGGCACAACCCACGGCTCGATGTGAGCTACGGCATCAATGAAAAATTAACTTTGATGTATAAAAATTGTCTTAAATTTTTTCATCTTTATTTCTTCGATATTACTCACCTTCTCCTAACGTAGGATTAGTTTATTAAAATTGTGCAGGCATGGATTAACTAAGGAACGGAAATAGATGAGGAATCAAAGGCGTTATTTCCAGAGTGTATTTGCATTATTTAAGCACGATGCTACTATTTACAAAAGAAGTAACAGATACAGGTAAACTGTACTTATGTACACAATAAGATGAACACGCACATCTACACCAACACTTACAACAACGTGATATATATTGAAGAGGAACGCACATTGTATTATCCAAAGAACAATCGTCACAGAACCACCACATTCGCAGACAACCACGTCGCGTGGGCAACCACACACAACTTTGACGTGCCGTCAAGGCCGGTTCTGTGAATATGTTGTCATACCTACAGTTACTTTTTAAGGAATGTGAAACACACGATGAGGAGAGACAGATACATACGTGACTTCCTAGAAGTCAGGTCTGCTTCCAAGGTAGGTAGGTAGGTAGGTGGATGGGTAGGTGTACTACAGGTAGGTAGAGATAAAAACACGACACCACCTATGTAAAAAAAGATTTCAAGTGAACCTTGTGTGAACTAAAAACCTGAACTTTTTCTAGAGCCGCACATGCAGCCTGCATGAAAATTTGTGTCAGTAGCGACGAGAGTGAGGAATACAATTTAAAGCAATGTAAATATTCTGAAAACTTAAAGAGGCAAAATGATTGGCTCCATATACACAATTGTGATAGCCGCATGGCGAGAAATTTACACCTAAATATTGATCTTCTGAAAAGTAATCACGTGTAGCAAAATGCGAAGCAAATTAGAACTTGGGAATCTAGTACACAAAAAATAGAAGAGAAGAAGTGAGCTTGATCATGTTTTAGAAATCTCTCTATTACAGAAAGATAAAATAAAGAAGACGGGTCCATTACCTTCACAATCAACCGATAACAATATATCGAATAATCGGAATAGGAACATAGCCCGACGAAACTGACCACGTAAAAGCTGTGAATGCAAGGAACAAACCTAAGGTAAAACGACCTAAACTTTCAAGGGCTGCAAGTAACGCAATCATTAGCCAAGGAAAAAATAAATAAAAACTTTGCCAACTATAGAACAACAGAGAGCAAGAAACCAAATGAAAGGGGAGCTAATAATACAGGTCAAGGTGAAACCATTAATCAAACCTGCAGCTACAAGTCTAATAAACTTTCCTTGCCGATAACCTTTCATTTTGTACCTTTTTCATTTCATGGAAACCTAAAATGATTTCGGTACGAAGCTAAAAAACTGGATGCAACAAACCAGGAAATACGAGGATTTGTCATACTAGCAAAATACAGGAGCTACGACTTTCGGAGACATGCCTTGCAAAAAAAATTAGCTAAATTCTTTTGCTGGATTCAACACACTACCACAATGGTCAGCCCAGCGGCGCCTCGTTCACCCGAATAACTTATGAATCGATTAACAATGGCAACACTAAAGGCCTGTTTACACGATCATCGAGTGCGCGCGTGAGCAGTGAAGAGAGGCGCAAGCCTCGCCCACTTTCTTTCGCTTCAGGCTCATTTACTGCTCAATAACAATGCAGACCATGCTCGTTTTCATGACGGTGGCCAGAGCTTGTCAGTATCATTACAGTCACACTGTCCTTGAGCAAGTAAATGCTCCTCAAGCGAAAACAAGTGGGCGGGGCTTGCGCCTCTCTTCACTGCTCACGCGTGCACTCAATGATCGTGTAAACAGGCCTTTAATGCTTGCAAGCTGGGCATCTGCAACGCCGCCACACCGCGTCACTCGGTGGGATACAAGCGCTCCATCGTAAGTTTAAGTACACAACCCAATTCTCAAGGCCTTCCAGTGGCCGAAAAGCAAATACTTACATAATGACGCATGCATTTATACTCCTTGCTCTAGCTAACGCAAGCAGATCCGCTGAGTTTATAAAACTTAGAAAACACATTATTTCGAATTGAAATCCTATCCTTACGAGAAGTGATCGCTCGCTTTATAATTTTGACGGCTGCGCGTAACGAAACATTGACACAAGGGAAGGTAAACTCCACTTACAGTAGTACGGTGAACTGCACCTTTCATCCCGAAGTGCTCGAGAGCTTCGAGGACGGCAGCCCAAGTGGAAAGCTTGTAAACAGTGTTTAAGTAAAAAATCTACTAAAGATAATGAAACAATAACCGCTGAAGAGAGAGCTGGCAATAAAAAACCTATATTATAAGAGAAGTAATTGAGGAAAGAGAGAAGCACTTGAGTAGAATAAAATGGAAAAGACACTTTTAGGTAGAAGCTATCACAAACATCGACCACAATTAAACAAAGTAACAATGGAGAGGTTCTCATTCAATCATGGCTATTTCTCTTGATAAATAGGTTGACAACAAAAACTTCCGGCTTAAGAAAACGTAAAAGAGCATGTCATTTACCAGCAAATTGTATCGAATAATACGAACGATAACAGTCAAAGCTACCGTTGGGTAAAATTTTAAAGAAAGTTAAAAATGATGAAAAATTTGAGTTCAAACTCAAGGTCATTCCAGAAGAAAGTTGTTGCATCATTAACACTTGACTGCGACGTGAGCCACGGAGGTTACTTGGGGAGTTTTCATAATGCTGCTGACGGACCAGTAGTCACACTCAATTTTCATAAATATTAATCAAAACTAAATGAAGGCACGATCCAGTTGCTATTTTCAACCTAGCTTACTACTATTGACTTGAAATTTGATTTGAATGTTAAACTCCAGTTTTACCTGCCGCAGTCAAAGTGTCAAAACGACCAGAAGTGTATTGACCCACCAACCACGCCTAGGTTCCCAGGACCAAGTCTCCATAACACAGGCGTCCTCCGCTCGGTAGCTTACGCAGAGCTATTGAATGTAGGGGCAATAGAAGGAAGCTGAGAAACAGAGATGGCATTACCTGACGGCCACTACACCATCAGTGGAAGACTGTCGAGCCAGGCCCGCCTCAATCCAGAGTAACAATCAACAACTATACTTAACGCTACAGCCGGCAAGTTCAGCAAGCCAAGAACCCCGGCACAAAGAGCGAGTAACGACAGTAATATTAATCCTAGGCAGCTACACGCGTTCAATGAACGTTTCTGAGACCTTAATTCACAGGACGCTCTTTTCTGCGTGCGTTTGTAGCCTTTGACGATTTTTTAGGCGCAGGAGATCCCGAGCTACTACGTAGACATGAGAGGTACGCCCATCCAATCTCCGAGTGGTTTTTGCAGCATCGTAAAGCGTTAGCTTGTAGACCTCAATTTAACCACGAGCTGCTGCGACACGAAGCTTTGCGGCAAGGATGAAGTTCTGAACGCACCAACAATGCTGTGGCACTGAAGCTAATTCAGAACAAGCTAAAAAATTTAACATTTCACAATAGTAGCAAAGCTCGATTGTTAACATGCAGTACGGCAAGGTCACATCTTGCTTCATGAATTAGACTTTTCATTGGATCCGTTCACTGCCGAACATTAAGCTGAAGAATGACGAACATCAACACACACACACACACACGCAACAAGTAACGAATCGAACAGTCTTTCATCAGCTACAAGTTGAAAACTCACACAAGGAAGCTTAACCTTCGACGATTACATGTTCAACAAACACTCTGAATACAATATCACCAACAACGACTGTTCAACAAGCATATACGTATATAATAATAATAAATTGATATACTTGAGAGTTTGTTAGTTTCCGAGCTGAAACCTCAACGTGAGCGCGTGAACCTCACACGAATTTTTTTTCGCGCGTTCGATGATTGGATAAATTCAACGCGTAGAGAAAAAGGATACTGAAGACTTGTGTGTCGCACAAATTTACTTCACAGTAAAAGCGTCCAGAAAATTAGATAAAATTCAAATACACATTTAGCCCTACATAACTGGTAACAACGCAAATGTTGCGTTAAATATCCCTTTTGGTCACTATAATTCGTACAGATGACATGATAGAACAAGCCAGCGTAAATGGTAACACAGTAAAGCGTTCAAAGGCTTCCCGTCAAATCTATAAGAACATCAGAGAAAAGCAAATCGCACGTTTTACCTGGAAAGGAAAGCTTCCCTGCTAAATGTGTCCTAGGATAAAAAAAATTATCGCCCGCAAATGGGGACTTGTTGATCAGGGTCAGGCTTGGAATAATCAAGGAGTCTTTTAGGATCATTTCAGTTCATGTCGGGAACATCAAAACCATTTTTCTTGATGTTCACGCGTTTATAAAATTTGCTAATGTGACAGGTGAAGTGACAAGGAACAATGTAAATAATCGTAAGTTTACAAGTACATGTATCGCTTCGATGTCTAGTGAAAAAATAATTGATCAGGCATTCTTCATGTTTATTTTATGATAAAAGCGAAGTGAAAGACAATCTCGGACTCGATCTAGTCCACAGTACAATTTTTATTTGAAACTTGAAAGTACAAAAAAAAAATCAATTTGCGATATCCGAGAACAGATTCAACTCTCCGCGCAATTGCTTCAAAAGCTAAAATGGCTCTTCTCTTTTGATTTTACCCAGCAATAAAGACACAAAAGAGAATATGAGAAGCGGCGCAAGGCACAAACCAACAGCGGGTGTCGATGTTCAACACCAGGGCAGTGCTTGAGGACTGAACTTCAGCTGTTCAGCAAGCCTTCTATTCACGTACAGTAGATATTGAAGGAGCATTTCTTATCGAATGCACGAAAATACTGACGCAACGGGCGCTGTGCAAGGGTTTTCCACTCATAAAACGCCACGCTGTTCCAGCGAAGTTTTACAACCGAGGTAATCCATATAGCCCCAATTAAATTATGAAATACGCAATTATTAGCAATTCAAATTAAGAACATGTTATCTCAAACTTTCACAACGTGAATGAGACGTCAGTAAATGAAATTAAATAAACAATTATTAAGACAACTAGGTCAAAATGAACATTGAGTAATCTGGAAATAATCCTCATACATCACTTTGCTAAATTTTTGCGACATTGGCGAGAGCACATTCGGAATAAGATAAATCCTACTGATGTATTCGTCAAAAACAAAATGGGCGTGAAAGAGCGTGTATTGGTTTCAAGGGTATAAGCAGTAGCGCTGGAAAGAAGGCTAACCAAACGCAGAGCGATAAATTTCCTGCAATGTCTCAGCACTCAGCGGTCTCTGTAACTAAATCCTTCTATGCGGTCTTCAGCACCAAGCTAAAGCGGATGATTTTAACCCTGTAGTCAACAAAGCGTCAGCTATTCAAATAAACTGTTCATGAATGTTCCAAATCAATCTCATACTTGAATGGCGCACACCTGTCTTTTCGTCGAATGAAGGCTATACTGATTTCAAAATAGGTTCAGACGATGGACACCATCATTTTTGTGGGATGTGACTAACTCAATAGCGGCACATTCATGTTTTTGCTGTCACCAGATTGATGCTCGATTTTTTATTGAAGTCATGCCGTTTAAACTTCCTTTATTTTGTCTAAAGGCAACTAATTATCTGAACTATAAACCGTGACTGAACGCTTACCTATGGAGATACGAAGCACAGATATATTGAACCTGGATCAAATGTTCAAAATTGAATTATTGCATACTTCAACTCAGGAGCCACAGGGCATGAATCATATAAACCAACAAAAATGTCTAGCAAGAAGGCAAACTAAAATCCTCTGCAAATTTTCACGGACCTTTCACGAAGTAAATTAATTCGTTCACAAAGCAAATTAATTCGGAAGCATTGAAGCAATAAATAATGAACAGTTCTAGAAATTTCGATGAGTTGGTAATCGCATAAGAGGCATTCTTCACTCATAAACGATGACTTATCTTCATCAGAGAACGGTATGAGAAAACCGTTCTCAGTTACATCTTCACGAGAAATAAATAGTTAAATCTAGTAAGAAAAGAAACAGAGGAACATCAAAACAATATCCACAACAGATAGCAAGAAAATAAAAACCCTCAGAAACGAAAGCGCATCACAACTTCGAGACAAATTGCACAAGGCTTCAGCTTGTAACAAGAATTTTTAACATTCAAACGTGGTAATTTCTACGCAAATGAAAGAGAGTAACTCAGTCTTATGTACTGCAAAATTACGCTACAGAGTATCCTCAGCAACAACACCTCACGGCAACACAGACCGCAAAGCGTCAGCTGCTCGTTGCTGAACAAACGTTGAGAACGTTGCTGTTATAAAAGATCTCAATACTTTCTCACGACGATTTCGAAATTTTATCCATGAAATTTCCCACGTTCAGGACAATTCTGATATTCATTTGTAATTCGCTCAATTGAATGACAGAAAATTTTCGTATTATTTGAACAGAAACGAGACAATATGAAATGAAAGCGCTCGAATGGTTTCCAAACAAACGTCAATACTCGCTAAAAAATAGAAATAGCGAAATTCTGAAAGAACACAAAGAACGTCCATGAAATTACTATAATACTTTCAACCTTCCAGGACTTCAGCGAACACATGAAATTCAAGAACTCGACTCAACAAAGAAGGGAGATTTGGAGATTCGTGAGGAGAAAAATTACTCTGTGTTGCCTACGGGGAACCTCATGCAGGATGTCAGATGGACCAGATGTGTAGTAAACGTAAAGTAGCGTAGCAGAAATTCCATGACTGGACATCGTATGAGAGAACACAGCGAAGATATCAAACTTGTTTAACAGCATATACCTGTACAAGAGAACACATTCAATACTGCCGGAAGAAAGTATACATTTATTAGGCATTGGACACAGAGTATCGACGAATGAATGCCACACACATCATGACATCACATCCTTCAAACGTATTACCTTCGCTAGCGTATCAATTTCCCTAGTCTCATCACAATTCAAGTGGCAGCACTACCACGCAGATGCACCAGAATACCTATAAAAGTGCACGCAAAGTTCAGATCTCATCGACTCCGACGGACGCCGGAATGATAGGAGGTTTGAGAGGGTCCCCCACTTGCACGGTGACCGTGAACGTGCCAGGGGGCACTCTGGTGCCGTTGGTCACCCCAGAGCTGTCGGAAGGTGGCGGTGTAGAGACCACGCCGCCACCGCTGCTTAGTATGCCGTTCACTTGGGTTGTAGCGCCTGACTCTGGAACGCGTGCAGTCGTGACAGAAGGACTTGGCACGGCGAAAGAAGATGATCGCACGTAATTGTAGTGTGTTGATGTCTTCGTGTTGTAGGGTATGGCGGCGATGGTGGTGTAGTGGCATGGTGATGAGGAGGTGGTGAAGTGTGGCGCTGGCGTAAAGGATGATGATGAGCTGCTCACCACAAACGTGGTCACCACGCGTCTGTCCTGCTTAGAGATGAAGTGTTGCCGAGGACCGAAGTGGTGAAGCTGTTTCTGCAAGTGATGACCAGAGTGAAGTAACTCAACACAAAATTCAGCGCACACCGCTGCGCTAGAATGTTTCACACTAGCTCAATGAGCTGGATCATAAAAATTATCAATTGGCTTACCATTTAAATTTGTTTAAATTTTAACTCGACATATGAATCCAAAAAAATTTATGAGACACCTTACAAATTGAAAGGCTGAACCCCAAAATTTGATCGAAACTACGTTGAGCAGAAATGACTTGAGAAGGGCACAAATATCGAGTGACAGTTTCACTGTTGGAGAGTTGACTAACACCGCCGTGAAAATAGGTGACGGTAGCACGGTTTATTGCATTGAAAATTGTGCGCATTTGGCTGAACTGAAGGTACGCCCGCATTGAAGTCACACGGGAGGTGTAGACCGGCAACTAACTCTGTAGGCCTGGCTATACTTGAAAACTCTCGTGATGCACTAATCAAGAACCAAAAATAAACCCAAATAAAACGCAACTTAACAGCGAATTTGTATGTTTGCGAAGCGTTAGTGAAAGAAGAGCCGAATAAAAACACCAGAGAACAAAAAACGTAAATTCTAAGATTAGTTCACTCGAAAAAAAAAACATTCACATTTCGTAAGTGCGTGACCAACATAAACCATATTGACCAAATGTATTCAGTCCTAAAGGAAGAAGTGTCAGTAGGTAGTGCAAAAATTAATAGAATTTGAGGCGAGACTTTCATAGATTTCATTCAAGATGATATCTTATACTTAGTTAAAATAAGCCTGATAGATCGGAGAAACAGATTCCTTCGATAAATTAGGTAGCGACTCTCTAACCTCAACAAAGGTGGTCCAAAGAGAGGAGGTAAGAAGCCACTATATTCAGAGTGGAGTTTAAGGAACGGGGAATCTATGAACAAGGTCTGTTCCCACATATGATCCCGTGCGCTTAGAAACAGTAAATTAAAGTAGGTTTATGAAATACGACAAAAATTGAAGAAGCTAGAGGTAAGGGCGGAAGAACAGGACAGCAGTAAACCGAAAAAACATGTCCGTAACAAAACAGAAAGAAAATCTATTCTATTTAAACAAAATGAAAACTCATCTAACCCTGAGCTCGAGACCTCACATTTTCCCCCTGGGAGAGGTAATTCCAGTAGATACAATATTTGTATTTCTTAAAGGAAGAAGAGTTTAAAAAAAAGCTTCATGCAACTAGAGTACAGCATATACTCAATCAAGGGTCAGTCGCTTTGTATACCGACCACTCTCACGGATAAGAACAATATAAGAAAATAAAACCTTACAACCAAACTTGAACCTTGAAACCCTGCTTCTGCAATGGTACTGAAGCTTTATAGTTAATTCGGGTCACCTTTCAGCAGCACAAGATTGTTAAGCTCCCACGCTATCATTTCTCTAAGTGAACTCGGGAACGCTCTCCCCTTCCATTTGAATAATGGCATATCCCCAAGGAATGTTTTCCTTAATGCGGCTCTTAGAACATCAAAACCCGCTAAAGCTAGTTAGAATTTCATCATAAGCTACTTCGAGTGGCTAAAATAACATGACTGTTTTGCACAAACAGTTGCGAATACTAACAAATTTATGCGCCTAAGTTATAACTGAAATTTTCTCATGAACACAAAACTACCACGTCATCGTTGCCAACAAAAATTCAGTTTCGAAACGTTCCATTTAGACGGAACGTAGATAGGATGCAGAAAGAGCGTCATTTCCCCACGGACTTCCAAAGAGGAAAGAGGCAAATTCACTGAACATTGGATTCGAATATCTGTACTTTATCTGAAATCTTAACGTACGAGAGTAAGTGACGAACATTCGAGAGCAAGGAAGTTGGCATGCCGTTAATATCATAAGTTAGTTGCCATAAGGAACAAACACTTGGCGAAATATCGTCATGCATCAACAATGACAACTCTGGTAAATTCGACGTAGAGGCCCTATCGGGACACCAGGAATGAACAAGGCTTGGTTCCTAGACGTACTCGAATAGTTGGGTACGGATCAAGTTGACTGAATTGCTTCATGCATGTTTACGGCCCATAAATTTTAAAAATCCTATTATGACGCAAAAGCCTCGCCACACAATGAATAAGAACATCTCTCGTATACGGTTAACATATTTACCAGCCAAAGTTGATGATATCAATAGCATTTTTATTATAAAGATTAGAATTTTCCATGTATTTACGATAGCATTATTATCGTACCATAACGGATTTAATTCAAAATATCGTAACATATGGTCTCGATTGCGTGATGTTGAACACGCTTATGATATTCTATTTTTCAAAGTTAGACCATAGATTCTGTGGCCATTGAAACGATCATCACTGCAAAACTTACAACAGTTTTAGGCTGCGCTTTGGCAGGTTTCGTGCGACGGTTATTCATGTAAGAAAATAACAACGCCCACAAGTGTTGAGAGTATTGACAAAAATATTCAAATCTATGAGCTGTACCGTATAACCTTCGAAGTTACTTTAAACGAGGAAAGAAAAAATAGAAATTTGAAAGCTTCCAGCTAGGGTGCCTCTCAACCATCACAGCTCTACTGGATGAGGCAATTTGCAATGCTCTTTTTTAACTTCAAAGAACATCTAAAAGAACGCCTATTTTGTAACGAACACCTCACTATAACAACCAGAACGGCTGCCGTCATCAATTGTCTACACGCTGAGATACCCAGTATTTCTACGCATCAGAACACCTGTCACTCGGCCGGTCACCAAGTACATGAAACGTAAACCGTCCGCCAGTAAATCTTACTCCGACAATGTTTAAATTGTTTATGAACTGCAAGGTCACAACATCCGCTGAACAAATTCTACAAACTTCACGGGAGTAATAAACAATACTAGCTAAATAGGTTGTAATTCTCATGAGCGGTTTCAGTAACGCAGTTTTTAAGACAAATTGCCTACAGTAAACGTACCCAAGGTTCTAAAGTTTAGTTTATCATTCTATACTCAAGCTCTACGTGGTGACAAATACGTACGCCAACTTCCGATGGTAAGAAGACAAGGTTAGTACAACTCTAAATGCTCCATAATGATTACGAGGTCTCAGTTTTTTTTACAGCTAACGAAACAACAAGTCAGCCAGAACTTCATCTACATCGTCCATCACAATTGCTTTTGATATGTGTGAGCCTCAATGCCTTTCAGACCTACAACTAACGAGAATTTTAATACTCTCATTTAGGGCTATTTGAGTGACCAAAATTAAGAAAAAAAATTAAGCTTCTAATGTCAAACAGTTGATCCTAGAGAACGGTTTTCTTACCCAGTAGAGAACACAGTTAAACCCTTCCATTTCAAGAAGAAATTACGGGAGAATTTTTTTCAATAAAAACTATACTTCACGTTAAAAGCAAGGAAGAGAGGAGAGGGAACCAGCATAACGACAAGAACCGAATAGCGGTACCAGTGTAGGTAGAAGGGAGTGCACCACAGAGTTACCGAATGACTTTTATCTGGCTAAAATTGTCGACCTTAGCTACCTCCGTGCCTAAGAACTCCAGAGAAAAAAAAGCTAGTTCGAGAACTTTAGCCAGAAAAAGAGAAACCGTAGCACATCGATGCCCAGGATGTTCGCGGGTAGGGGAAATTTAAGCAATCAGCAGCATAGGTTAGTGGAGGCATTTGTAACCAATCGTTGTGTCTAAATAGTTGCCTGGCAGAAGAACAGGATCACAATAAACAACTGAAGTAGCTGCTCACGGACACCTTAGTAATGGATGCTCAAGCAGATAACTGTTAAGGACCTAGGTTTAATTAAAAGAAACAAGTTGATACGAACTAGTTACAATTGAGAAAAATTTATCAGCACGTAGGGAAAGCTGCTGGATTTACAATACTGTTGCTAATTCTAAGCTTTTTTTTGAACAAGTGAACTACACGACTTTTGCTAGTGCGGGTCACAGAGAAGCTCCCAAACGTCCCGGCAAATAACGGCAGCAACAACGAAGGCAGTAAATAGACAACTGTACATCATTAGGGAGTAAGCATTATACACATCATCACAGATTATCAACTAAAATACTAATTGTCCCATTCTAAGAAAAGAATCTAATCCTTACAGAATTGAATACAATTAACAAAAATGTAAAATTTTCTGAGTACTCTTCCCACCTGTTACGGTGCCACCAACCTGCTCAACTGCCACCAACCTGCTAACCTAACAACCAATAATATCCAAGTTAACTTCGTTCATTCAGAACCTGGAATTGTACAGCCATATGAAATGAATGATTTCCTCAATTTCGAGACTTAAAACCAGAGCTTCCTTTGGACATATGAACGAGAAACACTTCCGTACTTCTGTTGCATTAGAACACCCACATAGGGAGGTAATAATGGGTTAGAAAGAAACTTCCACAGACCAGCATATAAAATTCGCATTTGAAAATTATAATGTGAACGCTTCAATATATCAACGGAAAGAGAAAGTTAGTACTACTTATCTTTATTCGTTCACGACTCCCAAGCCACAACAAGAGAGCGAAAAGAAGGGACCATTTAGCATGGACTTAGAAAGCGGGAAATCTACGCTCAAGGTGTGTCCCCACACCAAGCGCATGGAAACAGCAAGTCAGGAAAATAATTTTTGAAACGAGATAAACCTTGAAGAAGAAAGTATCACATGTTGTAAACATAGAGAAGGAATTGAACAAAAAAAAAGATGGTCAGTGGCAATACAAAGCCTATTCTATTTCAACATATACTGAACCTTCAGCTCGGGACCTCACATCTTTCCCTGAAAGCATTACTTTCCACAGATACAGAATAGAACTTCATCTACGCCCCCTTCTTGGGGACGTAAAGGAATAAACTAAGATATCGAGAAAACGGAGTTCAAAGTTTAACAAAACTTCGTGAAGCAGTTCATCCTGAGTCAGGAGAAGCTAATACCGACATGAACTATGAAGGTGAGCTGAACGAAAATACTCGCAGTACGGCCACATGTGACGTCGCATAGTTGAACACTAGTGTATACATCGCGGATCAAACAGCACAGAGACACTGGGTTCGCATAATAGCTCAATATTTTTCATTGACAATATTTTCTACTGACAACATTTTGCAAAAGTAGGCAGTAAAAACAAGCTGGAGAGAGTCGCAGTGAACGTCACCAAGTTTGCTATATTCCGCATTAGCACGGCAAGCTGTATCGGTTCAAAGTCCAAACTAAAGACGCAAGTCACGAAATTAAAAAATAAAATAAAAATGAAAGATAATCGATGCTAAAGAATAACTTTCATGAATTTTTAACGCAAACGACATACTCCACGCGTAACTTAATTGGCTCTACCTAAGCTAGAGATCGGGACAAGTTCATCGCCTACTGGAAGTATGCGCACAAACCACACAATTAAAGCAAAATCACTCCTGAAAACTCACATGTAAAGGAAATTACAAAATAGAAGCCAAATTTGAAAGCTTCTATCATGATTTTTAAGAAAAAATCGACGCCCTAATTATTCGCCGAATTTGAAAAATTCTCAAATATTTCTTTAATTTAAAAATAGTTTAATAACAGATCAATTCATACATCCTCGATTTATATTGTAATGGAAACCATCTCCATGAAAACAATGCTTCCAAACATCAACATTTGTGCAAGACCTTGGTGACCAACTTTAAAAACAAATTATAATCGAATCGGGAAATTAATAGCTGCTTGATAGCTGGAGCTTAATTTAAACAAAAGAAGAAGATAGATTTCAACGAATTTATAAATCTTCGACATTCCCTTGAAGACATTTATTTTGAAGATAAACCCGGTAACTATCGTCATGCTTGAATGAAGTGAAATAGGACTGTATGATTCCTAACTCGACGGAACTAGAGAATGCTTCCGCTCTGCATCACTTCTACAACGGCTCACTAAGCGGTGCGGCAGTTTGGTTAGACTAGGACAGCCCTGCTAACCAGTTTGTTAGCCCTTCTTGATAGTAAAACGCACTGCAATGTACATGTCCACAAGGAACCTACTCCTTGAATCTTAACTTGAGGTAAAGGCTAAAACAGTTGCAAGAACAACGAACTCCATAGCACAACCATGAGCACATTAGCCTAACTTCAATTGCATACACGTTCGAGAATCGATTGAATATTTAGTAAACGCTCATTTCATTGCAGCTCAAATCGGGATCTAAATATTTCGCTTTCCGCTTCACCTCCTGAAAGCGTCTCTACCTGGGCAATGTAGAAATTTGCTCCCATTTATGAGGCTCTAATCGAATTTTTTAACGCTTGGAGACTTATCTTAGTTAACATCATACGAATTCTGTAAGAAACGAGCACTTAAATAGTTAAAAGCCGCTCGCTTCTAGAAACGATATGTAACTACACTTGAAAATACCGTATAACTCGGAAGGGCAATTTCGGCACACAAAAAATGCTGTCAGCAAGGCCATGGAAGAAACGAATAGCTCGAAAATAAGATAATAATGTTTCAAACGCATGTTCGTAGGAACATGCGAATCAATCTCAATAACAATGCTGCTCACAATTTGACATCAAGGCAACGAAATTTTCGAAAGACCACTCAAACGGCGGACGATGTTCGCACAGACAAATTTTCATGAACATCAGGAGATTAATAAGTTCACTCAATGTAAAGAAAATGTTGACACAGTTTAAACTCATAACTCAAAAACCTTTCCAGCTATCGGCGACGACTGTCCAAAGCATAACGAACATGTGGAAAAGTACCACACTTCTGGAAGATGTCAACTAGCAAGACGCTTCACAGAACGAGCGGACGCGGAAACCAGAAAACGTCCTCAGCCCCTCGGGGTGGAGCACCCGGAGTGCGCGCGCTGGGCTGCGTGTACACGTAATTCATGGAGACAGGTAATACATGCGTGTGCACGTAATTCCTAGTGTACACGTAATTCATGCGTGCACACGTAATTCATGGAGACACGCAATTACTGTGTCTGCACGTAATACATGCGTGTACACGTAATTCATGGAGATACGTAATTCATGGAGATACGCAATTCATGGAGATACGCAATTCATGGAGACACGCAATTCATGGAGACAGACGAGTGGATGACTCGAAGAAGTGTGGTGGGGCACAAGATGGACGTCCAGATGGTCGATGCTCCTCAACAAAGGCTCACCGAAGCAGCGCGTGAGCATTACAACGACCAACTAAATAATATCGATGTTTCCGATGAAGTGAAACTTTGCACGCCGAGGATGGACAATCTCACAGCGTTATGTCCACGATGACTCGGGAAGCGAAGGTCGCTCGATGAGTCTTGACAACAAGCATTGGTAGCTAGACACATGCAGATGATTAGAAGATGGATAGAGGACTCAACAACGAAGAATTAGAGATCATCCTCAGCGCTGGCCCAGAAGCGGGGAGTGGGAGTCGAGGTGTGCTCACTGTGAGGGAGAACAGAACGACCCTGTAAACTGGTTGCAGGCCCCGTCATGGGCACGTGGCTGCTCAAATTAATGCATTCATTACACACCTCGGCACAACTTGCACATGGTTTCATTCACCACAAACTTGCGCTAACGCCATTACGGATGTCAAATAGAAATTGATTCAGCGTTTTTTCAAGTTTATTGGTCTATCCAAGGTCTATTGGTATTAGATCAAAGTCGATTTAGAGATCAGTTCTTCTGTTGCAACGCAACTCAGATTTCAAATAGTTAGTGCGGTAACTTGATGGATATTTTATCGATTATTTAGCACGGCTTGCTAAAGCCAGCACAATAGAGCTACGTAAGCAAGTCAGAGATCTGGAATGAAAAAGAGGAATTGAACGATGATGAAAACAGAAATTCATACATCAGTTGTGGCAAGTCGGCTGCACAGTTCACTGGCCTCCTACGTGAAAAGAAGGAAAAAGAAGCAAGAGAGCTGACGCACTAATCCCACCCTAAATTTTGCAACGGACACGGTGAACCTCATTGTATATCGTTAATGACTTTGTAGAAGCAAGACAAGACATTCTGACGAGAACATACCGGATTGGAATAACTTTGAGAATGGAATTTGCACATCATTTAAAGGTGCGAAGAGTCGCTAGGATGTACTGACAGGTAATCTCCCATAGAAGCGCGTTAATTGGTGACTGGTTCTGTCTACCAGTACTGAACGTGAAAATGAAAACTACGTTCAATTGTAAAATTGAATCCACAGACATTCAGAATAAGAAACGAGTTGCTCGAGACACTAAAGAACGCCTTGACCAATTCTGAGAGAATAGATCACAGGTTTGCGCAGGCTGCGTTCAGTTCAGCCCTCACTTTAGCCTTCACGTCAAAACTGAAAACTCAACGAGTAGATCTAGCATCAATGTCTCAAATAACTGACGTTAAATTTGAAATAGTGAGACTACTACGAGCACAGCGGCTTTCAAGAACCGCAAATTATTTCAGAAAATCAACGAGCGAACAACCTTTGAGTGTAATCAGTACTACATCAAGAAACTTACAATAAGTACAGGTCAAAAGATAATTCAAAACGTCATTACACGAATCTTAGGGTAAAGGGGCACAATGCTACGACATTTAGATAAACGAAAATATAGTAAAGTATATACACAACCACTAACAACTGGCTTTACAGAACGCACGCTTTGGACGGGGAAACAACTAAAAAGAAAACCAGCGGGATGGAAGCAAAATGCATAAGCACGGCAATACAAGAGTGTGACTTGGTGCTGTAACATAACAAAATCGCAACATAATTAAACTCTGCTAACTTACTGACAGTCCTTCACGAAATGCTTTGTTCACGACGTCAAGTATGCAAGATGCGGACCACTACAACAAAAAAACTTTGATTTTGATAAGGATAAATAAATTTATTCACGACTGCTCAACACAAACATTCTAGGGGATGAAGAGTAATATTTTTTGAATGCAAGACTAAAGCTCGAGTGTGACAGGTCGTTCATAAGATACTCACACGAAAGAAAAACTCAATAAGAGAGATGCAAGATTTCAAAAAAAGGAAAAGCAAATCAAATTTCAGAGAATAACTGATTGATATTGTAAATGAATTGACCATTGCCGTTCTTCTTAAAGTTATGATTGAGTTCGCAAATGAATTGACCATTGCCATCCTTCTCCAAGTCAACTACCACCTGCGTGATCCGAACCAACACAACAATGTAAAAACGGAACAGCGTCAAAAACATAAACCTGAGTGCAGATCTCGTAAGCTACTCTCACGAACGGAGACGATAAATAACGTAATTAACGCATTCTTAAATGCCAAAAATTATGTGTTTTTGAGGGTGGCTACAGGCACTAGCAATGATAGCCTTCTAAAAGAATTCTTTCAAGTAGATTGGACCTAAACTCGCCGCAATCTCGAACAGATCGGCACATGGGTAAATTAATGAATTTGGTCGTATGGGTGCAAAAAATTACTATGAATGAAGTACGAGAGACTCGCCAAAATAGCGGTTTAGTGAAAACTACAGAACGAAAAATTAAACACAATATATACACACAGCAACTTAATAGGATCAAAACTAAAAATCACAAGCAAGGGATGACATCGTCATGAGCCCTGACAAGAGGGACTGCACAGCTTATCATGGCGTGAAAATTAATAAAAATAACTTTTGGTTGGGTAAATAATTTACAATATCAATACACTCGCAGCAAGAAGCTAGGCTAGAGCATAAACTTATTACTTCGCATACAAGGGCAGATGAAATGCATAAATATAAGAGAATTATAATTACAAAATCACGACTTTTCAAAGCATGAACTTTCTGACGGACACAGAACGGGAAACGTGCAAAAACTTAAAAAGAATTGCGATTAACAAAAAAAATAATAAATTATACTAACTTAAAATGAGTTTTCGACTCGCCGTGAGGCTGAAGATAAATTTGAGCAGTTGTTTTCACTGTTCTGCGCAGAGCTTTTTGGTAAAAGAGCAACATGGCCTTAAAAGGACAGCCCCTTTAGATGACTGCAACAATAATAGTCAGTCGCTATCGGTGGTGAACCCTAGTCACAAAGCTTTCAAGTTTCCGCTTTTAGTACTACACTCACCAAACCAAAGCGCAAGGTACCAGCGAGGCCTGCCACGAGCCTAAGCAGAAAAATAACCGTCCCACAAAGCACACCATGTTCTGCTGTATGGCACATTACTGTAATTCAACAACACCTACGTAACGTAACTTATTCACTTTTCGTGAACATCAATCTACCCCCCATATTCTTTCCTCAGTAGTCAATCACCATTAAAGGTTTCAGATGAGCTGCAGATTCGCAGGCTTTGGAAAAACTAGGATATTGAACTTCTATTTATACCTTTCATCACAACTATCCTTGGCACTCGGCGATGTCTCACACTATCAAGCCCACAAACTGAATAATCGTAATCATTTCCTTGTTCACACCATATCCTCATCCAAAACGTTGACTCTTTTTCTCTCTAAGCCGTCAAGGGTGTTGGCGCAACTGATATTTGATCACATTCCTGCGCGATATCGGCTCGGAAACAGCTTTCACTGCATTATCATTGCAGTTAGTGTAAAAATCCCTAGCCATATAAAATGCTATCTCAACAGACCGAACAGAAAGGACCATCGAGTACAGACTTTAGAAAACGGGGAATTAATTCACAAGGTGCGTTTCCACACAGGATACCCTGCGCATCGAAACAGCAAGTTAAGAAGGAAGTGAAAAAATACAAAGCAGAGATAGCGAAGAAGATGTAAGCCCTGAAATCATAAAAGCAGAGAAAGCGAAGAAGGTATAAGCACTGAACACAGAGAAGCGGTCACGAAAGATGGAAGTCTCTACCTACACCAGCGATGACCGTTAAACGTCTTTCACGCACTGAAAGACAATCCCCTTCAGTGCACAGCTTCCTCTAAAAACAAAGAATTTTTTCTAAGACTAAAAACAAAATACAAAATACTGTGCACAAAGTGGAAAAAACATTGTGACCCGAAAAAATAAATATTAAAAAACCTATTCGTAGAGTAAAGAAAAATTTGCGCAATCAGATACACAAAATGCAAAGGTAAATCGCAAGAAGTTGGCTACACCAACACTGCTACTGGGAAAATTTTTGTTCAAAATTAATTTGTCAAATTTACACGAGCGATTCTACTTTAAGGGTAATTGAAGCGTAAACTTCATTCAGTAGACCACGTCCGAGCTCGAGTGCGTGACATTTGTATAAAACTCAACACTCGTTGGCAACAGAAAGCCTTCATTTTATAGCATGATTTTGATTCCATGTTGCAGAAGAGGTGGCTGAGCTACACTCTATGCGAAACAAGCGGCTTATCACGCTTGCTAGGCATGAAAGCTACAGGAAGCAAACAAGCAAGCAAGCAAGGTAGGACGCTCTACACAAGTCGGTGATTCTCACTCATACGAACTGCTCCATGCGCCGCTTTAGAATAATGCAAAAATTGTAACATAACTGTTCGCTTCAAATGTTGGCAAACAAAGATGTCAATATAATAACAAACTGACAACCAAATAGAAGGAATAATGAATTACAATTCCTATAAATCAAAATAGAAAGTAAACTAATCAACTTCCTAATTTATCAGGGTAAAAAATGTTCATTGTAACATAGTAAAGAAATTTAAAATAACCAGAATTTGTGCAAATAACTTAGTTGAAAAATCAAACCGTGAGAAAGCATACAAAAAAATTACAAAATTCACATTTTTTTCGTTATTTTGATTTAAACTCGTTCGTTACTTCGTTCTCGTTATTTTCCACATAGGACTACTAAGAATAAACGAAGAAACTAACAACAAGCGACACTACACTTCAATTTCCTAGGAGAAAGACAGATGTAACAAAAAGGCATTCCCCAATTCAAGCTGCGGTTCAGGAAAAATAATAATACCAGGAAACCAAAACAAATATGAACCCGGGTACTTATGACTTCTATTTTGCGAGGCTGATGGTGAATTTTAACAGGTTGAAACTACTCGCCTGACCAAAGAGCATGAGACTCCAGTCCCAGTCTAACTTTTTCGCCGGAGCACGCATGTTTTTCGCTATCCAAGCGATTTAATTACTTGTGCGGCGAAAAACATGCATGCAAGCGGCGAAAAAGTTAAACTGGGATGAGAACTTGATGAAACTCACGACACACGTAAACATGAGAGAGGAACAGATCTGAACTTAAACTTGATCTGCGCGCGCATGTGTGAGTTTTGCCGCTCATGTGTAGGATCAGAAGTTTAGTCGAAGGTCTTTTTTAAATATGGTTTAAGCAAGCTCTTTCCGAATTGACCTCCAGGCATTTCTCTCTAACTTCAATTCATACAGTACTTTGTTTCGCTTTACGTATTTTCTCTCTTGCGTTTTTTTCCAGCACAACGAAGTCTATAAATTCCGACACGTTTACGAATACATATTTATCAAAACGTTGTTTCTTCTTTTTACCTTGATCTGAACTTCAAGTTGAACATTCAGAACATGAGTTAGAATAACACGTTAATAACCGAAGGATAACAGATTAAAAACAAAGAACTGAGAGGGACACAAAAAACTTGCGTAAGCACATAAATCGAGGGCACCAAAATTCACAGGTAGGTGCGTCCGAAAGAGTTAGTGCACGAAGAGCATGCTAGTGAGAGGCATGAGCCGTGAAGCACACAAGTGAGGGTGTGTGGAGGTGAGCACACACGCAGAATACAACACAAGAGGCAGACACCAGCAAACCATGCGACAGAGAGTGCAGGCATCACACCTCCCTCTTCGAGGGTGCGGCCTCCAAAGGTGTTGGTGGGGTCTAGCAGGCGAACATGACACGGTATTCCTTCCAAAGCTAGCACAAATATCCCGATATCTCTATAGGAGATCATTAGCATCTTCTCCCCTAATCCTATCAACAATGAAAATAGATTCTCAGATACGTTTTTGCGTTGATAACATTCAATGCGTCAAATGACTGTGTTTGAAGGCGTACACTGAAATGTCATCAGTAATTTCATGATGAAGCTACTAAAGCGTTCTCATTGCCCCGCGTAGGAGCACAAATACAAAGTAGGTCCTGACAAAAAGCGACCGGTCCAGTTAGGTTGGCAATCCACACGTCATGAAACTAAGCGATCTGCACATTGTGTTGTTACAAAAACTGAAATGGAAACGCGAATTTTATTTTTGCAGTGCTATAGTTTTATGATATTAAATGCCTCTGGGGAACCAAATTAGGATTTAAATCAAAATTATTTTCTTATTTAAATTAATCGAGAATTAATTCACCAAACTTAACCTATTCTTATCAAACCTGAATCTTTCTACCGTGTTTTAATCGTAATTTATTTTGGCTGATCAGATATCTTACCTCTACAACAGTAGATCCCACCTTAGCGTGGATCGCCCACCAAACTAGCCCCGGTTAATTTCTAGAGCAAGAAAAGCATGCAAAAAAAACACGGTACACGTAAGCACGTTAAAATTTGTAAATTTTTCTATCAATTATGGTTCCTAACAAAAAATCATTAGGAGCAAAGTAAAGTAAATCACGGTGAGCAAAGTAAGGTCAATCACTACGAGCAAAGTAAAGTAGAGTAGAGTAAATCAATACAAGCAAAATAAAGTAGAGTGAATCACTATGAGCAAAGTAAAGTAAATCACTATGGGCAAAGTAAAATGGGACGGAGGCAACTCACCATTTCAGTCTCGTGCTGCGCAGAGTCCACGGTGGTGTTGAGGCTACGGTTTGGAGTGTTGGGGCATCCTGGAACATGGCAAAGAGTTTTAGGCAACTCGGGCTGCGTTCCCCTACGGTAAACGATTGAAATTGCCCTGAATTCTACGTGACTTTTTGAACAGAGTAATAGACGCACGAAAAATAAGAAAGTAGAGTAGAAGTAAAAGGAGAAATAAAAAAGTTGGACGCAGCAAACAAAATCGATTAAAGAACACAGAAATGGTGAGATAAAAAGCATGAACTGTAAATTAATTTAAATGAAAAAAATATATGTAACTAATATAAAAACATTACTTTAAGATGAAATAACGGGATCGTCTACGTAACAGATGTGCTAACGTTAATCATTAGAAATAGTACAACAAATAAATTTGAATGGAATTCTGATCGACCTCGTGGATATCGGAAGAACTCTCTCCAGGTTAGATCAGGGAATGTGCACGTCAAATTTAGAAATGCAAGTAATTTAATAACGGAGAATGTACAACACTGGAGGAAAATCTAAAACTCGTCAATCTTTCAAGATAATTTGAAACAACTAATACAGGAATTATTAGAAAACATATATGAAATGAAGGAAAGCATTTGACGAAAAAGAAATGGGTAGTCTTCCTTCCTGAAGCAATGAGCTCCTCTAAAGGTAAAGGCACACTAATTTTATTAGCCATTACATCATCAGTACACTTCTTTCGTGGATTTAGCGCCAATACACCCTGACCATTAAAATCGTACTGTATTTATATTTAATGTGCAAATCATGCATGATAACAGTGCATAGCTTGTGGTCCGAGGCTTAGATTTCGGTGCGGTGGTAAGCAATACATTTGTCTCGAAAATGGGTCGGCAGAGCCTAAGATTCGCTCCGGCTCAGTGGAAGTATTAAAGAGTAATGCTCATTGGCTTTTCGGAGCTTGATATGAGCGAATACAAGCTGCAAGCTCATTAATATTTCATTAAATGTGGCATTTAACGTGACTTCATTTGAATTACAGGACTACACACACCTTGGAGCCGAGTGAACATTGTGCGTACTTCTCATCGTAGCACGGCAGGATGAAGTTCGTAAGACAATTTTATTCAAGTTGATTGAGACTGGAACTGCGTACCGTACACAAACAGGAACGTGAACTCGTTCATTCAAAAATACAAGTTAGTGAATCGAAATATTTCAATGCAATGAAGCGATAAACTGAATCAAATGTTTCAGCTGCTTTAGAAGGGGTCAACATTTCAGGTGCCATGAGATTGCATGCTTCCCTTAGCTAAATATGGTGCTTACTTTCTCTCATTGCAAGTTAAAAACTATCTCACAGCACCAGCAGAGTAAAATAAATCTGTAACCCATTGAAAATAATATATACTTGGGATACAAAACCTAGTAATTCAAGGTTGGAAATTTGAGATTCAAAGCTTTTCAAACGGACAAAATATAGCAACGAGGTTTTCATAAAAAGTTCTTCAATCCCTGAGAGACACTCGTATTCCATTTCAAATCAGGTAACAGAAACTGATCTCTTGGAAATCTCACTTTCAGGATAAAAAGGAAAACCAGCGTAGCTAAGAACATTATGATAAAATCAAACGTTTCAGATTATAAAGAACTGAAGATAGGATTTTTTTATAATTCGAAACATTTATTTTCAACATGATATTTATAGCTACATTGGTTTTCCTTTTAATCCTGAAACCAGGTAACTACCTGAAAAATTTATAATTGAGAGCAAGAACATTTAAAAACTACGACAAACCAAAACAGGACGGTACGTACATCATGTGCGATAGCAATTATCTAAACAGGTGGGATATTATTATAGTTGGTGCATTATATTATTATAGTTGGTGCATTATATTATTATAGTTGGAGCAAGAAGACCATATTTTATTGCCCTTTCTCCTTGTTTTGCCTGCAGAAAAACTTATAAGAGGAATGTTGGCAAGCATTTCTAGGGACCAAGCACGAGTCATTTAGAGACGGAAACCAATAATTTCCTCATGAATATGAATTAGCACAATAATGATCGTGCAAAAGTGGAAACTACTTCGACTGGAAGTGGAAAAACTGAAGCTACTGAAAATCGTCTTCCCATCCAAATTGTGATAGGAAATTGAGGCACAAACGTGCAGCAGTCAGCCAAGGGAAGACCGCACTTCAGAGCAGACACGAGAGCGTCTACATCACTTAACTTCAGCTCTCTGTATGACCCTCAGGGCATGAAATAATCTTTGGTAGCACGGGAGATGAGAGAAACAATTATCACACTTATGGTTCAAGCATGACAATGCAAGCTTTTGAAAGCAAAAAATAAAATACGAAGCGTAAATAATTCTCAAACAAAGCTTAAATGAAACACGGTTAGTACCATTAACTAGGAGCAAAAGCAGCAATACATCCGGATTATCTACAAAAAATTACAATAAGCAGTCCAAAAAAAAATTGCACAAGTTTAAAACTGAACGCTATCACGACTTTAAAACGCCTAAAAAAGGCAAACGATCAACAAAAGATCCCATGCGTCAACTCTCACAAAGCAGCCAACGCTACTATTTACAACAATCCAAACCTAGTAACAGAAGACCGAAGAACCATAACGCTAGCGGTAGGCAGACAACAGGAGATCATGTCAGCCAGCAAAATGTGACGACGAAAGACTAACATTTTTATTTTCGAACACCAGGGGAAGCTCCGTAGATAGGGGTATTGAACAAGATATGTACGGTTCACGGTAATTTCTTAAAGCTTTAATTAATTAAGCAAAGACCTTTTCGATGCCTTACTGTGCGGTGTTGATAGGTCATAGAATTTTCAAATTAATCCTGAGCCTTTTCGTGGTTTCTTGGGTTCCTTTCATGATTCAAACTGTCTTAGATTCAACCGAGTTTTTCTGCCGTAAGTGAACTCGCTACAGTGACCGGTATTAGTAACTCGAAACCCAGACGAAGCAAGTCACGATAGTGACTAATCAGAAATTTAAGGAATAATAAGAGTTAAATTTCATTTCCATTCCAAAAAGCAAGGATTGGTGAACTTTTACTTCAATGATGACAGCAGCGTTGAACTGTTCATTTTTAACATGGCGAATGGTGATGCCTGTAGTATCCATCAAACTACACAGTCGCTTTCGATTCGACATATTTAACGTTACGTTCTGTAATTCCCCTCAACCGCCTTCAAGATGCAATCTTAATCTTAATTCAAGATGCAATCTTAATAGAAAGCACTGACTTTCAGTACTTAACAAGGCCTCATAGCTAAGGCCTCATGATCAACTGCTCCTACATTAATTAAGTCTTTCCTCAGCCGAAGAAGTTTTGACGTCGGCATGAGTGCTAAGTGTAATGTTTCCCATTCCGGCTTAACGACACAAATCTCATTTTCCGCCTTCGACGACTCTATTAATATTTTTTCCGTAGATTGAACCTAGAAGAGATGTCAGAGTGCTTTGAAAAGGATGATAGTGAGACGAAGAATACTGAAGAAATGAATTATAACTTTGCATGCAGTGTTTCTGAATTGTAACAAGAACGAGTGCAACGTGCAGTTTACGCTTAAATCAGGCTTTTTTTGGTGACCTAAGAATTCCTGAATACAGAAGTCAAGTCAAGAGTCATTCGGCGCTCGATGAAACCTCGATTTGGTTCTCGTCACAAAACGAGATCCTGCATGGATCGTCTCAACCTACAATCGCGGGGTCAACCCCTTATCGAAATGAAGGTCCCTTCCTAAACGATCAATGTAGTTAGAGGCTTCAAATTGCTAGGTCATTACCTGGGGCACCTATTTCTGAGGACTGCTACTACGGTTATCAACCGAGTTCCTATTTGTGTAAGTCACTAGGTCAGTAGCCTCAGTCACAAGTCCCTCACCCTTCCCGCAAGTCTGTAGCCCCAGTCACAAGTCCCCCACCCTTCCCGCAAGTCTGTAGCCCCAGTCACAAGTCCCCCACCCTTCCCGCAAGTCTGTAGCCCCAGTCACAAGTCCCCCACCCTTCCCGCAAGTCTGTAGCCCCAGTCACAAGTCCCCCACCCTTCCCGCAAGTCAGTAGCCTCAGTCACAAGTCCCTCACCCTTCCCGCAAGTCTGTAGCCCCAGTCACAAGTCCCCCACCCTTCCCGCAAGTCTGTAGCCCCAGTCACAAGTCCCCCACCCTTCCCGCAAGTCTGTAGCCCCAGTCACAAGTTCCCCACCCTTCCCGCAAGTCTGTAGCCATAGTTACAAGTCCCCCACCCTTCCCGCAAGTCTGTAGCCCCAGTCACAAGTTCCCCACCCTTCTCACAAGTCTGTAGCCATAGTTACAAGTCCCCCACCCTTCCCGCAAGTCTGTAGCCCCAGTCACAAGTCCCCCATCCTTCCCGCAAGTCTGTAGCCCCAGTCACAAGTCCCCCACCCTTCCCGCAAGTCTGTAGCCCCAGTCACAAGTCCCCCACCCTTCCCGCAAGTCTGTAGCCCCAGTCACAAGTCCCCCACCCTTCCCGCAAGTCTGTAGCCCCAGTCACAAGTCCCCCACCCTTCCCATAAGTCTCTAGCGTCAGTCACAAGTCTCCCACCCTTCCCGCAAGTCTGTAGCCCCAGTCACAAGTTCCCCACCCTTCTCACAAGTCTGTAGCCCCAGTCACAAGTCCCCCACCCTTCCCACAAGTCTGTAGCCCCAGTCACAAGTCCCCCACCCTTCCCGCAAGTCTGTAGCCCCAGTCACAAGTCCCCCACCCTTCCCATAAGTCTCTAGCGTCAGTCACAAGTCCCCCACCCTTCTCACAAGTCTGTAGCCCCAGTCACAAGTCCCCCACCCTTCCCACAAGTCTGTAGCCCCAGTCACAAGTCCCCCACCCTTCCCGCAAGTCTGTAGCCCCAGTCACAAGTCCCCCACCCTTCTCACAAGTCTGTAGCCCCAGTCACAAGTCCCCCACCCTTCTCACAAGTCTGTAGCCCCAGTCACAAGTCCCCCACCCTTCTCACAAGTCTGTAGCCCCAGTCACAAGTCCCCCACCCTTCCCGCAAGTCTGTAGCCCCAGTCACAAGTCCCCCACCCTTCCCATAAGTCTCTAGCGTCAGTCACAAGTCTCCCACCCTTCCCGCAAGTCTGTAGCCCCAGTCACAAGTTCCCCACCCTTCCCATAAGTCTCTAGCGTCAGTCACAAGTCCCCCACCCTTCTCACAAGTCTGTAGCCCCAGTCACAAGTCCCCCACCCTTCTCACAAGTCTGTAGCCCCAGTCACAAGTCCCCCACCCTTCCCGCAAGTCTGTAGCCCCAGTCACAAGTTCCCCACCCTTCTCACAAGTCTGTAGCCATAGTTACAAGTCCCCCACCCTTCCCGCAAGTCTGTAGCCCCAGTCACAAGTCCCCCACCCTTCCCACAAGTCTGTAGCCCCAGTCACAAGTCCCCCACCCTTCCCGCAAGTCTGTAGCCCCAGTCACAAGTTCCCCACCCTTCTCACAAGTCTGTAGCCATAGTTACAAGTCCCCCACCCTTCCCGCAAGTCTGTAGCCCCAGTCACAAGTCCCCCACCCTTCCCACAAGTCTGTAGCCCCAGTCACAAGTCCCCCACCCTTCTCACAAGTCTGTAGCCCCAGTCACAAGTCCCCCACCCTTCTCACAAGTCTGTAGCCCCAGTCACAAGTCCCCCACCCTTCTCACAAGTCTGTAGCCCCAGTCACAAGTCCCCCACCCTTCCCGCAAGTCTGTAGCCCCAGTCACAAGTTCCCCACCCTTCTCACAAGTCTGTAGCCATAGTTACAAGTCCCCCACCCTTCCCGCAAGTCTGTAGCCCCAGTCACAAGTCCCCCACCCTTCCCGCAAGTCTGTAGCCCCAGTCACAAGTTCCCCACCCTTCTCACAAGTCTGTAGCCATAGTTACAAGTCCCCCACCCTTCCCGCAAGTCTGTAGCCCCAGTCACAAGTCCCCCACCCTTCCCGCAAGTCTGTAGCCCCAGTCACAAGTCCCCCACCCTTCCCGCAAGTCTGTAGCCCCAGTCACAAGTTCCCCACCCTTCTCACAAGTCTGTAGCCATAGTTACAAGTCCCCCACCCTTCCCGCAAGTCTGTAGCCCCAGTCACAAGTCCCCCACCCTTCCCGCAAGTCTGTAGCCCCAGTCACAAGTTCCCCACCCTTCCCGCAAGTCTGTAGCCCCAGTTACAAGTCCCCCACCCTTCCCACAAGTCTGTAGCCCCAGTCACAAGTCCCCCACCCTTCCCGCAAGTCTGTAGCCCCAGTCACAAGTCCCCCACCCTTCCCGCAAGTCTGTAGCCCCAGTCACAAGTTCCCCACCCTTCCCGCAAGCCTGTAGCCCCAGTCACAAGTCCCCCACCCTTCCCGCAAGTCTGTAGCCCCAGTCACAAGTCCCCCACCCTTCCCGCAAGTCTGTAGCCCCAGTCACAAGTCCCCCACCCTTCCCGCAAGTCTGTAGCCCCAGTCACAAGTCCCCCACCCTTCCCGCAAGTCTGTAGCCCCAGTCACAAGTTCCCCACCCTTCTCACAAGTCTGTAGCCATAGTTACAAGTCCCCCACCCTTCCCGCAAGTCTGTAGCCCCAGTCACAAGTCCCCCACCCTTCCCACAAGTCTGTAGCCCCAGTCACAAGTCCCCCACCCTTCCCGCAAGTCTGTAGCCCCAGTCACAAGTCCCCCACCCTTCCCGCAAGTCTGTAGCCCCAGTCACAAGTCCCCCACCCTTCTCACAAGTCTGTAGCCCCAGTCACAAGTCCCCCACCCTTCCCGCAAGTCTGTAGCCCCAGTCACAAGTTCCCCACCCTTCCCGCAAGTCTGTAGCCCCAGTCACAAGTCCCCCACCCTTCTCACAAGTCTGTAGCCCCAGTCACAAGTCCCCCACCCTTCTCACAAGTCTGTAGCCCCAGTCACAAGTCCCCCACCCTTCCCGCAAGTCTGTAGCCCCAGTCACAAGTTCCCCACCCTTCCCGCAAGTCTGTAGCCCCAGTCACAAGTCCCCCACCCTTCCCGCAAGTCTGTAGCCCCAGTCACAAGTCCCCCACCCTTCTCACAAGTCTGTAGCCCCAGTCACAAGTCCCCCACCCTTCTCACAAGTCTGTAGCCCCAGTCACAAGTCCCCCACCCTTCCCGCAAGTCTGTAGCCCCAGTCACAAGTTCCCCACCCTTCCCGCAAGTCTGTAGCCCCAGTCACAAGTTCCCCACCCTTCCCGCAAGTCTGTAGCCCCAGTCACAAGTCCCCCACCCTTCTCACAAGTCTGTAGCCCCAGTCACAAGTCCCCCACCCTTCCCGCAAGTCTGTAGCCCCAGTCACAAGTCCCCCACCCTTCCCACAAGTCTGTAGCCCCAGTCACAAGTCCCCCACCCTTCCCGCAAGTCTGTAGCCCCAGTCACAAGTCCCCCACCCTTCCCACAAGTCTGTAGCCCCAGTCACAAGTCCCCCACCCTTCCCGCAAGTCTGTAGCCCCAGTCACAAGTCCCCCACCCTTCCCGCAAGTCTGTAGCCCCAGTCACAAGTCCCCCACCCTTCCCGCAAGTCTGTAGCCCCAGTCACAAGTCCCCCACCCTTCCCGCAAGTCAGTAGCCTCAGTCACAAGTCCCTCACCCTTCTCACAAGTCTGTAGCCCCAGTCACAAGTCCCCCACCCTTCCCATAAGTCTCTAGCGTCAGTCACAAGTCCCCCACCCTTCTCACAAGTCTGTAGCCCCAGTCACAAGTCCCCCACCCTTCCCATAAGTCTCTAGCGTCAGTCACAAGTCCCCCACCCTTCTCACAAGTCTGTAGCCCCAGTCACAAGTCCCCCACCCTTCCCATAAGTCTCTAGCGTCAGTCACAAGTCCCCCACCCTTCTCACAAGTCTGTAGCCCCAGTCACAAGTCCCCCACCCTTCCCGCAAGTCTGTAGCCCCAGTCACAAGTCCCCCACCCTTCTCACAAGTCTGTAGCCCCAGTCACAAGTCCCCCACCCTTCCCGCAAGTCTGTAGCCCCAGTCACAAGTCCCCCACCCTTCTCACAAGTCTGTAGCCCCAGTCACAAGTCCCCCACCCTTCCCGCAAGTCTGTAGCCCCAGTCACAAGTCCCCCACCCTTCTCACAAGTCTGTAGCCCCAGTCACAAGTCCCCCACCCTTCTCACAAGTCTGTAGCCCCAGTCACAAGTCCCCCACCCTTCCCATAAGTCTCTAGCGTCAGTCACAAGTCCCCCACCCTTCTCACAAGTCTGTAGCCCCAGTCACAAGTCCCCCACCCTTCCCGCAAGTCTGTAGCCCCAGTCACAAGTCCCCCACCCTTCTCACAAGTCTGTAGCCCCAGTCACAAGTCCCCCACCCTTCTCACAAGTCTGTAGCCCCAGTCACAAGTCCCCCACCCTTCTCACAAGTCTGTAGCCCCAGTCACAAGTCCCCCACCCTTCTCACAAGTCTGTAGCCCCAGTCACAAGTCCCCCACCCTTCTCACAAGTCTGTAGCCCCAGTCACAAGTCCCCCACCCTTCCCGCAAGTCTGTAGCCCCAGTCACAAGTCCCCCACCCTTCCCATAAGTCTCTAGCGTCAGTCACAAGTCCCCCACCCTTCTCACAAGTCTGTAGCCCCAGTCACAAGTCCCCCACCCTTCTCACAAGTCTGTAGCCCCAGTCACAAGTCCCCCACCCTTCCCGCAAGTCTGTAGCCCCAGTCACAAGTCCCCCACCCTTCTCACAAGTCTGTAGCCCCAGTCACAAGTCCCCCACCCTTCTCACAAGTCTGTAGCCCCAGTCACAAGTCCCCCACCCTTCTCACAAGTCTGTAGCCCCAGTCACAAGTCCCCCACCCTTCTCACAAGTCTGTAGCCCCAGTCACAAGTCCCCCACCCTTCCCGCAAGTCTGTAGCCCCAGTCACAAGTCCCCCACCCTTCTCACAAGTCTGTAGCCCCAGTCACAAGTCCCCCACCCTTCCCATAAGTCTCTAGCGTCAGTCACAAGTCCCCCACCCTTCTCACAAGTCTGTAGCCCCAGTCACAAGTCCCCCACCCTTCCCGCAAGTCTGTAGCCCCAGTCACAAGTCCCCCACCCTTCTCACAAGTCTGTAGCCCCAGTCACAAGTCCCCCACCCTTCTCACAAGTCTGTAGCCCCAGTCACAAGTCCCCCACCCTTCTCACAAGTCTGTAGCCCCAGTCACAAGTCCCCCACCCTTCTCACAAGTCTGTAGCCCCAGTCACAAGTCCCCCACCCTTCTCACAAGTCTGTAGCCCCAGTCACAAGTCCCCCACCCTTCTCACAAGTCTGTAGCCCCAGTCACAAGTCCCCCACCCTTCTCACAAGTCTGTAGCCCCAGTCACAAGTCCCCCACCCTTCTCACAAGTCTGTAGCCCCAGTCACAAGTCCCCCACCCTTCTCACAAGTCTGTAGCCCCAGTCACAAGTCCCCCACCCTTCCCATAAGTCTCTAGCGTCAGTCACAAGTCCCCCACCCTTCTCACAAGTCTGTAGCCCCAGTCACAAGTCCCCCACCCTTCCCGCAAGTCTGTAGCCCCAGTCACAAGTCCCCCACCCTTCCCGCAAGTCTGTAGCCCCAGTCACAAGTCCCCCACCCTTCCCGCAAGTCTCTAGCGTCAGTCACAAGTCCCCCACCCTTCTCACAAGTCTGTAGCCCCAGTCACAAGTCCCCCACCCTTCCCGCAAGTCTGTAGCCCCAGTCACAAGTTCCCCACCCTTCTCACAAGTCTGTAGCCATAGTTACAAGTCCCCCACCCTTCCCGCAAGTCTGTAGCCCCAGTCACAAGTCCCCCACCCTTCCCGCAAGTCTGTAGCCCCAGTCACAAGTCCCCCATCCTTCCCGCAAGTCTGTAGCCCCAGTCACAAGTCCCCCACCCTTCCCATAAGTCTCTAGCGTCAGTCACAAGTCCCCCACCCTTCTCACAAGTCTGTAGCCCCAGTCACAAGTCCCCCACCCTTCCCGCAAGTCTGTAGCCCCAGTCACAAGTTCCCCACCCTTCTCACAAGTCTGTAGCCATAGTTACAAGTCCCCCACCCTTCCCGCAAGTCTGTAGCCCCAGTCACAAGTCCCCCACCCTTCCCGCAAGTCTGTAGCCCCAGTCACAAGTTCCCCACCCTTCCCGCAAGTCTGTAGCCCCAGTCACAAGTCCCCCACCCTTCCCACAAGTCTGTAGCCCCAGTCACAAGTCCCCCACCCTTCCCGCAAGTCTGTAGCCCCAGTCACAAGTCCCCCACCCTTCCCGCAAGTCTGTAGCCCCAGTCACAAGTCCCCCACCCTTCCCGCAAGTCTGTAGCCCCAGTCACAAGTCCCCCACCCTTCCCATAAGTCTCTAGCGTCAGTCACAAGTCTCCCACCCTTCCCGTAAGTTTCTAGCCCCAGTCACAAGTCTCCCACCCTTCCCGTAAGTTTCTAGCCCCAGTCACAAGTCTCCCACCCTTCTCGCAAGTCTGTAGCTCCAGTCACAAGTGCCCTACCCATGCAGCAACGACCTGGACGCCTACCTAAGGATAGGCCTGGGCGCCTACCTAAGTCACCACTGGAAGAAGACTCAGTAAAGCTGGGGGTGCCCTCGGTCCAGGTGGGCGTGCTGCCCTCCACAGATAGGGGCGGCGTCCAGGTGTGGGTGCGGTGGCCCCCGTGCCCACTAGACGCCATGCTCGAGTCCACGCTGAGGGTGGAGCGCGAGTCCGTGCGCGTCTCCAGTCGCACATCGCTCACGCTGAGCGTCGTTAGGGGAGGGGAATGGGCAGTGAGCACACGCGTTAGCATTTATTGTGGAGGGGAATGGGCAGAGAGCACACGCGTTACCATTTATTTGGTTACGAGGGAGGGTGGGCCCTGAGTAGGACTCATCTCTTTCTTAAGTCATACAAACCTCCATCGTGGCACACGCCTCTCCACCATACACAACAGTGAAACTTACGTGAAATGCGCGGTAAATTTGACCACATAAACTGAACAGAACAAAAAAATGGTAAAATATAAAAATAAAACGTAACAAAAAAGATGTTAAATCAAACAAAAGCAAAACCAAAAATGGAAGGCTGAAATGGATAGTTAAACTTTTGGATTAGAGAGAAAATTGTTAGATACAAAAATAGACTGATCCCTCAGTCTGAATCTCTGAATAGACACCGTATGTTTGGTTCAGCTCTGTTTGAAACATAAGTTCTGAAACCTTGAATTAGACAACGAAACCTTGAATTAGACAGCATTCCAGTGACAGGGACTTTCTCAACGAAGCAATAAATTGAAGAACGAAATTGCTCTCTAAAGTAACGAAGGCACCAGTACAGGATCAGGTCTATTCCATGAGTACAAGTACAAAAACGATTCAGTGCACCACCAAGCCCAATACTGGCTCTTGCAGCACGTGAAGGCTCTCGCTGACGGGCGCTATCGTACGCGTAGATGGCGTGCCCAACAAATACTTATTTAGGAAAGCATTACTAGGCAAACCCCACAAAATATAACCCAAACCACGAAGCGACGGAAAATTCAGCAAAGAACAGAATCAGGAGTTAAGAGACTTCGCATGCCCACAAGTACTTCGGCTTGAATAAAGCAATTAGAACCCGTTCTAGCGCCCTAAACACCAGTACTTTGTCCAGAGCGAAACATTAGCAGATGTAGGAAGACAATATGTGTGAGTGTATGTACCAGATCCTCATCATCAGTTGCTATTAAAATATATGCATATAATAAGCCAGCCAAACCCGAAATTTGGTTGTCATTCAAAGCATCAAACCGAGAAAACAGCAAACCATAGAGTCATTTACCGAAACGTTGCTGTGAACTAAGAAGAGAAAAATGAAATTCAAAAAGATCTCTAGATCAGTGGGTACGATGTGAAGTAATAAAAATTAAAGGGAATTACTGAAAGAGTAAAACCTCAAGCAAATCGGTTTTCTGGTCTTGGTTTACGCAGCTAAGTCGAAAATCAACTCCCATAAAACGAACATTAATGAGGAAGAGAAGAGAGTGGTCCAATTTTAATGGAAGATGCACCCTGCATTACAAAACTGTGACGTAGTTTTCTCTACCATACTGACCATTCTAAAGCAATTTGTCAACCTTAATTTCAACGCATCGTTTTAAAACATAATTTTAAATTAAAGTGTTCTCCTTGATCCATGTTTATTACAGAACCGTGTTTTTTCAGTCTTCAACCACAACAAGATAACACTGGAGGCAAATTTAGGACTAAATCGATTGCTACGTTTCCCAACTCAGAACCGCTCTACACAATTTGTATCACGCCATGCAGCGCAGGAATTTACGAGTACAACAGATGTATGAGCTACGTCGGTCCACCAAAACATAGAACAAACTTCCAGTTCTACGCTAACACGCACCACACGTAACGAAGTAGCGACCGCATGCTCTACGCTCACACACACACACACACACACACACTGACAAATGACTACAAACGATCCGCCTACTAAACTGTAGCTAGTCTACCGTACACTACAACGAGAAAGAGAGGGAGGTAATTAGACGAAAAGCTAAGAGGGGAAGCATTTAAGGTCAACGTAAAACGATTATTCGAAAAGAGAGACTCGTTTGAAAATGAATAAATAAATTATTATTATCATTATTATTATTTTATAAGAAAGTTTTAGCCTCCCTTAACCACGACAAAGATGTTCCAAGAGAGGAAAGAGGAAGGCACCATTTAGTATGGAGTTGAGGGAACGCGGAATCTATGCACAAGGTGCACAGAAACAGTAAGCTAGGAAAGAAGTTCATGAAACAAGAAAAAAGTTGAAGAAGAAAGTAGTAGGTGCTGAAAAACAGGACAGCAGTGAACCGAAAAAAGATGGTCCGTAACAAAACAAAATCCTATTTCATTACAACAAAAAGGAAGCCTACCTAACCTTTAGCTCAGGCCCTCACATAGTCCCCCTGGGAGCGCCAATTCCCATAGATACAATAGTTGTATCCCCCTGAGGGGAATGAATAAATGAACGAGAACGTCCAATTTGAGCCCTACTAAGGCAAATAAATCAGTACAAGCTCTAATATCAATATTTGACACCATTAATAACGTCACTAGCATCTGTGAAACAAGTTAAAACAATTATTTACACTTATTCAATAAGGAAATAAGTTAAAACAATTGTTTATACATATTAAAACGGAACTGGCATGTCCCTAGTGGCGAGAAGCTGAAAAACTACGGACAGGAAGAGTAAAAACACTCCCGTCGGAGCCAGAAAAGAGGTACCGCACTCTGAGGAGTAAAGAGAAACACAGAACAAGTACTGAGTTGTACAACCAAATCCAGACCAGAGCTCACCAGCGCACCTGCTCAAACTGTTATCACAACTGCCTCTGGTCCTTGGCGAAAGCGGATAAAAACCGATTCAAAAAGTGTTCGAAAAACGTCGCTAGCTCTCTAGAGATGTCGAAATGCCTTTATTTCGCGAGTCTACTGATGACTAATGCATAGAAGAGAAGAATAAATCAAAGAAACAAAAAGTAAAAAAAAAGTCTAATTGAATAAACCAGGATCTCAAAGAACCAGAATCTCGTACGAGTATTCTCTTGTAAAATTGAAACAAATTGAAACTTTTCATTTAAAACAAATTTAACGAACTCAATAACCATGCATAATCAAAGCCCAAGTTTAAAATGATATATCATGTAAATTTTAACATTTGAATACATGCGAAATCAGGACTGTAAATATCAAATGGTCCTATTCCCGGAACCTAAATAATCACATGCAATTAGCCTCCGCTGATATAATTAAAGCTCTTCAGAAGTAAAGATAACATAATCTACCCTTAATGAGAAATCAATAGCTTGATCAAGGGAATGTAAAGGCCATTGTTGACAACTCACACTCCCTGAAGAAAACATTTTGTAACTGAAGTTTTATTTAGCGAACAGGTAGCACCCATACTGGCCTGATAACTCGAATAGGGAAGCTTGCAAAATTCTAGGACGTTACAGGAACGACATTCAGTATTGGAGCCTCTTGCTCCCCAAGCTACTTTGTAGAGCGATGAAATTTGCCGCCTAATACGTAATGACCGACTGATCATCGCTGGGATCATAACATTCATGTCTTTATGGGCATTTTCTACTTCTTAATGTTAGGTCACACCCACAAGAATTTCAAAATATTCAGAACTTATTTCAAGGCTAAAATTAATCCCAATAAAAAGGTGAGACTGCTCCAAAAACTTTAAACCGCCCACAAAACAAAAGATTTCATTCTCACGAAGTCGTCGTAGTATTCAAGGAGGAAATGAAGACCTAGCCGAACCCAAGCGGCAGGCACCTGCTAGCCTGGGGCGGGCAGGCAAAGTAAGACCGCTCTACGAATGACATTATTTGAGGCGGGCAGCGCCACTCCTCAACCGCTTCAACTTGGCAGTGTTCAGCACCATATTTTGTTTAAAAAAGTAAAAAAAAACACATAGAAGAGTTCGTTCGAGAAAACGTCACCAAGAACATAAAAAAATTACATAGAAAAGTTTTAGGAAATGTTCACAAGAACATGTGACGACCATTAAACAGAAAAAGCTCCTACAATTTAGTCCTATCGCAAGCATTGTTTTTTCAAAACATGAACAAAGAGAGTTAAAGCACCTACTTTCAGTAGTGAAATATTCGTTTGCGACATTACAATGTAGAATTGATTTTTCTTAGTTCGACATTCGGAGTTAGAAAAGTTCTCTAAGATTTAATCTGGAATAATACATGCCCATAAATCCCAAGAATTTTCGGAAGATGTGAGAAAAAAAAATTACTAGTTAAATGCAACGCAAATAAACCACTTTCGTGTAAGAAACTTGTGTTCGACGAGGGAAAGATGTAAAAATGGTCAGGTATAACAAAAGATGGTGCGATGGCAGAAACTAATACTGTACATAAAAGCCAGGTGAAGTGCAACGGCAATAAGGACGCACAGATAAGGTACCACTTCTTCAATCCCTTGAATAAAAATTAAATATCGTGACAAAAGCCTTGAAATAACAAACAGGAGTACAACGAAGAACTAGGACATCAGAAAATCAAATTAAATTTTAGCCATAGTTGGGTTTTCGAGAAGAAAATACCACAGAATAAGTGAAAATTGCAATAAAAAAACGTGCGTTTATTTATAGCAAGTGAGTTCTGGAAATAAATCGAAATAAACTGGATTGTGAAATGAAATCGAAGAAGCAAGTGAAATTAATGGAAATTATTACAAGATAGAAATTTTAACGAGTCGGGATGCATAACATAGATGAGTGCACCGCGCGCCATGCTCGCGAGGAATGCGTGACCAACAATGAGGTAAGCGTCGTTTAAGTAGGAATATTTCTTATGACACCGCGGGACTTCCGAAAAGCGCATCATTGAAAATCATTATATAAAGTCAATGGCAGTTCAGAGGTGCAATAGAATTGTTCAAAATTTCTCAAACTCGATGAGAGATACGCAAGTTAAAAAAATACATCTGTTCTCAAATGAATGGCCTCTAAAAACACAGAAGCACTCTGTCAAAAGCGGTCCATCGTCGAAGAATCGCCCCTGATAGGAGAAATTGAAACAGCAAGAGCACGAGAAACCCAAAATAGAGAAACTTGAGAATCCTGCTTCTCTTGCGAGAAGTTAAGTCCCTAAACTTTAGTGTTAAAATAAAATCCTCTTCGGTAACCCACTGAAGTGATTAAATCATTCTTTCCTGATTCTAAAAAACTCAAACAAAAAAATAAAATCTTCAGCAACCACTAGTAGGCGTTTTAACCCTTTTTTCCGATGCTGAAAACCTCAGACAAAATATAAATTCCTTTTCAACAACCACCACTGAGTGCTTTAAATCTTTTCTGATGTTAAAACCCTTTGACCTCTGATCAACATTACTCCTCAACGCTTCAGTCAATAAACGAAGTTTCTATAAAGAATTCACAGATGAGGAATAACGCTGCGGCGTAAAATGAGATGATACTCAAGCGTACTAAGTCAGTTATCTCACACAGATGCAAAGAAGTCTGGTAACAAATCAATCAAACAAAGAAGAAGGAATACTCATCACAAAACCATCATTATAAGTTGTTACATAAAAGAGGTTAAAACTCAATGAAATGTTAACTTGAAATGCTTTTGTGGTAAGAATCAGCTTTAATTTCAAGAATTCTGTATGGCTATAAGGTTAAAGAAAAATAGTATCGCATAATGTACAATTATTCAGTCAAAAATGGAGTATTTAACAAAAAGAACCAACAATAAACACTCGAGGCTTTAGAGAATAAGAAAAACGCGGGTGCTGGTTTACTGAACTAAGAACTCAAGAAAACGTTGCAGCTAAGGAAGCATCACACCATACACGAAGAAGCTTTAGAAAAAGCAGAGGCATCGCACGCTCGAGAAGGCTGCAAAAAGCAACAAAGAATTAGCACTCACGAAAAACGTAACTCAAACAATACTGCAGGAGAAAAACAGCACAGAACACTCAAAAAGGCCGCAGAAAAAGCAAAAGCTTCCCAACACTCGAAAGGACTACTAGAAAGCAGACGTAGAGAGGAGAGCATATGTACCTGATGGTGTTGGAGGTGTACCTGGTGAGAGTGACCGGGGGAACATCGGGGGACTGCTGTTCCCCCGGGTGAGCGTCCTCATCGTCCTCCCCCAACCCCTTAAAGCGCAACTTGGGGCCCTTTCTGTACAGAAACACCGCGCCTCGCGCTCAGCAAAGCGACACAAACACGGCTGACTGCGCAGCTGTCCCTCCTTCAATGAGCAGTGCCCAAGCAGCCAACGTAAACAACTGAATCACAATGCTGAATAGCTACTTAGATTTGCCAACGAGTCTTGTATAGTACTGCAGTGATTTGGTTTAAATCACAATCCAGAATGGTCACTTGGATTTACCAACGAGTCGTGTACATTACTGCAGTGATGTGGTCTAAATCACAATGCTGAATAGTCACTTGGATTTGTCAACGAGAGTCTAGCATATTACTGCAGTGATATAGAGGGTCTTACACCCCCCATCAGTTTGTAAAGAAATATAGAAGACACGACTGCCGATGAAGCGCGTGCATGCCTTGAGGGGCCTCTGCACTCAGAAATGGCTGCAGCGAACGCTTGTGAAGGATCAAAATCTTCCAAAGCGTCGCACTACCTGTGTCAGATAAAGTCGAGTCGCTTAGCGGTGTCATGAAATGCTCAACTGTCGCATCGAAATGCAAACAAAAAGTATTGCAAAAAGGCTTCGACCACAAACCATTGTGTGGTAAAAGAGGTAAGAATAATCCCCATACGTTTCTTCAATCAAAAATTGTTCTCGCGTGAAATTTTTTGAATGAAATTCTGTTTCTGCATCTAGATTCAAGCACGTAAGTTTGTCATGAAATTCTGGCAATTCGTCATGAGACCTCGTAGCTAATGGTCATGATGATTCCAAAAATTTATAGAACATTATTAATTAAGTAATTAATTTTCCACTGCTGACGTCTAAAGTTATCCTAGTAAGAAAACCAATACTTCAAGCGACGCTCAACAAACAAGATTTTACTGATTAGCATGGAAGTCGGAAACGTGAAGTGAGCATTATCAGACTGACATTTATTTTATTGAAAAAAATAGAAGATGAATGAGAGAGAAATAGAGAATTAGAAAGAGAGAATTAGAAAAAGAGAGAGAGAGAATTAGAAAAAAGAGAAAAAGGGAGAGGAACAAGCCGCAAACAAACTATATCCGTCATTAAAGGCTTGTGCTTTAGTAGAGCTTGCCTACATCAGCTCGGAGCTGAGCGTCGTATTTACAAGGTAAGAGAAGCAACAGAGGCTGCACCGCGCACACGGACACGATCACAGCAAACACTGGCGATTCCACCAATCAAAGTACAAGATTACTCCGGCGACCGCCAACACCAACGCTTGACTACAGCAAAGTTCAGATGGACAAACAAAGGAAGCCTATGACTCGACAAAGAACAAACATATAAAGAGCGTAAGCACATAAATATAGAAACGTAATATCCACGCAGCGTGATGGAACGAACTTCAGACGTGCTCATAGCAACTGAAAAAAGCTGACCACCTGAAAATTCCCACTATAAATAACATAAATCAAAGAACGAAACAAAATAGCTCGCTACAAAACATGAAAAATTAAACAACACAGCAACAGAAAATGATCAAAATTAAAAGTACGATAACGAAGCAAACAAGTGCATGAAAAATGTCTACATAAACAGAGGTTTCAAAAGATGTCCATAAAGTTAGCTAACTTTAGAGGGTGGGCTTGGTTCAGTGAGACTTCTGGTATCCGGTAAGCTTCGCTTTATTTGATGACTTGGGGAAGAAAGAGCTCAAGTGGTGGCGTAACACGAGGTGGCTTTTCACCTAACTGGCAGTAATAAATGCTTCTAACATCTGCGTCCAAGATATCAATGGAAAATTATTCAAGTAATTCAACTTAAAAGAAGTTCCAGTACAGCATCTTCATCTCAGTTCACTTTCTAAAAGACCAGCTAAACAATTGGGACTTTTAATTTGAAGTCCGTAGCATAGTTACACTTGATTTATAATCGTAATTTCTTTTTTAACTCTAAACGTTGAAAATCTCGTGAACATATCGAGAGTCTTTCTTGAACGATTTCTGCTTTGTCGCCGTTACAGACGGAGAAATTTGTCAGATTTCACTGTGATCAGCGGTAGTTAGAAACTCTTCCCATGTCGTCAGAACACAGCCCACGCTACACCCCTCACCCTAGTTCATGCTTTCCTTTGGGAGAATCCTTTCCGTGCGACCCTACACAAGAATGTACAAGAGTGACCTCGGAAAAATTCTACAATTGAAATCTTTAACGCGGAAGAGACTCGTACAATAATGAATTCAACATAAAAAATACTTGAGTCAGGGAACGCTGATTGGAGATGAAACGTGACTTCACATCTTAGAATTGATTTTTTCTGGGAGCAATCGCCTTAGAGCAGCATTATGAAAGGGGCTAATTTCACAGAAGTTAAAGGATAAAGAAAACAGAATGTCACTTGATTTAGCAATAATTCCCAAAAGGGCTGTTCACGGAAGAGTGAGAACTCATAGTTGGTAATAACAAAAACGATTGTTCTAGAATAACAGGCAACAATTGGATCTTTTTCATTGAAATTTAGAAAACTTCATTCCTAGCCAAAAAACTTCAATCAAACCACTCCACGCGAAGTAAACTAACATCTAAAGCAATGATAGTTAAAAAAAACTAAAGGAAATAATTTAAATATAATACCAGCATCCAACGAAGTCATTTCCCACTATTTATCATTCAAGAATGTTGGAAATATCGTTGAAATGCACACGCCATATTTTGTGGCAGATAGCAGCACGATCCCTCTGTGCATCAACTATAAAACTTTGATGCCATTGCTCACATTTTTTAGTTAAAGAAATGTGAACTATATAAAATGCGACCATGAATTCTCAACGCCATTGTTCACATTTTATAGTTGAAAAAAAAATGCGAACTAAAAAAAATGTGAACTAAATTCAAACGACATTGTTCACATTTTATATCAACTATACAAATTAAACACCATCGTTCACATTTTATATCAACTATACAATTTAAACGCCATCCTTCACATTTTATATCAACTATACAATTTGAACGCCATCGTTCACTCAAGAAATAGAAGAGCAGGTCACGAAACAAAAGGAAGGTGGAGGTGTAGAGACCGAGAGAGAAGAGGCCAGAAGTTACCTGACGACGTCGGTGCGGTCCTCCTGTATGGCGACGGTGGTGACGTGGTGGTGCGAGGAGCGCACGTGGTGCAGGGAGGAGCGGTGGGGCGCGGCGGCGGGGGGCGATGTGGTGCCCAGGCTGTCCCCGTGTGTGGAGGAGTCGGACCCGCGCCCGCTGCCACCTGCACGAGGGCGTGGCAGCGTCACAAGTTGAGCAGCAGCGCTGCAGTTGCCCTCACTTCAATAACGAGGTCACAAGGTTATACAAGTCAGCTCCTAGTGAGTCGAGTCGAACGCGAGCATGAAATTTTTAAAAGGGGGTTCTTTACACAAGTCAGCTCCTAGTGAGTCGAGTCGAACGCGAGCATGAAATTTTTAAAAGGGGGTTCTTTACACAAGTCAGCTCCTAGTGAGTCGAGTCGAACGCGAGCATAAAATTTTTAAAAGGGGGTTCTTTACACAAGTCAGCTCCTAGTGAGTCGAGTCGAACGCGAGCATGAAAGGAGTTTCTACAAAAACGGAATGGCGGAAAAATTGCAGTAATTCATTCGAATCTATAATCTACGATTGAAGTATGAATAGAGAAGAGAAATAGGTATCAGGTAAATCGTTAGAGTTCCGTCAGTATTTCAGAGTTTCATACTGCAGTAAGCTCATTTAATTTCAATGGCAATTTACGTCGTCATTTAGAGCTTTAGGAAATAAAAGAAAATATTCTCACCGGGTAGTTATAGAATAAAAATCACTGTCAAAAGACGCGTCCGCAGAGGAAACAAAACATGCTTCAGAACTAACTTGGACGAGCAGTTAGGTCGAAGCACAAATACAACTTCTACCAAATAGCGGGGACGGATTATGTTCTCAAGCGAGTCGAATACTTTGAAGCGTTCGAAGGCACAAACTTATAAGCAACGCCATCTTTAATCGGAGAGAATAAAACGAAAGCATGACAGAAAAGAGAAGACATAGCATTAATTTGAAGCTGGTACTACAACTTGTCATCAGAGTAGCGATTTCGTTTTGTACAACTGGAAAAGAGCCACCTGAACGAAGATGAACGTCGCTGAATTGATAAAGCCACAGCATGAGGTCAAGAGACAATATAGAAAAGTTGAAGAAGGACCTACGAGTAATTATGACCCTGGATAATCGGAATGCTTTGACACGGAGTGAAGACGAGGAGGGAGACATGCAGCAAGCGGCGGACAGCGCCAAGGTAGGTCATGGTGAGAGGCTTGTTTGTAGGGCTGGTGTGAAGCTCGCTCTGTACAGCAGGACAATTGGCCGTGCAACTGAAGATATTGGAGTGCGCCACTCGAAACGGTCTTCATCGATGAGCTGCGTTTGCGTCTCTTGTCTCTCAACCACGAGATTCAAGCTTGCATCCCGACCTCTCAACGCAGCGATGTCGAAATCGGGACAAGGAAGTTTGCTAGTGAAGTGCCATGGTAAGAGCGGTGATTGAGTTTCGGTTTCGGTTACCGTAAAACGGCACGCAAAGAAACAGGACCGGAGGATTTCGGATGTTTCTCCTTTTGAATATTGGAACCTAAGGAAATTTGAACGATGGGCTTCGAATGCTTCTCCATTCGAGCGTCGTTCTTCAATTAAGAAATCATTTTCCTCGTGTATAATAGGACAAATGCCAAATCAAAGTATAAAAATGAAAAATGTTAGTAACAAATTGACGAAGAAAAATTGTAGTTAGTTTTACTAATTTTGGGGCTCCTGGATGAGTTATACCGAGACGTAAAAAAATTGGATGCTTACGAAAAACAGAATGAAAAATAAAACCTACAGCCACATATATAAAAAGTTATGTGAACAAGTGAACGCAAGAATTTTGACACGAAACCGAAAGATGCGAACACCGCAGGCGTCGGAACGTCGGTAAACTTGGGAGTTAATTTATCGAAATTGAAATAACATTCGAAAAAGAAATTGTCAGCTCAAATACAATACCAAAGACCGAATTTCTCAAAATTCGTCCACAGTTACATGAGTGGAGAAGCTTCTATGGCTCAAAAAGAAAATGAGCGTACAACAAGCTCAGTCAGAAAAATACACAGCAGAAATAATGCACAGAGAACAAAATAAAACCTAACTACGATACATTTTTGAGCAAGTAATAAAAATTTAATAGAATCATAATGCAACATTGCTTTAAAAAAACATGAATTGACCCTAGAGGCAACAAAAAATGCAACAAATGCCTACATATACTAGAAAAAATTATAGTTCGAAGATTCGCATATATATTCTAGTGTTCTGAGCGAGGCAGTTTAGATAAGTTAATTCAAGCCTACCGGACCACAACAAATGTGTTCCAAAGAGAGAAAGAAGGAAGACCCTATTTAGTATGGAGATGAAAGAGCGTCGAATCAATGCACAAAAGGCGTTTCCGCATAAGATCTCCTGCGCATAGAAACAGTGAGTTAAGAAGTAGGTTTTTATGAAACAAGATGAACGTTGAAGAAAACAGTAATAGTTGCTGAAAATCAAGATAGTAGCGAACCAAAAAATTTGGTATGGAAAAAAACAAAAAAACAACTATTTCAACAGCAGAAAGACCTACTTAACTTTCACCTCAAGACTTCAGATCTAGGAAGAATAATTCCTACATTTTGAGTGAAACACTTACTTGTCTATAACTAAACATGACAAATTGTAAGCTGGGAAAAGCAATTCGACATCAAAGCACTATTTTCTAAGTCGCTCAAACCGAAAACTCAAACACTGCCTGTACACCGAAAGCTCAGTGAACAGCTGCAGGAGCAATCCTCGCTTCAGGTCATACTCCCTCAATAAGGTACCTGCGTTAAGCTTATTAGCGTTGATGACGTGAAACAAATCTTCCAATAGTTCCAACATGGACGGTTGCTTGAATCGGTTTCGGTATCCTACATGAGAGAAGTATAGAAAATGAGTAACTAACAACACTCAGCAAAAAGCGTGTTAATTCTACCGGAAATAGACGACCCTACCTCTGAGGTGTATGATACTTCACATCAGATGCACGTATAAGAGTTCCAGAATTCTCTGGTTCATAATTCAAAGATTTATTTAGGGAATAAATCCAATACGTGTGCTGAAAGAGAATACTTCTACCAAACTTAGTACACACTAAGAATCGAAAAAATGTTAAAAGCATGCACAATTTGCACATATCTAACAATGTTGAAAATTTTCACTTCAATACATTAGTATAAAAAACCCAAACGCCAGAAAGATATCACACTCATTTACGCTTAAAAAAACACGTTAGAGTGACTGATATCTGAACAACCCGAACGTGCGTAAACATCTAGATCATTTAGTGTCACGCTGATAAAAACACGAAATTATAGGGTTAGGTGATACATACGACCGCTTCTCTCCATGAGGGCGGTAGAAATTTAAGAAGTAAATTTAGTCATCCTAGTGATAAAAAAGTTAAGAACAATATAACATCTTAAATACACGTCGTGATTGTCCAAGTGTAAATCGAAATGAAATGTTAGTTGTTCACTCAGAGCAAGAGTACGCGGGGCAAGTCACAACAAAATTTTTTTTATCATACATAGAGTTTCATTTTATCATACGTTGAAATTACGCCGGATCTTCAACGAGAAACAGTCTTCCTTGCACTGCGTGAGAAAAGGATATTTGCGCTCAACGCTACATAGATTGCAAATAAATGATAAACAGAGTATTTTACTAAATGAAGATACTGGCTACAGAACTAGCACGTATGGTTAGATTACAATTAAAAATAAACAGAACATTTTCATTGCGATACTGAACAATAAAAACTAACACGCAACACCAGATTAAAACGTAACGATCAACGAAGTACTTTGAACAAAATGTTGAACACTAAAAGAAACATAACACCTATGTTAGATTCGAAACCAATAGTCAACAGAACTTCAGTTAATATGGTCAATGCCAACGAAATACGAAGCAACAAATCAAAAACTTACAAACAATAACGGCATCAAGTTCATAAACTAGCACGCAAGTTACTATAGTAATCGTCTATGAACAGAACGAAATGGATTTGAACGATGCTACACGAACACACAACTCGCAGGTCCAAGGAACGAAGAGAGCAAGCGGTAAACAAAACGGTCGAATGCAAACCAGGGAGCGAATACCTCTGACGAAAGGAGGGCCGAAAGCCACGGTGGCTCCGGAGCGCGTGGGGCCGGCGGTGCGGGGCGAGCGTGGCGGCACCGGCGGCGGAGGCCGGGCCGACGACGCTCTCAAGGGTCGGTCTTGCAGGACGCGAGGCAGGTTTACGGTACCCGAACCGTTGGCGGGATCCTTGGTCCCGGGAGAGCCAACCGCTTCTTTGGGAGGAGAGACTCTTGTGGAGGTGGTGGTGGTTGAGGGGGGAGTGGTGCTGAGGGCGGTGGAGGGTGGTAAAGTGGAGGAGGTGATCGAGTCACCCCCTTCCGTGGAGATGCCGCTAGCAGAGGTGGTGGTGATGGTGCTGGTAGGTGCTTCAGCACGAGGGGAAAGTAAAGAGATGCGCATTGCAAGAAAAACGCCTCCAACTTGCGCTGTTTCGCGCAGTTGTCAACCAAACAATTAAAAGCGTCAACGCTACGAGACAATTCCGATGCAAAGTTAAAGACTGACGGAACGTACTGAGTCGTCAGTAACTGAAACTGAATGCGAATGGTCAAATGTGAGATAGCGGTGCAATATGAAGACAAATAGTGCAAGGAGTGAAAGCTTATACAAAGAGGAAGAAACCCGTCATCTTGACAGTCTTATCAGTCAACAATCCATACTTTTTATTGAAGAATACATGTTAAAATTAACGCATATCAAAATTGCACTCGGAGTGTGACTGTGCAGGAATATAATCCAAACGACATAACTGAATTCTCAGAGAATTTGAAATAAGAAGCGTCCGACTGCATCCCTCTATTGGATGTGGAGTGAACGCCTGAAATAATTTCGACTCCACTGAATGATGACACTCGCGTTTTAGAGTATTTTTACCATCATCATAGTCACAGCAATTTTAATATTTGTAATTATCAATATAACACACATTACTCAAGCATAATGTCCGCATGGAGAATGTTTCGTTTCAAGAGCGGCAGAGAATGAAGAAGGAAGTAGACAGAACAAGTCAAGAAGACACGCGTGACAGAGGTAGCTGCACGGAGCGATCACTTCCTCATGAAAGAATGGGCAAGTAGAAAATAAAACATTATGCGGAACGACTAAACCTACAACTGCCTTTTGCGCTCCATGCTATAGATTCCCTACTCGGAAGTCGGAGTTGTCACTAAAAAAAAGCTCTTTTCACCTAGTACACTGGGCCCCATTAGCATACCTTGTCCCCCTCAAGTGAAGTTCACAGCCCCGAATATTCTCCCTCACGTATTTTGCCTCTCATTTCGGCTGAATGATAATTCCTTGATCACCAACGGAAAACAATGACGTTTTCTTCTTGACATCCTCATACAATTAATTGCAGAGAATTTTGTAAAAAAAGTCATTATTAGAGTTCAAAGACCGACGTCTATGCACAAGCCATTAGACGTTGGCCCGTTTTTCAGTCCAAAAAAATAAAAAACTGTCAAACAAATTAAAGACCTCATCAACATTTGCCAAAATGTGATGTGAACAACTTAAGAATAATCTGAATGAAATCATTAATATGAGCAGTTAGTAATGAACCAAGCGCGAGAAAATATAAGCTAGAAACGAAGAACTCTCCAACGGATGTCTTTGGTAGAAATCAATTCTTTAGGCGACCAACTCGAGCAAATAAAGAGTAATGAATACTTTTACTGGAGAAGGAATAGCCCTGAAGTGGATCGTATCACAGATACTAACATGCCAGCCATCACTCATAGCTAGGAGGAGGCTGAATAAGAGAGGGAAGTACCAAAAAATTACGCACAATGATGCAGTCCTTTTAATTTAATTAATTCAATGAGGTGCTTAAAAACTCGTAATAAAATATTGAAAGAACGTACCACTAATACATATTCACTAAACTGATGAGAGTAATTTCATAGCCTACTGCACCTAAGTTTAACGAAATTCATTTTGATGTTTATGAGTATCAAGTGTGGCGCAAGAAATCCGAACGCAGCCAGAAAAAATTGCAAAATGACAAAAAAAATAGCACTGGCTGAATCCCATGAATGGGCGTTTATATCGCCTACAGATTATTATTATTATTATTATATAAGAAAGTTTTAGCCTCCCTTAACCACGACAAAGATGTTCCAAGAGAGGAAAAAGGAAGGCACCATTTAGTATGGAGTTGAGGGAACGTGGAATCTATGCACAAGGTGCACAGAAACAGTAAGCTAGGAAAGAAGTTCATGAAACAAGAAAAAAGTTGAAGAAGAAAGTAGTAGGTGCTGAAAAACAGGACAGCAGTGAACCGAAAAAAGATGGTCCGTAACAAAACAAAAACCTATTTTATTACAACAAAAAGGAAGCCTACCTAACCTTTAGCTCGGGCCCACACATGTATCGCCCACAGAAATAAATGAGGACATAGACAAAAGGAATTTTGCAACAAAACTCGTGAGAGTTGTGCGTTAACCTTCCCCTAAGAAGTAAAAAACGAAAAATTATAAAACCTAATCGCACAGTACGTTCAAGACGCACGCATCGCTGAGCCCGCTATGAGCAGAGCACCTCTGAAGGAGGCCATGCCACGTAATACCACACCCTGTCTCTCGCACGAGTGGCGGCAGAAAATTCCCCCCCTACCCTTACGAGCACTAAGCTTCCACGATATTGACATGTAATTACAGTAAACAGTGTGCAGAATTTACGGGAAGTTTACGCAGCCAATGAAGTTAAAGATCCCCTAGAAGAATGTCACGCCTCAAACAAAACAAAAATACTAAGACATAGTGGCAAAAAAATCTAAGATCACCGCATGCTAAGATGGTAGATATCGTTGCTAATATATCAATGTTAGTATAAGTCGAGCCTGCATGACCTGATTAGTCCGTTTCTAGCTTATTTTTTCGGTAATACAACAAAATTTACTAAATTGAGCCAAATGAGAAAGTTTATACAAAAACACAATTTTAATTTTCAGAAGAAAGAAGTACAAAATATTTGTATTAATTCTTCATACAAGTGCAACAGCAGATGCAATCATGATAACTTACAATCAAAGTGAACTTTTTACAAATAAAACAACGAAAGGAGTGTCAGCAATCATTAACAGTAAGAAAAAATCAACACCCACTACAGTGAAACATTTCTCGTTTACGAGAAGCACGAGCAGCCAAGCGAGCAGTAATCTAACACCAGCACAATCATAGCGGTAGATTATCAAATTATTCTCACGAATAATGCAGACTAAAATACCAATGACAAGTTGATATTCTACAGTGCTTTGTATCACGAGACCGCCCCTGTAGTTTCTTTAACTTGAGATATTCCCGCATTTGTGGAAACATCACAGGTTTCTAAGGAGACATTCAGACGATTTTTGTGACAACTTCGATGGAACTCCATAGTTCAGAAAACAGGTACCCGTATGCCGCACTACAGAAGACGTTTCGTGCAGAGAACGGTGCTGCCTCCTACATCGTGAAGCCTTGCGCTCATTGTAGAGCTACTCGGCAGTTTTGTGGAGTCAAATGCTACTGTTCGTATCATTATGAGAATTGTGGACGCAGTCAGCAAAAACTCATACGTAAATTCGAAAGAGTGATTTAAAATAAATTAATTGATTTTAAGTTAATTTAGCCTCCCTCAACACAACAAAAATATTCCAAGAAAGGAAGGATGAAGGCACCATTTAGCAGGGAGTTAAGGAAACGCGGACTCTATACACAAGGTGTGTTCCCGCACGGGATTTCCTGCGCATATATACAGTAAATTGCGAAAGGAGGTTAAGAAACAAGATTAAAAGTTGAGGAAGAAAGAATTTAGTGCTGAAAAACAGGACAGCAGTGAAACGAAAAAAGGTGGTCCTTAACAAAAAACATTTTATTTCAACAAAATGAAAGCGTACCTAACTCTCAGCTAGGGACTAATTTTCCTCCAGAGAGTGCCAATTCCCGTTTATAGAATAGTTGTATTCCCTTGAAGGGTTTGAAATAGAAATAGTATCACAGTCAAAACTCTTTTTCAAATTTGACAGAAAATTGTCTATATCCAAGATAAATAAAATGGAACATCGAACTCATCAGCGCAAGATTTCTCAACGCCTATGCATTTTTCTAAGGGGTATTCGACCTCATTTTGACAAATTATTGTGATGAACCCTCGAAAGACAGTGAAAACATTACGTGTTACGCACAAAGAAAGCATTAGTAGCAAAGCTACAGAAGCTTGACTCGGAAAAATTAGACACTAACAGACAACAAATATGGAAGCAGCGCTACATGTTGCACTCTACGCCGTTGCAGGGTAACGGGACAGAGGCAAACATACATCAGCCGGAGATGTAAACAAGACAGATATCTCGTTTTCTTTCAGCGACAAAACTTGACTTCAGGAAGCAGACTATGATCACGAGCAAAAAGGCGAAATCACAAACACAACTGACGGGATTCCGTTCAAAATAAAGACGGGAAAGAGCGGGCTATAGGCGGAGTAGCTAGTTAGTGGCCATACGGAGACGACACTCAAGGTCCTACCTCGGTCGGGCTCAGACTTTTGGCCGCCCTCGTGGTCTGGGGAGGTTTCAGCGGCGGCAGCAGCAGCAGCTGCAGGAGAATCAGGCGCTTCAGCAGCGGCAGGTGCCACAGACGACTCATTATGAGCGGCAGCGGCTGCGGCTGCTGCTGCCGAGCCAGGCTCGAGCAGGTGCGATGAAGAGTGTGGTCTTGTGAACCGCATCGACGCTCCGCGACGTCGGGAGGGAGAGTGGCGCAGCGCTGTACGGTACAGAACAGGGCTTCTCTAACTCCTCTGCTCCCCTCACCGCATTCACTCATCCCAACACGAACATCATAAATGTTACCTCAAGTCATCAGGAAGGCAAGTACCGTGTTTTTTCTACAAAGTGCAGTCTGCCAAGTAAATGAGGCCAAGCCCTTCTTCCAGGGTATTTTCGGTAACTGTGATCAGATCTATAAACAAGGACGGCAATACATAACAAAAACCGTTGCAGTACCAATAGAACCTGTTCCCATGTATGGTACTATCGCTACCTGAATGTGTTCAATGAAATTAAATAGTTTAATCAAATGAAAGTGAGAATACATCAATTATTTCGTAATGATTTGCCCCCAATGAAAATTTCTTCCATATTAACATCCTTTTGATTTCTTAAATAATTTAAAACTGAATTAATAGCGAGGAAAAAGAACAGAGTGGTTCGATTAGCACAGCCAACAGTCGGCATGAGACGCTACACTTGAGTTGAACTGAGGAATTGTGACGACAATGAAAGCCTCACCACAATTGTGCAATTGGTCGACCATAGCTATCGGTCGCTCTGACGGGAGAGGGAAAGGGCAGAAAACTATACCTACGACTAAATCACACACGTTTCCTTGAAATAGAACCTGCAACAAGTATCGCTGACTTTCGAGTGAGCAACCTTCAAAAACGTGAATTTCGAGTCGTGTACAAACACATCCCCTCCTATTTCGAAAAGTCAAGTTTCACTTATTTCTCAAACTGCCGGAAGTCTGTATCACAAGCAGCTGTAAGATCATTTTCAATAAGGAAACTGTCAGCCACAACGCTATGAAGGGAGCATCGGACTTTCCAGCAGCGGCAATTATCCCTAAAGTAACTTAAGATCTTACTAGACAATAATTCCTTGTCTGGTATGATTTTCACCGTAGATTGTACAGAGCAAGCTGAAAAAATTTATTATCAGAATGGAAATTTAAAGCTAATTTACGACTGCACTAATGAAGCAGATAGAACTATGATAAACGTTATGTTACTAGATGTTCTGTGGAAGACTATGAATTGAGTCTAGTTTTCTACATCCCACTGCAACGATCTTTCGAAAAACAACAACTCTAAAACGCAAGAAAAGCAATGCTGATAAAACACTGTCACAGAGTTCTGAAATAGCAAACGATTTATCCTTCAAAGAAATAGGGAAAGAGAACATTAAATATTTAGAAAGTATCATTCCAATATGATGACCAGAAAGTTTTCCTGCATAAATAGCAACTCATTTTAAATGAGACCACAGAATGAAGGCCTGTTTGCAAAAACAAATTTAAAATAATGGCCGAAATTATCCTGCACCACATTCATAACATATACGAAAATAAGCATACATGAGCTATACTAGCAATTACACAAGAAACTATTTGGGTAGAAATTTGGGAGACATAGAAGTCGTGTGGCAAAGAGCAGAGAAGTTCAACCTTTGCTGGCAAATCATGCGACTCCAGCAGGAGGTAACTTGGTCTGGTCCCCGAGCAGCGAGGAGGAAATTGACTAGTGCAACCGAAGTAACATGGTCCACTAACTAAAGCGGTAGCTAGGGTACAATTAAAGCAACGAAGACCTGCAAAAAACCATTCACATATTCTATTACAACAAATAGTATTCTAAGTTGACAAATGAGGCACATCTGAAAACACGTGCGAACATGAAATTGTAATAATATGCTTAAAAATACAGAAACGAGCAACGACGCCTCACCATGACGGTGCCAGTAATGTGATTTACTCCGTACTTGCAAGGACGGAAAAACGGCGATGACAATTGGTGTACTGTGAATGCTCTCACCCGATGCGTGTTAGAAAGATCACTGGCATGCAGTGTAAGAGTACATGTGACGCATGCGTAAGTACTCGTGTTACATGCAAAGAAGCAGACGTTCTGTGCCATAATGTAGAAATACAAAATGATGTGAAGGCCACGAACTTGGAGAACATTTAAAAATTCATAGAAAGCGGTCAAACGCAAAAAATACAGGTGTTAATAAACTGCAAGATGGAAAAATTTCAACTAAGAGGATGATCCATATTAAGCAAAGAACTTGTTCCTCCGATAATTTAGAAACCTTTTTCTCGAGAACGCAAGAAAAATCTCGCAAAGAAATCCGTTCACGCATCGAAATGTCGCATGTGTCGCCAACATCCGAGTTAGTCTAGTTGTTTCGCAAACAAACGACTCAGGTTTGTTCCCTTGCTCGAAGTTAGGGCTAGTAAACGTTGCAAAAAGACGCGAGCAAACGCATCTACCATTAACACATCTTATTTTAGCATTAATACAGCAAACCCAAGGCAATATCGTCTTTTCAAGTTTTTTGGAAATCCCACGAGACATTTTATTCTGCTAATGATCTGGAGAACTTCCGAAAGTCTAGAAATTTGGCCCTACAAATTCTACTACCGAAGAGGTAACATCACGATACATTTCAATTCAAATTTTGCTGTCGGCAAGCTGCCGATGGTGCAGCCATGTCTGAAAAATCATTTGTTGAAATGAAGCAGAGCTTTTGAGATTGACGCATTTGAATTTTGCTTCAATGAATGCAAGCAAATTGCCATCCAGATTGTCACATCATTTTAGCACGGACAGCAATGAAGTAATTGCTGCATGAACAGATGTTGCCTTTATGGGCACGTGTCGTCGGTGGAAGAGTTTGGTCGGAAGTAATTATAGAGAGCTATTAATATGTACGAGCTGTCTGCTAGACGCAGAAACAAATTTATAATTTGAATTATATTTCAAAATAAGTGCAACGGACGTGTTTAGAAAAAACTGACCATTACCGGACATGATGTTTTCTGGGTTGGCTTTGCCAACATAGAACTCGAAGAATCAAGAACAATAACTAGAAAAATGAAGCGAAGCCCACAAAATTTTACTAGCTCAACTGTCGCCCGCAAAGACGCGCCTAATTCGGTTTTAAAAAGCGTTGCGCGCTCAAAAAAGGACAGAGGTTTTTGAAGAACTTCCCAGCCCTTAAATTCCACTTCATTTTCAGGTCGGTTCGAAAACGTACAAGAGGAAAACAGTTAACTTGGAAGCAATTCATATTTCTACATTTTCATAGTATGGTAAACCAACTATGACCCCAGCTACGTACTTTTACTTACTAGGATTTTTCCATGTAGAGCCAAGGGCTGTTTAAACTTACTGTTAAATCGAACAGAAGCATGAAATAAATAAATTCACGAATACGACGACAACATCTGGTTATAAAAATGTTATTAAAGAATCAAAAGTGTAAACATAGGGCACGCAATAAGAGGTCAAGGTCGCATTGCAACTAAAACAAAAGATCTTTCATTGATTCACAAAAACGCTTGGCCTATCAAAATTCAAGATGTCACACATTCTGCAGATAGAAATGACTGAATGTATCCCGTTATGAATCTAGTTTCATTAACAAAACAAACGATTAACTCCCAGACGAACATGAATGGCCAAAAAAGCCGCAAGCTATTTAGAGAATACAGCACAATTGGATATATTAAAACCATAATGAGTAGCTTTCGATCATCTATTCTCAAGTCTGAGAAAAAAATTTACTGACAAGACCGGGAAAACTTGAAGGCATGTAAATGACGACGTATTACAAATAATCTTCACCTCAAAAATGAGGTGTACTGTTCAACTGTTGGTTAGTAACGGAAGGACAAAACGAACTCAAATGGTCCATCAGTTGAGAGAAGAAAAACAGCCAAATGAAAATATCTAAAATCCGTGCTCTCTTTATGTGCTTGAAAATGGCAGTAGTTATAACTAAAAATAAAAATTCACGAAAGAAAGGCACAAAAAATACAGTTAACAATTTTGTAGCACATCAACAGGCGCAAATGAGAATGACAATAGTACTACGAACAAGAACATTACCTATAGCTCACAGAAGCGGAAAACCACAGGAAATAAAATTTCCAGGAAAAATCAGAAGCATTAGTGTAGCTAAGAAAACCTCATCTTATGAGTGGCACATTATAACTGTGGTGCACTACAGTAACAACCACTGCATGAGTTAGAGCTACAAGACAACATCGAGATGAAAAAAGAAAACACTAAGTCTTGAACAAGATAAACAAGCGTGGGCTTTTAATTGTAAAACATCAGTAATGGATCATGAAACAAAGCTTTAAGAATCGAATTTGCTTCGGACGGTATCATTGTACCACATAAGGGAGAGAAGACATGAAATTTATTAGAACAGTAAAATAGAATGAGAATTCCATAATAAAACCCTAACTAAGGTCCCACAATAATTGAGAAAAAGGAACATGGTTAATAATACTGCCAAGAAAAAGAATTTCACATGAACTTTTTAAGGCTACGAGTACAACTCGAATTTGATTGGGAAGTATACAGGATACAGTTAAGCAAGTCTATTAACATCTACATAAGGCGTAGATATGAGGAAAATCGTACAAACACACTGATGACAGGAGCTAACCAAGCGTAGGAGTCCAAAAATATAAACCTATAAAGATGCAATGGCAGCTACATTGAAGTTTGTACAAACATAAGATACCATACAGTTATGAAAAGATGCAATGGCAGCTACATCACAGAACAAAAGATGCCATAAGTTATAAAAAGATGTAATGGCAACTATATCAAACAATACAATCAGATACCATAACGTAACAAAAAGATATAATGGCAGCTACAAAGAAGAAGAACATAAGATGCCATAAAGTTATAAAAAGATGTTATGACTGCTATATCGGGAGCTACACAAAAAAAGAACACAAAGAACAGTAACAGGAGCTACACAAAAGAAGAACACAAAGAACAGTAACAGGAGCTACACAAAAGAAGAACACAAAGAACAGTAACAGGAGCTATACAAAAGAAGAACACAAAGAACAGTAACAGGAGCTACACCAAAGAAGAAAAAGAACAGTAAGAGGAGCTAAACAAAAGAAGAACACCAAGAATGATATCGGGAGCTACACAAGAGAAGAACACAAAGACCAATACTGGAAGCACAGAGAGGATCAGTAACGGAGTGTACCTCCTTCGGCTTCACTAGCCTGCAGCTGAGTGACGCGGCGGCGACACTCTGCAACGAACAACACCAACATGCGCATTGAGGCACCACCACACGCCACACAACCGAGCTCAGCGGTCCTTGGCCCTCCTCCAGCTCTCTCATTCCTCGTTTATTTTATCATTAGTTTGTTTGACATGTGTTCCAGCTTAAATGAGCGATAATCAGAGAAAAACTTTAATACGAAGCTCGAGAGACTTAGTTTTTGGTTTGGTTGTTTGACCAGTGTTTTTGCCTAAATGAGCGATAATCAGAGAAAAACTTTAATATGAAGCTCGAGAGACTTAGTTTTTGGTTTGGTTGTTTGACCAGTGTTTTTGCCTATATGAGCAAAAATCAGAAAAAAACTTTAAGATCAAGTTCAAGGGACACCACAAGAGCGCCACATTTCACTACGCCGGCAAAAGAAAGTACGTCGGTGAAACGAAAGGTGAAATAAGGATAAAAAGTATACACTCGTTCAGGAGGTCGGTTGTACGCCGGTCTCCTTCACGAGAAAGAGAAGTGAGCAATAAGAGATACGGCACACCTTACTGCTAAGCCCATAACAGACTCTTACCAACAACCGTCGCAGATTTTGCGATGGGTATGCAAGGTGACCAATGAGGAGAGTCTCGTGGCGTCAGGGTATGGGGACCGTTAGGGAACCACGCCCTCTAACCCAAAATTAACAGATTGGCTTTTTTTCGCTAAAATTAATTGTTTCCTTTGAACACGTTGTCTGCGTCTGCAGGGTTGCTATGGTCGGTTTGGTTGGATTGAAGTGACAGAATTGAAAAACCGTCTAGACTGATCGATTACATTTTCATCTTAAGAAGCGTGAAAAATACAACAGCACGAGAATATTTTAACTTAGACACTAATGCGTATTTTGAATAAAGGTAGTGAAATAGTTTAAATGCTATTCACTGACACTGATACTTAAATGAGTAATTTGTGCCAAAACGCAGTCAACGTGTTAATTTAATTTTTCTGAACCCTTTAACGCCCGCATTTTTATACTCATATTACCGTTATCACAACCACTATCACTAAACCGACACTGGCATTAGGTAGTCACTGTTACCAAGATGTGGAAGGAACTGCCACTCGGAGGTGAAGTTCAAAGGACACATTATGGAACAAATTGAATAAGAAATACAATATATTATTGTTATTTTTGAAAGAGGACCTTACAGTCCACTTGGGCGTTAAAGGGTTAAGCTGAAGTGGACTAAATTAAATCGACCCAAATTTGAGAATTTTGCCAGCAACGGTGGGATGTCCAACATCCAAAAACACATACCTAACATCTGATGCCGCAGCAGCTGGATTGGCATACCTCACAAAAAGGAAACTTTAAATCTCAGCAAGGTTGATGTCCCTCAATACGCTCATTTATACCTAAAGTTTACGGTGCTGTCGCGGACGAAGTTGAATGACCAGACTAGGAGATATCAAACAACTTGGACACGGTGGTCGCGATGTGAGCCGCCGGTGTGCATGGAGGGAATTTTCATGACGCTACTCACCGACCGGTGGTCACAAACACAACTCTCGTAAATATTTAATCGAAACTAAATGAAGGCACGATCCAGTTAATGATAGCTATTTTCAAAATCGCTCACTACAACTGACTTTAAATTTGAGTTGAACATTGAACTTCAGCTTAATCCATCGCGGCCAACGCGTCAAAACACCAAGCGAGATGTGCTTTCATTCATCTGCCCCGAGCAAACGTGGAGTAACGCCAATAGGAGAGAGGATCCTGGTTAAAGAGGGCCCAGAACCGCTGCTGTTTAAGCTCGTCAAAACTGAAGCGCAAATACTGTTGAACAAAAGCAAATGCTCACGACACCACGAAATGGATCAGTATAAAAAACGTTCAGTTTTTGCAGTTGCAATAAATGAATACCATTTTAATATTGTTGTTTGTAGGGAAAGCGTACAGCAAAGCACTCGAATAAAATGGACGACTCAAGTGTTTGGAAGAACATTTCCCTAAACGTGTATGGTTAGATTATCAACACATTACGTAGTGAATTCCTGGTCGAGTTTTCGAAGTATACTCAGAGAAAATTAAGAAACATGCCCGTGCACACACCAAAACTCTACCAATCCCAAATCGATTCATTTTCTTGTAGTGAGTTAAAGAAGCACCATAGATACAAACAACACACGTTAAATTAGAGCCCTAAAAAACAATTTGGAATAGAGAAAAATTCATCTTTTGCCGCATAATCGCTCCCCAAGGAGTGCTTTAGCGGTCGTTTTGACCCAGTCTAACTTTTTCGCCACCTGCATGCATGTTTTTCGCCACCCAAGTATTTAAATCGTTGGGGAGATCGAAAAACATGCGTGCTCCGGCGAAAAAGTTTGACTGGGAAGCCATGGAATTGGACAGAGTCGAGTGCAGCACGCAGTTCTGGTGCGACGAGGGGACACGCCAAGATGTGCTTACACTAGCTCGTCAAAGTGGATACAAACAGCGCATCAAAAATACAGTCACAGTCAATGAAGCCATTCATAGGAACTCACACAAGTATATCAGTGAGGCTTACTTCGAGGAGCAAAGCACCGCTCGGTCTACATTATACACACCAGAGAAAAATTCACAGTGACAATAAGGCACAGCAATGGTTAATGCTCTTGAATGCAAGCGGCTTAGCAGCAAGCCACCCATTGAAGGCTCGAACAAAATTTGCTTTTTATCCCTGTAATAAATAGATTAGCATTGGTTGGTTGCAAGCACTCACGTCGGGGGAAGGAGACGGACTCATTCTAAGAACGGGGTGCAAGCGAAGCAACAGTCGATAGAAAAGTTAGCTTGAGAATAGCAATATGAATTGAATAGCCAATATAAGATACTAAAGTTGGCGAAGGAAAATGGATGAGAAATTGCATGAGTTCAACAAAATTAAAATTTTAAAAGTAAACTCAGCACAAAAGAATGTAAATGAAAGGCATCAAATTATAGTCTTACAACATCAAAGATTCTTTTAAAAAGAGGTGAAATGTTGAACAGTATCCAATGCAGCAAGTCAGAACTTTCAAATGATTATTTTATTAAAGAGCTAAAGAAAAATCAGGTGTATCAAGGTGAAGGAGTAGAGTGTAATACAGTATCAATATCAGCTGTATCAGCAAGCTGCATGTCTAAAATTATAGTAACGATAGGCACTGGACAACTTACGTTAACAAAATGGCACAGGCTCACGGGTAAATGAGCCCTTAGAAATGCTAAAAAAAAATTAACACGGAAGCATAACCTAACAAAGGAGAATGACGACAGAAAGAAATGGTGAAGAATAGCTAAGAAAATAGAAGCAGAAATGTATACAAAAATTATAGAAAGCAAGCAACGGAATTTATTTATTCAGAAATATGACGAGCAAATGCTCCGCATGCTTGTTTTGCGAGGGAAAAAGGCAGAGGCAGGATACAAAACGGCAGAGCGGCTACAGTGTCGGTGGTCAGCAGGTAGGACACACATGAGGTGGGGGACACTCGGTGACCAAACTGAAAACAGAGGCGTTGAGCTCAAATAAAAAAGCTAGACTATGCGATGCCGGGAAGTGGGAGAGGTGAAATAGAGACAGGGGAAAGCGTTGTGTAAAGTTGAGCAGAGCCTGTGGAGTGCAGAAGAAAGAGAGATATGTCGAGAGTGTGGGTTTGGGAGAAGCCAGAGATAAAGGGTGGGGTCAGCTGGAGGGCGGGCCAAGGGTCCACGTACCTATGTAGCTGGAGACGAGCGTGCGGAATTTGCGGTGCTGTCCAGTGATCTCTGGCAGGTCCACTACAGGAGCAGCAGCAACAACAACAGGACAGCCATACATCAATCCTCAACCACCACCTACTACAACGTACTGCTGCACTCGCGCAGTGGTTCTCAACCCTAAACACGACACATTTTCATTACTCAGGCTCTCTTGGAGTATTCCGCGATAATATGAAACGCCTAAATCTAAAAGAAACTTGCTTAAGTTGTTTGAAACTAGAGGGTTTCACATATTTTTCAATTCGGCCGAAATTCAAAATGAAGCACAGCCAATTAGTAATGCGGGCGACCAGCCATTAAGAGAAATTCCAAGTGTTTCGGTTGAGGACCACTGAGCAGCTCGAGCCTAAGCAGAAGGGTCGTTCACAGCCCGCAGGGGCGCCCACATCACCAGGTGCCCTTCTCCAAACTCACCACCTCAGCACAGTTAACAGGGACTTTAAATGAAATGTAAATGTATTCATTTTATTGCTTCAATTTCGTTCGCCTGATTGTTTTCGTCAATGGAATGAATTCATTGTATTCATTTTATTTGTAAAATTTTGCTTGCTTAGTCATTTTTGCAAGGTTCATGTAAACGAGAGCTGATTTCATTTAATTTTGCGAGTGGCAGCAGCGAGTTTGAGGTTCACCTCGAATGCAAAAAGCCAGGCCCCCCCCCTACTGAGCTCAGTTAGCCGTGAGCTCTCGTTAGCTTGCACTCTCGTCTCTAGAGGAACTAGGTGATAGTTCCGCAAATTCTACGCTGCCATAATGATTGCAAGAGACCTCCAAGAATGGCAGCAGCATCAGAAGTTGACGCGTTCTTCTAACCTTTTTACGCATGGTAAACAGTTATAGAGAAGGCACATAGTCACCACAGAAACACACATACTACGAGAGGGGGAGTCGAATTAAGTCCAGTCATAATAGATCCATTACAAAGGGCATCAAGGAAGATAATGTTAAATGTCAGTGATACAAACAGCATACAACTAGCAAGTGGAAAAAATGTACCAGGAGGGTGAGAATACTTCAACCAGACCTAGAAGTAAGAGTAATAATGGTACAAAATATGTTCAAATATTAGTACATGAATAATAGAGAGCATGTAAGGATCAGGAAGTGGACAGTTGACAAGCAAAATCAGCAAACTACTCCAGAGATCGCTACAACAAAAATCCGCTGACCGATTGCCTAACCTTATGCAAGTCTACATCATTGGCAACCTCGCCTGCCTCAACCACGAAATCAAGTCAACTACGGAAGCAATGCAGCAACAACAACATGGGACAGTTCAACAACCACAAGGAACTACCAGATGGACATTTCAACACTTACATGAACAATTCAACAACCACATAAATTATTCAACGACAGGATGACCCAACAACGACGAGGGTAATTCTACACCAGCGAGAGCAAATCGACTACGACCGGAGTAATTAAAAAAACACGTGTGGAATTCACCAACCGCATGGGCAATTCACTGATCACATGGACAATTCACCAATCGCATGGGCAATTCACTTATTACATACACAATTCACCAACCGCATGGGCAATTCACTTATTACATGGACAATTCACCAACCGCATGGGCAATTTGCTTATCACATGGACAATTCACCAATCGCATGGGCAATTCACTTATTACATACACAATTCACCAACCGCATGGGCAATTCACTGATCACATGGACAATTCACCAATCGCATGGGCAATTCACTTATTACATACACAATTCACCAACCGCATGGGCAATTCACTTATTACATGGACAATTCACCAACCGCATGGGCAATTTGCTTATCACATGGACAATTCACCAACCGCATGGGCAATTCACTTATCACATGGACAATTCAACAATCACATGGACAATTCAACAATCACATGGACAATTCAACAACCGCAAGGGCAATTCAACAATCACTTGGGCAATACAAAAATCACGAGAATAATTTTAAAAAAACCGTGAGCGACTGAGTGAGTGCAAACATCACTGAACAAACTCACCAGACACCGCAGTGTCATGGCAGCCACCAGGACTCGACACCCTCTGGCTTGTTGCAGCTGCATTGGGTTAGCAAGACCAGTAAGAAAAAATTTCCGTAGTCATCAGCGCAAAAAAGGAAACAATAAAAAAAAACGAACAATGTCTTATGATGCATATTCTATCAATCGCTTTCGCGAATTACCAATACTGTAGCGCAAAAAAAGCCCTGATTTTGAAGCAAAACGAAAGAGTAAAACGATGAAAATGAATAGTACAAACTAGTCTGCTCCAAAATGAGCAATAAAGATGATTGATAATGAAGCGTTTTTCCACGAAATTACACCAAAAGGATGAAAAATTTAAATCAGATGTCAGTTGAAGCCTCCCTAACCGCAACAAACGTGTTCCAAAGAGGGGGAGGCACCATTTAGCAAGGAGTTAAGGGAACGGGGAATTTATGCACATGGTGTATTCTCACACAAGACCTTCTGCGCGCAAAAATAGTTACGAGAGCAGTTTAGGAAACAAGGTAAAAGTTGAAGAAAAAAATGGTAAGTGCTAAAAACAGGACAGCATGTAACCTAAATTGATGGTCCAAAATTAAGCACAAAAAACTGTTTTGTTTCCGCACAAAAAACTCTATCCATTTTTGGACTTCACATCTTTCCCGCGGGAGCACTAACATGAGGCCCTGAGGACTGACTTGCCCAGAGCACAACTAACGAGACAAGTAACCACTAAGCAAATAAATAATACTGCTATAAAAGGACCACACCAAACTGGAATGAGCACAAACAAGAGTTCTGCGCGTGGAAAGATGCACGTTTTGACCAGAGCTGCACTTCAATGCCAAGTGCCAACTCCATACGAAGCAACAACAAAAATTAGCAGCAACTCTACGGTGATGGAAGACAAGGTAAGACTTCAAAAAACAATGAAGAAATCAAAATTTTAAAGAGCCGAACAGAATGTCATCAGACAGCAGTACTTGAAAACAATATTAGCCTACAGTTACTCAAGGCACAACTGATCAAGCTACGCAGGTGTTTAGAAACTATTTAGCAATTGTCGCATAATCAATTCCATTAGAAGTTTTTAACAACATGAAAACTGCATTGTTTGGAGACTGTGAGTCGGGGGCAACCGAGGGTCAGGGGGCAACCGAGGGTCAGGGGGCAACCGAGGGTCAGGGGGCAACCGAGGGTCAGGGGGCAACCGAGGGTCAGGGGGCAACCGAGGGTCAGGGGGGCAACCGAGGGTCAGGGGGCAACCGAGGGTCAGGGGGTAACTGATGGCGATGAGTAAAAAAAAAAAACTTGGCCAAACAAGCATTTCGTAAAAACATCCGACTGATATTTCAAGGAAACAAAAGCTTTCGGTTGAAAATGGAACAAATAATATGAAAAAGTGCCTAAGCTCAAAAACTATTGAGCACACTCATCATAGACGAGCGGCTGGTTTCATCACAAATTAAAATCAAGCACAAATTTGAGAAAAAAAGAATGAACCCCAAAGGTCGATCATTTTAAAGGATAAGAATCCAACCCAGACAACAACACGAGCAGCTGACCTCCCAGCGAGTGCCTACGCTATGAATGCATGTATTTTTGTCTCTAAATATAATGCTCTTTCAAAATTTCTATTTAATCAATTCTATTCTGGTGAGTGCGGTGAGGCTCAGAAAGTGCGACGACAACTTCTCCTTAACACAGAGTTGCGGCTCTAATTTAGTTACTGTTTCAACTGGCTGGCTCATGATGGGAAAACTATCCTAGGTGAAAATTACGGAGTACGTACAGAGTCTAGTAGTGTATATGGAAAACACCTACATGTGGGTGCGCTCAACTGTTTCCAAACAACCGTTCGTATGTTTTTAACCAGCAAGAAAAATCACAAGAACAAGGGAACACAAGGGAACACCGAACATTTCCGGGTAACAAAAAGGTGAGTGGAACAATTCTGAGGCTGGCCCACAATGCTCAAGAGGTGCCGCGGAGATAAGCACTACAACAAAAGAAACATTAGGCAGCAACTCAGGGGTGGTTGAGGCGGCAGTAAGCAGCTACAGCACCGCAGAGCGAAGCTTACCTGCGGGCGACGTTCCGCCGATTTTAGGGAGCAAGTCTTTCTTGTGCGGACAAAACAAAGGGCCACATGAAATATGGTGGAAATGTGCACCTGTGCTCTTCAATTAAAAACTGGAGGCAACAGAAAATTGTGTGAAGCGATTTCTGTCTCACGGCCTTGGCGTGTGCTATCAAAAACCTTACTAAAGAAGTGTACGCGTCAAGGATACCTGCTTCAATCTAGCATCGAAAGGAAATTGCAAAGATTAAAACAGGTTTTAACGCGAAACTGAAACAAGTGATACTCAGAAAGTACTTTCCTTGAATGGACACGAATTATGCGTGAGAATTTTACTCTCAACATGCAAAATTATTCAAACATGAACACAACAAAATCTAACTCAGTACATATGGCTATCTTGAGCAGTAAACCACTTCGCTCATTGCTTGTAGTGAGCTCAATAAAAATATGAAAATCAAAATGAATAATAACTTAAATATTAATGAGCCCTAGAAAGTAGCAAAAAAGACTCAAAAGTGTGAAGCAACAGAACCCACTTAACCTGGTAACACAAGGGAGTTAAAGAACATGCATGTCAACAATTTAAATGAATAGGACCGAGTATAAAGCAGAGGCAATACGTTTAGTGAACTCAATGATGGAGTTCAAGGTGAGAGAGATGAACAACAGAACCGAACAACCGTTGAAGGCGACAACGCAAATCGCCGCATCAAAGTGAGACACTAAAGAGATGACAACCCGCGTAACTCGAGTCAATGGTGTAGCACGGGGTCAAGTCCGTCTCGTGTGTGTGTGGTGCTGTGAGCTCGAAAAGCCAATGGCAACGTCAAAACGAAGAAATTGAATCACGGTATTCATTGATACTGCCAGAACTAATGCTAGTATTTCTAAATTTTCACCTTGAATATTTCGATTAGATCAACATCAAAAAAAGAAAAAACGTAACTTAATCGTAGAAAATCTTCAAGTTAGAGCAGTCGAGCATTCTTGCTGCCTTGATAGAATGATAGTTCATAGTACCAAAATAAAGTCAACGGCACACTTCAGTCAACTTCGAAACCGTTTTCGACACAAAAAATACCACATGCACGAGACTGGCAGTACATCGACTCCGGAGTACAAATGAACAAAAGTATGTTGAGTGAAGAAATACATCCAAAAGCAGCGTTACGCCTCAAAATGACAGTGCCTAAACTATAATTTGAAATACACACAAGGAAAGAACCGCCAACTCGACACCGAGAAGAAACAAACCGAGAGCCCCATCTAACAAACAGAACATGTAGGTACCTCAGAGGTTAACGTCACTGCAGAATAGAACTGTTTGCAAGCAGTAATCTGCCATCAGACGCTATCAGTCAACTGCGATCATTCACCCTAAATATTTACCATACAATCTAGCCACGAAAGCATCAAATATTGCATCCCGTTCAAACTCAACATTTCCAAGTGTGCGCAAGCATTGAAAATCAGCCAAAACTTAGCAACCGCAGCAGCCAGAGCACCGGTGTTAGTAGGAAACCACTACAGATTGATCCCACTATATCATCACAAGTAAGCTGCTTCAAGGCCTTCAAAGAAAACGAATCTTAGCGATTTGACGGCCAAAGAGCATTTTTAGAGAGCGTACCTCTCATGAGGAGCTCCTTAGCAAACATTCACCAAACTCAAATGGAACACTTTATAGACGATACGTTGGCAAATACAGGCAGAGAAAGCAATCGTCACACTTCTACCATAAATCGAAGAGCACTCCGTTTTCGCTGGTTTCAGCAGAGTTTGAAACCCGTAATAAAACCCCCAGCACGGTGTAACTGTTCTACCGAGGTAATCTCCTAATTAAAGACTTGTGAGAAAGAAATCCCTAGCAGCTCGTGAGCGGCGAACGTTACACAATACAATACCAGAACAAGAGCGCGGGGGTAACAGCACCACAGCATGTGGGGGCACTCACGGGACGGAATTCTTTTAAATACGCGCTCCGCCATGAACTTCTGGAAACGCTGGGCGTAGAAGTTCGGCCGGTGCACTGAGATGGTATCCTGAAATAAAAAACACTTCAGTGCCTGAGTACTTCGACAATTTTCTATTTACATCCCAGGGCATGTTCTTGGATCATACATGAGCGAGCGGCTTCCAATATATGAAAATAAATAAGCAGATGTTACAAAAAGTCGCAAGGTGTGCTTATTGGTTTAGATTAGTCGTTAGTTTTAGCCTCCCTACCCAGCAACAAATGCGATCCAAAGAGAGGAAGGAGGAAGGCACCATTTAGTATGGAGTTAAGGGAACGCGAAATCTACGCAGAAAGGCATAGAAACAGTAAGTTGTGAAAGAAGATCATGAAACAAGACCAAAGTTGAAGAGGAAAGTAGTAGGTGATGAACAGGACAGCAGTGAACCGAAAAGGTGGTCTTTAACATAACATAAACATTTTATTTCAACAAAAAAGAAGGCCTACCTAACTCTCAGCTCGGGCCCTGACATTGTCCCCCTGGGAGCGCTAGTTCCCATAGATACAATAATTATATCCCCCTGAGGGGAGTGTGCTTATTGGTTGAGATCTCGTCTCGTAGGAGCTTAAACGTTTATCAATGGATCAGAGTTAAAATAGAATCTGCATATTGGTGGCACTGCTTGAGCTAGCTGGGAAATTGAAGGCTCTTGCATCATATGTGAGCGGCTTCCAATATATGAAAATAAATAAGCAGAAGTTACAGAAAGTCACAAGGTACGCTTGTTGGTTAAGATCTCGCCTCATAAGAGCTTAGCTAAGCTGTCTAACAATGGATTTGAGTTAGAAAAGAATCTGCGTATTGGTGCTCCTGCTTGAGCTAGCGGAGAAATTGAAAGCATTATCCTCAGCAAAAATGCAGCTCGTGTTCATATACTCTAACGTAGTAAACAAGCTCTGTTTTTAAACTGTCTTAATATCTTTATTCAGTTGAAAATCCAACTACCAAAATAGAAAATTTTGAAACTGATAAGAACATTACTATAATTAGCATTAGGAACACAACGCTCATGACTAGTTAAAACGCCTCCCATCACGCGCGACAGTAGACACTCGCATTCAACGAAGAATAGCATGATCCAATCTAGCACTCGTAAGTCCACAAGGTAAAATTGCAGAAGACACTCACCCCGTCGGTGACCATACTCTTGAGGGTGTGCTCCAACTTCTTCTTGAGTCTGTAGCTCTGGAGAATATCGATGATGCCTAGAAAAAGTAACAGACGCTCGCCTTTGACGTTCCGAGCAGGAATACCGCCAGGGCTGCACGCAGAAACGCAAACAAATCAACTCACGAATTTTGGCATGCTTAAGAGTTTTTATGAATGAAGAACAGACAAAAAATTTTCCCCTGTATTTCAGTGCTTCAATTCCTTGCTTAGATCGCCATACTCGGTGGTTTCCAGAGACATAACGATCGAGCTCTCATGAAAGATCTCTCATATTTAAAATGTAGAAATAATCCCTCATTAATACCATCTATTCTAACAATAGAGAAAAAGTCAAGCAAACACCTGGATTTTTGAAGATAAGAATGCTTTCATATGAGCATAATCGATTATTTGATGACTCTAACGCAGATGCATTTACAAAAATTTAACTTCAATGACAAGGAAAAACTTGAATACATTAAAAATTGAGAAACATCTATGTAGAACACACAATTAATCTTTCAAACAAATGCAGATGAACTAAATCAAGATGAAGATTTTGCCAGCGTAATATCAAAATTTACCTATGCGCACATCTTTCACTATAACAATACCGCTCTTGACACAATTTACCCAAGCTGAAACGTGCCTTTAAATCGCTCTGAGCACAACAGTGCCCCAGACTGCTGGGCGCCCAGTGAGACTGGCCACATCTCCAGCAAAAACTTGAGATCGTGTTCATTAACTCTAAAGTAGTAAGCAAGCTCAGTTTCCAAACTGCCGTAATACCTTTATTCAATTAAAAAACCAACTACCAAAAAAAAATGATTGCTAAAGCAGCTACCAGCAGAGAAGCAGCACAGAATGGAGACAACAACCCAAGTGCAGAATGGAGGCAACAACCCAAGCGCAGAATGGAGGCAACAACCCAAGCGCAGAATGGAGGCAACAACCCAGGCGCAGAATGGAGACAACAACCCAAGTGCAGAATGGAGGCAACAACCCAAGCGCAGAATGGAGGCAACAACCCAAGCGCAGAATGGAGACAACAACCCAAGTGCAGAATGGAGGCAACAACCCAAGTGCAGAATGGAGGCAACAACCCAAGCGCAGAATGGAGGCAACAACCCAGGCGCAGAATGGAGGCAACAACCCAGGCGCAGAATGGAGACAACAACCCAAGTGCAGAATGGAGGCAACAACCCAAGCGCAGAATGGAGGCAACAACCCAAGCGCAGAATGGAGGCAACAACCCAGGCGCAGAATGGAGACAACAACCCAAGTGCAGAATGGAGACAACAACCCAAGTGCAGAATGGAGGCAACAACCCAAGCGCAGAATGGAGGCAACAACCCAGGCGCAGAATGGAGACAACAACCCAAGTGCAGAATGGAGGCAACAACCCAAGCGCAGAATGGAGGCAACAACCCAAGCGCAGAATGGAGGCAACAACCCAGGCGCAGAATGGAGACAACAACCCAAGTGCAGAATGGAGGCAACAACCCAAGCGCAGAATGGAGGCAACAACCCAAGCGCAGAATGGAGACAACAACCCAAGTGCAGAATGGAGACAACAACCCAAGTGCAGAATGGAGGCAACAACCCAAGTGCAGAATGGAGGCAACAACCCAAGTGCAGAATGGAGGCAACAACCCAAGTGCAGAATGGAGGCAACAACCCAAGTGCAGAATGGAGGCAACAACCCAAGTGCAGAATGGAGGCAACAACCCAAGTGCAGAATGGAGGCAACAACCCAAGTGCAGAATGGAGGCAACAACCCAAGTGCAGAATGGAGGCAACAACCCAAGTGCAGAATGGAGGCAACAACCCAAGCGCAGAATGGAGGCAACAACCCAAGCGCAGAATGGAGGCAACAACCCAAGCGCAGAATGGAGGCAACAACCCAAGTGCAGAATGGAGGCAACAACCCAAGTGCAGAATGGAGACAACAACCCAAGTGCAGAATGGAGACAACAACCCAAGTGCAGAATGGAGGCAACAACCCAAGTGCAGAATGGAGGCAACAACCCAAGTGCAGAATGGAGGCAACAACCCAAGTGCAGAATGGAGGCAACAACCCAAGTGCAGAATGGAGGCAACAACCCAAGTGCAGAATGGAGGCAACAACCCAAGTGCAGAATGGAGGCAACAACCCAAGCGCAGAATGGAGGCAACAACCCAAGCGCAGAATGGAGGCAACAACCCAAGTGCAGAATGGAGGCAACAACCCAAGTGCAGAATGGAGGCAACAACCCAAGTGCAGAATGGAGGCAACAACCCAAGCGCAGAATGGAGCCAACAACCCAAGCGCAGAATGGAGGCAACAACCCAAGCGCAGAATGGAGGCAACAACCCAAGCGCAGAATGGAGGCAACAACCCAAGCGCAGAATGGAGGCAGAAACCCAGACGCAGAATGGAGGCAACAACCCAAGCGCAGAATGGAGACAACAACCCAAGTGCAGAATGGAGGCAGAAACCCAGACGCAGAATGGAGGCAACAACCCAAGCGCAGAATGGAGACAACAACCCAAGTGCAGAATGGAGGCAACAACCCAAGCGCAGAATGGAGGCAACAACCCAAGCGCAGAATGGAGGCAACAACCCAAGCGCAGAATGGAGACAACAACCCAAGTGCAGAATGGAGGCAACAACCCAAGCGCAGAATGGAGGCAACAACCCAAGCGCAGAATGGAGGCAACAACCCAAGCGCAGAATGGAGGCAACAACCCAAGCGCAGAATGGAGGCAACAACCCAAGCGCAGAATGGAGGCAACAACCCAAACGCAGAATGGAGGCAACAACCCAAGCGCAGAATGGAGGCAACAACCCAAGCGCAGAATGGAGGCAAAACTCACGGGACGTGATCCTCTTCGTCTATGGGGTCGGCAGCATCGGCCTGGATGCTCTCCATGGCAGTGCTGTGCGCCACCAGCCGCTGCCGATTGATGCTGCGACTCCTGCTCAGGCCCGGGGCTCCCTCAGCGCCTTCGTCGTCGCCGCCGCCCGCAGCGCCGCTGTCGTCGTCGCTCGCGTTCCCGCCGCCCGCTGATCCGCTCCCGCCCTGACCGCCGCTCCCGCCACCGCCGCTCTTCCCGCCGTTGCGACCGTTAGCTCTTTCCTGCACATTTCGCTTGTATTAATAAGCAACGAGGGCAATACGTTGCAGTGTTATTCTACACCTGCACAACCATAAAGATCGTATCAAGCATCATTTTCTTTTCGGGGAGGAGATTGAAGTTCCATCTCGGATTAGTTGAGGTGTTAGTCTAAGCATCTCTGACCGCAAAAAAGGCATTCCGAAGAGAGAAAGGAGGAAGGCGCCATTTAGTATGGAGTTAAAAGAACGCAGAATCTATGCACAAGGGGCACAGAAACAGTAAGTTGAGAAAGAAGTTTATGAAACAAGATAAAAATTGAAGAAGAAAGCAGTAGGTGCTGAAAAACAGGAAAACAGAGAACCGAAAATAACACAAAGAGCTTATTCTATTTCAACAAAAGGAAGGACTACCTAACTTTTAGCTCAGGACCTCACAAATTCCCTCTAACAGAAAGTTCCTCTCCAAGTTTGCGGCTCGACACGAAACTCAATATATTCTGAAGCTCACAAGATTGGTAACCATGAACGGGGGTTCGAGAATTGGAGCTCGTTGACTAGAGGAAATGAAGGCTGCTCATTAATGAGCAACATTTTGCTGGTCAAAAAATGTAAAATAAATCAATGAACTTACCTGCTTTTCTCTCGCTGCCAAGTCGAGGTTGTGAATGCCCACCAACAACGAGTAATCCATGATTTTAAACGATGCTAATACCTGCAAAAATGGAAGGTCTCATTTCAGTCATGAAAGCAGAAGCTGTTTTCAGTAAGTGCTCAAATAAAATGGAACACACAGCCCAGTATCAAGGGTTACTCTTAAAAACAAGTGCTCATGTGCTCCAAATGTACAAATTAATACCAAGAATTGTTTATACAACTCTAAGATGACTCGGAACCCTCGTTGACATGAGTTTCACGCACATGAGCCTGAGTAAATTTAGGCAACTTCAGACCGAAATTAAGAAAGCATTAGCGCATCCAACAAGCACACCATAAACAAGTTACATCTTCACGCACGTAGCTAATAATTTCTTGAGGTTTCCAGGGCCCACAAAAATCAACCTGTCAACACTGCAAAGAAGAGCTATTCTCACAGAACTAGAAACATCTCTAAGCTGCTACTTTTTAGCATCTCTAGATGATATACGCGACTGTATGTGCAAGAAAAATTTTCGGCGTGAGTCTGAGTAATCGTTTCTGGACATCGTTAAAGCTGTTCTTACAAACGAAACGCGTGCCCAAAAGGACCTCGGCCCTCTGAATAAGAAGGCAATAGAACTCACTCTACAGTCGCGCTCGAGGGTGTTCATGAGAGCTTTGTAGGTGTCGGCCTCGAGCAGGATGCCCTCAGGATGATGTTCCATGAAGTCCAGGTCCTTGTACGTGGGCGACGATTTGCTCCTCTCGTATTTATTCGCCTGACACAAAAAGTTAGCCATTGAAATGCTTTGTCCGTTAACCACCAGCCCTTCCGCTGCGTATCACAGATACGTACACATCTTCACAACGCGCATAATTCGCATCGCCGTTCATTGAGCAAATCATCCATTTACCTGTTCAATAATTCCGTTTGTCTCAAAGGAAAAGTTTCTTAACACTTTGACTGCGACTACTAAATATTAAGTTCAACACCAAACTCAAATTTAATGTCAACTGTAGTTTTTTTTGGGATAATACCAAACATGAACTGGATCTTGCGTTCATTTAGCTTTGATTTAATATTTATGAAAATTGAATTTGCGACTACTGACCGGTAAGCAGCATTATGAAAATTACCTCCGTGTACCACCGGTGGTGCACGTCGCAGTCAAAGTGTTAATTACCACTTAACACAATTCATGAATGAAATGAGCAATCTTTGAAAGATGATGGAGATAAAATTTATAGCTCGAAATGAGATCTTCCGCTGAAGGTGAAGATGAGCTGCCCAAGTTTTAAATTTCTGTATTGTGCGCAGAAATTCATTACGAGTACGTATAGACTTTCTTCTATACTGTGAAATAGCAGTGACTGTAAAAATTACCTCAAAAATAAATCCTAACTTGACAACGCGCTTTCACGCCGTGAAAAACAATATCAAAAACCATCGATAAGATAACAACCTCAAAGACCAAGTACTCTTAGTAATTATGAGAACAGCTACAAAACGTTAACGCTTTCAAGGGTCGTACAATTCGGGGTGTGTAATACTCACATTTTTTTGCAACTAACCACGAATAAAATTAAAAAATGGCCAAGCGATGACTTTTGGAGACATACAAAATTTACCATTCAGACATAAGGAACACTAAAATAATAATATATAATAAGGAACACCAAAATAAACAGCAAATGCGGAAAGAAAAATTGGCCTGCGTACAGAGTCGTTCCAGGTTCGGCTTACCTTGCGTTTGTACGTGGAGCCTTTGAGATCATACTTCTGGTGCATCTTAACGGAAGAGGGCAGGAGATTGTTCATGGTGACTAGCCGGATGTTCTTGGCGTTGCACTGCGCACAGACCACCGCAAAATGAGTGAGGTAAGCACAGGGCCTTGACATGCATGAGACCTTCACACGCATCCGTACTATGCATCCGCTCCTCACAATCAGAGGAATCATCAGAAATGTGTGGTCAAGCAAAGCTTTGCTGTGAGGAAGAGGAGGTGCTGCTACGGCGGGTGAGGAACGCTCGCTAGCTACAACCCTATAATATGAATCATGAACTCGAAATCATAATCTAGGAGCAAGATGGTTTCTAAAGTTCGTTTAGAATCAATTGTTCGTGAACTGTCTACAACCCTTTAGTATGAATCATGAAATCAAAATTGCTATCTAGGAGCAAGATGGTCTCAGAAGTTCTAAAGATATGGTTACTTTGCTGTTGTACGAAATACCACAATTGGAGTCGATTGTTTGTGAACCACGATCGAATAAAAATGAACGCATTATAATTTGTCAATGATGAAAATGAGAAATTTCAGCCTAAATCACAGCCGAATCAAGAGAACCTCAATATCTTAACTCCGCTGATATAGGGACTAAAAGATTGATTCAATGTACAAGAAACGCCGTATTGTAGTGAGACCAATTTTGATAAGTTCAATTAGTTACACCAACTATAAAAACCTAGCTCAAAATATTCAGTAAAATTGTTCTTAACGAAGATACGAGAGTAATTTCGAAGGCATTTCACATGAAAATTCTAAAATCAAAGAGTTCCGGATTCACAACAATCGCGCTGACTGTCACTGAAAAACTTTCAATGACTAAAAATTCTGAAAGAAGCGCAATCGTGAAATAGACGGAGAATCAGTATTGTAAGAGTATATTGGCACAATCAAATAGCCAGACGGGGACCTAACAGCTGCAAATTCATGTTGTCATGCTCACAAGCAAATGGCGAGCCCTGTCTTTATATTGACTTTACACATGGGAATTGAAGCCTTGCGCTCTACAGGACAAAAATATACTTCGATATCAGGAATATAAAAAAGCATAAAACACATCTATAAAAATCAATACCCTTCGTAGGAGCATTTCAGCGAAAATGAGTTTTGGTGCTAGCGATACAGCTCCAAAATAAATTTTAGATATTCAAAGGGTTGGAGATAATGCGACGGGTTCCCTCGGAACCTATGTCGGTTGCTCATTATAAAAATCGACATATAAGTAGTGTTGAAATGAAAAACGACGTTCCAGCATTGGAACACACAACTTAAGATACACGCGCACAAGTTGAGGAACAAATGCCAATCGAACAAAAACTCAGTGGAAAGCAACAGACGTCGCGTTAAATGTAAGTCACGCAAACCCGGAGTCTGTGAACAAAACAAGCATGGCCATGAACTGAAAAAAAATCTTAAAAGAAGCAGCAATTCCAACCAAATGATATGATGTAGGAAAGGTGAAGAAACTAAAAAAATAAGCAAAGAAATTATAGGAGAACTTTGGAACAGTCTCCGTAAAGAACAGAAAATCTTGAAACCAAGCCATTTCAAACACACGGCGACTCGCTACGCACCTCCGTTTTGCTCAGGAGCTACCAGGCAGAGAACAATATAGTATTTTGTCTCATGTTTCTTAGACAGGAGAAAACAAAAACTGCGCTAGAAAGAAATGAAAGCCAGGTTAATGAGGCAGGCAAGGACCGCGTGGCGTGAAGACGACACCAGGAGGTAGGTAAAAAGAAGTCATTTTCGGAGCTGTCTTGTTGCCACACGTGGGAGTAAGATACCTGATTACGCGAAGTAAAGCCTACAGAAGAATTAGAGCAGACCGTTCTTTTAAACTAGCATGGGAGTCTTGATAGAAGCCCAAAGCAATCACACAAAAATTCCCATAAATTAAATGGAACAACGCTCTCGCTGTTGGACAGTTGCAGTCAACGTTATTCTAAATAAGACAATCCACAAAAGAATACGCACTCAACCCTTTGATTGGACTGCGCTTCAGAACAAACCACAGAAGAATTCGCTCAAGTTTACATTATAGTACATTCAGACAACCGAATTGCCCTTTTCATGAAAATAATTAGCATATTTCTACAGTTGAAAATAACAAGAACATTTTTTGCCCTTATCGCCAAGATTTGTAAGAAAAAGCCACTTCATAATTTTGTCAAGATACGTACAACTTAGCCACCCTTTCTAGCGAACATTACGAACCGTGTTCCCTCATTCAACAGTGCTTAAAAACCATTGAATAACTTATAAATCTCTGAATTTCTATCAATGAAAAAAAGCATACACACAATAAGATCTCTTCCAAAAAAATTTGAATCAGAATCTCTCTAAGGCAAATTATGGTTAAATGCGGCATTAGCGGCGACATCAGCTCAATTGAAGAAATCATCGTTGACAGCAATCATCTCAATGGACTCAATGATTATTCTGTTAGTGTGATCTTAGGGACATAAAATTTGTCAAGATTGGTGAAGCCCACCATATGAGAGTTGTGGAGTGTACATTTTGTAGAAACAACTACGTGACTAAAGATGAAGAAATATACACAACTTCCTGCAAGAGGTCAGCAGACCGATACTTAGACCTCACCCTCACGGGAGACAATTCAACTAAATAAGTCAAGGCTTCCCAACTGATGTCACTGGGCTGGTACCAGCTAGCAAGATAACCCAGGATCTTCAATTTCAGTGAGACAAGTGAGGATCTTCGATTTTCCAAGACACACTGACGAGAACCAGTAATCTATTTGCTTACGGAGCACTGGAATGAACGAAATCTAAAAGATGTGGCTCTGCGGAGCCTCATTCATGACATAGCTTATTTCAACACCTTCCCTCTCCAGGTAATACAGGAAAACAACCCCAATTGCAAAAAAAAATAAAATGCAATAATCAATAAATACTTTTTAGACATAAAGAAGAAAATCGTAACGATACTCTACTTCTCCTAACTGAGTAATTAGGGTCAGAGTGCCATGAGATGACTTCATGTTGATCAGCAATAGGACTTTCCCTCTGCCTCTCACCTTTCAAGTCTCTGTAAACCTTCATTCTAATTTTCTTCCTGCGATCTTTCTCGGGAGTTTAAATTCCCTCTCTGTTATTCGATTCTCCAAAATGAGAAAGTCAAAGTGTCACAGCAAACACTTTAGATACTCATACTTTTCGAGTTTGGCGGTGGAAGCTTAAAGGGAAAATGACGTCCAAGTGTTCAGCAAGCTAAAAGTCGTCTCTGAAATTCGCGTTGTGTATTAAAAACTTCAACAGTACGAGGCGTGACTCAAAAAACAGATAAAATTTCAAGGAAAACTATGCGTCGGTATAGAGAAATTCAAGTATAAGAACAGTAGATTCAATAAGTAATTTTAAGCCTCGCCCCCCAACAAATAGAGTATAGAGAAATATTTCATTTGAGTAGCGACTACAAAAATTTGAGCCTGCTCGTGAGCATTGCAGTCAGATTATATGAGGAAAATTATAAACCCATACAAGCAGTAGGCGGGGAGCACAAGCAAGAACAGTCGAATTAACTCTTATTATTGACACATTTGCGTTAGGTGAAAATCCCTTCAACTACCCAAAAATAAAACGAACAAAAAAATTCAAAACGAAGACCAGAACAGAGAAAACATTTAAGTAGCGCAAAAGCAAGACCCTCTTCAACTCACACGAAAATGTCCTTTAATAACTCAAACCTCATGAAACTGAAGCACCACAACTCAAAATACCGTATGGAAGCACACCCAAAATTACTATGATAGTCAATTTGTGCTAAAATAAGTATCGTACGCCACTTTTTTCAGTGTGTTTTGGCTACGACCTTGCATCAAGTACACTCTAAGTGAAACTGTGTTATTGCTCATGATGTATACATCGACTCCAAATCATGGAAGAACGATTTCAGCTAACGTCGAAGCATAAATGTACGTTGATTTTGGTTCAAACGCTCTGTGAGAGTAACCACGTCAGTGATAAAGTTCTGCCGTGGAGAACACTGAGTTCCGCAAACCAATAGTATGAATTTTAATCTGCTCGTGTTTTAGAAAACAATAAAATTGAATCAGCTTCGTAAAAAAACATCCCAACAAAAATATAATAAAACACGAAACCAAGCCGTTATCAGAAGAGCATGGGACGCATCAAGGTATCCCTCCTTAAGACTATGGTGCGAATCAAGAATGAATAGTCACTGCACAAGTCCGTGAAAGCTTGTGTCCCAAAGCATGTAAGAAAGGTATAAAGACCTGATCGTCGAATTCTGGCAAATTGCTCTGAATTTTGTGTTTCAAGCGGCGCGGGTTCATCACTTTCTTCTTGGGGCCCTTGGGATGCTTCCTCGGCAGGTTGTGAGCCTCAGACTGCAGCAATACAAGCCAAACTTTCTTACAAGTCTTACACAAGTCCCCGACGTGCATCGACACCTTTTTGGCCCAAAATGTACATCAGTCTTCAGCTTTCTCATAAACAACGGACAAATGATCTCATAGGCAAGTTTACTTCAAATAGACAACTGAAGATCGAGTTCAAGCAGTTATTATTTGAATAGAAGTGCGTTTTCGTAACTCATAGCTCCAACAAAGATCAGCGATATACATACATACTTTCACATGCTAGGATGAAGCTTTAGCTGTAGACACTAGTATTGTTTTGCTGTGGGGCATAGTAAAATAATAGCGATCAAACTTCAAAAAATTTGAAATTTAAACGACAAAGCTATGCATAGATTATTCCAAAACTTGACATGGAAGACTTTGCATTGTTTGCATTGAAACTTATACAGGGCCTCATTCAGAGTCCAGAACTAGGTGCTCTCTTCTCAGAATATGGAAAGCAAAACATTAGCGAGAACTCAACAAGTTGGCAAAGCCCTGTTTTTTTTATTTCGCTTAGATTTAAAAAGTGATAATTTTCACGGTAGCAACTAAAAACACGGTTCCCATGTATTTCTGAACTACAATGTGACCTGCAGTTTTTCTGTGCTTCAGTGTAATGGATACCTGATTAGCTATAGCACAAACAACGTGTTTTAAGTTTTGATTAGAACTTATGGCTGCGATAGTTGGACACATAGAATTGAATAAAAGTCAGTTCAAGCCCTCTAATCAGAAGAAAGGTGTTCCAAAAAGAGGAAGGAGGAAGACACTATTTATTAGGGAGTTTAGGGAAAGAAATATTTAAGCCCAAGGTATATTGCCACATAAGATCCTCTGTGCATAGAACCGTACGTTAGGAAATAAGTTTTATGAAACTAGATTAAACGTGAAGCAGAGAGTAGTAGGTGCTGAAAAACAACACAGCAGTGAACCGAAAAAACATGGTCCGTAACCAAACAATGAATCATTTTCCATTTCAGCAAAAGGAACTACCTGACTTCCAGCTCGGGACCTCACATCCTCCTCTCAGGAACGCTAATTCCCAGGATATTCAAGTTTTTAAACAAAATGAATTTTTCATAATTGTGGATATATCAAGGCAGGATATTACACCGACGAGCCTGAGAACTGTAGTCATAAAATATTGTGACTCAAGCCTCATGTGACACAACTTCACGTATTAGCAACGAGTTCATATCACAGCAATTGTATGAATAAGAAAACCCAAAAACTTTTGAAGGAAAAATTCAAGCTTGTATAAGTTATCAAAACAACAAAAACATAATGCTAATTCATACACATTTGGAGAAAACTAAAAAAAAACTCAACGAAGAAATCAAAACTGAATCGCAAGTTTTAAGAAAGCGCCGTGACGCTCAAATCTCGCAGGCAATACTTCAAACTCAAAACAAAAACCTTATTTACAAAACACATCGGAGCGAATGATGGATGTAATGTACAGCGGACTGTCTGCTTAGTAAAAACTTTTTAGAATATTCAAACCCTGATTACAATTATTTTACAGGCGCAAAAACAACTCCATCATATATGTGACTGTAAATTTCATGAGCGTAACTATTTTATTTTACGTATGCGGTTTTGATAAATTAATATACGAGTCAGACAAGCGCCTGTTATGTTAGTAGGACTGCAGTTCCGTAGTGAGAGCACAGGGTAAATAAATGGTCTAACAATAAGCTATTGTGCGAATTAGAGCTCACTTCTCAACAGCATCTAAGGAAAAAAGAATGCTTCGTAGGAATTGCCTACAGGAAGATATGATTTGAGGAAAAGTAGGATTCCCCTAACCTCCTGGAATCCAAAATGAACAATAAAAATAACACCATTATTCATCATATCGGTATGATTCATTTCAACACGAATTAAAACTGTGCGGATCCGAGGGTAATCTCAAATTTAAAAGGCACCAATCGGTCACATTTCATGCCGTAATTAACAACGCGATATCTCACCCTTGCAAACAACTTCATTTTGAGACAACTTAATATCACTCGAGCACATCCCAACGAAATTAAATACTTCTATTGCTGCTGCGGGTTTAACTATTGTACAATGGACTCCCTGGAAACTAGTGCCACATAATTCTATCTTGAATTTCATGACGTTTCAACTCTAGCTGCAGTAACTATCAGACAACACTGACTGACTCTTCAAAGTGCCTGTATTTATGAATTTATAGCCGCAAACTTCCATTCGTAGAGCGAAGAATCTCCTTCCCAGAAATACTCGAGTGGAAACTGGGTAATGTGATCGAGCGGCTAAAATTGGATGCCCTAGCTCAAGGCACGACGCTAAGCGTACAGCGACGCAGACTGCGGAACAACCTGAAGCTCAGTTAGTAGTCCAAGCTTGAACCGAAGACCAAGCGAACCACCAAAACGAAGTATATGTTAATAGCGAATTTCACGCCTAGAAAAATGAACACAACCAAGGTAAACTTCACTCAGGGGGCAGTTGAGCTGAACATAAGATCAAAGTATCATTAGAGAAGAATATCATCTAATGTGGAATTATGAAAGAGTGAAAAAATAAGGAAATAAGGAAGAAGGACTTGAAGCATATTGTAGGTGTCTAAGAAAGGATGCAGATGTTCAGCAGCGATTAAATGAGCTAGTTATTCAATCAGCGAATGTATTCATAATAGTAGAAATTCTTTATTTTAAATGACTGTTCCTCAGATTGCTTGCCTAAAACAATAGTTCCTATGGTAACGCTTTAAAATAGAAGTAAAAAAGATTGTGCGAACCTATTTTTAAAATAATGCGGTGAGACGGTGGGTCAGCAAATGATAGAAATATCAGAGAAGATAGAGCGAAAAAGGATCACTAAACCTGTGCACAGGAAATAAAAATGTATAAATTCATTTCTCCAATGTACTACTGCTGCTACAGGCTCCTGCATTTACAAGCAGGACAACATATGGTGCAAGGTTGTGCGATGTTGTTGCAGGGTCTGACGAATGCGTGACACCTAACGTAAATTGTCGTGACACCAAAGCTGTTTGATGAAACTTGAATGTACATAAATTTGGAAAAAATTATGAGAAAATTCTAACAACAAAACTTCTATGACAATTAATACTTCAGAAAGATTGAGCTTCACTTGAATGCACTAACTCCGTTCAGTTTCGGTCATAGGTGCGGTGAGTGATTGAACGTCTTCGCGCAGAGATTTAGAGGTGACGACAAAGAACTGAATTTACCAAGTGACAACAAAGCATCGAGTTGAGTTAATGAGAAAACCAGCAGCACAGGAAGTGTCGGAGGTCATACGCAGATCTGACAAAGCCCGCCCGTCCGCCGTGGCAGTTAAGGCATGCGGAGGTGAAGGGAGGCAACGGTTAAGAAGGGAGATGCAAAAAAGAAGGTGTCACCCAATGAGTGCTACCTTCCGACAGGGGCAGGAGAAGCAGCGGCACCTCGTACCGCGCGTCAGCACCTTCACGAGGAGCGTCAGGTCGCCGTCAGCGAGGAAATACAAACGCCAAAAAATGAAGAACCAAGTTTGAGATACCAAAAATAATGGAGCAAAGCAACAAGACACGCATATAACAGACTTTTGAGAAGATCAGCGCGAAGTCGAGGCCAGGATTTTTGAGAAGCTTCTTTATTGTCAGCAAGATGGAATTTATACAAGTTCGCTTGCACCGCCTTTTTTACAAGGTCACATACGTCCAGTATAAGGTGAGTAATTAGAAACTACAAACTCAGGAAAAGTATACGTAAGGTGAAGTTAGCCTCTAATTCTCAAGGAACTACCAAATAAGAAAAAAATATAATAGAATCATAGAAAGAAAAGCACATGGTAGTGTGGTCAGAACGGAGTTGAGTTGGAAGAATAATAGAGGGAGGGAAGGAATTACACAGAAGGCGTAGGTTACAGAAAAAAACGTAGCCACTAGCATGGTGCAGACCTACCATACGCATGTAAGTAGAGGATGAGAAGACGCCACCTACCACAAGGAGTGCCGATATAAACGAACGCGGGAGGTAGTGATAATAACATAAGTGTAAGACTCAAGCACGTACAATTATACGGAACGAACAAATCAAAACAAAAAACTAGTCACCACAATACACAAATGAGTAACAAAAATTGAAGTCTAACAGAAGAAATCCAATGTCCCAAGAATCGTAACATTTGACAGCGATGACACACCACCAAAAGCAGGAGCATGGCCCAACCGCCTAACAAGTCCACTGACTAGCAGTCTTCACAAAGAAAAGACAGCACTTGAAAAGATGCCGTATCGCAAAGCTCGCTACTTCGCAGCCCACAACTGCAGGTCCCCCTCTCGCACCCACACACTGACAGCTAAACTAAACCTGTTGAAGTGGCGTCACCGCTGGGCCGCGTGCGCTCAACACCCCACTGCTCTATACACTGTTGAGCGATGTAGACATGTCTCATGCTTCAAATATCTCATCACTACCATTTTACTATATTAACATAGAAAAAGCCATCATTGCGTACATTTTTGCACTATTTAATCATGCTCTACTCACGACATGGCCTAAACACCCGAACTGACTCCATGAAGAACTTTTCCACACAAACCTGTATTCACTACGTTAAAGAGTGCCATTCAAATCGATTTTGGTAGAAAAGGATTTACCTTATTCATTCTCATTCACTTCTCAACATCTAATGAGGAAGCATTACAGTAAGACAAATTGATGAGACAAAAATACACCGCAGCATATTTAACAAGTTGTTACATTCAACACCAGCGACTGGCTGAACAACCATTCACCTCTAAATTGAACAATATGAACTAATGGATTCTACCCGGCACTTTTACCATTGAAAACCCAAATGCGCGACTATAATTTGAAGGTGTCAATCTCGAACTAAAACACGGAGTACATCGTAATTAATTTATAAGTTCATTTCAGCCTTCCTTACCGCAGATTAGATTATATGTTAGTTGAAGCCTCCCTAACCACTAAAAGATTAGATTAGATTATAAGTTAGTTTAACCCTTTAACGCCCCAGAGGACACCAGTGTCCTCTTTCAAAATTCCCCTTCAATATATTTTATTTCTTATTCAATTAGTTCCCTAATGTGTTCTTTGAAGTTCTCTGCCGAGTGGCAGTTCTTATCCCATCCTGATATCGGTGACTGCCAGATGCCAGCGCCAGTTTAGTGACGGTGGTTGTGTTAACGGTAATATGAGTACATAAATTCGGACGTTAAAGGGTTAAGCCTCCCTAACCGCTGCAAAAATAGAGCGTATCGAAGAGAGGAAGGAGGAAGGCACCATTTAGTATGGAAATAAGAAAATGAGGAATCTATGCAGAAAGGGCATAGAAACAGTAAGATGGGAAAGAAATTCATGAAATAAGATAAAAGTTGAAGAAAAAAGTCAGAGGTGCTGAAAAATAGTACAGTAGTGAACCGAAAAAAGTTGGTCTTTAACATAACAAAAAAACATTTTATTTCAACAAAAAGAAGGCCTACCTAACTCTCAGCTCGGGCCCTCACATTTTCCCTAACCACTAAAAAAAACGTTCCAAAGAGAAGAAGGAGTTTTAGTTTATTAGTTAGTTTAAGCCTCCCTATCCTCAACAATGAGATGTAAAGAGAGGAAGGAAGAAGGCACCATTTAGTATGGAGTTAAGGGAACGTGGAATCTATGCAGAAAGGGCACAGAAACAGAAAGCTAAGAAAGAAGTTCATGAAACAAGAAAAAGTTGAAGAAGAAAGTGGTAGGCGGTGAAAAACAGGACAGCAGTGAACCGAAAAAAAGATGGTCCGTAACACAACAAAACCTATTCTATTTCAACAAAAGAAAGCCTACCTAACATTTAGCTCGGGCCCTCACATTGTCCCCCTGGGAGCGCTAGTTCCCATAGATACAATAATTGTATCCCCCTGAGGGGAAGAGAAGAAGGAGGAAGGCACCATTTAGCATTGAGTAGAGGGAACGCGGAATCAATGCAGGTGTGTTCACGCACAGGATCCTCTACGCATAGAAACATTAAGTTGAGAAGAAAGATTAGGAAACAAGATAAAAGTTGAAGAAGACAGTGTGAGATGCTTGAACAAGACACCAGTGAATAGAAAAAAAATATTCATTAATTAAACAAAAAATATCTTTTCCAACAAAAAGGAGGCCTATCTAACTCTCAGCTAGGGGCTGCACATTTTCCCCCTGAGAGTGCTAATTCCCATAGGTACAGTAACGGAGTACAATCTAATGAACTCGGTCAACACATAATATATTGACCGCTCTTTCAAAACGTGCACAAAACCGCTTATTATCTCTAAAGTCATTACATCCAGTGCAGGGGTTTGCTAAGGAAAATTCGTGCAAAACAAGGAAACGGGTTCAGCAACAGAGAAGTAAACGAACAAATTTGTTACCAGATTGGGTTTATTCCAAAACGTTGAATTTATGTGATCGAAACACGTTAGCCTTCTTTGCAGATTTGAAAAAATACAGACCCAATGAATATCCTAAATAACAATAAGAGTTTCGAGTAAAACGTATACTGAGCAGGCAGCCAAACTTGATACAACAGGATACAAAATAAGACAGTACACATTCTGAGCGCGCACTGATCAGTTCAAATTCCTGAATCAAACGTATGAACATTATACGAATATCAGGGACACAACAAAACAGGCTAAGCGCGCACTATTTTATAGTATGAGCACCATAGCTAAGTAGATCGCCTCTCTAATCGTGCCTCATCTTACACGTAAATAGTTGAACTCGCCACCAGAAGTAAGAGAGTGGCAGGCCCAGTAAACCACGAGAACTAGCACTAAAGCAAAATCTATGACTTACACCAAAAACAATTTACGAACTAATCCAAAGATTAAATCCGATTATAAATTAGTTTAGGCCTCCCTACCTACAACAAAGGCGTTTCCAAGAGAAAAAGCGGAAGGCAATACTTTTTATAAGATTAAATAAACGAGGAATCTATGCACAAGATGGGTTCCCACACAGGGAACTCTACGCATAGAAACCGCCCTACCGGGGACTCCGTTCGGGAGTCACATTGGAAAACAAGAGGAAAAGACAAAGAAGACAGTGAAGAAAGCGGAATTTTTGAAAGCGGCCACGAAAAATATAAAAGCCCCGTGGGCATTATCTGAGGTAACATTACAGACCCCTACCTGATGGAAAGGAAACGAATAAAATGAAAACAAATAAAAGATCAGCACTAATAGAAAGACCAAATTGCAATAGGTTAGGCAATGCTATTCAATCAGTGAGCAATAATTCATTGAAATACGATCACACTCTTGAGTGAAAGTGCTCTAATTTTCAAGCGATTCTCATTCTATGGCACAGTACAAGTTGGAGCGCAATCTATTTTTAAAAAGAACTGTATCAACAAAAGAGCCAGCGTTCAAACGAACGTAATAGACACATACCTATTCCTATATTTTTTTTTAGTTTTCACAGATCCAGATAAGTAACTAGGTAGGAGGGATCAGGAAAGAGTGGTAGGTGAAGGATAAGTGCACTCTTCACAGTGGATGAGAGGCAGCTTTCCACTGGAGAGTACCTGCATGAAAACCAAATGAGAATGAACAAAATGAACCAAATCTGAGACAATCTTACGGCGAGCAGAAAAGCAAAACTACTGATACTTTTACAGTAAGTATCAAAATCTGAGCGTTTAAGACATGTCTTGCGACTGTACAGCAACAGGTAGCGTAAAACTAACTTTGGAAATTCAAAAGCGGTTTAGAAACGAGTTCCCCAAACCTTTCTTATCAACATACAGCAAATTTTGCTGGTCGCACTAAAATTGGATTTGACACACAGGTTATAAAATTACACCCCGAGTCCATTTGCATTCGTTTGAAATATACAAAAAACATAATAACCTAACAAAACTATATATACTGAGCCCATTTTTGCAAACTCCAAACCAAAACCAGAAGATGGTGAAAAACAATGCAGCCGCAGAGACTGACAAGGTAAACTTGTCCAACTGGGAGCCAATGTACACGCGGAAAGAACCCAAAATACGAATTCATATCACGAAAATAGCCAAGTTAACGAACCCAGAGCTAATATACAAGCAAAGTGGATTCAAATGAATATTCCTGAAGCTGCGAACAATAAGTACCATCGAGTCTGAGCCAATTTACAAGCAACAAGAACAAGAGAATACGTAGCCGACACAGAAGCAGCAGCAGCTGATACCCGTACACAACGACAAGACCTCTTCGTCGCGCCACTGTAAGCGACATCCGCCTCGTCAGTGACGACATTGTCGGCGACGGTCTCTTCGTGAGTGACGAATTCGTGAGCAACGGTTTCTTCGTGAGGGACGGTCTCTTCGTGAGTGACAAACTCGTGAGGGACGGCCTCTTCGTGAATAGCTGTCTCTTCGTGAGTGACGAACTCATGAGCATCTACAACCCCCGCACACGGCACAAGAGCAGCGGCGGCCCCGACCTTACAGCGATGAAGTTAACACAATCCCCTTTATTCGTGGGTTTCAGCGGTGTCTACAATACGGCGAAACGTTCGGGCCTCAAATTCTTATAAACCATTTAGACCTTATGGGTAATAACCCATTACAGGTTAACATTTTGAGGCCAAGGGTTATAATGACGTTGAAATATCGCGTTGGAATTTCGTTCAGGTGTCACTTTGTCGTTTTTGAAGGGATTGAGAGCGTGCACTACTGTACTGGAACAGGTAGGTAAAATATCACCGCCCCAACCCTATATAAATTCTTTAGATATTGCAACAACAAAAAATTCAGTGTATATACCATTATATAATAAGGCTAGTGATACATTCCCAATAATTTAACGTTATGTTCCGTTCTCGATGTCTTTCAAACCAGAATTTGAAACTAAGTTAATTAACGCACTACCTACGGAGTCGAAGACGGCTACATATGAAATAAGAGCAAATGCTTCAAGACAATCAGCGCAAATAATCTGATAAGAGGAAGAAATTCTCTCATAGTTTTAAAATTTCTCCAGTTTAAATGTTTTAAATCCAGTTTCCAGTTTAAACCTTAACGATTACATCATGGAATATATAAGAGGCCATGAATGCATTGCCAAGCGCAGAAGTCCCTGCGTTAGGTGAGTAATGATAAACATCTTAAAAAGTATCTTCAAAATGCAGTCTAGTCCTAAACGTTCGCAGAAATATCAGGTAGGTCAAAGCCTAAAAGAAATAGTACAGTCGATGAAATGCCGAAAATATGAACAAACGAGCGACCAAATGTCGGCCGATTACGCCTACAGAAGAATTTAATCGCTGGTAAAGTATTATTACTACGAAGCTTGCTAAAATCCATGGTCATAATATAAATAAGTTTGAATCTGCTTTCGGAGAATGAAAAACGATTTGCCGCAGTCGCAACTAAATGCCAGAAACGAGGTGAGCCCATGTCACTCACTACATGAAGACAATATCGGGTGGGCCACGCCGTGCTCACACTTCCAACGCATCCAATTATAATTGGTCATTTGAACATAAATGCGAGACATCAATAGACACGGCAAAAGAAAGCGTTTTTTTTAAACTTTAAGCACCGTGAGGTCTACGAGACTGAAAAAGAACGGCTTCACATGCGTTCAGGCCACTTGAGGAACACTTGAATTATATCATCACATTGCCATGTTGTGCTCGGCTATGATCAACAATCAATAAATACATCATTGAAAATGTCCTAAGTACCGGTTATAAGAAGATGCGAAAAAATGGTAACATCCCCATGAAGCATGGGTCGCACAGATAGCTATCTCGGATGCGGTCACTATTTTCCTTCGTGACATACCAAGTGAGCAACACCTGCAATAGGTGTAACCTCACCCTAAAGAAATTTATTATAATAAATCCATCTTGCCTAATTTTTAGGACACCGTTAAGAGACGTTCATTAAATTTTGGCACATATGGGACGTTAGCAGAAGTTCTTAAGTGACTCTAACCCACACGGTGGCCTCCGGACCTTGTGCAGGAACCAATAAAAGGAAAAACTTCCCACAGCTTGTCATTTCAAAAACGAAAGAAATTCATTAAAGTTAATTATTTGGTATTGATAACTTTTTGAAGTGATGAAGTGGCGGTTTGGGGTAACTGATAGGAATTTGCCTTCGAGCCTTAACTAACTTAATTTGATGAAACGCGCAAGATTCAGTACAATTTGTACTACAGCCACACAGGGCTCGAACTATGTATTAAACCCTTGACTGGAGTTGAAACCAACATGAGCCAATCTTCGTATTTAAAAGAGCATCCGAAAGAATTACAGTTTGGGATCGTTGGCTTCAGTCAAACCAATCTTATGAATAGAAAAAAATGAACTCCAAGAAGAGAGGGCTGAGGTCTAACATACTGACCAGTTAGGTGAACGTGGGATTCGTCTTATAACGAGTGAAACAGGGAAATTGAACGTATTCACATCACGCCAAATGAAGGGCCGGTCAGACCCATCAAGACACGGTGCAGGTTTAAAAAAGCCTTGCTGAGAATTGGCCAAATATAAACGAGCATCGAAAAGCGGAGCACTAAGAGAACAAAACTGTGTTTTGTTAGCTGATTTACCGGAATTTTTGGCTCCAACAGAAGCTAATTAGATCATCGCAAAACTAAATTAAAAATGAACTCACAAACCACGGTACGAAGTAATTAGACGAAATTGACAAGCCCAGAATAAAGAAAAACTGAATGCTGAGCTCTAGATATTTTTCTGCTAAGATAGCTGATAAACTTCGGCTTACCTAAAATTACGAGTTATGAGGGGATCAAATTTTACATTGCAATGCTTCATGGTTCAATATGTGAAATAATAAAAATATAAATGGCTAACTATCATCTATAGCTACAAAACGAACGACCAAGAAGCATATAAAAGAACACCCGTAGAATGGTCAGTCATATTAAAGAGACGCTTCAAGAAAAATAAACCTGCACTAGAACTTGGAAGAGCAAGCAAGAAAAAGAGACAACCAAATTGGCAAGGCAACAGACAGAGAAGTGACGCATGATTAACTCTCGAACAATTCAAGAACCACTATTCTGGACGGCGAAAAATTAGAAACTTGACTTCTCAAGTAGTTCAACTCAAAACTGGCACCAGAGGACATTCACAAGGCGCGTTAAAATGTTTTCACTGGATTCAACGGCCAGTAACATAGAACAAGGGAAAATAACTAAAAATGGGACTGTGGAAAACAAAATCACAACAGGAAAAAAATCAAGAAGAAACAAGGAAACGAGAGCCGGGAAAGAAAGGAAAGAGAGTGGCACTGAATCAACGTAGAGTAAAAACATAGATACACGTAATCAAAACCAACTTGAAGAAATGGAAAAAACGAACTACTAGCTAGTAACAAACGTCAATTGAGAAATTCTGCTTAGGATTGAAATGATAGACATAAGCGTTGGAGATCTGAATGTTTAAATGAGAAGCAGTAGCGTTGGCAGTATCTGCTGTTGGCTACAAGAACCGCGTACAAGTGAAGACAATCCGAGATGGGCCAATTTTGGCAAAGGTAGGCCTTTCGGAGGTAAGTGCAAAGAAGTGCAGGCACTTTCAAAGAGAGGAAGATTCTCAGAAATGTAAAGAAAAGTAACTAAAATTCCAACTTTGCAAGCCAAAGGAATGATTCACTCAGATGGTTGCGATATTGAAGTGTTCAGCCACAAGGAATATCAAGTGAACGCGTGAACGGTTAAACCAAATGTGGTAGTACAAGAATCGATATAGCTCAAAATGTACGCAAGTTAACACAAAAAAATCTTCAAGAAGTTGCTGTAAAAGAACGAAGATGCCAGTCTAAGAATAAGGAGACGGTCCATTCTCTTGTGAAGTTACGAACTTGTGACTAGTCGCAAGCGCTCGAGGAAAAGAGCAGAATATAAAGGAATGGAGTGAGACCAATGCAAGACAGGGGTGGCAACGTCACCTGGTAGGTATAGAGACCAAAGAACTTGGGCAAAAGTGTTCGAGGGTTTTGTCGAAGATTCTGCAAAAAAGACCGCAAAAATTAGGAGAGCGTAAGCATCCCACTCACTTACCTGATAAGTGTACAAGCCGAAAAACTTCGGTAATAACGTTCGGGGATTTTGGTTAAGATTCTGAAAGAGACAAAAATTTGCAATGATTTTCAAAACAAGAATGTATTTAGGATATTTAAAAAAATACTACTCCATTGGATAAAATGGGCAACAAGTAATTAATATGAGTACAATAGTTGAGAATATTATGTTATTTTCAGACTCTCTAGCCATAAAAAATGCGATCTGAAGAGAGTAGAGAAGGAACCATTTGGTATAGACTTTTTAAACGTGAAATCTATACACAAGGTGTGTTCCCACACAGGTTACCCCGCGCATTGAAACAGGAATTTACAAAAAAAGTGAATGATAGAGGCAAACATGAGATGACAAAGAAGTAAAGTGAACACGACAGAGAAAAGTCTCGAAAGCGTCTCTATAGCTGAGGCAACCTTACTGTTCCTCCCCTGGGGGCGCCTGTCCCCACAGCATTGGAAAGACAAACGTAACTAAAATCTATTGCCTATCCTATGCCTCTTGAAAGGAGATATTACTAAATAGAATAACTTTTGCACGTTGGATCAAAGAACATGCTTGTAGGGGAGGGAATTAAACCTACGAAAATTTCTTAATATATCAAGAAAATGATAAGCAGCAAATTTAAATACGAAATGAGAAAATTTACCAGCCGCCCCATATTCATCAAAACTTAGATAATTTTACCTAAATACCGTTTTTTTCAACAACAGCAGACCAGATATTTTTCTAGTTTTTCATCATTACACTTTCAAACTACTAAATCTACCTGGACACCTTAATTATATAAGATTGATACCTGAAAAAATATCCACAATGATCATATGCCTTGCTAAAAATTAAACAATTCACTTCTACATACCTTACACAATTCAAACATAATTTGATATAATTCATCCTAACATATAATCAACCTACTGACATAAACGCCATTACAATAGCTACCAAGCATTTATGGTACAAAAAATGAAACCGATGAAAAAGATTCCAGTTCTTAAATAGGTTGATACGGTATGTTAAAAACAAAACAAGTTCGACACGCGAATAAGAGAAAGAGCATCTGTGCTCTCACCATGTAATAGCCCGGTAATAACTTCTGCAAGAACTCGGCCTCTTTATGCTGCACCGTCTTAATGATAAACTCGTCATCGTTGGTGACGTAGAATATAGAGCCGCTCGCGCCAGGATTGCTCAGCTCTCTTAGGTCTTCGTTACACAGCGAGACGAGGTAATCGCTCGGTGCGATTCGGAAAAGGTCTCGAAAATGACGAAATGCAGTCGGCGCGTAAACCTTAAATCTGAAACAGAACAAGCACTTTCAGATCGGGAGTACGTTTGCAATGAATTCAGAAATCTTAAGATAACACGTTCTCAACACACACTCAAACTCTCTACATGTAGGACCAAATGAATCATTGAATGGTGCTGACCAACCGAAGAAAGGGCTACTAGCCAGTAACAAACATTATCATTGATTCTGTAACGGGCAGAGCGAACTCCGAATACATACAACATGTGAGGCCCAAGGTTTAAGAGGCCAGATAAGCAAATATTCTAAAAAGCACAAGTTAAATGGTGGTGAAAAAAAAAACAGAAAAAAATAAAAGTGCCAAAACAATTCTGACGTTTGTTGACTACCTCGCATTATATAATATTCTCAAAAATGAGAGAATTTACCAGATACCTGATGAATGTACAAGCCGAAAAACTTCGGTAATAACGATCGTGGATTTTGGTTACGATTCTGAAAGAGACCAAAATTAGCTATGGTTTTCAAAAGAGAACTAATGTACTCAAGATATTTGAGAGAAAGAGGAAGCAACTCGTGGCACTCATGGAGCCACCACGCCGAGCAGGCAGACCTGTAGTCTGAGTAGGGGTGGGCAGGGGTGGTCTCGGAGCCATTGGGAGGGAAGGAAATGGTTTCAACAACGTAGAAGTCTTGGATGAGCACATCCAGCTCAGGGATGCCGGCCAGCGACCCTACCGCCTGGTGGATGCCCAGCTGGATGGAGCCCATGATTTGATTTGTGCCGATCTGCACACCAAACGACTCTATCAAACACAAATGGAATTTTTCAAATACAAAAGGATTTATTTCACACACAAAAGGACTCTTTCAAACATAAAAGGACTATTTCAAACATAAAAGGACTCTTTCAAATACAAAAAACTCTCAAACACAAAAGGATTTTTTCAAAAATAAAACTTTCGAACTATATGCTAAAGCTATTAACGTAAAAATGAGAGGGAACGAATGTGGTCCATGCATAATGAAGAGTATACAGGAAAGTGTGATGAACAATTTGAATAATATTTTGCGCTGGTACAACTGTGAAACAGTAAAGAGAAACATATTCAAGTACTCAATACGAAACATATTAAAGTACTCAATTACAATTCGTACAATAAATCCCCACTCACGTAAATCAATGATGAATTTTGGCCTACAGGTACTGATACAAATCGTTATCTTTACTTCAAGAGCAAATAAAATCTTTTCGGTTGCATTTTCGAATAACGTTTTGAATTTGTCAAGAATTTCTTCCAGAGGACAGTCATACAATATTCCTGCAAACAGAATTCAATTAATAAATATGATATTGCTGTCATTGTTGGATAACTGTACAATGTTAACTCTCCAATAGTTGTGAAAATTTGGTGCAGCACACCCAGGGCATTCATTGCAGATCATTCAATAAGCAATTTATAAGATCATTTTATACGTAATACGCAGAAGATCATTTTATACGTAATACGCAGAAGATCATTTTATACGTAAAATATAAATTACTTTACAGGTAATATGGAAGATCAGTTTACTGGTAATTTACAAGCATTTCGTTAACAGCAAATGAGATCAATCTTAAGCATTTGCTACTTGTGCCCGAACGATCTCCCAGACTAACAAAGGGCTTGAAATCTTGTGGTTCACGTATAACTGTTCCATTATTTATGTGTCTCTCTATTGTACAAGTTCATTGTGTCAAGTTGATCTCAAAAATAGATATTTTTCTAATATTATTAATATTATCATTATTCTACAAGCAATAGACGCACACATACAAGGTTACTTAATAAGCCTCATACGACAAAACACGCGAACCCAACACAGAGGACAGAACGCTAATTATTACCATCATTATTATTCAACAATCAATACACACACACACACACACACACATACAAGGTACAAGCCTCGTACGACAAAGCAGGCGAACCCATAGGAGGAGCAGAGGGCGTGGAACTGACCTTCTTATAAGTAACCTGTCCGCCCTCGCCGACCCTCCTGTGGCCGATCTTGCGCTCCTTGTCCCTGAGGGTGTCATGGCGGCCGCTCAGCCCACCGGGGGTGCGCGGCGTCAGCTGCTGCGCCGGTGGTGGTGTGCGCAGCGGCTCCGTCTCGCCGCCCCCACCCGACACCTGACGCGTGAATGTTATAGATTAGTTATAGCCTCTCTTTGCCGCAACAAGGGCGTTCTAAGTGAGGAAGGATGAAGGCACCATTTAGTATGGAGTTGAGTGAACGTGGAATCTATGCACAAGAGGTGTTCCCGCAAAGGATCCCGTCCGCATAGAGACAGTAAGATAAGAAGGAAGGTAATGTAACGTGATATAAGTTGAAGAAGAAAGTCAAGGGGCTGAAAAACAGGACAGCAGTGAACCGAAAAAAAGTGATCCTAAACAAAACAAAAACAAAATATTTATTTCAACAACAAGAAGGCCTGCCTAACTCTCAGCTCAGGACTTCGCATTTTCCTCCTGGAAGACACCTGTCACGTACAGGGGTCGCTCTTGTTACGGCGCACGGAAACGCACGGTAACTCATTTTAAGCACACGTAACCCCGCCCGCTCTCATATTGCGGTGTACGGTAACTCATTCCAAACACACGTGATCACTAGGGCTGTGACAATATGCTCTCATCATATTTTCACATCCCTAATAATCACCCACAAACGCATGTGTGCGATTTGTAATAAATCACATACACGTGATTTCATACAATGTGGAAATACATGTGTAAATCACAAACATACCCATGTATGTACGTTGATTACTAGGGCTGTGACAATATGATTAGAGCACATTCTCGCAGCTCTAGTGATCACACATCAGATCTCTGAACACCACAAAATGAGATGCATGGCGAGAGTGGTCGAGACAATTATGAACTATCGTTCAGTTAAGTAACTCAACCTCGGTTAATACAGATGAAAGTGAGCATTAGTTGTTCAACTAGTACGGTGCTTGTTTCAGTAGTAACTATGAATGATTTTCACCCATAAAGGGGGAAATTTACTTAAGTTGAACTCGAGGATCAAAATTACCCATCTATAAAATATATAAAACAAAAACAGCGAATGAAATATAAATTGCCAACACACTCGTCACTTACGTTTGTTCGTGCATTTTCCAAAGACGTTCAAAGAATTGTAAATACGAAAATGAAGAACTGAGCGGACGGTAAGGTAACGGCAAGTGTTCAACTCGACATGCGCGGCCTGACCAGGTGTGCAACCGGACCAGAAAGCTGCATGCCATCAACAATAATAATAACCAAACCATTTCTGGCTAGAGATGTGACTCAAAAAAACCATGATTTTTTTTTTTAAAAAACACGTTTTTTTACAAAAAAAAAACTATGGCCAAAAAAGATGTGGATATTTTGGTTTTTTTTTAATATTTTGTCTGAAAATAACTCAGCAAGAAAAAGAACCACATTACATTATTTGTTTTCATGTCAAATTACAAAATAAAACAGCATACTTCTTAATTGATGGTTTTCAATGGTTTTATGAAATTTTTCATTTTCTGCGGTTTCATGCTTTGATTTTTCATTTATTTTACAATACATGTGAATGACCTTCAACTCCCAAAATGGTGTGTTATAATAACATATCTTTACTTATGGTCAATGATAGAGATGTGACTAAGAAACCATGCTGTTTTAAAAAAAAAACATGTTATTTATACAAAATTATGAATAAAAACCATGGATATTAATATATTTATGTGACCTTAAAAACCCAATGCTGTTCTTTCAAAACATTGTTTTTAACAGAAAAATCTTGACTAAAAAAACTTGGCTATTATATTTTATGGGACCAAAAAAATTGTTTTTTTTTAAACATTAAAAAAAATCATGACTAAAAAAAAACTGATATAAATATCAGGAAAGTTATTTTTCTTTAATCAAAATGTTTTTAGAAACTTATAAACAAAGAATGCTGTTAATATTGAAATCATGTTTATTAGATCTGTACTAGGTCTTATAATAAAATATCTACAAAGAATCTATTCACTCCATAAAACCTTTCGGAGACCAGCTCCATCCTCAGTCATTCAGTAAAATTTGGTGAAATGGACAATGAATTTTCACTATTCCTTTGAAAAAACATTTGACTGAATGACTTACTGAGGATGGAGCTAGTGTCCAAAAGGTTTCAGAGAGTGAATAGATTCTTTGTGGATATTTTATTCTAAGACCTAGTACAGTTCTAATGGATATTAATATATCTTATGTGACCAAAAAATCCATGCTGTTTTTTTAATGTTTTTGTTACAAAAAAGTCATGACTAAAAAGCAAGGATATTAATATACTTTATTTTACTATAAACAACCATGCTGTTTTTTTAAAAAACATCTTTTTTACAGAAAAATCATGATTAAAAAATGTGGATATTAATATATTTTATGTGCCAAAAAAAAACATGCTGGTTTCTTTAAATCATGTTTTCTTTACCAAAAAAATCATGACTAAAAAACATGGATATTAATGACCTTTTGTGAAAAAAACATGATTTTTAAAAGGTCATCTTTTTTTGGTCAGATAAAATTTAATAACACTCATGTTATTCGTAAAAAAATTTTTTTCAAAAAACATGGCTTTTTGGTTACATAAAATAAATTAATATCCATGTTTTTTTTACAGATTATATTAGTCATTAGTTTTAGCCTCCCTACCCAGCAACAAATGCGATCCAAAGAGAGGAAGGAAGATTATAAAACATGATCAAAGTTGAAGAAGACAGTAGTAGGTGCTGAAAAACAGGACAGCAGTGAACCGAAAAAAGGTGGTCCTCAACATAACGCTAGTTCCCATAATACAATAATTGTATCCCCCTGACAGGATGTTTTTTTTACAAAGAAGTCGTGACCAAAAAATTAATAACTTTTTAATGAAAAAAAACACTTTAAAAAAAAACAATGATTTTTTTGGTAACATAAAATATGTTAATATCCATGATTTTAAGACATGATTTTTCATGAAAAATACAATAAAATAAAATAGCATGGTTTTTTGGTTGCATAAAATACATTCATATCCAGGTTTTCTTAGATATCATTGTTTGTAAAAAAAAACATATTTTTTAAAAAACAGCATGGGGTTTTTTAGGTCTCATATGTATATTCATATTTTTTTAGTCATGATTTTTTAGTACAAAAACATTTTTTTGGTCTCATAAATATATTATTCATGTTTTTTCAGTCATGATTTTTTAGTAAAAACATGTTTTTTTTTTAAAAACTGCATGGGGCTTTTTAGGTTACATAAAATATATTGTTTTTTTAGTCATGATTCTTTGTAAAAAAACAGCATGGTTATATTTGGTACCAGAAAATATATTAATATTCATTTTTATTCGTCAGAACTTTTTGTAAAAAAACATGTTTTAAAAAAACAGCTTATTTTTTTGGTCACCTAAAATATATTAATATCTATGGTTTTTAGTCATTTTTTTGTAATGAAAACATAAAAAAGAAACCATACAGTAAAAGTGGTGGCAGATAACCCACAATTACCTAGAGGAGTCTAAGAGGTACAGCAGGAGCCACAGAACTTAAATTGATGGAGTCAAAATTCAGAGCTTATTATCTCTGCAAAGTCTGATTTTTTTGGTCACATAAAAATAAAATCAGACATAGTAGAGATAGTAAGCTCTGAATTTTGACTCCATCAATATAAGTTCTGTGGCTCCTGCTGCTTCTCTTAAACGCCTCTAGGTAATTGTGGGTTATCTGCCACCACTTTTACTATATGGTTTCCTTTTGATATTTTTACAACAATAAAATGACTAAAAAACATGGATATTAATATATTTTAGGTGTCCAAAAAAAACCCAGACTTATACTTAACAAAATTTAGGTATGCAAAAAAAAACAAAAAAAAACACGTTTTTTGTAAAAAAAACAACGCAATCAAATAAAACCATTTTTTTGCATCACTATTTCTGGCTCAACTAGTACTCCAGCAAACATTACATGAAACATATTTCATCGGAATGTTGATAAAACAGAGAATGAAGTCGAGAGAATACGGTCTACTGACGTTAACAATGAACTATAAATAAGAAAAAGCGTGACTGAGGAAGGTGTGAAGAACTGTTTGCCGCAATATAAGCCTGCAGCTTAGCACCACAGAGGCAAAATTGTAGTGAAAGAGTAGGGACAAAGCCTGAAAGGGTGAGATCATTGATCCGGATTCGAGTCACAAAATCACCTCATGAAAATGGTCGAAAAAAAAGTAAATATAATCCACAAAAATAAATTTTCAATTTCGAAAACCAAAACGGTATAGGCGACAATTCAAACGACGATCTCAATAACACGAGATCAAATAGAGTACGGAATTTTTATTCCGTGTGGAATAAATCTGCACTTTGAAGGGTTTACTTTCTGCACTTTAAAAATCTTATGAGCCCAGCAAACATAACACCAAGTCGATGAAGACCAAGTCGATGAAGACCAAGTCGATGAAGACCAAGTCGATGAAGACCAAGTCGTTACGCAGTTCTAAATTGGGGAACAAAATTTAAAGCTAGGGAGTGAAAGAAATTCAAAAGCAGTTGAACCAACCAAAAGAATCAATGTAGTTATAGCGATTTTCAGAGAACGCTGACATATTCATTTAACCAAAAATTACGACGATTCGAAGAGGAAAAACTACTAAAATTGTTTGATGAAATCAACCAAAAAATCCTGAACACCCTCAAGTTCTCAAAATAAGCTAAATAATTTCCACAGTTGAATTCACATGTTTCAGACGTATGAACGATTAACCCAAGTGTTAAAAGGTAGCGGTATGAGAATTTCTGTAAATTTTGTGTAAACTATTGTTCTGGTGTTGGTAATACTGAAAACTAAATAAGCAAATTATTTTAAGATAATTTTAGTCAAAATTAAAAGTAAAAGGACTTTTTACAATTAACACCAATAGAAAAAGTAACTTTTCTCCATGACAGCCAACAGAAGCCATATAAAAAAGCAGCCTACTTTTTAATACAGCTAGTAAACGTTCTTGGAGCAAAATGACAACAGTTCAACAAACCCGCGTAAATTTTAGATTAGATGTTAGTTTAAGACTCCCTAACCGAAACAAAGGCGCTTCAAAGAGAGTAGGAGAAAATCACCATTTGGTATCGACCTGAGAGAACGCAGAATCCATACACAAGTTGCATAGGAACAATAAGATGAGAAAGAAGTTCATGAAACAAAATATAAGTTGAAGAGGATCGTAGTAAATAAACACTGAAAAACAGGACAGAGGTAAACCAAAAAAACGAAAATGGCACGCGACAAAACAAAAAACCTATTCTATTTCAACAAAAGGAAGGCCTACCCAAAGTTTAGCACGGGACCCCACGTATTGCCCCAGGCAGCGCTTATTCCCATAGACACAATAGTTGCATTCCACTGATGAGAATGTAAATTTTGAACCCAACACCGAATCGGTTAACAAGGAAGGAAAACAATCTAATGTGAACGAAGAAGGGAATATTTAAAATGATAAAATAAGTCAATAAATACAAGGGACAAATTGTGTAAGAATGCATTGGGAAAAAAAACTAAACTGTGAGGAGTAGAGCAGCTGTCAACAAGAACAGATATGAACACGCCTGAGACATAATCACCCTAAACACTTGCGCACTCACTGCATTCGAGCCAAGTGAACTCATCGCAGCCTAGTGGCGCTACCGTGAAGTCCTGTGTGGTCAAAATGATTGAATTTCAGGCCGTTTGGCAGGAAAAACATACACCTTCACCCTGGATATTAACGTTCATTCATCCTAGCACTCACTGAAGAGGTAACGCTACAAGTAATCATCCTACAACTCAGTACCAGCACACTCCCTCTGAACTGCTGGCCTGTCTTGGGTCAACTTACATCCACAGGAGGAGGCTTCGGTTTACCATCTCTGACTCCGTCTGCTTCGCCATCTGCAAAAATACAAAATGAATTAATTAACCACGAACAAAAACATAAGCTCCCGTCAAAACAAGAGCATCAACTTGACAAGTTAACATAACATTTTTTTAATTTTCTTGACTGAATTCTACTATCACTCCAAGGCCGACATAGAGCTGACAGAGTATAAGAAAACTGGCAACTTTCGCTTGACTTATAATTTCACGCTTCTCGAAAACATACAATACATCTTCGTTAAGCTGCAACCTAATGTCAACACATGATTTTTACTTTTTACTTCTTCATCAGCATTAGTATAAAAATTTAGAAAATCAGCTGAATGCATTCAAACTATAAAACATTCTTGATAACTGCCTGAAAACTTCTCGTTATAAGGTAGTTAGAACTTCCTTAGACCACAACACAGGTGCTCCCATGAGAAGAGATGAAGACACCATTTAGTACGGAATGTGAGAACGTGGAACCTGTTCACCAAGTGTGTCCCACACCCTGCGCATTGAAACAGTAAAATTGGAAGAAGGTCAACAATAAGAAAATTGAAGAATTAATAGGGATTAGAAAAAAGACAACAATGAACAGAAAAAGATGTCTCGTAGCACAACAAAAATGTTCATTCATCCGTCATTATTCTACATTCATTTATGTGCATCCATAAATTCATCTGTTGGATATATTGTTGTGGTTATTTACGTAAGAAAACGCCCTTTAGGGGGATACAACTATTGTATCTATGGACATTAGCGCTCACATCGGGGTCCCAATCTGAGGGTTACGTAAGCCTTATTTCGTTAAAAGAGAATAGGTATTTATTGGTTTGTTACAGATCATCTTTTCCGCTCCAATGCTATCCTGTTTTTCAACGCCTGTTCCTTTTTTTCTTCAGCCTAATCTTGTGTGGGAAAATGTACGCTGTGTGCACCACGTCCGTTTTACTTTTTACTAAATAGGTGTCTTCATCCTTCCTCTTTTTGAAAATTCTTTGTTGTTATTAGGGAGGCATCCTAAACTAACTAATAATCTCCTCTAATGACGAATATAACAAAACCTCTACGTATGACAATTCTATTCACATCAAAAGCATACCAAGCAATTGGTGAGGTCAGGGTGAAGTTCTTCAGAAGAGGAAACGTCGATTTTATTATTCCTCTGAGATGGAGAAAAACTGATACCTAGTCATAGTGGACTGAGGCCTGCCAGCACGCTTTAGATATGTCGTAAACATGATGAAAGTGAGACAAAGATCGCTTCCTGACACACCCTAGCGGCATGTAAGTTCTACGCAGATTTAAAAGGAGTTGCTTCATAGGCTCAACATGTAGCACTCCTTGTGGTGAAAATTCAGAGAAAGTATGAGCAGGCAGCTCCAACAGTAGTTAACTGCAAAAAGTGTTGTGTGAAGCACCAACTGTGTACACTATGAAACAAGCTGAAATTCATAATTTCAGAGAAGGCACTACACCGACCACGGCAAATTTTTTGTACAATATCGTCCCACACAAGTCAAATTTCGGAAATATTTTTGAGGACGTTCGGAGAGGCAAGTTGCTTCTACTGTGTCCTCCCTCAGTGGTTTTCCTTCAAGACTTGAAACAGAAGTGACACTTCATGAGCTACAATTTGTCTCTTTCTAGTTGTAATTCTGAGAAAAATGAATGCGATAGTAGAGCAAGGTAGGTAAGTGGCATTTCCATTAAGCAATTATTTGACCACATGAAATTAGTCGCTCTGCATTTTCTCACCTAAAGTTACCGAGACGAATCCAATTGTTTGTTTTATGCCGTAACTCCCACTAAATTTTAATCCAAATTATGCAGCTCAACATCAATATTAGATATCATCGACAAAGCGATGAAGAAAACAGCAGTAGTAAAATTAAAATAACCAAGTTGTAACGTCAGATAAGGAGAGCCACACAACAATGCGACAGGGAACATTGCCTGTACGACAGCTGGCCGAGCAAAGCGACTGACAGCTGCGACACTCCCAAAAATTTTTGTAAGAACGCGCAGCAGCGTAAAACGGGTGTCATGTTTTCTCAACAAACGTGTAACTAGAACGAGTAAATATCACGCACGAAGTGTCGTGCAATCCAAGGAACCTAATAAGCTCATTTCGTTTCCCAAGAGCAAAGACACGCCCAGTGGACAAATAATCGGCACGCAGCAAAGCGCAAACCAAAATATCGTTGGGGCATTTAAAGGCTTCCAGAAACCTTTAAGAAAACTTCACTTAAGGAGTCATAGACACCTCTGTGAAGTCTATTTTCCCCGAGTAGAAACATACCATCGTCTTTCCGACTTCGTTGTAAAAACTCGTAAACACAAAAAAATTTTGCACGTTAAATTCAACAAAGCTCAAACTTAGCTAAATTTTAATTTATTTAATTTCAATCTCATTAGTTAGAATCGACTACAACGCACGCGTCAAGAAATAAATTTCCAATAAGCATTCTTCAAAAATCAAGCTCTGAAGAAGAATATAACCGCGCGTCAGTTAAAACTTACAGTTCCTTCAAAAATAAAAAAGTGAAACAGCTCATCATAGTCGGGGGCGCATTTTTAAGCATTCTAATGGTCACCCAAATGTCTCAAGTTTCGCAAACGAAAGCATTTGAATCATAAAGACGAGCGGTTACGCAAGCAATCAAGTTAATCCACACGCCGAAGTTGCGTGTAAATAGCTCTCTGTTGCAAGGGAAAAAGACCATGAAGCGATCATAAAGAGCAGACACACGCACACAACATAGCACGTATCAGGGCGGCGGCGAGTCACGCACGACAGCGCCGCCGCCAACTGGCGGCGGTCGTACAGTCGCGTAAAGTCGACACCGCGGTCGTCGCAACGGAGGGTTTGGTGGACGACCCCCACGCGCTGCTTAATGATAACGCAAATGTACTCATAAGCGCTAATGTTTTCTTTAAGATCAGATGGATAAGAGCTTTTATGCGCCAAATGTGTACTCTCAAGTGCTCGCAGAAGTTGGCTGCCAGGTTAGCTCTTTCATTTCTGTGATAACCTGATGCCACTGCCAGTGTAATGACGGTGGTTTAATGACAGGGAAACTTTTGTTGGTACAGCACCAGCCAACTAAGCTTTATTACACACGTACATGAATTATTTCACTCGATCTAAGAGAGCGACTTTGGGCGAAGGGAACGTGACTACGGCCACCATCATGAAAAAAACATCAAGTAGAAGATTTAATGATTTTGTAAAAAATGAAAGCCGTACTTGTACGAAGGTTAATGGTATCGAAATAAGAAGTGTACAAACAACTCAAAATTTTCCAACGATTTTAAAAAAATGTTTATCATTAATTTACCTCAAGAATGTAAATTGTCAAAAGTACGACACAAGATGAACTAAATATCTGCCATCGGACAACATTGCCGCTGTAGCCCAAATAAGCTACGAGGCTTTCATGTATCTTATATAGGAGGAAAACACAGTCTGAAGTACAGCACAAATAATTTTGCGTACTTGCGTTTCTAACTTAAAATTGAGCATACTAAACGAACTGAAGAGTAATTTGACTCTTTATAAGTTTTTTCTTTTCCATCAGAAGTTTTCCCGTATAAAAAACACTATGTTTTTGAATTGAATTAAATTGTAGATATAGAGTATGAATAAAATAATACTTGGTAATAACGAACAATGAACAATTATTATGATGCACACAACACACACATGGCTAAATATGTTCTAGGCAATGCCGGCCAACACAGCCCCAGAGCAGTGGTTCTTAACCTTGCTGGAGGTACTGAACCCCACAACTTCCATTCATGCATTCATCGAATCCTTCGTAGTTGGAGAAATAATATGTGTTTTTGTTCAAATTCGAAACATATGTATGTAACTAGGTTCTGTATTAGTGCACAAACCAAACCTCCGAACCCCTGAAACTGACTCACCGAACCCCAGGGGCTCGATCGAACCCATGTTTAGAACCACTGCCCTAGAAGTTAACAAGGCCCTTAGCTGTGAAGAACTCACGCCGCGCTCGCAACAGGGGCTCCCGTTCGCTGCATCTTGACAAGGTCAGCGGTTGGGATGACAGCGAATTAATTATTTTGGGCGTGGGTCTTAACACACTTTCAATATTTTATGATTTAATGTAGTGAAATTATGCATTGCACCGCATAAACTAAGTAGCCTGCGCTATTGGAGACAATATATTCGCAGGAATAGAATAGTTCATAGTTGCATGGTCAGCAAATATGGTATCTTTCAAATATGAAACGCACAATAATGCCCCACTTCGTGTAGCGTTTACAACTCATTTTATTTATATCTACACCTATTTTCACTGCACTTAAATACACACAGCTTATAACTGAGAGAAGTAAATGAAGACGTCTATCCCACAAAAACATGTTTAATCCAGATATCTTGAAACTCAAACTAGAAGTGCGCAATGGACATTAAAAGAAATTGAAGACTCACGATTACTTTTCAAAATTATAATCAAACGCTCCCGAAATTAGAGTAAGCGCACGTCAAATGTTTTCAATCAAATATGCAAGTCACATTCGCCAAGCCCCTTTTTTAATCAGAATGACAAGCAGAAACATTCCTTGCACCGGCGGGAAATGGCGTCCGAACAAAAAGGGGAAGCAAAGCGGGCTTATCAAGGACACCATTTCCACAGCTACATGCAGCCGCAGCTTCTGTGTTTTTATTCAATTATCCTTGATAAGTCGGTCACGTTGCCATGAATAATAGCCCGCCCAACTTCGACAATTTGGAAAATATTGCAAGCGAATTCAAAAACGGTGATCTACTACATTAAAAGATAAATACCGTGCGTGGAAGTGTTGATGCACTTGTTAGAGTTCAACAATCACAAACAAATTCTCAAAAACAATGAGGATGTGAGTTTTAATTGAGCTTTGAGACGCGTTTATTATTACCAACGAAGATACGCAATTATCAGAGACAAGAATTTATTAAGGGAAATAAAAAAAAATTACAACGATTAAACAAAACTCATAATGCACGAGGCATTCCATTCAATAGGTAGAGGAACACAAACTATGCAGCCTGCGCTACTGGAGACATACTCGTATATGCCAGAATAAAATAGAGTTGCATGATCATTATTATTATTATTATTATTATTATTATTATTATTATTATTATATAGGAAAGTGTTAGCCTCCCTTAACTACGACAAAGATGTTTTAAGAGAGGAAAGAGGAAGGCACCATTTAGTATGGAATTGAAGGAACGTGGAATCTATGCACAAGGTGCACAGAAACAGTAAGCTAGGAAAGAAGTTCATGAAACAAGAAAAAAGTTGAAGAAGAAAGTAGTAGGTGCTGAAAAACAGGACAGCAGTGAACCGAAAAAAGGTGGTCCGTAACAAAACAAAAACCTATTTTATTACAACAAAAAGGATGCCTACCTAACCTTTAGCTCGGGCCCTCACAGTTGCATCATCAGCTTATGTCGTTTCTCTTAAATTTGAAATACACAACAGTGTCACACTTCGTGTAGCAATAACTAATTATTTCATTGGTATCTACACCTATTTCCGAAGCGACCGTCTCCTCATATAAGCGACTGCAGAGGAGGGAGAGAGAGAGAGACAGTACCGTCAACAACATCAAAGACACGGCGGACCAGGGGCAGCGCGCGCCTTAAGGCACCGCCACACCTTGCAACTTCGAGTACTCCATGCCGCACCGACGAGTTGCCCAGAGCTCTCTCACCGCTCGGGCAGCCACATGAACGAAAGTCCAGCCCTCCTGATTCACGTAGCCAGACGACACCACAGACCAAATACAAGAAGATACGGGATTCATCAGTATTTTGCTCCGAGCTGGAGACGTAAAAAACGTCATCACCAATGACCACTCAGGGCGCAGAGATTTCATGACATCATTTGTTTTGAAATTGGTGCGCATTATTTGGTTGACATTATTAGAAGAAAGTTCTGCATCATGGCACAGTGATCATGGCGCCTTGTATTCGTGTGAAGCGTTGTTGTATGACTTATTGCGAAAATAATAGCGTCAATCGCCCTGATTTAGTTTATTTCAATTTTAGAAAGAAAACTTGTTCTGCGTGGCTTGAAGCGTGCGGTAATGAGGCTCTTCACTTGTTGAAACTGCGAAATTTAATTAGGAATTACTATGTGTGTGCCCAACACTTCTGCAAATGGGATTATTCATACGTATGTGTTATCTCCATTCAAAAATAAGTTCTTGTTAAAACCTGATGCTATTCCACAACAAACTGTGGTGGACAAACCAGGTAATGTGTAATTGTTAAAAATATCTAGTTGCAAATTGCAATTGTCTTTGTTTTCAGTATTTCGTAATGCAGTCTCATTCATGAGAGTGACACCTTTGAATTGTTTTCAATTTTGTTATGAGATCTAATGATGACAATGTAATGCTTTATTATTGGATGCTTTATTATTGCAAGGCTTTATTGGAGTTGAATGGTAATGGTTAGATATTAAATTATTGTGTTATTTCTGATTGAAATGCATTACTGTAGCCTATGCTTTAAAACTTATTTGCATTATTCTTTTGTAACATCATGAATAATGCAAATATTTTGATTAATTTGATTGTTTGAGAATGACCAAAACTCTGATGCAAATGCACTGCGTGTAAAAATATATGGGCATCATTCTGCTGAAGCGCTCCTAAATTAGTAAGTCAATTGATCAAAGAAGTTACTAGAAATTAGTACACGTAACTCAGAGGAATTCTATTTTAAATCATATTGTTCTAAAACTAGTGACAGAAACCTTCAATTGTAGGTTACTATGTGAACTTCAATAAACCTAGAAACATAAATATTGTTACTTATTGAGATTGCTTCTAAAATGCAAACTTATTGTGCTTAAAAGTGATTTTTACTAATTATTATTTGGAGCATATGTAAATAAAAAAAGTCATGACACATAACTTCCCCATGAGTGACCACTCTTGCCTGCTTCAAGTTGTGTAGGAGTGAACATTTGTTTAAATGTAGCAATGAAAGGTCCATTCATTATTGTGATGACTGGCAAGTGACTGAATACTACCTAATTTTTCCATGTTTGATAATTATTTTCATTTCACAATTTACCCTATGGTATGTCTATAGTGTCAACTTGAGACCACTCTAGAGCCTTTTAACTTTAATTTAAAAATGCTCAAGTTCAATTTAATGAAGCTCAAGTTGAATTTAAAAATTCTAAAGTAGGCTATATTTTAAATTAGGTATTAGGCTATATTAGAATTATTAGTTAAGAGATTGGCCTCTAATTTGGTATTACATTGTATGTATAATACTATTTTATATAACATGATATAATAAACCACTATTGTAGCAGCCTGATTGTTTAAATATAAGTTTGAAGCTATGTAATGCTGAACTTTTCAGTCAGTGCAGTTTGCTAATTGTCACAGTTACTTATTACATAAAGTTTATTTGGACCATTTTTTGTAAATAGCTATAAATACCTATGATCTGTTTAGCAAATGATTCATAGGTAAAACTTGAAGAATGTCAAATTAAGTACAAAATCACAGCACTTTTGTTTGTCTGATATTATATTTACTCTATTTTCAGTGCCAGTAATTTTAAACAATTATGCATTGTCACAAATAAGCTTCAATTATATTATTATTGCATAGCTGTGCAATTTTAGAAACATAACCTTTTCAACATTGAACTTGATGTTTTTTAAATTGAACTTGAGCTTTTTTAAATTAAACTTGACCTTTTTAAAATTAAACTTGACCTTTTTTAAATTAAAATTGATATATTTTTTAAATTAAAATTGGCCTTTTTGTAAATTAAAGTTGAAATTTTTTAAATTAAACTTTTTTTTTTTTTAAATTAAACTTGATCTTTGTTAACTTGAATTTTACCTTTGTTAAATTGAACTTCAGCTTTCTTATACTAAAGGTAAAAAGCTGTAGTAGCATTACAACCGTTATCTTTTCACAAGCGGTGCATTTGTGTCTGAATGTTTACTCCAAACATATTACATACCATAACATTCAAATTTACTTTTCTCTTACTTTTCGGAAAGATTGAACATGTTTTCTATGGGTATGTACAGAACATGCTTATGTTGTTCTTAAACAATCAAAAATGACAAAGTAATTGCATGATAGTTGATGTTAGGAAAGAACAATGCAGGTAATTTTATACCATAATCTACAGTGCTGCATCATAGTCATTAATAATATGAAATATCTAGTATTTGCAATATTGCTAGTGTTAGGATAAAATCTTGCAAATTAGTTGTTCAATTTAAGCTACAATACTTCATATTAATTATCAAACAATAATGCCATACAATTTCTATCCATACCCTTTAAACCCTCCAAAAAAACTTTGCATTGCAAATGGGCAAATGAGTATCAACTTTTGTGGTCCGGTTTCCAGTGACTCCTCTTGCAAAAATCAAGCAGTTCATATTAACCGGGTGTTTCATTCAACAAATGAGAATATCTGCAATAGGCACAATAGAAGTGAACCTTGAGAAGCATTTGTAAATCATTTGTTGGTGTTGGAAAGATGACTTACAAAAATTGTAATTACCTCACAAAAGCAAAACTTAATATAGGATCTGTTTGGTGTCAACAAACTGAGGCATAAATGCACTGCTTGTGAGAAGGTAATGGTTGTAATGCTCATGGTGCTGCCCAACGCTCAATCCCAGGTGCTGGCAAGCCGTCAACCCCAGGTGCTGGCAAGCCGTCAACCCCAGGTGCTGCCAAGACGTCAACCCCAGGTGCTGGCAAGCCGTCAACCCCAGGTGCTGCCAAGCCGTCAATCCCAGGTGCTGCCAAGCCGTCAACCCCAGGTGCTGCCAAGACGTCAACCCCAGGTGCTGCCAAGACGTCAACCCCAGGTGCTGCCAAGACGTCAACCCCAGGTGCTGCCAAGCCGTCAACCTCAGGTGCTGCCAAGCCGTCAACCTCAGGTGCTGCCAAGCCGTCAACCCCAGGTGCTGCCAAGACGTCAACCCCAGGTGCTGCCAAGACGTCAACCCCAGGTGCTGCCAAGACGTCAACCCCAGGTGCTGCCAAGACGTCAACCTCAGGTGCTGCAAAACCTTTCATTACTTGCGCTAAAAGGCTTTCAGCACAAAATGCACCCAACTTTGTCACTTCTGATGTTGCGCAACAGGACACAAAAGTGAACATTGTAATAGCTTCATCAGTACAGGTCAGTCGTGTTGAAAGTACAGCTTACTGCATTTTCAGTTACAGATTGGGAAATCCATTAGGGGGCATAGGGTAAGCAATTTTAGTTTAGTTACCTTTGTCAATCCTATGCTATGGGCATTGTTGACCCCAGGGGATTTTGTTTCGTGACCTAAGCTATAAAAAGGCCTTCGGCAATCCTAATTTTGTGTGCTCACTTTGAGTCGTCCAATTTTCGTACCTTTTTTGCTATCATTTCTTTTCCTGTTTTTCCTCTTCTTTCTTAACTCGCTGTTTCTGTCTGTAGGATTTTATTGATTGCAAGTAAATTAACGAGTGTAATTGATGTTTTGTACATTATTCCAGAGCTCTTCCAAGAGTGCCAATCCTCCAATCCATTGTAAACGGCGCTTGTTTGCAACGTCTGAGGAATGTAGGGTTGCCCAAGAAGGTCCAGCTATTGCGTCTGGCACTCCTGATCCTGTAGAACCTGCCATCAGTGCTAACTCCAAGGAGGTGTGTGGAAGGGGCATTAGAGGTAGACCAAAGTTAGGGTGGGTGAATGGGATGGGAGTGGCCATTGCGTGGTTGTGGTGTGTTATTTGAGGAAGCCAGATGACTCGGAGAAGGTAAATGTTAATGGACGGTGCTTGTGAATGCCTGATTTTGACGCAGCCCCGAGGGGGTGTGGCGGACGTCTTGGACACGTATGGGCGCAGGTCTGGGGTGCACGTGACTTTCATGATACAGCAAGGGTAAACCAGTGAAAAGTGCCTGCTGCCGAATTCGATAACCTAAAACCCAAAGTTTTGTGTGTGAGTGGTTAGGACTTGGCGCTTTTGGCTATACCTTTCCTTCTTGAAGCGAGGGAACAACCTTAGATCTATAGTTATGTCGAAAAATGGTGTAAACAATATGCCATGAGTATACTATTTCTGTGAACACCGATTGTGGGATGATTTGATTCCATTTAGGCAATGTAGAAATTTTTCTCAATATTATTATTAGGACATTTGATAAAATTAACTAACTTTATCTGTACTTCAATCATTTATAAATTGTTTCAGAGCTCTCTAGGTAAAAGGAAATGGTCCGAGTTGCAAAGCTCTCACCATCCAAGGTTGCCTTGCAAAAGACGCCTAATAGAGTCTCCTTCCGGAACTCGGATTGCCCTTGAATGCTCCTCTACATCAACTACAAAGAGAGCTAAGAAAGAAAGAAGGCATTGTAAGAAATCACGGGTTTTGTACAGGAGATTGAACACCGATGCATTTCTGAGGAGCGTTTCTGGCAGACTTGGACCGTACCTCAGTGAATTTGTCAAACATAAGTTGAGGGGTAAACAACGGTACAGCATGTATCATAAATGGCTGGCTCTAAATATCCTTGTCAGTTCATCTGTCAGCCATTATCAGCTAATGAGGAACATCATACCCTTGCCTTCATATACTACTGTGGTGAGTGTGCTGCGAAATTTCAAGTTATCACCAGGCATTAGTAGTAAAAGTGTTTCCGTCTTGAAGATGAAAGTGAAACCCACAAACCCGAAAGATGAACTATGCTTTATTTTCGCTGATGAAATGTCCCTCCGTAGAGGGTTATCATATAATCAAGAAAAAGATACCGTAATAGGATATGAAAATATAAAAACCGGAAATTGCAAAAAACTGGCTACTTCTGCATTTTGTGTTATGGCTTCTGGGGTAGCCAAAAAGTGGAAACATCCAATTGGCTTCTACTTTACATCATCCGCTATGCCCTCTGCGTACATCAAAGACATCTTGCGGGAGTCTGTTGCTGCAATGGAAAAGCAAGGCTTCGTTGTTTTAGGCATAACGAGCGACCAAGGCAGCAATTTCCAAAAAGCGTTCAAGGAAATGGGCTGCTCATCAACCAATCCTGTTGTAGAATTTGGAAATGAAAAGTATATTGTGTTAAAAGACCCTCCTCATTTAATTAAAAATGCTCGAAACTTTCTTCTCAAAGGTGATTTAATCATGCCCACTCTAAATTCCACAGCTTCTTGGCATCACATCAAACAACTTTTTGAATTGGAACAGAAAAGTAGCATAAAATGTGTTCCTCGTCTGTCGCATGAGCATGTGTACAATTTGAAATTTGCCCAAAGGATGAAAGTCAAACTAGCCACTCAAGTGTTGTCGAACTCAACAAGTGCGGCTTTAGACTACTACGTCTCAAAACAATCCCTCTCAGCTTCTGCGTCAGCAACCAGCTTGTACTGTAAAAAATTTAATGATCTATTCGATATTTTTAACTCTCAGTCTCCTGCAGAGAAAGTGCCTCTCAGGAAACCACTCTCACAAAGTTCTCCGTCTATTGAAATCTTGAAGGACTACATCTCTTGGCTACAAGAATTGCGCTCATTGAACCCCCAACGAAGATATTTCTTTATTGACGGGTGGATTCAATCCATCAATGCACTTTTATTGTTGAGAACAGAAATCAAGGAAGATGTCCTACCTTACATGTGCGTCAGGAATCTGTGTCAAGACGAGCTGGAAAAATTCTTTGGTAAAATCAGAAACGTACAGAAGTTTCCAACGCCTCAAAATTTCATTGACGCTTACTGCAAAGTGTCGACAGCTTCTCTCATGAGGGCACCAATGAAGAGCAATGTTGAGGTGGCCGAAGAAGACCTGAATGTGGAAATGTGGAACATAGTTGAAGAGGTAATGAAGAAATAATTTTCTTGATGTTGTTCTAACGTCATAGATCCTTCATTCTGATTGAGGCTACTTGTATGAAGCGTATATACTTGACGTTTAGGCTCGTATCAGTTCTAATTACACTCTAAAATGACGGTACTGCCATTGTAAATTTACACGAGCTGTTCTACAAATTAAGCCATTGTTGTTGGGCTCTAGTGATGTATGTTTCACTTCTATAATGTTTAGTTGTATATCATTCCATGTGTATTTATTACAGTGATATTAAGTTAAGTATGGACGATTCTTATTGATAATTTTGTCACGATTTCTTATGGCTGTGTTACGGTTTGATTTCCAGGTTCCTGAAGAGGCCCCTGAGGCGGTTGTTCTCTCCTACCAAGAAATAGAGGCAGCCAAAACTTTCTCCGCATCTACGATTGTTGGAGGGATGTTCGAGTCAATGGAGGTAGATGGTGCCGTTACCTACTTCGCTGGGTATATAGCCCATAAAATCAACCAGTTTCACCTCAAGTTGAAAGGATCAACCTTACCTTCATGTGAAACTTGTTCTCGTATTCTCACGAATCAAGATTTATCTATGCACCTCTTCACAAGCTTTAAAGAGTATGTTGAAACTTCCCCGCCTTCTCTCAATTACTGCAGCGAAGAGTTCATTGGGGAAATAATTAATTTTGAAAGAGTATTTTTATTTTGTTTCGAGAATTATCGTCATGTTATAGGGTTTCGCAAACTAGTGAATAATCTCTTCACAATCATCTCCGCATTTAACTTTTGCTGCGTTCGGGTCAACGCATATTTTCAGAATTACTTTGTAAAATGTAGAACACTTCAATGCATTAGGCATCTACAAAAAGGGGTATCTTCAACAAGTGTGAATGAAAAAGTGAAGAAAATTACACATCAGTAACTGCACCTAAACAGTTCAATAGAAAATTTAATTAACGCTTGTAACGTTTTAGCTAATTGGGTATGTGGTTCCCAAATGCTTTTGGGGTCACCACTCCTATTCAGGAGACTAAATGTATTCTATTGATTTTCTTTCACTTTTTCGTTCGTATTGCTGTCTGGGAATACCGTATCGTGCCAATCGCGTTGAGAGGAAATGAATTGAAACCACGGTTGTACTCAGCTTTGACTTTTAATGAGTCTGGCAGAAGCAGGACACGAGATCAGCAAAGGCCACGTCCAGGGGGGGGGGGGGTAAGCCAGACAAAGGCCAGGATAGTTTCTTCCAAGTCCAAGATCTTCGTAGGATTTGTTCAGGCGAGAATTTTCTTGTGGCAGAGATGCTGCTGATGACGATGACGCAAGGGTGAAGGCGTGTCATTGGAATGTAAACCAACAGAGATGTCGACTGTCAGAGGTGTCGACTGTCAGAGATGACGGAAATATTGACTGTCAGTGATGTTGACAGAGATGTTATTGACTGTCAGTGATGTTGACAGAGATGTTATTGACTGTCAGTGATGTTGACAGAGATGTTATTGACTGTCAGTGATGTTGACAGAGATGTTATTGACTGTCAGTGATGTTGACAGAGATTATTGACTGTCAGAGACGATGACAGAGGTGTTGACTAAGCGAGTGTAAAGAGGAGTGATATTGTGGTAAAAAGAATGCGTCGTAAAGAGGAGTGTAGTAAAGATTGTAGACTGAGAATGTTGAGAGAAGGGATGTTCCAGACGCCGATTGTATCTAAGGTCTTAACACTGGCCCTTGTAGATTTGTATGGTTCATATTTGGCTGTTGCGCCCTACTTTATATACTGAAATGGCCCGGAAGTCTACCCTTGTTTTGAAAACCGTGCGGCGGAAGGATGCTCTTTATTGTAGACTCGTAAGGTCTTTAATAAAATAATTGTTTTTCTAATCTAAGTTTTTGGGTGAATTTATTCACTTTCGTAGTGCTAAATTATTTACGATTTTCATAGTTATTTTACGGCTGAATTTATGTTTGAGTTCAAATTATTGAAATGCAAGGTTACTGTGAATTCTCGTGAGTAAAAGCTTAGACTTATATTTAATTATTACGACTTAAACTTATATTTGGAAATTAGGAATTTAGGCTCATATCTTAATATTAAAATTTAAACCTATATCAAGAATATGTACATGGTGCTAGCGCACATTGATTTTGCTACACTCTTACCTCGGTAAAGTTCCATTGTTGATGGATTCACTAGTATTGAAAGTGTTATTGGGTCAGGCTTTCTTGTATTGTTCAATGAGCTGAGTAATGGTGATTCTTTTCTATCATTTGGGTTCCTTTTGGGTCACTAAGGGTAGTTTTTCAGTGTATTGTATTTTATTTACAAGCTTGAGAGCTGTTTTGTAAAGCATTCAAATTTGTATTGGGAAACGTATTTTAAATATTAACTTCATTGGAAATTATTGAGATTTATTTTCTGATTCTCTTGTCACAATCCTGTTCGTAACTCCCCTACTTGATATCATTGGTTTAGTGTAGTATTCATTTGCCGTAAAGTAACTACATTCTTCCTTATTGATTTGCGCGAGTTTAAATATGGACAAGTTTTCTCGGTAAACAACCATTCCTGAAATATATGCTAATCCCATTTTAATAACATGTGCCTGCCGTTCATTGTCCTTAGTTAGAACGCGTTTGTACTAAAAAATGTGCAGCAATTCGGTCCTTGTAAATCACAACTTTATAACAGCGCCATTAGGTGCTACATGACATTTTATTGGTCTCAGCTCTAGGACCCACCGAGAGTCTGCCGGTCTTGCAGCCTTACAATAAAATATCAAAGGAATTTCTCCAATTCGTCGTCGTTCCGTCATAGAGAAAATACCATTGCGTGTAGAAGAATATCCCCTCAATTGCAGGAAAATAACCTAAGTGCATGATATTACCCTATATAATGATTAGACATAGTTACGAAATGCAGCAATGCTCACGTTAAAGTCGCCATTTAGTTTTTGAAATTACCCTAATTTGGGGTAATTACCCTAAACGAGATGATACCTGAGAGCCAATGAGGTTTCGCACGGAAGAAACGTCACTCCTATTTGAGTAGCTCATTGGTTAGAGTCACTCATTCGACTAGCCAATTGAGAGCTAGTATTCGGATTGCGAGGCAAGGATGTCCCCTTAGAAGTTGTTCCTCTTCTTATGTATTTTCTCTGTGACGACACCGCACAGCAGAGCCAGTGCGAGCCAAGCAGTCATTGAGTACGGTTGTCTCGCTCAAGCGCTCACTGTTGTCTCGCAAGCGTGTTCCGCGAAAGTCCGAGCGCAGCTGCTTTGCAGAGCACATTGTCGTCTGACGTCCTCCTCCTCTCAAAGCTTATATGCAACTGACTGCCGCGCTTTGTCACGCGCTCATCCAAAAGCTCGTTAAGCCGCAGCGGTTGTTCTGCGACACGAACAAAGTTACAAGTAGCATTGACATAGGGCAAGGTGTGGCACGGGCTTTAAACGCTTGTGGGGTTTCCGCCAACAGCCGCTCTACAGCGTGTCCTAAAAAAGCAGACCGAACTTCGAATTGATGGAGCTCTGCAGTTGTTGTTGATATTCATATTAATGTTCATTGGTAATGAGACATTGATTATTAAAGTCTATTATTTTTATACTTTTGAGTTTCATTCTTACCCAGTAGCGAACGGAGAGCTTTATCAATTCAAAGTTCGGTTTTTTTTAGGACACCCTGTATACACCCAACAAAATTCTGAATATCTTCACACTTTACTGACATCCGCAGAGTTGCGCTCCTCCAGCCAAGCATAAGATGCGTTGTGCATGACATAATCTGGCACAGTCACATCTGCTTCATGCGGCTCTACGTCCCTAACCTCTCGAGTTGAATTGAAGTGTCGCGACGCATAGATCAGCAATTCAATAAACAATGATCAGTACGCTAAGCACTGTCGCTAGCAATATCTTTTAGTATTCGAATCATTTAAATTCAAGTCAAAATTCGCTTTAGATTTGAAAATCGCATGATGAATGAAACAGTAGAGGCAAATTTACTCAGCTGATCGTAAGTATCTCGGGAATGGGCAACAAGTGAACGAACTCTGTTGATTAAAACATCAATTACGTAGTTCATAACGTCACAATTCGAACGCCATACTTGAGGGAAATAAGTTATTCAGGAAAGGCAACCACCGACTCGCTCATATTTCTATCCTCCCAATTCTGGAACCGTACTGCAAGGCATGCATCACTCATTCACAAAGTCCAACGATCGCTTACGTCGGAGTTTACCTTTGAAGCGTCGGAACTCGCATGAATCCTTACGAATGCTCCGAGCTCGTTGTTAAAAATTCAGAAAGCATTTCACGCAATTAAAAAAAGAAAAAAATTAAAAATGATGAATTCAATCGAAATTAGCCACAACCGCGGCAGTGGCACAACGATTCTCCAACTCACTTAAAATATCCGCTTTCTAATTAAAATTCCTTACCCTTCGTGCAAGCCCACGCGACATTTCGATTAACTTGAGTGCCTCTGATAATCCTCCAAAGGAATCAAGGCCAAAATGCATCTCCCTGCCTTAGATACGTTTCCTACGCATATTTGAGCACAATCTTACCAATTGTTTCCTAAACGAACTTACAACCAGTGCACTATTTTTCCTCATTTTAAAATGTTGAACGTATCGCTTCATACTTTTTTCAAACAATTCGTGGGACGAAATTCTACAGATGTTGAAATGTAAAACCCAACTCGCGCATTATAAAACAAAGCGTCCGAACATAACGCCTCAAAGACGTAGGTACCCCTCATGAGGAAGGCACATGGATGCCCAGCGAAATGATGCGCGCACTTCCTCGAGACACGCAGCTCACGGAACTCCAGCCACCCACGCAACAGCAATATTGCTGAGATGCTATCAGCGGAACAGGAAGTGAGGAAAGCGGCGGAAAGAACCACCGGATATAATCGGGCGAGTAGACGCAGGCTTCATCTAATTTTGGCAAATGTCCTCGTAACTGATCCTTAATACGGCCATTGCCAGAAAAAGAAGATAAAAACCAAGGGTAGGTCAAAAAAGGAAAACAAAAACCAAGCTTGTGTCATACTTCACACAATTCCTAGCAAACCCTACTTTGATTCATGACTGAAGCACTGGTTGAATGCACCCATGCACCTTCCCGGAAATGAATTGCAGAGTTGTAGACAGCAGGTAGAAGAAAGGATGTAAACCATCGAAGATAAACGAGATAAGGTCCACTCGTAACGCATAAAAGGCGATGTAAGCAGCTGCGCAGTAATGAAACGTTCACACACAAAATATCAGGGACACGGTTGCATTTTACGCCGCCAAACATCTGAAACATCGCCGCCACTGAGAAATGAGTCTGAAACCGATGATTGTTACGTATCATACCCTTAAATGAGGAGGAAAACTTGAGCGTGATCTCATCTGAAAACTATATATGAAAGTGAATGATGTCAGGCGTCACACCTACAGGGTCGCCAAGCGAGAAAAAAAAGCAAAACGTTGAGAGGTCATTTGACCATGAACTGAAATGTGCTTACGACTTCATAATAATAGTTATGATTCGTACACGATCATTTGATTTTTCAATTACAACTCCACCAATTCTGGGATGTTTCACTGTAACCGCTTATGCTTAACTAGGATAAAAAATATTAAATAGTAGTACCTACTATTCGCAACTTCCAAAATTTTCAGATTTTTAAATCGGTAACGCTCAAGAAAACATGATAATAAACAGCTCCTTACTGGACTGAATGGGCGACCCAGTGAGAGCACAGATCCCACTTTTCGAACAAAGAAAGTGAAGAACAATCGACGAAAGCCATTGCCAGTAGGTCACGGAAATCAGCTATCTTCCGTGGCTCCAATGCATCTCCAGAGGCGTATCAAAACTACGGTATAATATGATTTATAAGATCTAAACAAAAAATAAAAACATTGATTATTCCCCTAGTGCTAACGAAGTCATTCCGAAAGTGCTCAAATGGTAGACTGTGGAATTAAAATCCTTGACAGTGAATTAAAGAATCCTTGACTGTGGGATTAAAATTAAAAAGTAAGGAAAATCTGGGATGCACTCTTAATACGAGAGAGGTAGAAAAACAAGCCGTTGTTTAGAGTTAGAAATAGGGAAAAAAAAGCTTAAGAGCAGAACTTGACCACCAAAAGCCTCCTGTCAGATATGTTGCTCGCCCCACCGTGGGTACAACAGCGACATCCCTGGCTAACACTAGGTCGCCTAAGTATCCGTTATTACAATCATTATTTTATTCAGAGTTTAAGCTCTGTTTCCGCTTAGGTTACGATAGTCATCGAGAAACTCGATGAAGTTCAAGTAAGAGCACAAAATTTGGATGTCTCGATTGGCACATCTCGCTACGCCGGCACAAGAAGGCGTAAGCATATCAAGGAGGAAAAAGGTTCCAATAAGAATAAATATTAAAAGACAGGGGTATTCATGCTGAAAATCGGTCCCACAATACGTCGACCTCCCGCACGAAAAACGGAGGAGTAAAGAATGTGAGATAAGAAATATCTAACTAAAACCTAAATACAAATAAACTCTTGCAACAAGGGTTGATTTTGAAGCGAATAGTGATAAAGAGTAATGAAGAGAGTTGTTCCTCCCAAGAACACTGATTGGACGTCGAGGACAGACACCATCAGCTCACGTATCCTACAGATATCCCCTGAAGGTGTCTTACAGGTATCCCTTGAAGGTATCTTACAGGTATCCCCCGGAGGTATCTTACAGGTATCCCCCGAAGGTATCTTACAGGTATCCCCTGAAGGTATCTTACAGGCATCCCCCGAAGGTATCTTACAGGCATCCCCTGAAGGTATCTTACAGGTATCCCCCGAAGGTATCTTACAGGTATCCCCCGAAGGTATCTTACAGGTATCCCCCGAAGGTATCTTACAGGTATCTCCCGAAGATATCTTACAGGCATCCCCTGAAGGTATCTTACAGGCATCCCCTGAAGGTATCTTACAGGCATCCCCTGAAGGTATCTTACAGGTATCCCGTGAAGGTATCTTCCAGGTATCCCCTGAAGGTATCTTACAGGTATTCCCTGAAGTTATCTTACAGGTATCCCCTGAAGGTATCTTCCAGGTATCCCCTGAAGGTATCTTACAGGTATCCCCTGAAGGTATCTTACAGGTATCCCCTGAAGGTATCTTACAGGTATCCCCTGAAGGTATCTTACAGGTGTCCCCTGAAGGTATCTTACAGGTATCCCCTGAAGGTATCTTACAGGTATCCCCTGAAGACATCCTATAAATACCAGCTCAGGTATCCCCTGAACGTATCAGCTCCGGTATCCCCAGGAGGTACCCTACAGGCATTCCCTGAGTCAGGTATCAGCTCAGGTATCTCCTGAAGCTCCGGTATCCTAAATACCCGCGAGGAATTCATTGTTCTCGAAATGCACGGCAGCACAACTCTCTTCAGCAGACCTTTTTCGAGGGACGACAGTGTGCTCATGGGTGTTCACATTTTCATCATTCCATTGTTCGGCCAGGCTAACATAAATCACGATGCAATTCAGCAATATTTGTGGCCAAAACAGGAACTACTTCAATTAAGAGTTATAAGTAGTTTTTGAGGACTTCACTATTTGGCGACACAGTCAAATTTTTTGTGACTCTTGATTGGTTCGGTTTGCATTAAATTAGATACGTCAGTTTAAGCCTCCCTAAACCAACAAAAGAATTTCAAAAAGAGGAAAGAGAAAGGCTCCATTAAGCAAGGAATAAAGAGAAAGAGGAATTTACGTACAAGGCGTGTCTCCACACCCTGTGCGTAGAAACAGCAAGATTGAAAAGATGTTCATGAGACAAGATAAAAGTTGAAGAAGAGTGTAATTAGTGCTGAGAAAACCGCAATAAACTGAAAAAAACATAGTCCACAACAAAACAGCTCATACTATTCCACTAAAAAAAATTATCTAACCTTGAGCTTAGGACCTCACATGTTCCTCCTAGAAACGCTAATTTCCATATCTCCAATAGTTGTATCCTCCTGAGGAGAGATCTGAGGAATACATCTACGCACAGTTCAAATTGTGCGTAAAATACAAAAATGTTAAATAATGTATGTTGAGTAACGAACGTAAAAATGTATGCACGGTTCCTTGCATGATTAGCAATGCTCCCCGCAGGCGAGAGCTCAACAATCTGACTTAGAAACAGGGAAACGATCATTAACACTTTCACCGCAAATGGTAAAACTGAAGCTCAATATTCAACTCAAATTTATTAAAGTCAATCGTAATAAGCAACTTCGAAAATAGCCATCAATAATAACTGGAATGTGCCCTCATTTAGCTTCAATTAAGTATTTATAAAAATCAAGTTTGTGACGACTACTGGTCGGTCAGTAGCATTATGAAAATTCCCACCTGACCACCGGTGGCACACGTTGCGATCAAACTGTTAACACATAAACTGTGATGGGTGAAACTGAAGTTCAATATCCAACTCAAATTCAAAGTCAAAAGTTGATAAGAAATTTATAAATAGCAAACATTAGCTGGGTAAAATAAATACCACTAATTTAAAAAGATTGTTACAAATTTTTCGAACGACCCAGCGATGAATCGTTTCGCAGCTTGAAAAACTTAAGCACGGCCCACCGGTGGGTCATAGCGCAACGGAAGTGTTAAGTTACCTCAACGTCGAGCATGAAAATGCGAAGTGATTCAGAGAGCACGTTAGGCGACACGCAGGCTCGAGATAGCGGTATCGGCGGCATCTAGATAGCAAGCTGACCATGCTCGCATGCGGACACGAACCTGGCGCAGGATATTACGCACCTCATTTCTGCCGAGTTGCTACATCACAACGCACTTAATTTGCACGGAATTACTACATCACAACGCACTTAATTTGCACGGAATTACTCTATTACAATGCGCTTAATTCTTACGGTATTACATCACAACGCACTTAATTCTTACAGAATTACTACGTTGCAACATACCTCATTCTCACGAAAATTGCAAGAAAATAAAGCGAATTCAAGAGCAACACGCATGCACGCCTGTGAACAAGAACGGAATGTTTATCCAGCTACTAAATTGTAAGAACAATCTGACGGTATTGTAACTTATCCCTACAATGACCAATTTTTTTGGCTCTCTAACGAAATATTACAGCAATTTCTCTTAAATTATAGTACAGGAAACTCAGTATATGTGAACTCTGCATCGAAACATTTAAAACATAAGAAGGATGCGAGTGATTTCCCAATGTCCTTCAAAAAGGACGTTTTGTCGATACAGAGTTGAATACAACAAAGTGGTATGGCCTCCGACGCATGAGGTGGACAACTAAACAAAGTGAAGGGACACAAATTCCCCCCGACAAACGCCGCCCAGCGACGTTAATTCACTACACGCTATTCGTGCTAAAAATGAAAATCTCAAAGTAATTCATTACAACTGATTGGATATGTCAATGTGCGTATTGGTCGGTAAGAGAAAAAATCAATCTTGAATGCGTATATTCTTGAAGTATAAAGAGATAAGTTCGCACGAGGAACCAATGACAGCGGGCGCATTTATAGGGAAGAAATAAAATCAATCATGAATGCAAACGTTCCTGACGTTTACAGCGATAAATTTGTACGAGGAACCAATATCAGACAGCGGCGCATTTATAGGCAAGAAACAAAACAAATCCCGAATGCTAACATTCCTGAATTATAAAGCACAAGTAACCAATACCTGGCAGCCAAGTGTAGGAGACATTCAAGGTTCATGTTATAGTGAGCGACGAGCGAACTGGGGCCCGTGTAGGCATGAGCTGTGAAGTGCCCGCAACAGAACGCTATTCAGCGGCTAGAGCCCTCAATTGCAGCTGACCGCAGCGTCTCGCTCCCAAGTGCGCAGCGAAGACATCACCCATGATAAATCCAGCCCCGAATTTCGCGGCCTAGAACTGTTTAACTGCATGCAATGAGCTCATAAAATGCATCTGGCGCCCTATGATGACCCTGACATTACGGAAGTCGTGTTCCTATTTCAAGGTGACGCGGTATCTCGTGGAAGCCATCACAGGAATCTTCGAAAGGAGCTTGTGGCACGAGATATATCTTACAACAGCGAAATATTTCAGTGTGCCATGTATGTGTGTACTCACAAGAAGATAAAAACAGCAATAAACATTCAATTTTCCGCGTAAGGTAAACGAGCCAGAAGAGGCAGAGCACAATGAGGTGGCCTGTGCACGCGACACAAGAGGCCATGCAAGGAGAGGCTGGCACCAAAAATAAACTTTCTATTACGACTCAACTTCCGCGCTCTCAAAAAATAAAACGTTACCAGGCCCCACGGTCAAAGGTGCGACACGGAAGGCGGGAAAGAGGGGAGGAAACAGAGTGTGATGACAAAACAAGAGAGGAAAAGTCGCACAACACTGGTGGACCCCACCAAACTGAGTGGGGCTCCCAATCCTGCAACGTTACTCTCAGTAGCGCTTGCATGAGAAACCGTGCACCGAATGAAATCAAAACAGCATTCTCGAATGAAAATTTCTGAACATTGCAAGAGTCAAACGGTGGAGAATAATTTATACAATTTACAACGTCAACACGCGACAAACAGCTTCAGATAACTTAGGCAATGTTGACAAACCCGCCGACAAAGATGAGATGATCCCTCAAGATACACAGAAAAAAGGATTTAGGAACAAAGCTGCCCTCCGGAAGAGTGTGCAGAGCAAGCAAGAGGCAGTATGAAAGTAGGGAGCAGGCCTCAAGGTGACCTTCGAAGAAGGCACGAATGGTCGCATCGCGCCAGCCAAATACATCTTTCCATCCGCTGTCCGTCTTCTGACCACGCCGTCACAGCCGCTATTAGATTCAATATTCAACTAACATAGCAGTCGTAAAAATTATGATAATAATGGGGATCTTATTCAATATTTGTTTGTCAACGATGAGCAACAGTCCTGAAAGACAACGTTCGCAGAATTTGCGAGAACGCTTCAAGGAACGTACTATGTTCAACGAACAAAATGCGCATGAGCGATTCTCATACCCCGTTCAACAATGTGGTATTTTATTCAAGTCTATATTCAATGATAAGGTGCTCGTAAAAACAACTCATCCAACTGAGAATTAAAATTTTCAATGTTGAAAAATTTAAAAATCTAGATATCTAGATACGGAAATTTTTCAGCAAGTCATAAGAGCCCGTTTGTCATCGTCAACACAGGCTGCACTCTCCCCTATTTACGTCTTTGTAGGGGTTCAACTAGTAACATGAACACTAAGTTGACTTAGCTACGTTATGAGCTGTATGTATAACCTAGCTAATCGAAACCGGCTTGAAGAATTAAGCTGCCAACTGTAGCGCGACAACAACGCAAACTATTTGAAATCGTCCCCTGGTAAGCAAATGAAGCCATCGCGAAGAACAGTAATGTTTCGCAGCAAGAGGACACACAAGGCAGTGAGTGATGAGTCACTGCACGCCTGTGAACGTGAGCTCCGCAAGACGTCATTTGTCATTTCTGCAGCAGCAGGTGCCTCAATGTGGTCAATAGATGCCACCAGATTCGCCTTATTAATCGAATCCAAAATTTCGCAGCACCATGAGCTTAACGCACGCGTTCGGCACTACCGCCAGGTTCTACTTGAAGAAGACAATAATTCTGGGTGAAAACTTTACTATCAAAGACCAAAAATGTTAAGTACTGAACAGCGTGTAGCTTTTAATTACCTCAACGACATAAGTAATGACATTTTATTCCATGGACTCGGTAAAATCAACACATTGTACAAATTAATTCTGCTGAACTGGCATATTTTTAAAACGTTAGTCATGAATTCTGAGACAGAGCACACATAAAATGTTTATGAGAAGCTTGCGCAATACATGAAGCAAATGTAAAACAACGACCGACCATTGTTTAAAAAAGGTTGGATCAACTAAGACTAGTAAATTCGATCTGCATTACTCATATTTGGCAAGTTTACAGTATAACGGATGAGTACTAAACGGAACTACAGCTCCAGTGAAGTACAGCTAAACAAGCCCAGCCTATCTCACACTGGACAGAAACGCGGCACGAGAAGAAAACCGCCAAGGCAACAAAAGAACCGTTCGGGCCTTGAAAATGACCAGTCACCCTCGGTCAGCGATACTCAGCAAAAACGCCACGTTTCGTGAAGGAAGTACACAGGGCCGAACAACAATTTGCTGAAGAAGAAATTCTGAGTAAACCTGAGAAAATTAAGGGATAGCTCCTGCGACTGAAAAAGTCGGTAAAAAGCACAGGATCACTACAATTCACAAATCTTATCAACATATGTACGTGGAGGCTGTATGTATGTACACCTGGCTCCAGCTAACCCTGAACAGTCAGAACTTTTTACCCATAACACCATTATTGGAACCACCATCATTAGGCTGGCTCTGGAATTAAGTTATCGCCGACGACAAAATCGGGACGAAATTGCCCACTCGGCAATAAATTTAAAAATAAAATCGACAACAAAAATAAAATAATTATTTTCTTCAAAGGGTGAGCAAGACACGTGGGGCAGTCAGTTTAAAACTTCACCGCGACATGAGCCGCCGGTGGTTACGGAGGGGATTTCCAGAATGCTGCTCACCGACCAGTATTCATGAATTCAATTTTCACGAAAAGTTAAAACTAAATGAAGGAACGATTCACATTATGTTTCCTATTTTTCAAATTGCAATTCAGTACTTCAAAATTGCTTCAAACACTTGAAGCTTGAATAGTGGAATATTTAAAATCAGTTTAACCCACCGCAGTTGACGCGTTGAGAGTTTGATAGGAAGATCACCATACATGTGAGCATTATGAGGCAGTGAATCATACGGAGAAGTGACGGAGTGGAGCAGGTATTGTCACTCAGCCCCCCAAGAGCGACGTGCCACGCATCCAAATGAGCCCACAAATGCTCAAGCAACATCGCCTTCATAAGACGTACACGTTGTTGTTTCATTGCTATGAACATATTGCCACTATCAACTGTTAATTTAACGATATCAGTCTTGCACCTTGCAAGTGATATGGGGCAAGTAATTTCCCACAAAAATGAATCGTAACTAATGAAAGGACACGTGCCTTGAAAATACTTTATAGTTCAAATAAATTTCAAGATACTAAATATGCTCTTCAGTAAGAAGGGCGATAATACCGAGGGAGCACGAAAATACCAACTGCAATTACAGCGACAACAAAAGGCCATATGATAAATTGTCATATGTTTGTGATGTGAATTAAGAAATAGTGTCATAGTTTGATACTGGTCTCAACGATCTTGGTCAGAAATTCCTTACGAGTTCACTGAGAACGAGGGAGAAGATGCTAAAACCTGGAACACGACCAGCGCTATAACATCGCAAAAGATCGGCAAACACAGCACGTAGATGTTACTCAAATTAGCGTTGGTTTTATGAAGCTTTAAGCAGAGGAGAGTCAACGCGGCCAGAGATCGCCAATAAAACTGCAAGTTTTGTCAGCACGATAAACTTGTCGTCAGACCTATTTTCATCTTCGATGCATATTCGTACCGTAAAAATATTATCACTAGCTAAAACAGCAACAATGAGAATCACAAAAAAAAAACAGTTCACAATTGCACCGAGCAAATGTGTTTCAAAGAGAGCTCAGGTAGTTTCTGTACTTGAACACACATATTTATCAAGTCAAAAAGGAAATTAAAAGGAGAGATTTAGCACTCTACCTTCAACAAATAGCACGCATCTATGTAGACCACTGGCCCGAGAGCGCACCAAATATCAAGACAAGATCTGCAAGGTGGCAACCTAACAAACTACTTGCTGCTCGAGAAAAGAAGTTTATGTCTAACCACATTTATTTAAACTAGAAATCGTCAAATTTGACATAGGTCTCGTCTGTGCTGATTTCGTAATATTTTACCAGCCAAAACAACGAAACCAATTTAAACGCCTTCTTCATTTGAAAATACAACGAAGAGAGTTGAAAACTAAAATTCTCCCGATACAGGAAACCAGACTTGAACAAAAAAGCAGCCTGTCAAGACTGAAGCGCATTATGTCTGAAGAGGAGACGAGCGCTGCAATTTAGCTATTGTGCGCATTGACAAGCAGCCTGTCCTTTTGCACTACAGCAACAAACATCAGGGTCCAGATTTGGAAACAATTTACGTCGTTGCAGCAGCACAGCCAGCATGCAGCAGCGTGAGTTTTTCTGTCGCCTTACTACGCTACGAGCTGTTTTCTTCTGGCCAAATTCCTCGCATGTTTGAGTTAGTTCAAATAAAATTTAAGCATTGAGTATAGTGAGAATCAAGGCTTGCAAAATGTTCAGTGCTGGTGATACGCAGCCACCTGTAATACCAGAACGACGTTAATTTTTGAACACTTTGACTGCGACTTGAGCCACCGGTGGTCACGGAGGAGATTTTCATATTGCTCCTGACCAACCAGTAGTCACTAACTCAATTTTCATAAATACCTAATCAAAACGTAATGAAGGCACGATCCAGTTAATGTTAGCTATTTTCAAAATGGCTCGCTACAATGACTTAAAATTTGAGTGGAATATTGAACTTCAGTTTTGCCTGTCGCAGTCAAAGTGTCAAAAATCTGACCCCAGGACGTGTCGCGTTAGTTCAGCGTCACAGAGGCGCGGCCGCCACATGATGCGTCTTTCTGTTTCCGGACCTCGGCTTGCGCGCCTCATAACTTATTAATAGTTGCACAAACTAAGCCTATAGAAGAAAACGCCTCGACGTATCGCACCTTTATTTGCGTATATTGGTCTCTTATTCGTTTCAATGAAAATTCACGTAATCGCTACGATTAATACTTGTATGCACAACAGTATTTGTGTGTTTTATTAACGGATTACATCGATGTGTAGCCTCTATAACGTTAATCGCTTATGTAGACAAACAATTCGGTTAAACGTCACAAAACAAATGGAATAAAATTACAGTTATAGCTTATCCAAACTGCATTCTCTTCGAAATTGTCAAGTCGCTTTGTTTGGGGCAGACCCTCAATTTAAAGGAACAATTAATGCAAACGGAAATATGAACTACTAACTTAACGCAAAAATGAAACATGTTATCAACTATTAGGCATTAAGTCGAACCGCATTAAAACAAAGGCAAAAATTACAGCACGAATACACTTGAATTTATAGCACACACATAAATTTACGGTACAAATGCATACATATCCCTTTCTGGTCGATGTCATCCGATTTGGAAACATCTCACATATTTAGAAAAATAAAATTTTGGACGAAGAAAAAATAACAATAAAAAAATAGCAAGAACACCAACATGGCGGCCAGGCAGGAGATATTTCGGATAAAATGAGCAATACTCCAGAGAAAGTAGTCTGATCTCCACATCCGGCCGCGTAACCTAATTTCAGACATGACGCAACCAACTTGAGGAGATCCGTACGAGCCTGATTACAGAGGGGGTGATGGCGATGCCTAGGAGGCAAAAGAGCGGGTATCAAGAATTTGGCACCCAGTGTGCCGAAAAAAGGACAGAAGCGAAAATGAAAGGGACAATGGAATAATAAAAAGAGACAGTTCGTGCGTCACTGGCGCTTTCCAGCACACTGTAAAATAATGTTAGTGTGTAATGTGATTTGTGCGTCACTGGCTTTCCAGTACACTGCCAAATGATGTGTGTAGTGCGATTAAGCTTCATTAGAGAAACGGAACCGAGCTATGCATGCTCGGTTTAACCAATACTCAGGTAGCGCTCAAAGGAGGCGGTGTTAATATGCTCTACCAGCACAGCTGATAACTTTTTCTATTCTTTTATTAGATTAGATAACTTAGTTTGAACCTCCCTAATCACAACAAAGGTAATCCGAAAACAGAAAAGAGGAAGGCACATTTTGGTATGGAGGTGAAGGAAAGAGAAATTTATCTACTTGGTGGGTTCTCACAGATCTATTCTTTGAAATCGAGCGTGAAATCTTCACGCTCGATTTGGGCATACGACATCGCAACCCTTGAACGTGTGGGAAAAGCTCACACATCGTTCCGGTTTAGCAAAGTAAGATTTAATCAATATGAAACTTAAAGCAACAGATCCTTGAGTTCGTAAAATGTTTTCACTACGGACTACATAGAGGCACAGCCGCGCACTGCATCTCGACTGATGGACATCTGCCCGAGCATCAAAAGCTTCCTTGCCTATCACGGAGCACTTGAGTGATTCGGATGTCAATATTGCTTGGCTCAGCGACTTCCATGTAATGACCACAAGCCCAGTCGGTGGCAGTACGAAAATCATTTATTCACACACAAATGTGTGGACGACCGTGCGGACATCATGTTGCTGCGAAGAAAAAGACTAATCTAAGCACTCAATTGCTGGTCTGATCCAAGTATGGACACCCCCTTCAACTATGAAAGAAGGACAAATTTTGTGATGAAAAGAAAAAGAATCGACAGATAGTGAGTCTCGTCGCTTTTCAAGTTGCATGTACAGTAGAATATTTTGAACTGAAAATAGTATGCTTTTTATACGCCAGAATTAACAAAGTTGCATCTGGAAATAGACTTTATCCTTGAAAATACAAAAAATCCTCATGATTGCATCTTGAAAGCAACTGAAGTGAGCAACAAGTATCAGTCACACATGACCTACCCAAAAACTAACATCTGAACATTTGTTTAAAACAACCTAATTTGACACGATGTTCAAAGAGTTCATTTGACGAACTCGTCTCCCGTTGCATAAAATCGTTGGACTGAAAACTCGTAAACGCTAGAGCCTCAATACGAGTATACAGTAAAGCTTGCCTAAGGAGGAAACCTTTACTGACATGAATGACTTATTTGGAGAGACGCCCAGAGATCGATTATTCCAGCTGAGAAAGGAATAATTCTAGCCGAGAAATGGATAATTCCAGCCAGCTCCAGTAGACCCTTGTCTGGTTACCGAATAGAACACTGCGCAAACTTGGTGCAAGTTCAATAAATCAAACGTACGGACATTACCAGAATGCGATTCAAAAAGGATTAGAAATTCATCAGTAGGCAGGATTTGCCACATGCGTTAATTCAACCAAATGCCAGTGACTTAGCTGCAGTGTACAACAGAGAAAGTCGACTGCGTCCGGAAATGCTGAGGTAATCCACTGAGACACCAAAATTCCAAGCCACCAGCTTCATACAGCCAATAAAGTGAGCTTGACCCTGCCGACCTCTCTCTTACTAAAAAAAACACGTTCGTTTAAATACAGCGTAAATAATTAGAATTGACAGGCGACTGAAGATGAAACATCGTACATCACGTACCAAATGCCTAAAAATTGTAACTTAGATTTCATGATACGTAATAAATCCTTACATATTATAACTTCGATATCATATTAACTTATATTATATTACGTAATAAATACTTACATATTGTGTGTTGTAACTTAGATATTACATTAAATGTAATATCTGACACTCGAATATTATACTAACTGTGTGATACGCAGTAAAAAAATCCACAAGACAGACCACGACTATGGCAGAGCAAGCCAAGGAGCCACCAGGACCCATCACGCCGCCCAAGTACGGCCGGCCTAGGCGCGATGGTTGCGTTCCAGGAAACGCTGCAAGGGAGCCGCGGCACGAAAGGCAGGGCAGTAATGAAGGGAGGTGTCATCCCTCGGGCTTCTGGCGGCCTCGCTTCCACCCAACACAACCGCCGACGATGAAACAACACCGATAATTTTCCTATTAAAATCGATGATTGCGAGTAATAAATATAAGTTAGGTAGGTGTTTGCTTCGTGCATTTCAGTTATGAAACGCGCATGTCACTTCACACAGGAGAGGAAGAATCACACAATAGAAGAATTACAACAATATATCCTAGCTCAACGTAATTGTTCAATGATGATCAAGTCCTTTCATGCATTCATTTCGTACCATATTACTATTTGAATGCACAAACCAATGTTGTCTCCACTAAACGCACGCATAGTATAATTGTATAAATGAAGAGGGAATTAAAGAATATGAAGCCCTGAAATTTCTTCGGTACTCGAGAAAGTGTGTACACCCAAAAATATATCGATAAAGCGATGTCGTTTCACTTGCGGTATAGGATCACACGGCGGAAAATGAACCCACAACTCCTGGTTCATGAAGCACAGCTGCTGGATCCCATAGAGCAGGCAAGAACTGAATGTCAACTAAACGAACAATTCAGTGCTTCAATCGAAGAATCTGAATAACTCTTCTCCTGGATGTTTTTAAGCTGCTTGAATTTCTCTGATCTGTAAGGCTTGCCAAGTGAGAAAGAGTTCAGAAAAAGTCTTAGGATGACCAACTGATTACAAATAGTGATTTTGATGAGCGATTTACCAATTTGAAAAATGACAATTTTATAGCAATAGACTTTATCTCGCTACATTTTCGTCAGCTGTTCTTCAATCGACGACAATTCTAGACGCAGCAAAGCCTATTTTCAAAAACAGAGAATCATCGTCTCCAATGAGGCGACTATTTTGAGCGTAATTGTTGTCCTTCAAAACCGTGCAAGTCTCGCATTGCTTCGATTCTAAAAGTTTGCTTTGTCAGTGTTTGCAGCCAGGTAAACTTCATCACACCTGCCCATTTTAAGACGCTAAACATATTCGAGAAGTGAACCATTCATCTCAGTGACAATTGAAGCTACTTGGCAGTTGACAAGGAACGACTCCGAGTAAATAACTCATAACCTAATCCAATCTTTTGTCGGGAGTTAATAATTATACGGCTTGTTTTTCGCTGCCACTTGTGCACCCATAAACTTCACCATCAACAGCAGCAGCAAACACCACGCACGGCGAGTCTTAAAGAAAGGAAGGCTCATCCCTCAAGCACTCGTGGTGGCACATCAGGAAAGGCAGGCAGATTAGCCTTTTTAAAAGCCAAAAACCTCCAACTTGGAGTTTTCTCAAACGAGATTCAGGCACGAAGACCAGCCAGCATTTGGCAACCCCGAGCCCGAGCGCTGGAATGCGCCGCCCTGCCTCCGGCGACCCGACATGCCGAGCGCCGTGCGTGATGCCTCATGACTGAGTCATGAGCCGGCAGTGCCACGCTACGCCTCACTCGCTGCCAACACGCGGCACCGAAAAACAAGCCGTAGAATTATGAACTCCCGACGAAGACTGGGTTGTGTTATGAGTTATTAGGAGCCTCCTTGACCACAAAATGGTGTGGTTACAGAGATAGAAGGAAGGCACCTACTTGTGTGGAAATAAGGACTTGGTTATTAGATAAGGTAAGATTAGATAACAATATAGTTTAACTTTAATTAGTTAGTTCCAAAGAAGAGAAGGAGAGTGGTATCGCGTAGCGTAGAATTGAAGAAACGGGTGGTACTCAATACATAAGGTGTGTCTCTATAAATTGCGCACAGAAACAGTAAGATCGGAAAAACTTCATGAAACAAGAAAAAAGTTGAAGAAGTGATAGGTGCTACAACAAAGGACAGCAATGAGCCGATGAAAGATGGCCCGTCGCAAAATAAAAATCTATTCTATTTCAACAAAAAAATGTCAACCAATCCTTCAGCTCGAGACCTCACATGTATCCTTGCGAGCGCTAATTCCCTTCGATACAAAAGTTGTATCCCACTGAGGGACTCCCATCAAGTTGAAGATCATTTTAGCAGTGCAACACAAACGAAAAAAACGTAGAGCCATTTCATGGCCGGTTCCAGGACACCTAAATAATTACACAGGTTTGCAATCAAAACATCTACAGCTGGAAAACCACCCCACAATGCGCATAAAACTGCCGTTAACACAAGCGGATTCTATTCACTGTATACATAGGCCTGGTGGGCTACAAAACTGGACGAGTATCAGTCTCAGTGACACAACTGTAATGCTGGTTTAATTAACACAGCAGCGTAGCACAATGCTGAGTTTCATCAGCACCATAACCGGACAATTTTAAATTGGTCTACTAGGTAGGTAAAAGTGCCTAAAAACGAACGGATGCATTTTTAATATACATTTTCTGTGAATTGATACAAACAATCATAAACAAATTAATGTCCGATCTCTGCAACACAGGACAATTGATGGCACACAACTTTTTCACAGCTACTGCTCAAATCTTGTTTCAACAGTTGCAGACGGTAAATCAACGATGCAAAATTTCCATATTTCTTAACACGCTTTCAGGCTTGATTATTGAAATTTAAAATAAGACTATACTGGTAACGTAGCCTTTCTTTTACGAGAACTATTCACACTCAAGAGCTTAACGCCGCACTCCATCGCACTATTCTCATTTACTGGGCTTCTATTCTAAATCATCAGCTAACACGGAGACCCAAGAATACTCGAGCAACCGGAAACGTATCTCGATACAAAAAAATTAGCCTTTCTGCTGGTACGCTGCCCAAATAGCAAGGTCTCCGAGCACACAGCCCTCTGGCATGCCAGCAAAAAAGTGAACAGAGAATGCACTCGGACTAGAAATGAGACGATGTGCCCCCAAAATGAAGCTGCTTTTTTTGCAACTGAAACGTTCACCAGAGACGTACTGATACTGATAAAATGATTCAGTTATATACAAAAAGAAGCTCAGGTCACAAGAAACATGCAGTGCAAACTTTCATTTTCACCCACTAGATGTCATCAGTATTTTAATCTAAAACTTCCTTCTACCTTCATATACTAGAGTTTTTCTTTCAAACAACCATCTTTTATAGGAAGTTGAAACTAAAGTAAGTTAATTCTCCTTGATTAACTAATCATCGTTTGGAAGTTACTCAACTTCCTCCAAAAAACGCATACCAGAGTACTCTCCTACCCATGGAGAACAAGGAGAATAAACCAGGGTGTTTTCCTTATACTTTATGAATAGACATTTCCGAGCACTAGAGCAAAGTTCTTGAACTTGAAACCGTACAACGAAACTTGACACGTTCTGAGATGCCAGCACACACACACACACACACACACACACCACGCTCAGTTGTATCATGCTACCTCCTCTCCATAATTTCTCAATATTGTAATGAGTAACTAGGAGAGTCAAAAGAACTTCGGTTATGAGGAAGTGCAAGATTACTTCACAGAAAGTTCTTAAAAAATTAATTTCCTAGCTCCAAAAATATCTTCGGGCAGGATTTCGAATGGCATCATTAGAAACCACATATCAAGAAGCGCATAGATTCTTAGAACGATATTTATTAAATAAAATTCAGCTCATCGCGTGTGATGCATATTTCTGACACCGCCTAACGACCACCGAGCTAACGGAAATAACACAAGTCTAAATTGGTGCAGCTGTGTACTCAATGGCAGTATTTAATTCAACTTGACCGTGTGTAGAGTCGACTCAACCTATAATCGAGTAGCTAAACTAACAAATGACTTATATAAGCGGTTAACCTCAACAATGTATAAAACTGTCATTCAAATTGGGAACGAACTCTCAGATTCTATGCTTTAAAAATAAAGGAAGAGTTAGATACATCACCACATTAGAAATATTCACAACGAGAAATGCCAATGTGTCGAGCATTATACTACAACAACAAGAACGCGCGGTAAGCACGAGAGACCTCACTCAGCGCTGCTCCGCAACAGTTCACGAGCCAAGAGTAACAGTTCACCTGGCCGTACCGTAATTAGAAATATTCAAGAGAAATTGGCATACGTCGAGCATTATACTACTACAGCAAGAATGCGATCCCTCACACAGCGCACACAGCTAACACTTCGAGTCAAGAGGTCCGCACTCCGGGGCGTTATTAAAAATATTCATAATAAATTTGAATTCGTGGAGCACTATACTACAACAAGAACGCGATCAAGGAAGTTGGATACATGGAACCGGCATCGCTATCTTTTGCCAGTCAAGCGAGTGAAGCCACTTCTGCCGTCCCAAGCCCCGCCCACCCGGCATTAGGTCCCTGTGTGGAGGTGGTGTTGCAGTGGAGGGGTAGCACCAACTCCATCATCAGTGACTGAAGACCGCGCTGTTAAATGGCAGACTTGCGCTACTCTGTGCTATACGTTTTTTTCTTAGGCATATATTTCAATTGCGTCCTCGCTGAATGACAAAGAAACTCATATTGAGGAAACTCGTCCTTGACCGCAGCGTGGATAGCGGTGCCCTGTCACGCTGAGTGTCTGACACGCACTGAGCCCCATCTCCGTGTGTGTGCCCGTATACCCTACAGCTACCGAAAATTGGCTTCACTTTAGAGCGCTGATGCCGCCTCCATTCTTAAACCTCCTTGAACGCGATCCCCCCACTCAGCGCTGCGCCCCTGCCAGTTCACGAGCCAAGAGGCACGCACACCTGGGCGTTATGCAGCGCGCGGCACGCAGCTGAGCAAATCAGGACGGAGACACAAAGGTGGCCACCACCAATTGGAGGTCAGGGCCGCTCGCTGCAGCCCAACACGCCAGCTGTAGTGGCAACGCAAGCAGTCATTTCTGGCGGGTGCGAACATCTCAAAGCTAAACTGGCACTGCTTCATTTGCTTGCACAATGTATTCTTGTGTGTCAAATTACGCTTCCTGGTCGCCATTGATTTGAAGCAGAATGTAGGAGTTTGAAATGCATGACTGGTTGTCATCAAACAGCAGTTACAAGCGCGTAAAAGAACGTTTTAAAGTCCTACATACAATTCGGGCTTTTATAACATTCATGTTGATGTTCGATAAACGAATGATTAGATCCTAACATCTAAATTGAGGTGAGTAGTACAAAAGATAGCTCTCACAAATACTCATGAAGCGCCAGAAATAAATTCCTATAAAGCCACACGAATGATTTTGACGTGTTGTATGTATTATTCAGCATACAAGGTCCGCCAAAGGTGTAAACATCTTCAAACAGAAAGAAAACCCGAATTTGAAAAACACGAGGAGGTGGCTGACAGGCCCTTCCACGCAAGGTAGGACATCGTTCATAAGCACGAAATGGAAAAGAATTGATGGATGGAGCACACTTACTAACGTTACAAAGGGAATTATAAACCTTAAAAAACCTCATAATACTGTATATTAACAGGTAGGTAGAGCACAATAATGAAGAATAATAGTTTCCTCCGCTGAGAATGGCATCCGTCAATGTATAGGTAAACTGGTAAACAATTAGACGTTAAGAATCTAACACTATCACATCCGTCTCGTGGCGAGGTAAAGAAGACGCAAAGTCGAACGACATAGGTCAATGCGTAGGTAAACTATACAACGTTAAGAATCTGACACTATCACATCCTCCTCATGGTAAGGTAAAGAATAAGCACAGAAGAGAAGAAGCTCTTCAGGCCAAGGCTAAATGGCAGGAGCGTTTAAGGCATGACGTCATGGAGCAGGCAGGCTTTCAGAACCGACTCGTTCCAGTATCCGTCACTTGCAACTGGGTTCGAGGTGAACATTCGTTAACATTAATGCGCCGCCATGATCCTCGCTGTAAATGGATTGTTTCACCTGAAAGAGCACTTGAATTTCTGTCGCCTCTCAATTGGCTAGCAGCCCCGAAAAAAAAACATTTTTTCCTGGCGAAATCATAGGAAAATCAATTCTCAACTTGAACTATTCGTATGACAAGGAAGAAAATGTTCTCAAAGCCAACCCACATCAAAAGAGGACGTATCACAATATCATTATACCAAAGCCAAAGGCGACCTCCCAGGAAACTGGCGAGCTTCTCGTCATGAGGTCAAATCAAATAAAACCAAAAAACACTTCCGTGAACGTAGATAACCAGAAAACGAAGGTTCGCGCTTACACTTTCAAATGATCTGTGACCCACGTAATGAAGATTAGGACAATTAATCATTTCACCACTCGAAATTCTGTTCTGTAGAAGGAACTATGAAGCTCATGAAACATAAGTGAGATGGAGGTTTGAGTTAGTTTAGCCATCATGGAACACCACCGTCTTAGAAATTAAAAGATGTACGAGCAAAATCGAAGGAAGAGTTCCTTCGAGCAGATTCGTGAACATCATGCGCACCAGTACTCACAATTTCTACCGATAACAGTGAGCTATTGTCAATAAAAACTAGTAGGTTGATTTCAAAACGTTGAGTATAGATAACTCACATTAGGGTGACAAAAAAGATCGATATTGAATGGGGGGCAAGTCAGTGGAGAATACATGAAAACCTATTAGGAATAAAAGCTCATAGGAATAAAAGCTCCTCAATGTTCAGATAATACTAACTAATGAACCCTGCCAAATAAGGTCCGGCAACACGCAAGGAAAAAGAACCTGCCCGTAAACGGCTGAACACAATTGTATGCAAAAAGCCGCTCACAAGAGTGCTAGAACAGCAATAACAGGGGAGCAATGAACCCGCTCAAAACGTCTCCTAAGAATGAGCTCCAAGCAACTGAGATTTGACTGGACAAGACCAGGCGGTGGATGTGAAGTCGCATGCGTCTGACCACAGCTAAGCGGAAGCCAGACCTCAGCCAGTTTACACGGTAAACACAAGCACTTCTGTCTCCCTATTAGGTGGTGGTAACCGGAGACAAAAACCATCTACTAATACTGATCACAAGATTACAAAATTGAAAGCTCAACACGGACATTTTTACTAGATGAGCAATAATAAATATATAGACATCAAGGCTGTACTGTTATAACTCCATTGGAGGCATTGTAATGCAAGTCTCAGAAGTAACTGTATAACAAGGGACGTACGAATAGCGTTGGCTAAAATCCCTGCTTTATATAAATAGTTCATACGAGTTTTATTTCTGTTTTGGGCCTGTTTTATCGATTTTTACTCTAAAATTAGTCCGATTTTTATTGCATGAGTGATGAGGTGACTAGCATCTATATTTCAATAGAACATACAACGTAATCAAGTATGTACAATTATTTCAAAGTATTTTAATGCCATCAGTGTTTACCCTCTCACAAATTCAGTTATACTTACCAGACTATAAGAAACATGGGGAATATTAATCTACTCATCTACCATTTAAAAACAACCGCCACACAAAAATACCATACCCGTCCACTTAGCCGTTAAGGTTAGATTAGATTATATGCTAGTTTAAGCCTCCCTAACCGCTAAAAAAAAGAGCGTATAGAAGAGAGGAAGGAGGAAGGCACCAATTAGCATGGAGATAAATGAATGCGGAATCTATGCAAAAGGAGCATAGTAGGTGCTGAAAGTAGTAGGTGCTGAAAAAACAGGACAGCAGTGAACCGAAATAAGGTGGTCCATAACATTACAAAAACATTTTATGTCAACAAAAACATGGCCTAACTCTCAGCTCGGACCCACACACATTTTCCCCCGGTGAGCGCTAATTCCCATAGATACAATAGTTGTCTCCCCTGAGGGGCTTAGCCGTTAAGGGCCAAGCGACGTGTAGCCCCATGCAAAAATTCCCCTATGGCGGCTATCCGCACGTGAGCATGATGGCGAAATCTGCGAGTTTTTATGGTTTATGGTTAAAACACATACGATAGATTCAGGTTAGGTTTGGTTGGGTCAAGTTAGGTTTGATTCTATTAAAGTTAAAAATAATGAAAACAGGCAGGTAAACTTGAGCGAAGTGAGGATTATTATTTTCACCATATAAGTTTACACTCCCTAGCTACATTAAGCGATTTCAATCGAGAAGGGATAATTCAGTATAGTCTGTAGGTATAAGGAGTGGTAAATGAATATTTTATGTATAGACAGACGTTGTAAACATGTTGAGAGATTGACTATTATTCTTCATAACACCTGAAAGTAGTACTAAAACGACGAGCGCAACCAAAAACACACAAGTGATGGGGTTTTCGCACATTCAACACGCCGCATGACGCGAGCGCCGCAAGTTCCGGCTCAATTGACCAGGCATGTTCCACGCTTGGTTCCGCGTTGAACAGCGGGCAATGACAGACCACGGGCTGACAAAACCTGAGAGCTCGCAATTTATAGTGAAGAGAACGATGAGATTGGGAAACTATTCAAAAAATTGTCAACATATTACCTGTACAAAAGTAAGCTGGCTTAACATGTTCTTCATAATAAGTTAGGTTACTAATTTCCAACTCTATTTTAAAAAAACATTATTGAATAAATGTAAGGATGAAGAAATATCTCGCGTTTCCCAGTTGTCTCAGGGTTTTAAGCTTCAAACATTGAAATGACATTTAGAAATAAACAAACTTCAATTTGTTTACGAACTGTACAATAAAAAGCAAGGAATGCGAGTCGAGCTTCAACAATACCGAGTTCAATTAAAAGTTAAACCTTGTGCAGACACTGTCAAATGCCTTGTGACCTATGCCAAGAAGGCTTAAATGAAACGAGTCGTCAGTACACGAATTAATCACAATGGCAGGAATAGCTAGACGATCTTGTCTCGGCAGTCACTTCCCTTCTCTCACCTCAACAAATTTCGAAGATTCTGATACTCGGTAAACTCTTTTAGAAGACATTATCCATTAGATGCTTCGGTTTAACCTTCAAGATTGGGCCTTGAAGGCCAAACGTTTTACCAACACTAAATGCACGATTACACAAGAGATAAGCTTAATAGCACAAGAAGTACAATAAACAAGGTACCATCAAACTCGTCAACGTTTGAATATGCCCTCACTCGTTCATCTCGCATCAACATTGCCAATACACAGGAAATTTATTTGGAAAAATGTTGAGATTCACAGCAAAAAAACTGAAGAGTCTGCTAAGTTTTCCCGAACCTGGACCTAAATTCTTGATTCCGAAAACCCGAAACCAAATCCAAGAATGCAACCAGTTGACGTAGCGTCAGCTCACTCTGACGCAACTGCAATTGGAAGACAGTTTTTTGGCCAGTAATTGGTTCTTTTTTACTTGAAATTTTTATTGACTAGAAACAGGCTAAACTGGCGATATTAGGTGGTACAAGCCGAACTTCTGTGAGATGCTCGCGGAGGTACCGGCCGAAGGTCGTGGACCATGCAGTGTTTCCCAATTGTTGTGCTAGCAAAAGAAAATTTTACTCAGTACTGTAATGAAACATATCTCAAATGAAACATTTTATCAGAAAGAAAACTATTGTTTGCCAGCAGGAAGAAAAGCATAATGGTTCAAACATGAAGAATGAGTGAACTATAGAGGATGAACTCCATGTAAATAGCCACAGGTACCACACCTAAAGCGTTTCCCAAGATAAAGAAAAAATGCGTAAATCAATCAAGGTTTGCTCTAGATGGCGACAAATTTACATTACTCACCGTGAATGATGTTCAGGATTTTCGAAACATCCGTTTCTCTGTCTAACAGCTTTGAATTAAAGTTAGCTGAATAGCGAAGTAACGATCTCCGATCTGCCACTCTGTTACTTTCACAATTCACATCCCGCATCTCAGACATCTCACTCCCCGTAGCCACACATCCTTCTGAACTGCATCGAGTACTTCGCTGCGTACTCAGTATTTTCACAGAATGGTCAGCCAGAACGATCGGGGCTCTGGACAAATCTTCGGCAAGACCGTTCTCGCATTCAGACTGATGAGTCGAGTCACATCTGACATGGTGGTGGCCGTGGTGCCGAGCATCGTGTGGTCGGCGGTCGTGGCCACCAGCGCACGCAAACGGCGGCCGTTGCATTGGCAGCGCGCCACTTTCACTTGCTGCACTGGAGTCCACTGCACCCGCAGACCAGTAATTTAAACTTCCTGGCGCCGGTGGGCCTGAACTATTCAACGCTGGCGCTCTTTTTGACCCACATGCAGTGGTCGGCCCGTTTGGACCTTTAGGAGCAGCTAATTCTTGACTGTCTTCACTCGATTGCGCTGAGTGACACCGGCAGGTGGAGGGAGTTATCACATCGCCACACGACGACAGGGAAGACCAAGACGCCTTGAGTGTTTCCCCACTGTTTGAACTCTCCTTCGAACGAACGGAGGCCTCAGAAATGTTTTGAACTTTCTTTGATTTATTTCCTGCATGGTCGCCATTTTTTCTTCTCCTATCTTTGCCGTATGTACCGGTGTTTGATGTCGTGCCGCCATCTCGACGTGGCTTTTGTCTAACGCGCTTCCCAGCGTCGGCTGCCAAGGAATTCTTTCTCACAATCCTCGAGATATCTGACTGGACTGGCGTATGAGTTTTCAGAGCATTACGTCTGAGTAGGCTTTTACGAACGGACAACCTTGAAGCATTAGACCCTGTGAGTTGACTTTTTTGGCTCTTTTTGGTACTCCAACCTCTCACAAAAATTTGTTCTTTGTTTTTAATCCATGAAGGGTAGGCGCGCAAACTGCTGAACCGGCTGGAGTTCCTTCCAGTCTTACGAGAAAATAAGTCATCACTTGATAATTTGCGTGAAGCTTGAGTTTCTAGGAAGGATGAATTTCCCGATGCTGTAAGGTAACTTATGTTTGCTTGATTTTTCAAGTCCTTCTGATTGTTGTTTACCATGATAATCGGCACCGAAAGCTTTTGCACTCGACTAGGCCTACGACACACAGAACGTTGCCAGTATGTAAGTGAAGAGTTGCTCAATTTTCTGAGGCGGCGATTTTCTTTATAGCTCCAGCCGCGGCTAAAATTAGGACCAATATTAGCTAGCCAAGAAGAGTTGCTACGAACACTCGTGTTGCTGAAACGACGACCGAGTTTTTTGTGATTTTGTTTGGGAATTTCATCACAGCCTAAGTCATCGCTAGAGCAGGACATTCTACCGTCGTACAGAAACGCCGGCGATAACGACTGAGCTTCCGAGGGTGACTTGTGCTCAGTGCTTGAGACGGACAGAACACAAGGAGATTCCCGGCCGTTACCTTGACCGTGAGAAGTCATTGAGGAATAGTTGCATGGTGCGCCCAGCCCAGTACGTTCGCTATGAGTCGAGTTCAAAGCGTGAGAGTCGGTCAGAGATTCAACGAAAGATCCATAGTTTGAAGGCAGATTCTCCAACGTTTCCCCGTCACCAATACGCGTGCTCGATAAATCAGGAACGATTTCAATATTTTGAATGCTGAGTCGATCAGAAGCAGCACCACCAGACTGATCATCATGAGACACAGGTAAAGGAGGCGTGGTTGGTGGCAATAGATAAATTTCTCTAGCAGCCCCAACATTGGACGCATCTGTATGGTGTGACTCATGCTGCTCAGCCCTGGTCGATGGTTTCGCTGGCTCTTGAACAGTACCATCGCTGACAAAGTCCTCTCCAATACGCACAATGGCATTTGTAGCGAGGTTTAATTGACAGTTAGCATTCAAGCTCTTGTCGGGACAATCAGCCTCATCAATCGCCGTTGTACCCGATTGGCCCTCGCAACTGCTTGCTACGGCACAAGGCAACGAATTTTGCGCCTGACTGCTATCATCCCAACCTTTTTTATGCTTTCTGAACGACTTTCCGAGCATGCGTCGAGGCCAGGATAGCGTTTTCTTGCGTGAAAAACCTGTAGTGTCAACTTCTGCAAGTGGGAGAACTTCAAGAGGAAGCGTCGCGGAGTTGCTTCCAAGTTCGTCTTCAATTTTCACTCGGTCCTGTTCAGTTTTTGTGTGGGGAGTTCTTCTGGACATACTGCGCCTGAACTGGTGCCAGCGCTCCACGAACCCACCCATGATTCTTGTCTTTTTTTTTGACACTCCTCAGTGCTTGGATACGAATGCTGAAGAAGCTGGCCCCTATCAAAACGGCAAAATTGAACCCACTACTCGATTCAACATCATTTCCCGCAGAAAAACTGCGCAACACAAAGGCTTCACGGATCAATATCGGCAAACACAGAAAGTGAGAACTTAAATTGAAACTGCATCGTAGGTGGTTGAGATGGAGAGAGAGAGACAAAAAGAACCTCCTCAAACACACTACTGAAGTGAACTGAATCCACGCAAACATATTATCAGCAGGTTGAGTGGCTAACGTTTATCAGGCAGCCAATGTTACCTTATCAGGAAGCAGACCGCATAACACAGTAAGACGCCCCGTGAATACTAAAATCGTCAATATAATTGAGATGGTCTCAACCACGAGGACCGAAAATAAGAGCACCCAGAAATCTTCGCACAGATCTGTTATGAGTCAAGTGATGCGGCTTGTTTACACAAGTCCTCGGAACCGGCAACACCGTCCAGATCAAAACGAGTCGTCTACTTGTGGTCGTTGTTCTTTCAAGACAATTACGCTCATCTCGCATACTTTAGGATGGTCAATGAATCACTACATAAAATGATAAAGTTGTACATAATATCTATCGCCTCGCAAAAGCAAATATCAACGCTCATATCAAGTCGAACATATTTCTACAAATCTTGCTAAACACGTCTCCCACATCACAATGGCAATAACTTAGAGAGCATACAGAGTGCATGGGATAAATCTTAGCGTACAACTTTACTCGGATATTATTTCAGATATGATACACTTCGTTATTGTGCAAGAGGCTGTCAATGATATCCCTGATCAAAAATAATTCGATACGTCGAAGTGACGTCAATTACAATTAACGTTCCAATGGCAGCCACAAGAAAGTCGAAAAAGGGTGTCCTGCATCCCGACAGCATGCGGCATTCATGACACCAGCTCCAGACCACCGGGCTGCACAACTCCCAGCTCTGCAGAGCGAGGGATTACCAAGTGCAAGACGTGCTTGAGGAAGACGTCAACTGCCGAGCCCACAGAGCTAACACGAGCTGATACGCAAAATCAAGGAAGCATTTACCTCGCGACAACGTGGACGCGACGCGTCACATTCAACACGTTGACGACGTTTTGGTGGTTGTCATGATTATATAAATTAGGTTTAAGTAGTACAATTAAAAAACGTACTTAATCGCTGGAATAAATTTCTATTATTTCTAAGGATTGTAAAAAATATTATTACACGATAGTGTTCTATCTCATTCGCTAATATATGTTTTTTTAAATGGTAGTGAAATATTTGAAATGCTGCTCATCTTTACCGGCGCGTGAATGAGCAATTTACCGAATGGTACACATGTGTCCCAACACGCCGTCAACGTGTTAAAAGCCGGTTTGAAACGTTGACTACGGCGTGACCCACAGGTGGTCACTAACTCAATTTTTATGGATACTCAATCAAAACAAAATGAAGGTGAGGTCCATTCAATGATTGCTATCTTCAACATTGAATATCAAAATTGACTTAACTTTGAATTGAATACGGAATTTAAGTTTAATTCGCCAAAAAAGCACCAACACCAAATAACACAGTAATCTAAACACTTGTTGAATAATTCTAAATTTCACACAAGTAACAAATAGCTCAAAACAAAAATTATGAGACAAAAATTTCACTACAAAAACTGGCAGACGAAATAACGCTGGAGCTTGAACCGATGTCTTGTTGAACTTGCAACGCACGCAAAAGAAACAAAGAAGAAAAATAAGGCCAACGTAAATAGAAATTTGAAGCACTGACTTTGCAGAGGTAATTCGCAGTCCGTCTTCCGACTGGTAATTCCCTCCTCAGCCGAACTCACAATGACGAGAGCACTAGCACGCTCACTCCTTAGCGAGGGAGACCAGGGCTTATACCTCTTCCCCGGAGAGGATTGTATGCTCTCGGCCAGTGCTTCTTGAACTATCTGATGCGGCCCACAGACAGGTTTATGTGTCAACAGATGGAGCTTAGTGTAACATTATCTGTCTTTTTGACGTTATTCGACAAGATCCCGGCATCTATTTGAAGGATAATCTAAAGATTCCTTTACCACACTAGGATGCAATGGTAACTCAAAAATATCCAATTATATATACATCACAACTATATACTAACGCAATTTTTCTAACTCGAGACCGGTGAGTTCAACGCGCCAACGGCCAGTAGATTAGTTTATAGTAGCGCATAAAGCAAAGTAACATAAATTGTTTAACTGCTTCTCCTTTATGGGAAAATATACAATCATACATCACAATTATACATTAACGCAATCTTCCAAACTTCAGACTGGTGAATTTAACGCGTCACCTGCCAGTTGATTACATTACAGTAGCGTATAAAGCAAAATAACCTAAATTATTTTATTGCTTCTCCTTTTTTGTTTACAAGCCGGCGGACAACTGCTCGAGAATCTACACCAGTCTGCATAAGCTCACTTAGAGCACCAATGCACGAGATGATCATGAAGCCGATCACTGTCAGTGTGCCTCTCCATTCAGTCGACATTAGGTGACAAAAGCCAATCTTCTGTAGAATGCTCGGTGGGAGATGCCGGACAAATGTCATGGTCTACGCAGTGTTACCCTATTGTAAAGCTAGCAAAAGAAAATTCAAGTCGGTTCTTTACTGAAACGTGTCTCAAATGAAGCATTTACTTATCAAAAAAACTAGTGGAGTCGGTGCGAAGCTGAAGCTTACGAGGTCCAGCCAAGTGGCTCCACGTGGCCGGTTCCACAGGAAGCGCCCAATTGGGTGGAAACTCCGCTCACCAGCTGCTCCAAGTAGCCTGCAATCACAATTTACTAGCAGCAAAAGCAAGCCGCAATTCCAATTCACCGGCAGCAAAAGTAAGTAGCTACCACTACCAACTAGCAGCAAAAGCAAGCCGCAATTCCAATTCACCGGCAGCAAAAGTAAGCAGCTACCACTACCAACTAGCAGCAAAAGCAAGCCGCAAAATCCTCTGACCAACAACAAAAGTAAGTAGCCACCACTACCAACTAGCAGCAAAAGAAAGCCGCAATCTCCTCTGAGCAGCAGCAAAAGTAAGTAGCCACCACTACCAACTAGCAGCAAAAGCAAGCCGCAATCTCCTCTGAGCAGCAGCAAAAGTAGCCACCACTACCAACTAGCAGCAAAAGCAAGCCGCAATCTCCTCTGAGCAGCAGCAAAAGTAAGTAGCCACCACTACCAACTAGCAGCAAAAGAAAGCCGCAAAATCCTCTGACCAGCAGCAAAAGTAAGTAGCCACCACTACCAACTAGCAGCAAAAGAATGCTGCAAAATCCTGACCAGCAGCAAAAATAAGTAGCCACCACTACCAACTAGCAGTAAAAGCAATACACGATAAACCTGCACTTCTCACACAAAGGTACTACAACGACGTGTGTGACTTCCAATGAGGAGGATACGGAGGGTTCCAAGAAGCTGAAACGCTGAGTAATCGTAGTCCTATCCAGTTAGTGGGGCTCAGCAAGTGTGTACCCTTCAATCAATCCTGAGATGGCAAATGGTTTCTATAACCAATTTCATTCTTAAAGAACCATAAGAAGCCTAATGCAGTGAGCGCGCCGACCACCAAGACCTTCCGTAAGTTGATGAAGAGAACAAGTTTTAAATTGTACAACCCAATCGAGTATCCGTCATATATATATATATATATATTTTTATATATATATATATATAAATAAACGAGACAAAAGTTTAAAGCAGGAAAGCGCCCCAAAATATTGAAGCAATACTAACAGCGTGCGAATTACAGGGCAATGTTATAAATCAAACAAGTGCACTAGATTGGATAATTTGGAAGGGTGCCACCAAGTCACAGAGAAAATGTCAGATTGCCACACGTGTCGCATAACGTGATGAGCATTGACGAGTAACGTTGATTCCATTACATGCATTCGCCGTTGATAATATCGGCACCATGAACTGCATCAGTAACTGACGCCTACATATGAACAAGTCAACCTGGTCTACTCTGACCCACAGAAAGATTCAACTACGTTCACTTTCCACTCATAATATTACCATCACAAACTGCATCAGAAACCGCCAACACATAAACCAGCCAACCTGCTCTCCTACTCTGACCCACAGAGTGCAGTACTCCCACGGTTCTGGAGAGCGCTGAGTTCAAGCCACAGAGCTGGGCCACAGATCCAGTCATGAGAGCCTGGCAACCAGTAGGCGCAATGGCATCAGTAGAAACCAAGCTCTGGGAGCAGACCACACGAATGCGGAAATTGAGACACCACTCTTTACGTAATCTACTCACTAGAAAGGAACAACACGCAAGTTGTTACTAATAAATATTTCCAAATGAAAAAATATTTGACCTGGTGTTCATTGAAAGTTGCAGTTCTTCACAATATTCAACAGTTCCCATTGTCAATGCTGTCAGGGTAAGCAAAAACACTTTATAAAAAAAATTGTGGAGTAAGTTGAATTAAATTGCAGAAAATACAGTCCAGCTGGAATCGTTTCATCGCCTTCTCGATCATCTGTTTAGAAGCTTTACTACGTTGAAACCACGTACTGAAGCCCACTAATAGATTACAACCACACAGCACACTAACTTCAATCTAAACCAACTTGACTGACCTCGATACTAATCCCGCTACAACAGCCAAATATTGGTAACGTACGGGCCCATGCCTAAAGCGAACGTGGCGTTCGCAAAGATCAATGCGAACGACGATCAATGGTTGTTATTCAATATCAGGGCTCGCCACTGACGTACGATTCATATGCATAGAACTAAAGGTAAGCTTCTCTCTCTTCACGCCCACTCGACACATCATGCAGGTCGCAAAAACGGCCCCACTGAGTAAGGGAGGGGAAAACAATGAGTCACAGGAACTGTTTATCAGATGGCGGCCTTTCACGTTTAATCCTAGCTATTGCGCCGCACCGGAGTAATGTGAGGGAATAACGTTAGGATAAATGGCTTTTGCAGTATCACATTTTCCTTTCTAGAAAATTGTAAGGTTAGTTATCTCTTGTCTGCGAGTTGTAGGATCCGGTCGCAGAATGACAACGGAAAACGTAAAGAACGTACAAAAATAAGAGAAGCCTCTCCCAAAGATATGACAGGACTCAGTCAAAACGCTGTGTACCCCAAACCTGTGCTAGAAAACGCTGCCAGCAGACAACAGAGACGTTTGTCCCACCATCGGACATTAATCGACATTTTAAATTGGTAGTCAGCACACTTCGCAAACCCTGTCAGTTAGATAAACGAGCAGCTTGATGCGACACAAATTGTGGTTAACAGAAAAGCCTTTCGCTAACTTGAAGACATGAAAATGGATGAAATCACGCAATTAAAATTAATTAATTGATCACGCAATCCATGTGAAATTAATCACGCAATCCATGTGAAATTACACAACTCATGTATGTACGTTTAGGATTATTCGCGTCGCCTTCACTCCCCCCAAATCCCAGACGCCAAATTACGCTAAGATTAAAACAATAAAATTAATCATTTGTAGAGTATTTCTAGCAGGATAACACTGTGCTGAAACCAACCAAAATTATAATGGTAATAAATAATAGAGATGCTCGTATCCGGTGAAATTATTATTATTATATAAGAAAGTTTTAGCCTCCCTTAACCACGACAAAGATGTTCCAAGAGAGGAAAGAGGAAGGCACCATTTAGTATGGAGTTGAGGGAACGCGGAATCTATGCACAAGGTGCACAGAAACAGTAAGCTAGGAAAGAAGTTCATGAAACAAGAAAAAAGTTGAAGAAGAAAGTTGTAGGTGCTGAAAAACAGGACAGCAGTGAACCGAAAAAAGATGGTCCGTAACGAAACAAAAACCTATTTTATTACAACAGAAAGGAAGCCTACCTAACCTTCAGCTCGGGCCCTCACATGGTTCCCCTGGGAGCGCTAATTCCCATAGATACAATAGTTGTATCCCCCTGAAGGGGTATCCGGTGAAAATATCATTCGATATTACAGTGGTCGCACAAAAACTGTACATTTTAAATTTAAAATATGTTCATGCAATTTTCTGAATAGATTTCACTAGCGTTATCGTGATGAGAAAATTGAGAAAGTTGGTGATGACAGTGTTCTGCATCCGGTATCACTCACTCCACAGTTTCTAACACATCACACTTCAGTCAGCTGCTCAAGTTCAGTGAGAATAGATTATCAGCTGCTACTCAGCCCATAATTTACACTTTCTCATCATCTTCGACTTCTACTCAATGCACCTCAAGTGATTTGGATGGATCATACTTAACTTTCCATGCAAGAAAGAACCAATGCTTACCCTCTTGAAACAAGGAATGTCAGTAACATGTGTGGCCTCAGATCTGCGGGTAACGAGGACGGCCAATTCCAATTCGAAAAATACAGCTACCAGCTACCGGGTATCTGTGCGTACCGGGACACCAAAAAACCGGGCTATATGTAAGGTCCCTGAGAGACTTTTGTTTGCGCTTAAAAGATCCAAAAACGATAATTGACAGATGCAGTCATAACAACCGATAACATAAAAAACATGCCTATGACTCACAATTAAAAAAAGGTTACTGCAAGATCGATCTGACATTGGCTGCAGAGGAATAAAAAACTGCCAGCTTTACGTGTCACCAAGAAGCCCAAGCTTACAGAAGCCAAGAAAACGCACCGGCTCAATTTTTGCACGAAATACGACAAACCAACATTACAGTGACAGAAAATTATTTTTAGAGGCAAAAACATTCAGGTTGGTCAAAAGGCTGGTTACTACAAGTTTCTTTATCGCTTCATTACATGTGCACAGATACGAGCACCTAGTCAATGCGATGGAATGGCATTACTTTGGAGTTACCGGAGGCAGAAGACGTGAGATTTCTTGCACATATTTGTAGTAACTGTCACAAAAATAATAAGATGCGATTTGAAATAAAAAGTGAGTACTCAAACGACCCACACGTCATTTTCATGAACTGACCCAAACCACATATTGTCGAGTTGTTCGTCAGAATCAAAAGTATTGTATTCATTCTGGATGAAAACAAAGTAACAACTATTCTCTCCCACTTCCACATAATGGATTTCCATGACCTGAACCTCAAACGTCACCAAAGTGCCACCTACGCAGGCGAAGTGTTTTATCGAGCGGGGATAAAAAGCAAAGCGCCGCACTCAAAAGGGGTTCGCAAAAAAGCAAGCAGCGTGGAGATAAAAACAATGGCCATGACTTCCAATTTTAAATGAGATTGCAAACGCCCCATGTCGATGCTATGAAGACGAATACAGCACACCAATATATTGGTCTCTCCATAACTGAGACATATTTTGCACTTCAGCTGACAATATCTATGGAGTTTTACATGAAATTATTCTTGCTTTGTAACACCAGACTCACAAACTAACTTCTACGTGAAAAAATAATTTGTTCTCCAATTCAATACACACACAAGCCATCAACTTTAAGGTTTTACGCATGGTAAACCAAGACAAGAAATCGACACACCAACCACGATATGAAATGAGCTATGACGCAATGATAATCACACCATTCGACTCAATGAATTACTTCATCACAAGGGACTTACAACACTCATATTTGCATTAGTGCGCACACAAATGAATTATGCAGCGACACCATACTTACATACAATGAACACGATCACGTTGATGACAGCACACGTGCAAATTGGTTTACAAACAATAACAATACAAAGTGATTTACAAACGTGAAGAGGTTTACAAACAATACAAAGAGGTTTACAAGCGTAAAGAGGGTTACAAAAAATATAAGAGATTTACAAACACGAAGAGGTTTGCAAGCCACAACAATACAAAGAGGTTTACAAAGGCGATATAGCATGAGTTCCTTCCCTCGGAAGCCGGAGCAGCAGGCAGGCTAGGAATGAGATAACTGTAGCACCACGAGATAAGCTATCAGCTGTAGGCTCTTCTGACAGCAGCTTCAGGTCTCGGGACTCTCTGACACTTGCATTACACATGTTCGCACTAGCTCGCAGCGCGCCAGCACTACACTTACAGCGTATAGATATCTCACCAAAATAGAGCAGTGTTGGCGTTATGGTTAGCAATCAGTACGGTACATAAAAGAAATAAAGGGGAGCTAACAACTAACAAGTTAATGCAACGTCTATTAAGAATTATCAGTCAGTTACACTGCATATACCCAAAGAAATTATCTCAACCGGACAAGAAGCTTCTTGACGGAAGCGAATGATAAGATTCCCTGCTCGTATTAGAACAATGTATCGTGGCTACGCAAGTGAATGCTTTAAAATAAAGAACATGGAATGACCAACCGAGGCGAGCGACGTCGCTTGAGGACAAGACGACTTCACAGTGCGTAGCAGTCAGGGTTGCGGAGTCGGAGTAATAAATTTGCGACTCCGACTCCACCCTAAAACATGCGACTCCAGCAAATCCCGACTCCGCAACCCTGATAGCAGTAAAAGATTGTTTCTCAAGGAGATGTGTACGTGAAGCAGCTGCTACCTGATTTACCACTTGAGAAGTGTCATTTGCAGGACCCCGATTCCTGAACGCCAACCGTGCCTGGTGTTTGCGCCGAATAAATTTTGATGGAGCTGTTGATCGGACAATTCATCCTAAAAGAAGCTGTTATTGAAAATTGGTGGTCGCGAGCAAAATTTCGTTTATGAACGTATCTCAAGCAATAACTTGAGAGTCTGAAAAGTTCAGAAGACCACTTGACAATGACATTTACTACTGAACATCGTCGCGAACGAATAACTTAACTAGGTAGTCCGTGTTATGGATATTTCGTGACGATTTTACAGCCAGATTTCATTATATCCAGCACTAACTTACTTTGATATTTCCAAATTTCTTCACATGATGAAACACCAAACGAGTTATGAACTAAAACTTATATTTAATGCACTTTTAAAAGTTTACAATCACAGCAATGCCCGTAGGATGGCCAGACAATTTATTCTGGTTAACGTCTCTAGCAACTCCATAAGGTCTGTATATTTCACTGTAATAATATCATAGTTAACTCATTTCAGCCAAAATTTTTTTTACTCATATTCCCAAAATTACAACCACCGTCATTAGACTGACGCTGGCATCAGGTTATCACCAACATCAGAATGGGGACGGAGTTGCCATCCAACAGCAAACTTAAAAAATTACATTATGGCACAAATTCGACATGGAAGAAATTGTGCCAGCATTTTCAGCGAGTGTGCCATATAAGGCACGTGAGTGAAAAATGTGTTAAAAGTACGAGACAAGAGAAACTTTCTATATGGTGCCTCACAACGGTAAAGCAAAAAAGAAAGACATCACCACGAATGTTGCTAAAATTGAGCGAGCTGCACCAGCGCGGCAGGGAGAGAATGAGGCAAAAGCGCCAATAAAGCAAATAAGAAAGACATCACCACGAATGTTGCTAAAATTGAGCGAGCTGCACCAGCGCGGCAGGGAGAGAATGAGGCAAAAGGCGCCAATAAAGCAAATAAGAAAGACATCACCACGAATGTTGCTAAAATTGAGCGAGCTGCACCAGCGCGGCAGGGAGAGAATGAGGCAAAAGGCGCCAATAAAGCAAATAAGAAAGACATCACCACGAATGTTGCTAAAATTGAGCGAGCTGCACCAGCGCGGCAGGGAGAGAATGAGGCAAAAGGCGCCAATAAAGCAAATAAGAAAGACATCACCACGAATGTTGCTAAAATTGAGCGAGCTGCACCAGCGCGGCAGGGAGAGAATGAGGCAAAAGGCGCCAATAAAGCAAATAAGAAAGACATCACCACGAATGTTGCTAAAATTGAGCGAGCTGCACCAGCGCGGCAGGGAGAGAATGAGGCAAAAGGCGCCAATAAAGCAAATAAGAAAGACATCACCACGAATGTTGCTAAAATTGAGCGAGCTGCACCAGCGCGGCAGGGAGAGAATGAGGCAAAAGGCGCCAATAAAGCAAATAAGAAAGACATCACCACGAATGTTGCTAAAATTGAGCGAGCTGCACCAGCGCGGCAGGGAGAGAATGAGGCAAAAGGCGCCAATAAAGCAAATAAGAAAGACATCACCACGAATGTTGCTAAAATTGAGCGAGCTGCACCAGCGCGGCAGGGAGAGAATGAGGCAAAAGGCGCCAATAAAGCAAATAAGAAAGACATCACCACGAATGTTGCTAAAATTGAGCGAGCTGCACCAGCGCGGCAGGGAGAGAATGAGGCAAAAGGCGCCAATAAAGCAAATAAGAAAGACATCACCACGAATGTTGCTAAAATTGAGCGAGCTGCACCAGCGCGGCAGGGAGAGAATGAGGCAAAAGGCGCCAATAAAGCAAATAAGAAGGACATCACCACGAATGTTGCTAAAATTGAGCGAGCTGCACCAGCGCGGCCGGCACAGGATGAGGCAAAAGGCGCCAGCAGGCGTGATAAGCTCTGCAGCTATCATGCTACTCTGCTTAGGGGAAACATTTCGTGGATAATATACCAACGAGCAACGTCCAATTCCGTATCAATGTATTCGTGAATAGTTAAAGAAATCAAGGTTCCAATTCTTGGAGATCTTAATTAAAAATAGGAAGACTAATGACACAACGCTTAGACTCATTTTGTACTAATTAGATGATAAAATCGATAAAAGTGAACGTTTCGACCAACTAGCAGTGGTCATTCTCAACACTGTAAAAGTTAAGATAACAAATCAGTCATCATTCAGAAAATCACAATGGTAAAAACAAACATGAAATTAGAAACATTTGCTACCAAACAAAATTAGGAATTTACTATTTGTAGGGGATAGGCAGACTGCATATCATTCAGCTTTGGCTTTAGTGTATAAATGAAAAGAGATTCTAATATTCTGAGTTCTATTGGGTTACTTCCTCGGCCTAATACTTCAAAATCAGATAGTCTAACAGGCAGGTCGCATTTTTCTGCATGTGTGCGTATTGCAGAGTGAGAAGGTGCTGATAAAAGGTTATTAGTACGGTGACTTCGTCCAGCACGCTCAGCCACACGAATACGCAGGCTACGGGATGTAGATCCTACGTATTCAGATGCACCACATCGTGCACAACTATGCTTGTAAACAACCGAGCTAAGCATGCCTTTAGGAAGTTCATCCTTAAATTTGAAAAAGATCCAACTGACAAGGAATTGACACGAATATAAATTTAAAATCACACTGCGTAAAAAACTTCGATAAAAGGAGCGATAGTTCAGATTTTAGTTTTTCCGACTGAGCACCAAAGTACAATAGTGATACATAACATTGTTTTCTCTCAACAGAGGCAACCGATGGAACATTTGTGCGAATAGAGGAGAGAAATTTTCTAATTGAGTCGTCTACTAGGCGAACAGGGAACCCATTCTTAACAAAATAGTTCTTTAAGAACATAAATTCCTCGTGAAGGAAACCAAATGTGCTGCAAACACTATAAGCCATATACAGTAATGTTTTGATACCATTTATTTTGAATTGAAAACAGCAAAAGCTAAAAAAACTCAATCCTAAACCAGTAAATGTTGGTTTGCGATAGACTGCACATTAAAAACTATGACCCATTCTACGAACGAGCGAGCTCCGACAACATTATTTTAAATTTATTTTTGTCAATTCCTGGTCAGTTGGATCTTTTTTCAAATTTAAGGATGAACTTCCTAAAGGCATGCTTATCTCGGTTGTTTACAAGCATAGTTGTGCACGATGTGGTGCATCTGAATACGTTGGATCTACATCCCGAAGCCTGCGTATTCGTGTGGCTGAGCATGCTGGACGAAGTCACCGTACTAATAACCTTTTATCAGCACCTTCTCACTCTGCAATACGCACACATGCAGAAAAATGCAACCTGCCTGTTAGACTATCTGATTTTGAAGTATTAGGCCGAGGAAGTAACCCAATAGAACTCAGAATATTAGAATCTCTTTTCATTTATACACTAAAGCCAAAGCTGAATGATATGCAGTCTGCCTATCCCCTAAAAATAGTAAATTCCTAATTTTGTTTGGTAGCAAATGTTTCTAATTTCATGTTTGTTTTAACCATTGTGATTTTCTGAATGATGACTGATTTGTAATCTTAACTTTTACAGTGTTGAGAATGACCACTGCTAGTTGGTCGAAACGTTCACTTTTATCGATTTTATCATCTAATTAGTACAAAATGAGTCTAAGCGTTGTGTCATTAGTCTTCCTATTTTTAATTAATATTCGTGAATATAATTAAGACGATTGAAAAGTCTGACTCTAGATAGAAACTAGGAGACACGAAATAGAATGTATGAGAAACAGTAGTAGAAACAAGTTCATATTACTTATCAACTAAAACATGATTGTATCGCGAGTTTATTGTTCGACAAACAACTATAAAAAACTTTGCAAATAACACAAATTAACTACGGAAGTGAAAAACAGAATTTTAAACAAATAAAAATACATTCAAATGATGAATGAACATTAGTGGAACAGTAGCAAGACACAGAATGCATTCACAAGTTCTTAGCACCGAAAGCGATGAGAATTTGTTGAACACAAGAATAATGGCGCATGTTATACCAAGATACTTGTTGCAAAGAACATAATGTTCTCAGAGAAAAAAAACGAGGTTGAACTAATGCAGTTCCTGAAATATGCATAGCAGGTGTCAGAAATTATCTTGCAGCCGCGGCGCTACGAAGAGCAATAGAGAAAAAGTTGACGTCAAAAGGGGCAACTAGAGAGAGCAAGGATAAGCCAATACCTTATATGAAAAGCGATTTGTACCTTTGATATTGTATTCATAAAAAGCGATGATCGCCTACCTTGTACAAGGATAAAAATACCGATGGTAAGTCATTTGCGATTTTAAATGGCAAACAAGCAATGGCTTCTAGACTAGAGTAGTAATACACTGTACTTGGAAAACAACATTATATAATATCCTATTATAAAAATTGTCATTTACACGTATCAGAAAAGGATAACTCAACACAACTGAACACAAAACCAACCATGAGCACGGTGACTTCAGGCAGGAAAGACCGAGAACGTTAACATTTTCTCACCCTACAAAAGCGAAGAGATGATACAATTCAACTCGCTTCACCACACGTTTAGCACCCTACGAATACAACAGTGAACCCTCAGCATTGATTTCATGCTTGCAAGACACCCAGCGAAGAAAGCAGCCAACACATATGCTCCGACAAAAGCAGCAGACACACAACCTTGACTTCACGCTTGCAAGACAAGCTCCGACAAAAGCAGCCAACACATGACTTCATGCTTGCAAGACACCCAGCAAAAAATGCAGCCAACACACACTTCATGCCTGCAAGACGAGCTCCGACAGAAACAGCCAACACAAACCTTGACTTCACGCATGCAAGAAAAGCTCCGACAAAAGCAGCCAACACACAACCTTGACTTCACGCATGCAAGACAAGCTCCGACAAAAGCAGCCAACACATGACTTCATGCTTGCAAGACACCCAGCAAAAAATGCAGCCAACACACACTTCATGCCTGCAAGACGAGCTCCGACAGAAACAGCCAACACAAACCTTGACTTCACGCATGCAAGACAAGCTCCGACAAAAGCAGCCAACACACAACCTTGACTCCATGCCTGCCAAAGACAAGCTCTGACAAAAGCAGCCAACACACAACCTTGATTTCATGCCTGCAAGAGAAGCTCTGACAAAAGCAGCCAACACACAACCTTGACTCCATGCCTGCAAGACAAGCTCCGACAAAAGCAGCCAACACACAACCTTGACTCCATGCCTGCAAGACAAGCTCCAACAAACGCAGCCAACACACGACTCCATGCCTGCAAGCTATGCTCCAACAACAGCACCCAACACACGACTCCATGCTTGCAAGACAAGCTCCAACAAACGCAGCCAACACACGACTCCATGCCTGCAAGACAAGCTCCAACAAACGCAGCCAACACACAGCATTGACTGCGTGCCCGCAGAGCGAGCAGCGACGTGCGCAGACGAAGACAATCATTTGAGGGACGGTGGCCTGTGTCTGGAGGCGCGGAGCATAGATCGATTGTGCCTCCCTCCGCCGCCCTGTCCTGCCGCGCCGTGGCGGGAGGGCGCGTCTGGCACAGCGCTCCCTCTCCCTCCGCTCCCCTCGCAATATGCTCGCGGGTTTGCACTCTTATTTTTGCTCAATGCTGAAAAAAAGACGCCGCCATCGCATAGCAAGAAACTCGTACCTGCTTAAGATTGAATTAACTTTCAGTTGTGACTTGCGATTTTTACTGTTAAACTTTACTTCATTTGGACAGGGTAATTCAAACGAGGCTGACTCTCCCCAGCGTCACCGCGCATGAGCCTATGAGTCAGAGGAATAAACTGCCGATCTAGTCATAGCAAACAATCAAGTAGTATTGACGCGTGGGAATAAATTACATGCATCATTGTACCACGTTGAATTTTATTATGCTAACCAATCAATAAAAAACGACGTTGCGTAGGGTTTAGAACCTTAATTACATTTCAGAAAAAAATTAATTACAATTCCCCGTGAGTAATTACTGCGTACACAAAGAAATAATATATTAGCGTAAATTTTTACATTCATACAAACATTACGTCCCTCAAAAAGAGTTCACTTAATGGTCAAAGTCTGCAATCCGAACAAAACGAATTACATAACTGGGAGATGTAACATAACCACAAGATTAAGATTATAAGTTAGTTAAAGCCTCCCTAACCGCTACAAAAATAGAACGTATCGAAGAGAAGAAGGAGGAAGGCACCATTTCGTATGGAGATAAGAGAACGGGGAATCCATGCAGAAGGGGCATAGAAATAGTAAGATGAGGAAGAAGTTCATGAAACAAGATCAAAGTTGAATAAGACAGAAGTAGGTACTGAAAAAACAGGACAGCAGTGAACCGAAAAAAGATGGTCCAAAACAAAACAAAAACCTATTCTATTTTAACTAAAAGAAAGCTTACCTTACCTTTAGCTCGGGCCCTCACATTGTCCCCCTGGGCGCGCTAATTCCCATAGATACAATAGTTGTCTCCCCCTGAGGAGATATAACTACCACAACTTAAGGACTTTATATATCTGATAAAAATGGAAGGCAAAATATAGCTAATAAGACATAAAAATGGAAGGCAAAATATAGCTGACATAACTGAAAGAAATATCAATAGAAAAAAAAAGTTCAACTGGCATTACCGATAGACATTATTATTATATAAGAAAGTTTTAGCCTCCCTTAACCACGACAAAGATGTTCCAAGAGAGGAAAGAGGAAGGCACCATTGAGTATGGAGTTGAGGGAACGCGGAATCTATGCACAAGGTGCACAGAAACAGTAAGCTAGGAAAGAAGTTCATGAAACAAGAAAAAAGTTGAAGAAGAAAGTAGTAGGAGCTGAAAAACAGGACAGCAGCGAACCGAAAAAAGATGGTCCGTAACGAAACAAAACCCTATTTTATTACAACAAAAAGGAAGCCTACCTAACCTTTAGCTCGGGCCCTCACATGGTTCCCCTAGGAGCGCTAATTCCCATAGATACAATAGTTGTATCCCCCTGAGGGGATTACCGATAGACATAATATAGCTGGTAAAGCTAAGGCGACACATGCGCACGCCGGGATTTTTTACTCCGTCAGCAAGTCCGCCATTACAATGCATGGGAAACACCGCCACATTTGAGAAAGGGACCTTTTCCTCGTTAAATTTTCAAATTTAGTCCATTTAACCTAAAATCAGGCTATAAAGAGCATTCAGTATCAGGTAACCCAACAGGATAGCATTATCGGTCCACATTGTTCTCAGATTTGTGTAAGAAATGAGATAAATAACAAGCGTTTCATTCAGGTTTGGTTTCAGGTCACAATCCTGACACAAGCTACAGGTCACAAGCGTGCAGTAGCTATGTGCTGACAAGATTCAAATTGTTGTTATTATTATATAAGAAAATTTTAGCCTCCCTTAACCACGACAAAGATGTTCCAAGAGGGGAAAGAGGAAGGCACCATTTAGTATGGAGTTGAGGGAACGCAGAATCTATGCACAAGGTGCACAGAAACAGTAAGCTAGGAAAGAAGTTCATGAAACAAGAAAAAAGTTGAAGAAGAAAGTAGTAGGTGCTGAAAAACAGGACAGCAGTGAACCGAAAAAAGATGGTCCGTAACAAAACAAAAACCTATTTTCTACAACAAAACGGAAGCCTACCTAACCTTTAGCTCAGGCCCTCACATAGTCCCCCTGGGAGCGCCAATTCCCATAGATACAATAGTCGTATCCCCCTGAGGGGGACAAGATTCAAATTATCTGAGCCTACCCTAGAAACATTAGATTAGATAAGTTAGTTCAAGCCTCCCTAACCGCAACACAGGCGTTCCAAAGAGAAGAAAGAGAAAGGTACGACTTAGTAAGGAGTTTAGGGAACGCAGAAGGTGTCTAGAAACAGTAAATAAGGAATGAAAGTTTTGAAACAAGATAAAAGTCGAAGAAGAAAATAATAGGTCCAGAAAAAAACAGGACAGCAGGCAACCGAAAAAGATGGTCCTTAACTAAAGAAAAAGACATTTGTTATGTACCTTCTATGTAACGGCGCGCCATGAACGAACGACGTTTGCGCCAGCGAGAGAGAGCTCCGGACACAGTGCACTAGAGACGGTTGCAAGGTTCTGCGTACTTCAGCAAAAGCTACCTCAGCAGCTCTGGGCGACGACCGTCTGGCAGCAACGGGGGCCATACCAGAAAAGTCACGAAAAGTGGATCTCACGGCCGTTGGTGATGCCAACCGCCATGGAGAGTAGCTGCGGTAAATGCTTCCATAAAAGGTGATGCGTAATGTTAGGAGGGAGCATTCCCGTACGCGTCATTATCGTCGAAGGTCCTCGTACACGCCGTCTTTGCTTGAGTCTTTGTGATAGAATCCAGTTCCAGTCCGGCGTGCTGGGTGTTGTTATTGTATAACTTACGTTTGTGATTTCACGCTTAAAGCAACTGATTAACTACATAAAGTAAACGAGGCTACTTCGAACACAACGAAAACTGCACCCGCGCTTCACACAAGTTGCGTAAGATTACCTCTTTGTAGCTGTCAATGTTTGCGGGCTTTAATCAATCCCCGATGTATTGGTGATATCCGTTTATAACAGTTAATTGTGTGGCCACATATAACGTGTGTTTCAATGCCTGCTAAAGTTGCGCCTTAATTAGGATGCCGACCATGAGATTTCACTGAGATTGAGGAAAGAGATTTATTTCATTTGAACGACTTACCCAAAAAGAAAAATTTAATCACTTCGTTCGGTCCTAAAAAAGGAGGATCGTAACAATTCTATTTCAACAAAAGGGCTTCTTCACTAATAGCTCGGGACCTCACATTTTCCTCCTGGGAGCGCTAATTCCCATAGATCCAATAATTGAAACCCCCAGAGGGACTATTCAAGAAATACGGAATGCTTCTACACAAAAACGAAAGCGGTTCCTCGGCGCAGCTGAGAAAGGACATTTAACTCGCGGTAACAACGCCGCTAACTAGGCCGCACGCAGAGCCTTGATCTCAAGTCGCGGCGCTTGCCAGAAGTTACTTCGAAAAGAGGCAGAAGGAGGGCAAGCAGGTCCTTTTTCAAAAGGGGAGTTGATGGAAGATGCTGCTGAACATCCATGGGTTGCGTCCCTCGACTGTCAAACCTTCAATTTTTTAACTTCTTCAAGCGGAAAGTTGCTGGTAAATACTGCTGATCATCCAGGGGCTGCGTCCCTCGACTGTCAAACATCAATTTTTTCAACTTCTTCAAGCGGGAAGTTGCTGGTAAATGCTGCTGATAAAAATATGGGTGAAATATGAAAAGTACAAAAATGTGTGCAAAAATATCTTGCAAAATCGAGACATTCGTATTAAAATAATAGCATAAAATCAATTCATTCGGAAGTGAAAGTGACAGCTTCCTCATGAGCTCATACGTCATACCCCAGAGGTGGATAGCAACACAAGCTTCAAGCTCATACTAAGCTGTGGGTTAACGCCGTGCGTGTTTAAAAAAACACGTGAATTACTCACAGACGTCAGCTAACAAAAGCAACGCAAACTGCAACGTGACCAAGTCCTTATACCACACGGCCTCATTGCAGCCCACGCAGAGATGACTGTTTTATTTCGTTCAGAAAAAAAAAATCTAAACAACTAATAGGACTCCATTATCTTTTCCTCGACCATTCATAAATAATGAAGCTAAATATGAACCATCTCATCGAATGAGTGCTGAGTTCAGTGAATTGCTTCATAAATTACGGTAGACCAATTAGAACTATCTTAGCACGCTCCGTGTGCATTTGGCCATATCTGTACCAGTCGGGAAATCGCTCATTCACGTTCTGATACAAATGAATGACATTGATCTGTTTCACGACGTCATTAAGAAACAACTGTCATCATACCAGAAGAAATGTATCGTGCAATTGTATTTTCCATATTTCTTAGGAAGGATAAGAATGTATTCGAGCAGTAAAGTCGATTTTACCATTCTGCTACTTACAACTCAACCAAACCAACTGTTTACAACCGCGGAAACGCGGTGAACGTGCTAACTGTTGACGCTGAACTCTGCAGACTACTTCACTCATTTTGACCGGCTAATGATGGAAGGCCACCGTGAGACGGTCCCACACCGCACACACGGCGTCAGCGCGTGCAGGTGCGGCGGCGACGACCAGCGCTGCCAATTGCTGAGTTGCGCCAGACGCTCCCTGGCCATCCTGAGTACTATGCCCATCGGGCAAGGTAGATGCCCATGGGCAGCATGCAGCATGGCAAGGGAGACGGTCCGCGGCAAGGTAGATGTTCCATGGCAAGGTAGACGTTCATTGGCAGGGTAGACGTTCCATGGCAAGGTAGATGCCCATGGGCGGCATTCAGCATGCAAGGCAGACGGTCCACGTGAACTTGGTAATGCTGAAGAGACTCGACTGTCGATGCATATTCGTCTGACTGCATAAAGCAACACTTTTCACGGACTTCTACTCAAGTAGAGAGCAGTCGCGTGCGAGTGTTATACGTAGAGCAAGCGATGCAGACTGTTCAGTTATATTAAATTATTAGTTAGTTTAAGCCTCCCTATCCTCAACAAATGAGATCCAAAGAGAGGAAGGAAGAAGGCACCATTTAGTATTGAGTTAAGGGAACGCAGAATCTATGCAGAAAGGAGATAGAAAGAGTAAGATGAGAAAGAAGTTAATGAAACTAGATCAAAGTTGAAGAAGAAAGTAGTAGGTGCTGAAAAAACAGGACAACAGTGAACCGAAAAAAAAGGTCCGTAACAAAACAAAAACCTATGTTATTTTAACAAAAAGAAAGCCTACCTAACTCTCAGCTCGGGCCCTCACATTGTCCCCCTGGGAGCGCTAATTCCCATGTATACAATAGTTGTGTCCCCCTGAGGGGGCAGACTGTGCAGTTTTGGCCTACTTTTGAAGAGAGGAAATGCCGCAGTGACACCTCGAATCATCCCAGAAGATGAGCGATCGCTTTTGTTAAAAAAAAATCATTCACACGGATTTGGCCAGAAAAACAGCACGTAGCGTATCCAAGTCTACAGACATATTTCGGCTGCCAGTAGCACAGGTACAACAGCGTAAATTTAATAAAATCCGGCCTGAGCTCAACTTGACACGCAGAGACGCGCGTGTCACGCACCAGCGCCACGCTCGCCTGCGCATCACAGGAGCGGCGGCAGACACGCACCACTCGAGCGTGGCAAGGCGTGCTCGAACCTTCCACCGTACTCGAGAAACATCGAGATAGGATTGCGGTTATTCCTCTCACTAATACTCCTCACGTTATTATTTAATTGTGTATTTCCTTCGTGCGAGCGTGTCATGAAGGCAATTGTCATTATTGATGGATTACGGTTATTCCTGTTACTACTCTTCACGTTATTATTCAATTGTATATTTCCTTCGTACGAGCGTGTCATCAAGGCAATTGTCATTATTGATGGATTACGGTTATTGTTACTACTCTTCACGTTATTATTCAATAATGTATTTCTTTCGTACGAGCGTGTCATCAAGGCAATTGTCATCATTGATGAGCTGAGTTGAATTACACCGAACAGACGCAAAATAACAGCATGGAGGAACCGGTACTAAATGACGAAGTGAGACCGCCAAAACGATGCTTAGAACAGAAATATAACTGTAGCTAGTTACCCAGAGTAACCCTATGTCAAGTTCCACAGAAACGGGAAGAATTTTATTCCATTTTTACACTAACGTTCATAGATTTCCAGTTCAAATCGGTAGTTGTTTAACATATTTCGTTGGTTGCATCGCTAAGGTGTGTAATTAACATTAACAATAACTCCCCAACGCAAAACGGAGTTGAAAGAATATCTACCGTTAATAAATCAAGTAATCGCTGCTCCGCCCATCCTGCCACTCGTTTAAGAAGCAGCAGCGTAAAGACGGAGAGTTGAATCAGCGCGCTTAAAGAAACATTAGTCAAGCATGAAAAATAAAAGAGGGGTCGATGTGACGTTGAGTAGCAACGCGGTCACTGTCAACAAAAATAATGACATTCAAAAGGAGCCCAGTACTCTTTTTCAAACACTAACAAGATTTTACAAAAGAAACGAAGCGTGAAAAAACACAAACGCAAAAGAACTACACAAGAAAGTAATACTCCCCAAAACAGAACAAAATTAATTCTTAAACACCAAAGAAAGATAAATGCTCATGACAGCCAGGAGAACAGCACAAAATTATAATTTGAACTCAACATCATACTTTGATGGTCGTGGCCTACGCCAATCGAATCGGCAAAAATTATCGGACAAAAAATCGCACAAGTCTAAATATGGGACACGAACAAAAGAAGACACTGGAGGCAAGGTGGAGCACGGAGGTGACACGCGCGTACGGGAGGGAGGCACTGCATGAGTTGCACCAGAACAGTCGTACGCGTAACGGGGCTGAGGTCACCACAGGGTTACGTAGCGCCGTGCAAGCGCTCCGCGTGGGGGGAGAGGGGGGGGGGGGGGAGTGTGGAAGTCTGAGGAGGGTGCGCTGCAGGGGGGACGCACTGCACAGTGCACAGGTGGAGAAAGCACTACCCAGTACACAGGTGAAGGAAGCACTGCACAGTCCGCTGAAAGGGGAGGAAGCACTACACACAGAAGGTGCAGGAAGCAGTGCTCAGAAGGTGGAGGAAGCACTGCGCAGTGCCGCAGTGCACAGAAAGTAGAGGAAGCACTGCATGGTGCACAGATTGTACAGGACGCAGACTAGATCACAGTAAGTGAAATAGTAAGTTTGACATTGTAAAACGCTAAAACGCCATTAAAAACCTAACGCCGAAAAACACTAAAGCTTGTCATATATTTTCAAACATAAAACGTGTTTTTTCGTGTTATCTCCGATGGTATTCAACGTCATTCCTGCGTAGTAGTCTGTAGAGGAAGGTGGCCCGGGGAGTTCGCTGCAGAGGGACAGGACGCCTCCAAATCGAATGAGCGCCAGAAATAGGCGCCCATCAGCAAAGCTGCAACCTTACCCAGCATGACCATCTCAACGCAACGGTTACAAGGTACCTAGCAACACCGAAACGCAGCGGATTCAGTACTGGCAAGGTACCTAGTAAAACTGTAACTCTTTTATCTGGTCAGGAGTGCACTATTGGTAGCAGTGAATCTATGATACGGCGTACACGCTCTTTTCCTTATTTCTATCAAGAGTAAACCCCCGTTTAATTGTTCATTGCAGTGGAAATCAGTTACGATTCAGTTCAAATGCACAACCTGCAACAAATGAGAGCGTACATTCGCCTAAGAGACGAGAAGGTGTAGCGAATTATAAAGCGACAAAAACTAAAAAGTTCAAGCAAGGGAACAATTTTACAGCCGCCGTCATTCCCTTACGACCTAGAAAGAAAAAAAGAAAATACAACCAAAAAAAAGCTCACAAGAAACTCCTACAGTGAGCCGTGTTGATCTTGTTTGGAATTAATATATACATACACTCATAAAGCAGTATAAATTCGCTCAAGTTCAGCGACGAAAATAGACACAATCAGCACTAATGCGAGGGAGGGATCCAGAATTTTACAAATTTCATAAAGAAAGTAACTCTAACGCCGCTAAATCTGACAAGACACTTCCTCGGGATCGAAGTTTGACCTTTTTTTCCGTTCAAATCAACAAATTTGGCATTTTAAACAAACAAAACTACTGAGCAAAGGACAGCCTCGCAGTGTCACAGTACGGTTTGTCATTTTTTAGCCCAAATTTTACCTCACAAAAACTGGAAAAATTTGGTGATTTTTCGTTGACAACACATGACAACCCTCGAATATGCATGTCCACCAGCATACAATGCTTCCCACGGAGCGGGCTTCTCACGGCAACGGCGGAACACTCTCACTGGCAGTTAGTTCATCGAGTCGCAAATAACGCGGACCTTGATGCTTAAAAAAATGCGGATTTAAATAATTCTAGAGCATAAAAAACAGAGGCAGTAGAACAAAAATCCCGTAACCTGATCGTCTATTTACCTTTCACCGCGTGAATGAGATAGTAACTACAATTTTTATCACAACCTTTCCTTGTTCATTTTGAAGAAGTATACCGAAATTACTGAATATACAAGAAAACTTGGCTTGAAGTCGAGTTTCACGGTTGAACACATTCACTCTGAACATGACACCCTGCATATCTCTATGAATCGACTCTACGTAATTCAACTACGGATAATTAATATAACCATGGATTAGATTTTAAATTAGTTGAAGCCTCCCTAAACACCACAAAAGTGTTCCCAAAAGAGGAAGAAAAAGGGTAATATTCAGTATGGAATGAAGAAACTGGAATCCATGTGCAAGGTGCCTCCACGCCAAGCGCGAAGAAACAGCAAGATTAAAATTATTTAAGACGTCTATGAAACAAGATGAAAGTTCGATGACGAAAATAATAGTCGCTGAAAAAAAGTGAACCGAAAAATGACGGTGCGTAACAAAATATCTATTCTATTTCAACAATTGGAAGCTTTACATAACCTTCGGCTTAAGCTCTCACATCGTCCTCGAATTATGAAACCATGTATCACTTTTTGCTTCTTAGAACAAGCTCAGCTAACTAAATAGAACTGTTCAAACAAAAACAGTAATACCAGTTATAATACTTGGATGAAATATCTCGGCACAGAATAAAAAGGTATATTTTAAAAATAGTTAAAATGTACGGAGGTACAACTAATCGTCCCACAAAATTTACTCTCGAAAACTAACCGATGACCTGCCCCACCCGTCACTACTCAGCCAATCTCGTACAGAACATCGAACACGAAATACTTAGCACTCAACATACTACGCACATGTTTCAGAAACTACGCAATAAGTTTCCAAAGAGCAACCTAAACTCTCGTCTTCTTCCATCTGTATATTTAGAGCACAACGACCGGTCTCGCTCAGCTATCTCACCTGCCCCGTATCGGGCTGGACGTAACAATAATCATGAGCCCCACAACCTGAAGGCGCCTGCCCCACCTTTTTCAAAACAGGGGGACACAGCCTAGACGAACACCACTCACATGCATTACTGCGGCCAGCCCACACTGGGGGTGAGGTGAGTGCAGTGGTCCCTGTCATACAGGGTCGGCTTGTTGTCGCTTCTTGTTCTTGCGCTATTTCTACTACATGTGTTCCTTTTTGAGTGATGTAGTGAGGCCATCGATTCAAAATTGTCCAAGTACAACATTAAATTGCTCTTGAAAAACATGATAGACATAAAAACAGCATATCTGACCCTGCATGAACTGTGTAATGAGGTCACACTTAAATTTCTCTTGAAAAACATGTTAGACATAAAAACAACAGCACGTTTTGACCCGACCCTGCATAAACTTAGTGATGTACCGATGTATCGGTATCGGTATCGGCAGTATCGGCCATTTTTAGTGGTATCGGTATCGGTATCGGCAAAATCCAGCCGATACTTTACCGATACTTTCCAAAAATACGTATTTTATCATTCAAATGAAGGTCATAAATCATGAAAGTAAAATTATTTAACCTAATAATACCCGTTGTGTGTTTATTTATATATTTATTTGGTGTCCGCGTTGTGTGAGTTTGCGGTATCATGGATACCGAATTCCTCAGTGTAATATTAAAAGATGGCGTTTCCATGCATTTAAATATTTGACATTTTATCAAGATAGGTTTTGTTAGGATAGGATAGGTTAGCTTAGATTAGGATAGGCTAGGTTAGCACAGGTTAGGTAATACTGTCAGAATTTTTTCTCGGGTCCGCCTAGCTTAACGATGACATTCTCCATGGAATCTCCGCGGGTCCTGCTACTATCTAATAATACCCTTGGTTTATTTGGAGTCCGCTTCTTCCATTTTCTTTGTCACGCTCATGAGGAGAGTTATAGTGACCGTATCTGTGATACGAGTTTCACCAGTGCGTAAGAACAAGAATATTTTTCATCACGAGCGCTGTTAGGATGAATACATTCGTTGGGCATCACATTTGGAAAATTTGTTCAAGAAAGTTAGTGAGTCCCGTTATTTTTGACGGGCTGTGCGTACTTGTAATCAAATAAAGAGCCTATTCATACCTAGTAAATTAGATAACTAACTGTTGAGTTATAGCGTTCAATCAGGCCCGCTAACTGAATTCACTACTTTGAATTCCCGATGAGTCACGGTCATAACTGAAAGCTATGTAAAATGAATAGTTAAACCCTGTAGCTACATAAAATTTTTATACTTTTACGACTAAACCTTTATAGTTTGACCTAATGTCCATATTTTAAAGTATGTGACAGGCTAACAAAAACCAAACCAATTTAATAAAGTTGAAGGTGCATTTGAAAGTTTTTGTGAATTTAATATAGAAATTGCCGAAAATTCTTTTTTAATTTAGCTTGTAAATCGCCAAATATTACGAAGCTAATAATTTATTTTAACTTAGCATGCATATCACCGTTCATTACGAATCTTGCATTTTTCTTCTATGTTAAGATGTTTGAACAATTCACGAACAATCTTATAGTTCAATACATCTGAACGGGTCAGTTGATTGCTTTCATCGCAACTTGATGAATTTAAAAACGAGGAAAATTCCAAGGAACTTAATCATATTTACCAGGAACACGTTTCGGAGTCCAGCTCCATCATCAGTTCGTAAAAGTAAAATTCATTATGACTACAATAAAAGAAAAAATAAAATGTTGGATACAGTCATTAAAGAAAATCACGAAAACAAAAAAAAATCAAAACATGTCCCAGAGAAAGTAAAATCGACATGATCTACTTCCAATTTACGATGGTTAGGAACTGTCAGAATTGTTGAGGGCCAGTTTTCGTTTAAAAATATGTAGCGACTCTGAAATTCTGAGGTCACATGAAGTTGAAGCCGAATCTAAGATTTTGAAGTCCGCAGAGGATATCGGTAGTGATGTACCGATACCATTTTTTTGGCCGATACCGATACCGATACCCATTTTTGGGCCGATACCGATACCGATACTCCGATACTTGAAAATACCGATACTTTGACCGATACCGATACCGATACTTTTACAATCATCTAACCTAATAATACCCGTTGTATTTTTTTTATGTATTTGTTCGGTGTCAGCTTCTTAAGAAACATAGGATGTCTGAGTTTGCGGTATCATGGATACCGAATTCCTCAGTGTAACATTGAAAGATCGTCTCTACATGCATTGATATACTTGAAATTTTATCAGGATAGGTTAGTAATATGGATAGGTTGTTGTGATCGCCGTAATTTGCGCATTTTTCCTAACCATGACGCTTTTGTGCAGCTTTCAGGCCGTATTGAATAATTAAAAGACATTAAATTGAACATTGTAATTTTGAGAATAGCTGTGACCGAAGTCATCGTTTTTGAGTAATGGTGATTTGTCACCGGAGAGACTCCCAGTTAAGAGAGCTTTGTGTGTTCTTGTGCATATGTGCTCGGCATAAACATTTTAAACCTACCCGACTTTCCGTTCCACGTATTGGCAACAGTGGACAACGCATTAGTGGTGTAAGGCCTACAAGAACCGCAGTTGCTACCATGTAATGACGATCGCTAGGCCTTCGCGTCGTGAACGTGCTTTACGGCGGTTTGAGTCACGACATAGAATTAGGATAGCATAGGTTAAATAATGTTGACGGAATTTTTCCATTGGTCCATCTAGCTTAAAGATGACATTGTCCTCGGCATTTCCATGGGTCATACTGCTACCTAATGATAACCTTGCCCTTGGTTTATTTGTTTGGTGTATGTTTCTTCCATTTCTCTGTCACGCTTATAAGGATAGTTATAATGACCGTATCTGTGATACGAGTTTCACCAGTGCGCAAGTACAAGAATATTTTTCATCACGGGTACTGTTAGGATGAAAATACTGTATTTATTTGTCATCTACATCTTGAAAATTCGTTCATGAAAGGTATTGAATCCCATTTTCCCCTCAGGGGGATACAACTATTGTATCTATGGGAATTAGCGCTCCCAGGGGAAAAATGTGAGGGCCCGAGCTGAGAGTTAGGTAGGCCTTCTTTTTGTTGAAATAAAATGTTTTTTGTTATGTTAAGGACCTCCTTTTTTCGGTTCACTGCTATCCTGTTTTTCAGCACCTCTGACTTTCTTCTTCAACTTTTATCTTATTTCATGAACTTCTTTCCCATCTTACTGTTTCTATGCCCTTTCTGCATAGATTCCTCATTTTCTTATATCCATACTAAATGGTGCCTTCCTCTTTCCTTTCTTCGATACGCTCTATTTTTGCAGCGGTTAGGGAGGCTTAAACTAACTTATAATCTAATCTAATTGAATCCCATTTTTGTCGGGCCGTGCACACTAGTATTAAAATAAAACCATTATAACCCATACAAGGGGGTTATAATAAAATTATGTGCTAATATATCTAATAATATAAAAATATTGACAATAAAGTTTCCGATTATGAACAATAAAATGCTCTAGCTATGTTAACTATGTTGTTGAGAAAAATAACAAAATGAAATCCATTCAATAGATATGTGTTTCTAATCGTATTGCAACGTAATGTAGACTAGCTATAACAGCAACGGTCTCCAAAAGTGAACCAAAACAATAATTTCTCCAAAAAAGGGTTGTCATTTTCGTGTCATTCACACCAAATACGAGTATATACTTTGGCGAAAAGAAAATAGTAAAATTCGATAAGCCCCGAAACCGAAAATATCCGCAAACACGCAACCATCTATAAGATGAGGAATTTAAAAACGAAAATTTCAAGGAACTTGATCATATTTATTAGGAATACGTTTCGGAGTCCAGATCCATGATCAGTTCGTAAAAGTACAAATCATTATGTCTGCAATAAAAGAAAAAACAAAATGTTGGATACAGTCATTAAAGGAAATCAAGAAAATAAAAATAAAATTAAAACATGTCCCAGAAAAACTAAAATCGACAAGATTATTATTTAGTTACAATTTGTAATGGGTAGGAACTATCAGAATTGTTGAGGGCCGGTTTTCGTTTAAAAATATGTAACGATTCTAAAATTCTGAGGTCACATGCAGTTGAACCCGAATCTAAGATTTTGACGTCCGCAGAGGAGATTGGTTCGTTGCATTTTACTGCGTGATTACGTACTGCGGAGTGTGAGGGGTAAGTTCATTAGTTCCCCGCGCGGAAGCTTCGACCTCGTTGTTCGGCCATTCTGTTATAAAAATTTCGTGACGTCATGCCGACGTACGATGATGTGCACTGCACACAACTGTACAACTGTTAAGAATAAATCAGAGGCTTGCTTCTCCATCGGAAAAAAGAAGCAACCTTAAAACTATACAATTCCGGTGCAAGGATACGCTTTTGATGGAGAATCGAGCCTCTCTGATTTATTCTTACAGTTGTACAGTTGTGTGCAGTGCACATCATCGTGTGTCGGCATGACGGCACAAAATATTTAAATCATAATGGCCGAACATCGGGGTTGAAGCTTCCGCACGGGGAACCAATTCTCACAATTCGTACGTAATCACGCAGTAAAATGCAACGTACCGATATCCTCTGCGGACTTCAAAATCTTAGATTCGGCTTCAACAACATTCATGTGACCTCGGAATTTTAGAGTCGCTACATATTTTTAAACGAAAACCGGCCCTCAACAATTCTGACAGTTCCTACCCATTGCAAATTGTAAGTAGATCTTGTCGATTTTATTTTCTCTGGGACGGACATGTTTTGATTTTTTTTTTGTTTTCGTGATTTTCTTTAATGACTGTATCCATCATTTTATTTTTTATTTTATTGTAGTCATAATGAATTTTACTTTTACGAACTGATGATGAAGCTGGACTCCGAAACGTATTCCTAGTAAATATGATTAAGTTCCTTGGAATTTTCCTCGTTTTTAAATTCCTCATCAAGTTGCGATTAAAACAATCAACTGACCCGTTCAGATGTATTCAACAATAAGATTGTTCGTGAATTTTTCGAACATCTTAACATAGAAGAAAAATACAAGATTCGTTATGAACGTCGATATACTTGCTAAATTAAAATAAATTCTTAACTTCGGTACATATGACGATTTACAAGCTAAATTAAAATAGAATTTTCAGCTACTTCTATATTAAATTCGCAAAAACTTTCCAATGCACCTTCAACTTTATTAAATTGGTTTGGTTTTTGTTAGCCTGTCACATACTTTAAGAAATGGATATTAGGTCAAACTATATAGGTTTTAGTCGCAAAAGTATATTAATTTTATGTCGCTACAGGGTTTAGCTATTCATGCTACATAGCTTTCAGTTATGACCGTGACTCGTCGGGAATTCAAAGTAGTGAATTCAGTTAGCGGGCCTGATTAAATGCTATAATTCAACAGTTAGCTAACTAATTTACTAGGTATGAATAGGCTCTTTATTCGATTACAAGTACGCACAACCCGTCAAAAATGACGGGATTCACTAACTTTCTTGAACAAATTTTCCAGATGTGGTGCCCGACGAATGTATCCATCCTAATAGCACCCGTGATGAAAAATATTCTTGTACTTGCGCACTGGTGAAACTCGTATCACAGATACGGTCACTATAACTCTCCTTATGAGCATGACAAAAAAAAAGGAAGAAGCGGACTCAAAATAAACCAAGGGTATTATTAGATAGTAGCAGGACCCGTGGAAATTCCATGGACAATGTCATCGTTAAGCTAGGTGGACCCGAGAAAAAATTCCGTCAGTATTACCTAACCTGTGCTAACCTAGCCTATCCTAATCTAAGCTAACCTATCCTATCTTAACGAAACCTATCCTGATAAAATGTCAAATATTTAAATGCACGGAAACGCCATCTTTTATTGTTACACGGAGGAATTAGGTATCCATGATACCGCAAACTCGCACAGCCTATGTTTCTTAAGAAGCGGACACCAAATAAATATATAAATAAACACACAACGGGTATTATTAGGTTACATACTTTTACTTTCATGATTTATGACCTTCATTTTAATGATAAAATACGTATTATTGGAAAGTATCGGTAAAGTATCGGCCGGATTTTGCCGATACCGATACCGATACCACTAAAAATGGCCGATACTGCCGATACCGATACCGATACCGATACATCGGTACATCACTAGATATCGGTTCGTTGCATTTTACTGCGTGATTACGTACGAATTGCGCGAATTCATTCCCCGTGCGGAAGCTTCAACCCCGATGTTCGGCCATTCCGATATAAGAATTTTGTGCCGTAATGCCGACGTACGATGATGTGCACTGCACACAACTGTAAGAATAAATCAGAAAGGCTCTTTCTCCATCAAAAGCGTATCCTTGTACCGGAATTGTATAATTTTATGGTTGCTTCATTTTTCCGGTACAAGGATACGCTTCCGATGGAGATGCGAACCTCGATCTCTGATTTATTTTTAACAGTTATACAGTTGTGTGCAGTGCACATCATCGTACGTCGGCATGACGTCACGAAATTTTTATAACAGAATGGTCGAACATTGGGGTCGAAGCTTCCGCGCGGGGAACTAATTAGCTTACTCCTCACACTCCGCAGTACGTAATCACGCAGTAAAATGCAACTAAATCTTAGATTCGGCTTCAACTGCATGTGACCTCAGAATTTTAGAGTCGCTACATATTTTTAAACTAAAACCGGCCCTCAACAATTCTGATAGTTCCTACCCATAACAAATTGTAACTAAATAGTAATCTTGTCGATTTTAGTTTTTCTGGGACATGTTTTAATTTTATTTTTATTTTCTTGATTTCCTTTAATGACTGTATCCAACATTTTGCTTGATCTTTTATTGCAGACATAATGATTTGTAAATTTATGAACTGATGATGGATCTGGACTCCGAAACGTATTCCTAATAAATATGATCAAGTTCCTAGAAATTGTCGTTTTTAAATTCTTCATCTTATACATGGTTGCGTGTTTGCGGATATTTTCGGTTTCGGGGCTTACCGAATTTTAATATTTTCTTTCGTTAAAGTATGTACTCGTATTTGGTGTGAATAACACGAAAATGACAATCCTTTTTTGGAGAAACTATTGTTTTGGTCCACTTTTGGAGCCAGTTGATATTATAGCTAGTCTACTTTACGATGCAATACGATTAGAAATACATATATATTGAATGGATTTCATTTTGTTGTTTTTCTCAACAATATAGTTAACATAGCAGGAGCAATTTATTTTTCACAATCGGAAACTTTTTTGTCAATATTTTTGTATTATTAGATATATAAGGAAATAATTTTATTATAAATAACATGTAGGAGTTATAATGGTTTTATTTTGGTTACACGGCCCGCCAAAAATGGGATTTAAATACTTTTCATGAACGAATTTTCAAGATGTAGATGATAACAATAACAGTATATCCATCCTAACAGTACCCGTGATGAAAAATATTTTTCGCACCGTTGAAACTCGTATCACAGATACGGCCATTATAACTATCCTTATGAGCGTGAGTGACAGAGAAATGGAAGAAACAGACACCAAACAAATAAACCAAGGGCAAGGGTATTATTAGGTAGCAGCATGACCCATGGAAATGCCGAGGACAATGTCATCGTTAAGCTAGATACACCCATGGAAAAATTCCGTCAACATTATCTAACTTATGCTATCCTAATTCTATGTCGTGACTCGCACCGCCGCAAAGCACGTTCACGACGCGAAGGCCTAGCGATCGTCATTACATGGTAGCAACTGCGGTTCTTGTAGACCCTACACCACTAATGCGTTTTCCACTGTTGCCAATACGTGGAACGGAAAGTCGGGTAGGTTTAAAATGTTTATGCCGAGCACATGTGTACAAGAACACACAAAGCTCTCTTGACTCGGAGTTCCCCTCCAGTGACAAATCACCATTACTCAAAAATGATAACTTCGGGCACAGCTATTCACCAAATTACTATATTTAATTCAATGTCTTTTAATTTTTCAATATGGCCTTAAAGCTGCACAAAAGCGACATGGTTAGGAAAATGCGCAAATTAAGGCGATCACAACAACCTATCCAATACTACTAACCTATCCTGATAAAATTTCAAACATTTCATTGCATGTACAGACGATCTTTCAATGTTACACTGAGGAATTCGGTCTCCGTGATACCGCCAACTCAGACATCCTATGTTTCTTAAGAAGCGGACACCGAACTAATACATAAACTAACATACAACGGGTATTATTAGGTTAGATGATTGTAAAAGTATCGGTATCGGTAGTAGTATCGGTTAAAGTATCGGTATTTTCAAGTATCGGAGTATCGGTATCGGTATCGGCCAAAAAATGGGTATCGGTATCGGTCAAAAAAATGGTATCGGTACATCACTACATGATAAACTGTGTACTGAGATCATGCGATTTGCAAGCACAACAGAAGTTGGAAAAGACATAACCCCGCGAACACATAAACGAGATACCTTAATTGATCACGTTATTTCCAAGAAGGTGGCATTATTTAACAACGTATGCGGGACACGTCAGAGCTCCGAGTGACTGAACTAGGGCCCAGAAGCAATAACTTGAGAGAAAAAGAGGACACACTGATAACAGAAACAGAAAACCCTTTGTTCAAGTTGTGTGATATCGAACAAGGGAAATAAAGCCCCAACACATGTACATCCGTGTTGATTATTTAAGTGATTCATATAAAAGATACCAGCGGGAGGCGTCAGATACAGAACAATAAGTGCGATGCCTCTATATTGAAAACAAAATGACCTGTGTAAGCCTAATGTCGGTTTTTCACGCGGTGAAAGTCGAGAAGAATTTAATTCAAAGGTCAAGCTCGCCATGGGCAAATGTTTCACCTTACCGAATGCCATTGTTGAAGGCACCCGAGGGCAAGCAGTGACCTCCAGTTATAGGCAGCCCAACTCCACATTCTTTGAGCGATGTCCCAATTCTGAATAGTGCAGCTCATCACAGGTAGTTGAGAATTGCAAACCATTTAATATTTAGGTTGTACTTTTTGATAAATCCAGTAAGGTGACTGCTGGATTTATAGAAAGGACAATCAGTAGAGCGTATATCGTATCACCACACGTAGTAGAGAATTACAAGCCGGTGGATATTTTGGCTACATTTTCTTGACAGATCCAGCAAGGTGACTGCCACTGCAACCACTGTAGAAAGGACAGTAAGTAGAGTGCATATCGCATCACCACACGTAGTAGAGAATTGCAAGCTATTGGAGACTTATTGGACAAATCCAGCAAGGTGGCTGCGACCTAGAAAGGACAATCAGCAGAGCGCATATCACATAACTGCACCAGCCACTCGCCGACCAGACAAGCCGCCGGCATCTGCCACATAGAAGCGAGCCAAGGGCTTCGATAAGAAATGCCGGCCGGCACTATAGGCCTTCTCATGCCAATCTTATTGTCTGCACAAGTACCACGGCAGCCATAGATTAGATTAGATCGCGAGTACATAAAGGTCATTTATTAATCCTTCGTACAACGGGATGAGCAGGTACTGAAGCAATGGACAAAATTAAAACACGATCCAAAACTCTATTCAACTTGTTTTTCAGGGTACAAGACGCTATCATTCTTGTACCGTGATTGTCCTTATCAAGGATCACCAACGCTATCACCAACAGGAAAATATCAAGGAAGTAAAATTTTAACTGGAAAGAAAAAACACAATTAATGTATTCAACAATTTTCCAGGCGCGAGAAGTCACATATTTTTGCACGGTGTGCCCAAGCAGTGAGCACGTAAGAATTATTACACGCTACAACATTGAAAGATCGTAATTTATGCAACGAAGCAAAAGAAGTAGAGGCGTTACCACAAGAAGAAAGCGGAGCTTTTTCATCCCAAAGAGAACACAAACGACTGCTCTTTATTTAGTCTCCATTAGACTAATAGAACTCAGCGATGCGTTCTTTACACGAAATCTAACTGCTTCGTGTCAATTAAATATGAATTCTTTAATATTTTAATCAAATTCTTAAAACTGTCGCTGAGCACGAAAAAAAAACAGTACCTACTTAAAATAAATATATACCGATACTAATTTCAATTGAGTACATCGAAGTGAGTGACTGTGAACGCTCAATACTGCCGGTCTCCGCACAACTCCCAAGATTACTGCCGCCACTCTTCGACAGCGACCGGCATCCACACGAAAATAATGATACACTCCGATCATTTAGATAAACCCTCATGAAAAGCCTTTTTTGCCCTGCAATCTATCTAACCTAATAATACCCGTCGTGTGTTTATTTATATATTTGTTTGGTGTCCTTAAGCAACATAGGATGCCTAAGCAACATAGGATGCCTTAAGCAACATAGGATGCCTAAGTGTGCGGTATCATGGATACCGAATTCCTCAGTGTAATTGAAGGATGGCCCTTACATGCATTGATATGTTTGAATAATACCAGGATGAGTTCGTTTAGGATAGGATAGGTTTGGTTAGATTAGGATAGGAGAGATTAGCGTAGGTTAGGTAATATTGACTGAATTTTTACACGGGTCCAACTAGGAATTTTCACGGGTCCGAGGAATTTCCACGGGTCCTTCTACTACCTAAAAATATCCTTGGTTTGTTTGTTTTGAGTCCGCTTCTTCCATTTCTGTCATGCTCATAAAGATAGCCATAATGACCGTATTGTTTTTCGAGTTTCACCAGTGCGCAAATGCAATAATATTTTTTTTATCACGAGTACTGTTAGGATAGATATATTTGTTAGTCATCCACGTCTGGAAAGATTGTACAAGAAAGGTATTGAATCCCGGCATTTTTGGCGGGCCGTGCACCCTAGTACTATAATAAGAGCCGCATCCGTCTGTCCGAAGAAAGCCATACGTGTGTGATGAGCGTATCTGTGATACAAGCTCGACCTCATCAACTCTCGAGAGATTTAATTTTTTATTTCTCACGGCCTTTCTTTCATACCGCCTTATTTCTCATTTCAAATAAAGGGGGGATGAACTAGTATAAAAATAATAAGTGCTAAGGCCACCAAATTTACATACATGTGAATGACGTGACTGACCGAAACAAACTGCACGAATATTTTTTTCAAATTTAGGGCAAGAAATACTTCGTTGATAGCGTCATTTTTAGAGTTGCGCAACGGACACTTCAAAGGCATGACCTGCAGCAGTTGAGTGCCTTGACCAGCATTATTAGTCTTACATTAAAAGCAGGATGGATCTGAAATTTAACACGTTCACTGTCGAGGCCACCAAAGGCAGTCTCTGGCATGGCTTGAAAGATAAGGTTGTAAGTAGTAGCGTTTAAAAAACGACTTAAACGCTCGAAAAATTGTACCTTTCCTGAGAAATGTGAATATGTAATAGCATGCTCATATTTCACCTCGTATGCTTAAATCTCTTCCGAAAAAGATGTTGAAATAATTTAAATGGTGATAATTCACACCGACACGTAAATGAGCCATTAACCTAGTGGTAAATATGCAGTCAACGCATCTTCTAGGCAAAATAAAAAAAATGAGTACAGATTAGAAAAAAGTGCTCCCTCCCTATTCAAGCCTCCCTAACCGCTAAAAAAAAGAGCGTATCGAAGAGAGGAAGGAGGGAAGCACCATTTAGTATGGAGATAAGGGAATGCGGAATCTATGCAGAAGGGGCATAGAAACAGTAAGTTGAGAAAGAAGTCCATGAAACAAGATTAAAGTTGAAGAAGAAAGTAGTTGACGGTGCTGCAAAGCAGGACAGCAGTGAACCAAAAAAAGGTGGTCCTTAACATAACAAAAAACATGTTATTTCAACAAAAAGAAGGCCTACCTAACTCTCAGCTCGAGTACTTACACATTTTCCTCCTGGGAGTGCTAATTCCCATAGATACAATAGCTGTGTCCCCCCTGAGGAGCAACAAAGAGGACAACTACGAGTGCAGTACGCCAGAGCGACGTCAGCTGCGCGTCCCTGAATGATGGAATAGAGGCCGATAACACTTGACACCTCTCTGTCGCCGCTGTCATTTTACAGTTCACCTCACACACGCTTGACGATGATCTCCAACAGAAGAAATCCTTGAAAAAGCTCAGTATTTGAACCATAAGGAGATTGTTAGCTAGGTTCCACAAAACAATTTTCTTTAGGGAAACATACTCCACTTGAGCTTACGTGAAGGGATTCCTATGATTGAAACAAATAAAACGTTCCGGGAATGGGGATACTGCCATTTGGGCAGGACAAAATACAGCGGCTCTAAGGCTCTTATTATATGATATTATATAAGGACTGCTTCCAGATAACATTAGATAGGTTACAAGGAGCAGAGATTGAGTTTCAAAACCGTGGGCGAAAAAAGACGAGAAAAAATAAAATGATCACGCAGCGTAGAATGCGTAAGAGCGAAATGAACTAAGATTTTCTTATCCTTCCATTATTTCGACCTTAGTTTGGCCGAATTTTGTCCTTATATTGGTCCCATTCGACTATCACAGCAACGTCGACATTCCCTCCAGCACTCCCTCGAGTCAAGTCTTCAGCACGCGACAAAGACAAACCAGCAATTACCGTAGCTCGCAGTTCAAGCCCCACCCTCCTGTCGTAATGTTAACTTCAAAAAAATGTGCGTTCCAGACATGATCACGAAATTGGAAAATTGAAGTGTTCTTCACAATATGTTTAGGCCGAGTTATCAAAATTCAAAGAATCTATATGCAACCCAAACAGAATCTCGACTAATTCAGATTGAATTAACTCGTTTTAATTCCCAAAGGTCACCAACAACAACACACATCGCCCTATAAAGAAACTCCAGAGATTCAGATTGAAGGAACACATATTAATTCCACAGGTCACAAATGACAACCCACATCAACCTAGAGAGAAACTCCAGAGATCCAGACCCCCTCTTTCGACCTCCCCGAGCCAGTGCCGCCGGTTTGTGAGGAGCAAAGCACGATTTACGAAGTCGATCGAAGACGTCGAATGACGCGCTCGGAAAAGCTCGCTTGAAGCAGCCAAGTTTATAAATTTCTCAGAGAAGGACACAGCAAAAGGCGCTCAAAAGGAGTTCAGAGCGGCTGAACGTCTGGATAACCAAAAATTCCACGTCTCGTCAACCACCATAAAAAAATGTTGAACAAGCAATGCAACAGGATCTCACAATAAGCAGGTAGAATTCATTTTAAACTACATCATCAAAAATTGCAAATATCATCAACATCCAATATTTGTTACTCAATTTCAAACCTAATGTAAGGAAGAAGGAGTAATGAAGCAAGCCCTACCTAGTGAGATGTGCGTTGCAAATAAAGAAACACATACCTCTAATTCAAGCGTAAATATAGTTTCATTAATTACGAATTGTCAACACAAAAACATTAATAGCACCCGCCTGGCACGCATCAGCACACTTGAGAAGTTTAACTGTCGTCTCTCTCGCCCATGCATTTCTAAAATCAATGAGCGTAATTTCCAGGAAAGACTCGTAACTTCAGTATTTCTGAATGGAGTATATAATATAAATGTATATACTACATCACGTGCGCTTTTTTTCAGTCACTCATAGCCAAAATCAATTGTCAACACCCGTTTTCTCTCCAAAATAAGAAAAAGTCACAAAAAAAATCAATAGACGCACGTACGCCGTTTCTCCATAGGTCAGACGATAAACTTGCGTTTTCACGTGAAACAGTGAACATTCATTGAGAATATTTAGTCAATTATCCCACATTTCTCAATTCATCAGTACGGAGATACGGAACACAACAGAAAAATCCAAAACTGAATTTGAGCCATAGCATACACTACCAGTATTTCATTTCTCATCCCACAACCCGAAAAGGATATAAAAAACAGCCTCGCAAAGGAAGCCCATACACCACCAATATTTCACAACCCGAAAAGGATACAAAAAACAGCCTCGCAAAGGAAGCCCACACACCACCAGTAGCGTTTCACAACCCGAAAAGGATACAAAAAACAGCCTCGCAAAGGAAGCCCTTACACCACCAGTAGCATATCACAACCCGAAAAGGATAACAAATATCCTCGCGAAGGAAGCTCACGTAGAAGGGATAAGCCGCGAGATAAGGCAGCGACGACACATGACCACAAGACGGCACCGTGAAGGCCAGACGGAGCGAGGAGGGAGAGGAGAAGACATCTGTGTCCACAAACAGAGCTACAGATGCTGGCCGCGGCGCATCAACAGTGGCACCCCGCACCGACGGCGCTAGCGCAACGCGGCTTGCACCTGAGCAAAGGCATCCCTTTATCTATCCCAGGGTTGCTTCACTGGCACTTTTTTCGCCGAAATCCTCAAGATTGGGCTTTTATCAAGTAAAATTGAAGCCTAACAACCAGTCGCAATCCGGCAACTTCGCTGGGTAAGTGCTCTTTGTGCTCAAATGTTAATTTAAGAAGTGTTACTCTAATTTGAGGATTTCGGCTATGAAAAGTATACCTGGCAACTCAGCCCCCGTCCAGTTTACAAGGTTGTGCTAATAAACGTTCACAACGTGCCTGAATACGGCGGCGATTTAACATGAGGTCCACGGCTCCAAAATATTAAAATTGATTTGCCAAGAACCAACACCTCAATGAAGCTCTTTCAAACTGCCTGTTGAAACGGGAATTGAAACGCAGCGCCCTGTCAAATTTACGCGACAATGTGAAAGCAGAAAAAATAAGGATAGACGAGCGAGAACACCATGGAGAGTAATCAAGAGTCGATGAACCCTCTGACACACAAAGAAAACTTCTTAAATCTCGAGTAATGTTATTTAGAAGGGAAAATTCAGGTATTGTTTCGAGCGCAGTCGTAATATGTTATTTTTCCTTCCGCATGACACGTTACACTACATGAACTGTGGCGTTCACTTTACCTAACAAACGATTTAGTAGTCACATACTAATTATAATTAATAAACAATCAGCCACGCAAGACTGATTCCTATTTCATGAAAAACTACAGAAAATGAAGACGTCTACATGGAAAACTCGTAACAAATGTTGCATTTAAGTAGAGCATAATGAAAAGGAATGAATTTCCTTTATAGAAGAAAGCAGAACAGTTCGCACGGTAATGAATAAGGCGATGTGGAACAGCCTTAAGGACAAAGCCTCGGCAAGAATTACTGAACTAACGCGACAACGTTCCAGCTCATGTGGAGCCCTGAACACGCCTTTGCGATCTCACGCTACATGTTGACCCCCGTATATTTCTGCCTTGAGTGCGTTAACCTATAATAAAAAGTTGGAATAATTTCTCTGCTACATACCTGAAGCAATTATTGGCAGGCGGATTTATCTCAAGGGATAACCGTTGTATCAAGTTAGGTTATCAAATTGGCCTCGTACCCATCAGTTTTCAAAATTTAGATTTATAGGGGAATTTTCCTAGGAAAAAGCCAATTGATAATTTTGAACCAAAAAAAAGTATGTCATCATACGACGAAAAATTGAGGGTACACCATTGAAGGTTTATTTATCGCAAAGCTTCGCACATTTTCGAGAATACAAAATCAATCCTAAAGCAGAAGACAGTTCGATATAAACAGGCACCAGCACGCCGTGAACCACCGCCACCAAGTGGCGTTAGCGGAACGTTTGCACGCGCAGCGCTGAGGCTCACACATTCACCATCTTAAGAATACATGTACATAGATTCTCAAAAACCTATATGTTGACAAATTTTTTTTTTAAATGAATTCAATTCAAACAAAGTCTCAAATGAATTGAAAATTGATAACCGGAAAGCTTCATCTTCACAGCTCACATGATGCACTTCTTTGAGGCACACGTTAAGGTCTAGGGTTAACGCAAAGCGAACAGTTGGTCACAAAATAACTTAGATGAAATTTTCCGTACACATTTCATTTATCTGCACATCCAAGGTACGTGTACATTCTCTCCTGCTCACTCGAGTGACAGTCACGGATTTTCATTCAGCAGAAGACACGCCAAGACGCTGGGTGGCCTTCAGTAGGGTTGTCAGATGAATTGGTTTTATGCTAAATGATTCATGTGAGAAAAAAACGCTTGAAGATCATAGGAAGAAAAAAAGGTAATCAAAAAACCTTCCGGCATAGATGCAGTAGTTTTATGCTAAACAATCGCGTGAAAAAAAGCCCGCTTGAAAATTACGGCAAGAAAAAAGGCCATTAAAAAACCGTGCGGCATAGTTGCAGTGATGAGCAATCAGCAGTAGCGCTCTGTACAGAGCTGAGGTTCTCAACCAGGGGTAAATTTACCTCTGGTTGAGGTAAATATTGGCCTCATGAACTTAATACATAAAGCCGAGGGGGTCAATGATGGAGGAAACGTTGAGAATGGCTGATCCAAAGCATTAAATCGCTAGTTTGATGCGATAGCCAAGCACGACATGAACATGACACGTAAGTCGCTCGCAAGTGGCAGCTGTGGTCAGGATTTAGTGCTCAAATAACACCGTAATGATCGGTTGTCGCGATGATGCACCGAGCGCAAGTGGGGCTCAAACATTAACTTGATTTTCTGAGGAACGGAACTGGAAATGCGCGAATAATTTCCTGTCGTGATTTCATTCCAACCGATTGGATTAGATTTTAATTTAAGCCTTTATGCACAAGGTGCATAAAGCAAAGAAGTTCATGAAACAAGGTGAAAGTAGAAGAAGAAAGTGGTAGACACTGAAAAACTGGACAGCACTGAACCAAAAAAATATGGTCTTTAGCAAAACAAAAAAAATTAATTTCAACAAAAATAAGGCATATTTAACCATTAGCTCGGGACCTCACACTTTTTCCCCCTGGGAGTGCAAATTCACATAGATACAATATTTGTATCCCTCATATGGAATTTTTTTCAAATCCAAGTACATTACAGTACCCATTAAAAGGATATAGAACTTCACTGACGGGACTTTGCCAGATGAGAAGAAGTCTGGACGCGCTGGCCCGAGCCAAGCAGCAGTACCACCCCAAGTTGGACTCTACTATGAACTATGTTGAGCCTCCTTCATGTCATAAAATGCGCTCTCAAGGGAAGAAAGAAGAAGGTGTCATCTGGTATGGAATTAAGGGAACCAGAAATGTAATTACACGCGAGTTCCTACACAGGATTACGAATAAGATTTTAAAAAAGTAAATGAAATAGGAAATAAGTTACACCTCGATTATGGAGCACCTGCACGGGACTTGGAACAATAGTTAATATATTCTATGCTTAGACAATGCGGCACAGAGCCTTGTGGTCTGATGCAAATTAAGTTTAGTTAAGTTATTAAGTTATTAACACCAGAAAAACTCACTTAAGCAGATATTGCAAAGCTTGGTTTTACTCTTGAAATTTTACAAACATATTTGAGAAGGCAGACATTGGAGTGTCGGTGAGAATGCATGTCAATAATGCCCACTGCTTACCAATTTTTCCTTTTCCAATATAAACATTGATGGCAAGTAAACCGTTAATTTCAGATCGAATTTTGATGATCCTCCGAAGGTGAAAATCGGTTTGGACCATAAACTTTTATGCATCCAAAAAGCGCAATTTGTAGGTAATCAACGCCATCAGAATCAAACAAGAGACCGGGTCCTGACTCGCTCGTCCAAAAGGCGGGAATTTACTCAGTGCAGCCTTCCCAAGACACAAGCCCACTAGCTTCATTATCCGTTGGATTATCACTTAGTTGTGGTGCTATAGAATTTAGAGGAACTTAGCACATTAGTGCCATGAACCACTCTTAAAACAAAAAGAGAAAAAATATTTGATTCCAATAGGATTTGTTTTGTTTATTTCCAAGGACGAGTGCGCTTAACCGGGTTACAACTTACAAGATCGGTCATAATCCGGAAGTTCAAGCTCTTACAAATAAATAAAATTTGAATACAAAATACACTCAGCACCCTGCACGGTAATCAAATGCTGAATCCTCTTAACGCACAAATTTTATCAAAAAAAGCGCAAACTAAGTTTTTGACCTGAAAGAATATCAATCCAACATGCCTGCCCAGAATGGCCACGATGAGGTACAAAACTGTGATGGCGGACAGGGAAGGAAGGAGAAAGAGAGAGAGCACGCGCGCGCGAGCGATGGCGGGCAAGGAAGGAAGGTGAGAAGCGATGGCGAGGGCGGTTGTCGCAGCGCCGCGGCGACCGCCGGCAAAAAATGGAGCAAGAACGCGGTCGTCGCAAGTAAATTAGAACAAAAGTAGCGGCGCGAACGAGCATCACGTGCGCCAGGGGAACTGATGAGACGCAAACAACAGCGGCGGCAGCGGTTGCCACGGAGCTAAATAAATAAAGGCGGCCACAGCACGAGTTGGGCGCCTGCGGCCCACTAATGAACAGCTACCAACTGCATTGCTTTTGTACACAAAATATTCCGTAGACGGAGCACAGAATGTGAAGTTGCGTGACGCACAGACAGATTACATTATGTACACAGGTGTGTAGTACTGCTGTTATCGTGAAAATTTCAAGCGACAATGCATGAGAAATAATTTATATTCAGAGTAGATAATAACTGAAGGAGACCAGTACATAAAATTGCTCTTCTAGCAAGCTAACCGCAAGTGAAGTTCAAGGAAAATATGAAAGGAATTAACGCCCAGAACATGTTTCAATAACCAAAAAACAAATCCACGTCTCACAAACTCATGAGGCTAATAAGTCGAAGGTTCGGTAGCTCGAAGTTCAAACCCACGTCGCTGCGAACTGTCACGTCAAAACACACGACGAACAACGCATTTTTTTCGGACTACATCTTTAAAATGAATAGGAATGACGTTAGATGGGCTTTACTGAGCACACAAGGAGTTGCAAGATTGAAGCACAACGGAACAGAAATAAAATCAGAAATAAACAGAGATACCATCATACACGAAAGAATTCAAGTATTCCCAATGCGGATGTATGTTATGATTATTGGCCCAAAATCGGGGCAAATGCCACTCCCAGCCAAGGCAGCGCATTGAGTCAACAATAGAAAGAAACTCAGTGATGGTGCAGAATTTGATGCATTGGAGGATGATTGATACGCCGAGCGCGTGTAAAATTGTCCGCCACACGAACACAAAGCTCCCGTAAGTACACAGCAACAAGCCTCGATTATTTTTGGAAACCTGCCAGCCACACATAACCCCCGCAAAGAACTGAACACGCTACCCAGGACATGCGGAATGAACACAGAAGGATATATATTTCGAAATATATTAATAAAACATTTCGCTGACTTGAAAAGTTGGAAAAGAAACAGAAGGGTGCACTGAATGATTGATTATAATTTTGAAATAGTTTATCCTCCCATACCTCAGCGAAGATGTTCAAATAGAGGAAGGATGAAGGCACCATTTAGTATGGAGTTAAGAGAACGTGGAAACTATGCACAAAGTGTGTTCCCATAAAGGATCACGTGTGCATAGAAACAGTAAGTCAAGAAGAAAAGGTTATGAAACAAGATAAAAGTTAAAGAAGAAAGTCAGAGATGCTGAAAAAGAGGACAGCAGTGAACCGAGAAAAAGATGACATTTAACAAAATAAAAACATTTTATTTCAACAAAACGATGGCATACCTAACTCTCAGCTCAGGACCTCACATTTATTTCCCTAGGAGCGCTAATTCCCACAGATACAATAGTTGTATGCTCTTGAGGGCAGGATGCACTTAAATATACTTTCATAGCATAAGGACATTCTCGTCGATATGCCAACACTGTCTGTCCCGTTCGCCATCGTCCTGCTATAGTTCCCCCTGCAGTCGCGTTGCTGTGGTTTAACACTCGCAATAAAGTTTATTTTTTGACCTCTGTTCTGTGAGACATAAAAATGCCTTCGTGATAGTACTGTATCTAAATTAAATATATCCAACGATAATTAGGGCGACTGAAAGTATCATTTGATGAGCGCAGTGTTGAATAAAACGAAAAGTTATATTGCTATTAATATTCCATATTACCGTCAGCTGACCTCAATACTAAAACAAACATCTCTGTCCAACACGGATGGCAACTAAAATTTAAAAACTATTGTGCAACAATAGAAAATTATGTGAATGACTTAACAAAAGCACTTTCCGGCATCGATGCATCAAAAGCATATCGATGCGGTGCAGAACTCAGTCAACAGACTTACGTCACTCAAATGTGACATCTAAGGTCACTCAAATGTAGGGTGTAATTTAAAGATGGGTGAACCACAATCAACGAAAAAAGTTCACAAAAGTAGACCGCAAACCAATGAAATAGTTCAAAATCAGTGTCATAATTTAAATATCGTTCAAGAAAAGTGACAGTTACACGTACACAAAAATTCTTATGGAGACTGGACGTATAAAGATTCTCCCGCTGGCAAGTTCCACGCTCGCTGCATGCCCAGCGCCGGCGTCAACAGCCACCCACGCCCTGCCTCTCTCTCAGACAACATGTGCAACATAACCCGCACGCTTACACACATAAATATAAGTATAACCCCAGGAATTACATGTTTCACTTGAATGGAGTTCAACTTGCCAGTCACACATGCTGTTACCTCTTAACTGCCCCACGCGCCAGATATGGCACGTTTACAGTACACAAGTAAATGTAAGTATAACCCCAGGATTATTATTATTATATAAGAAAGTTTTAGCCTCCCTTAACCACGACAAAGATGTTCCAAGAGAGGAAAGAGGAAGGCACCATTTAGTATGGAGTTGAGGGAACGCGGAATCTATGCACGAAGTGCACAGAAACAGTAAGCTAGGAAAGAAGTTCATGAAACGAGAAAAAAGTTGAAGAAGAAAGTCGTAGGTGCTGAAAAACAGGACAGCAGTGAACCGAAAAAAGATGGTCCGTAACAAAACAAAAACCTATTTTATTACAACAAAAAGGAAGCCTACCTAACCTTTAGCTCGGGCCCTCACATGGTTCCCCTGGGAGCGCTAATTCCCATAGATACAATAGTTGTATCCCCCCCGAGGGGTATAACCCCAGGAATTACATGTTACACTTGCCAGACACAAATGCTGTTAACCCTTAACTGACCCACGCACCATACATGGTACACTCCCTTAAAATGCTAACACATTTTATTTCTTGTTGAATTTGTGCTCTAATAAAATTTTTAAAGTTTTCAGTCGGAGGGGAGTTCCGTCTCATTCGGATGCTGGTTGTGACCTGATGTTAGTGTCAGTCTAATTCACACTGATTGTGATATTGGGAATAGAGCAAAAATATTTAGGCAGTTAAGGGTTAAGTGGCGGAAGCGTGAACACACAGAGAACTTGTACTGCAATGCCACTGATAGATCCAATAATTTAAGTAAGCTTCTAGTAAAGAATGAAAGCGACATTTCCATTCCCACTGACAGGAATTACACTAGCCGTAATGTGTCGTATTTTTGTAAGAAGTGCATACGCACTAGTGATGTACCGATGTATCGGTATCGGTATCGGCAGTATCGGCCATTTTTAGTGGTATCGGTATCGGCAAAATCTGGCCGATACTTTACCGATACTTTCCAAAAGTACGTATTTTATCATTCAAATGAAGGTCATAAATCATGAAAGTAAAAGTATTTAACCTAATAATACCCGTTGTGTGTTTATTTATATATTTATTTGGTGTCCGCGTTGTGTGAGTTTGCGGTATCATGGATACCGAATTCCTCAGTGTAACATTAAAAGATGGCATTTCCGTGCATTTAAATATTTCACATTTTATCAGGATAGGTTTTGTTAGGATAGGATAGGTTAGCTTAGATTAGGATAGGCTAGGTTAGCACAGGTTAGGTAATACTGTAAGAATTTTTTCTCGGGTCCGCCTAGCTTAACGATGACATTGTCCATGGAATCTCCGCGGGTCCTGCTACTATCTAATAATACCCTTGGTTTATTTGGAGTCCGCTTCTTCCATTTTCTTTGTCACGCTCATGAGGAGAGTTATAGTGACCGTATCTGTGATACGAGTTTCACCAGTGCGTAAGAACAAGAATATTTTTCATCACGAGCGCTGTTAGGGTGAATACATTCGTTGGGCATCACATTTGAAAAATTTGTTAAAGAAAATTAGTGAGTCCCGTAATTTTTGACGGGCTGTGCGTACTTGTAATCAAATAAAGAGCCTATTCATACCTAGTAAATTAGATAGCTAACTGTTGAATTATCGCGTTCAATCAGGCCCGCTAACTGAATTCACTACTTTAAATTCCCGATGAGTCACGGTCATGACTGAAAGCTATATAAAATGAATAGTTAAACCCTGTAGCTACATAAAATTTTTATACTTTTACGACTAAACCTTTATAGTTTGACCTAATATCCATTTCTTAAAGTATGTGACAGACTAACAAAAACCAAACCAATTTAATAAAGTTGATGGTGCATTTGAAAGTTTTTGTGAATTTAATATAGAAATTGACGAAAATTCTATTTTAATTTAGCTTGTAAATCGCCAAATATTACGAAGCTAATAATTTATTTTAACTTAGCATGCATATCACCGTTCATTACGAATCTTGCATTTTTCTTCTATGTTAAGATGTTTGAACAATTCACGAACAATCTTATAGTTCAATACATCTGAACGGGTCAGTTGATTGCTTTCATCGCAACTTGATGAATTTAAAAACGAGGAAAATTCCAAGGAACTTAATCGTATTTACTATTTACTAGGAATACGTTTCGGAGTCCAGCTCCATCATCAGTTCGTAAAATTAAAATTCATTACGACTACAATATAAGAAAAAATAAAATGTTGGATACAGTCATTAAAGAAAATCACGAAAACAAAAAAAATCGAAACATGTCCCAGAGAAAGTACAATCGACATGATCTACTTCCAATTTACGATGGGTAGGAACTGTCAGAATTGTTGAGGGCCAGTTTTCGTTTAAAAATATGTAGCGACTCTGAAATTCTGAGGTCACATGTAGTTGAAGCCGAATCTAAGGTTTTGAAGTCCGCAGAGGATATCGGTTCGTTGCATTTTACTGCGTGATTACGTACGAATTGTGCGAATTCATTCTCCGTGCGGAAGCTTCAACCTCGATGTTCGGCCATTCTGATATAAAAATTTTGTGCCGTAATGCCGACGTACGATGATGTGCACTGCACACAACTGTAAGAATAAATCAGAAAGGCTCTTTCTCCATCAAAAGCGTATCCTTGTACCGGAATTGTATAATTTTATAGTTGCTTCATTTTTTCGGTACAAGGATACGCTTCCGATGGAGATGCGAACGTCGATCTCTGATTTATTTTTAACAGTTATACAGTTGTGTGCAGTGCACATCATCGTACGTCGGCATGACGTCACGAAATTTTTTTAACAGAATGGTCGAACATTGGGGTCGAAGCTTACGCGCGGGGTACTAATTAGCTTACTCCTCACACTCCGCAGTACGTAATCACGCAGTAAAATGCAACTAAATCTTAGATTCGGCTTCAACTGCATGTGACCTCAGAATTTTAGAGTCGCTACATATTTTTAAACGAAAACCGGCCCTCAACAATTCTGATAGTTCCTACCCATTACAAATTGTAACTAAATAGTAATCTTGTCGATTTTAGTTTTTCTGGGACATGTTTTAATTTTATTTTTATTTTCTTGATTTCCTTTAATGACCGTATCTAACATTTTGCTTTATCTTTTATTGCAGACATAATGATTTGTAAATTTACGAACTGATGATGGATCTGGACTCCGAAACGTATTCCTAATAAATATGATCAAGTTCCTTGATATTGTCGTTTTTAAATTCTTCATCTTATAGATGGTTGCGTGTTTGCGGATATTTTCGGTTTCGGGGCTTACCGAATTTTAATATTTTCTTTCGCCAAAGTATGTACTCGTATTTGGTGTGAATAACACGAAAATGACAATCCTTTTTTGGAGAAACTATTGTTTTGGTCCACTTTTGGAGCCAGTTGCTATTATAGCTAGTCTACATTACGTTGCAATACGATTAGAAACACATATCTATTGAATGGATTTCATTTTGTTGTTTTTCTCAACAATATAGTTAACATAGTAAGAGCATTTTATTTTTCACAATCGGAAACTTTTTGTCAATATTTTTGTATTATTAGATATATAAGGAAATAATTTTATTATAACTCCCATGTAGGAGTTATAATGGTTTTATTTTAATACAAGTGTGCACGGCCCGCCGAAAATGCGATTCAATACTTTTCATGAACGAATTTTCAAGATGTTGATGATAAACAAATACAGTATAACCATCCAAACAGTACCCATGATGAAAAATATTTTCGCACCATTGAAACTCGTATCACAGATACGGCCATTATGAGCGTGAGTGACAGAGAAATGGAAGAAACAGACACCAAACAAATAAACCAAGGGCAAGGGTATTATTAGGTAGCAGCATGACCCATGGAAATGCCGAGGACAATGTCATCGTTAAGCTAGATGGACCCATGGAAGAATTCCGTCAACATTATCTAACTTATGCTATCCTAATTCTATGTCGTGACTCGCACCGCCGCAAAGCACGCTCACGACGCGAAGGCCTAGCGATCGTCATTACATGGTAGCAACTGCGGTTCTTGTAGACCCTACACCACTAATGCGTTTTCCACTGTTGCCAATACGTAGAACGGAAAGTCGGGTAGGTTTAAAATGTTTATGCCGAACACATATGCACAAGAACACACAAAGCTCTCTTGACTCGGAGTTCCCCTCCGGTGACAAATCACCATTACTCAAAAATGATTACTTCGGGCACAGCTATTCACCAAATTACTATATTCAATTTAATGTCTTTTAATTATTCAATATGGCCTGAAAGCTGCACAAAAGCGACATGGTTAGGAAAATGCGTAAATTACGGCGATCACAACAACCAATTCAATACTACTAACCTATCCTGATAAAATTTCAAACATATCATTGCATGTACAAACGATCTTTCAATGTTACACTAAGGAATTCGGTCTCCGTGATACCGCAAACTCGGACATCCTATGTTTCTTAAGAAGCGGACACCGAACTAATACATAAACTAACATACAACTGGTATTATTAGGTTAGATGATTGTAAAAGTATCGGTATCGGTAGTAGTATCGGTCAAAGTATCGGTATTTTCAAGTATCGGAGTATCGGTATCGGTATCGGCCAAAAAAATGGTATCGGTACATCACTAATACGCACATTTGCAAGGCATCAATTAAAATCAAGACATGTACATAAAAATTACTTAAAATACCAGCACGAATCGTTATTTCCTGCTCATGACAGATTACTCACCAATACTGAGCGACAATCAACCCACCATTGGTAAATCAGCTTCCTTCATTTGGTTTGATACCTTTCAAGGGCCAACACTTGATAGCTGAAACTCATCATAAACAGTATCAGAAGCTAGCCGATTGTTTTCAAACCTCAATAGGGAACAAAAATAAGTCTTGGTCTCATGACTTCTCTAACACAGCAGCATGAACTTGAACAGAACAAAGTTACACTCCAAACTCAACAACTCAACGCGTTCCACCAACGCCACTTGTTGAATAAATCGCGAAGTCACTTACAGTCACCAGCTGAGATACGAGAAACAAGGTGTCACTCCGCACGATATCAAGGCCACAGAAACGCTCGTTTGAAATACTCAAGCTCAGCTGTGCTCCTTACCAGCAACTGAATTGTTTCCTTCAAGTGTACAAGTCAAAATTGTCAATTTTGAATATTTCCACCGAGAATTTTAACGTATAGAAAGCCCTCAGCATCTAGACTCTAGGGAAGGTAGCCAAACCCTTAGTGGCCTTTCCGGTCATATTTTATTCGAAATGAAGCCTCAAATTATGGATTCGGTAAGAAAAAAAGCCAGTCTGACATTCCTGCCTCCGCCCTCCACCGCCCAATTACATCACACTCTCCCGTGACCACGCACGTTTCGTTCAACAATGACTAAATTTAAATACAAGTTCTGAAGCTCATGACTATGGACGAAGGAATTAATGCACTCGAAACCTTCACTCGACGACCCAAAAACGGCCTGAAGCAGAGTCACGCGAGCCTCAGCTCGTGTCCATCTCAACCTCTACCTTAGGGCATAAATTTTCTAACAATTTCAGTCGTTGCAGTGGTACAGCATGCATGCCAAGTTTATCTGTCGACTTGGGTACAAGAGTTGCGGATATTCACACGTTAATTTTTGGGTGAAACGCAAACAGTAAACATTTCAAGTAATTCTGTCAACTTGGCAACACAGATGTCGCTGATTTTTTTTTACCAAAATTTTCATGCGAATGAAAAGCTCAAATTTGATGATTAGGCCAGAAAAAAAAACACGCACCTAAGACAAAATGACAGAAGAACTTAATTTATAGTGCCAGCTGTATCGCTAAAACGGCCTAAACAATTGTAAAATCTGGCCCTGGACCTGGAGCGAAGTCTAGGCATCTCTGCTCACAGAATAAGTAAAACTTGGGGTACGGTTGACAGCAACAGCACCCCTGAAGCACGTCTGCACGCCTGACCACGCTTTTTGTCACATTTGAGCCCGCCCTCCTTCGAGCTTTGCTTGCAACGTTTGAAACATTAGATGAACGTCAAAGATAATCGTACATATTTTCAAACTGGAAATTCAAAAAGAAACTTAAACCAGGATTTTAACATCCACAATCGCATCATTCCAGAAGATTCTCATGATAAAAATAATAGCAACGTTATCACAAACGAGCAAATTCTAGTCGTGCATCTATCAATATCTGACATGTCAATTTTAGCAGTGTAATTGAGCAGCTCAAGTGACAGTTCTGTCGTGCAGGACACAGCATGGATGAACAAAGCAAACATGGCAGACCAGTAGAACACACGCATTATATAAAGAATGACCCAAACAACTGTTCACAGAACTATTTCTCATCTCATAAGCAAATTTTGAGCTTCTAGAAACACTATATGTAAATTTGGCAATTTGCATTTAATCATCAAACTTAAGAGAAAGTAATTCACTAGTCAAATGCAACATTAAATAGCAAAACACTCACAATCCCCAGAGAAGTATTTCTCAATGGTATTGAAAGCTATACCAAAATAAAATGCTCAGAAAGAAGCACCATATACTGGGAAATCAATATGATACCATACTTCAACATTTCAAAAGCAAATAAAAAATGTGCTACAGGAAATTTATCAAGATGACTAAACTCAGATTAAGCAAAAATGAAACCCCCTTTTCTTTTACTTGAAGGAAGTTTCTATGGAAAATTGAATCCACAATTTTTCATCAAAGCATACCCACTCAGAAGCACGCGTATACTTTACTGCTACGACTCCCATATTATGAAAAGTGCTATCTTGTGTCACACAGTTGTCCAAAAATAAAATAAGTACATTAAAAAAGAAGCTGTCAAAAATATGCTCTGAATTGAACCAAAGATTGCAAGTCAGGCTGGCAAACAAGATCAAGCAACACATTCACAACACAGACTTGAAGAACAGACTGAGGGATTGCAAGTCAGGCTGGCACACAAAATCAAGCAACACATTCACAATACAGACTTGAAGAACAGAATGAGGGATTACAAGTCAGGCTGGCACACAAAATTCAAGTAACACATTCACAATAAAGACTTGAAGAACAGACTGAGGGATTGCAAGTCAGGCTGGCACACAAAATCACAACACATTCACAACACAGACTTGAAGAACAGACTAAGGGATTGCAAGTCAGGCTGGCACACAAAATCAAGCAACACATTCACAACACAGACTTGAAGAACAGACTAAGGGATTGCAAGTCAGGCTGGCACACAAAATCAAGCAACACATTCACAATACAGACTTGAAGAACAGACTGAGGGATTGCAAGTCAGGCTGGCACACAAAATCAAGCAACACATTCACAACACAGACTTGAAGAACAGAATGAGGGATTACAAGTCAGGCTGGCACACAAAATTCAAGTAACACATTCACAATAAAGACTTGAAGAACAGACTGAGGGATTGCAAGTCAGGCTGGCACACAAAATCACAACACATTCACAACACAGACTTGAAGAACAGACTAAGGGATTGCAAGTCAGGCTGGCACACAAAATCAAGCAACACATTCACAACACAGACTTGAAGAACAGACTGAGGGATTGCAAGTCAGGCTGGCACACAAAATCGAGCAACACATTCACAACACAGACTTGAAGAACAGACTGAGGGATTACAAGTCAGGCTGGCACACAAAATCAAGCAACACATTCACAACACAGACTTGAAGAACAGACTGAGGGATTGCAAGTCAGGCTGGCACACAAAATCACAACACATTCACAACACAGACTTGAAGAACAGACTAAGGGATTGCAAGTCAGGCTGGCACACAAAATCAAGCAACACATTCACAACACAGACTTGAAGAACAGACTGAGGGATTGCAAGTCAGGCTGGCACACAAAATCAAGCAACACATTCACAATACAGACTTGAAGAACAGAATGAGGGATTACAAGTCAGGCTGGCACACAAAATTCAAGTAACACATTCACAATAAAGACTTGAAGAACAGACTGAGGGATTGCAAGTCAGGCTGGCACACAAAATCAAGCAACACATTCACAATACAGACTTGAAGAACAGAATGAGGGATTACAAGTCAGGCTGGCACACAAAATTCAAGTAACACATTCACAATAAAGACTTGAAGAACAGACTAAGGGATTGCAAGTCAGGCTGGCACACAAAATCCAGCAACACATTCACAACACAGACTTGAAGAACAGACTAAGGGATTGCAAGTCAGGCTGGCACACAAAATCAAGCAACACATTCACAACACAGACTTGAAGAACAGACTAAGGGATTGCAAGTCAGGCTGGCACACAAAATCAAGCAACACATTCACAATACAGACTTGAAGAACAGACTGAGGGATTGCAAGTCAGGCTGGCACACAAAATCAAGCAACACATTCACAACACAGACTTGAAGAACAGACTGAGGGATTACAAGTCAGGCTGGCACACAAAATCAAGCAACACATTCACAACACAGACTTGAAGAACAGACTGAGGGATTGCAAGTCAGGCTGGCACACAAAATCACAACACATTCACAACACAGACTTGAAGAACAGACTGAGGGATTGCAAGTCAGGCTGGCACACAAAATCACAACACATTCACAACACAGACTTGAAGAACAGACTGAGGGATTACAAGTCAGGCTGGCACACAAAATCAAGCAACACATTCACAACACAGACTTGAAGAACAGACTGAGGGATTGCAAGTCAGGCTGGCACACAAAATCACAACACATTCACAACACAGACTTGAAGAACAGACTAAGGGATTGCAAGTCAGGCTGGCACACAAAATCAAGCAACACATTCACAACACAGACTTGAAGAACAGACTGAGGGATTGCAAGTCAGGCTGGCACACAAAATCGAGCAACACATTCACAACACAGACTTGAAGAACAGACTGAGGGATTACAAGTCAGGCTGGCACACAAAATCAAGCAACACATTCACAACACAGACTTGAAGAACAGACTGAGGGATTGCAAGTCAGGCTGGCACACAAAATCAAGCAACACATTCACAATACAGACTTGAAGAACAGAATGAGGGATTACAAGTCAGGCTGGCACACAAAATTCAAGTAACACATTCACAATAAAGACTTGAAGAACAGACTGAGGGATTGCAAGTCAGGCTGGCACACAAAATCAAGCAACACATTCACAATACAGACTTGAAGAACAGAATGAGGGATTACAAGTCAGGCTGGCACACAAAATTCAAGTAACACATTCACAATAAAGACTTGAAGAACAGACTAAGGGATTGCAAGTCAGGCTGGCACACAAAATCAAGCAACACATTCACAACACAGACTTGAAGAACAGACTAAGGGATTGCAAGTCAGGCTGGCACACAAAATCAAGCAACACATTCACAACACAGACTTGAAGAACAGACTAAGGGATTGCAAGTCAGGCTGGCACACAAAATCAAGCAACACATTCACAATACAGACTTGAAGAACAGACTGAGGGATTGCAAGTCAGGCTGGCACACAAAATCAAGCAACACATTCACAACACAGACTTGAAGAACAGAATGAGGGATTGCAAGTCAGGCTGGCAAACAAAATCAAGCAACACATTCACAATACAGACTTGAAGAACAGACTGAGGGATTGCAAGTCAGGCTGGCACACAAAATCAAGCAACACATTCACAACACAGACTTGAAGAACAGAATGAGGGATTGCAAGTCAGGCTGGCACACAAAATCAAGCAACACATTCACAACACAGACTTGAAGAACAGACTAAGGGATTGCAAGTCAGGCTGGCACACAAAATCAAGCAACACATTCACAATACAGACTTGAAGAACAGACTGAGGGATTGCAAGTCAGGCTGGCACACAAAATCAAGCAACACATTCACAACACAGACTTGAAGAACAGACTGAGGGATTGCAAGTCAGGCTGGCACACAAAATCAAGCAACACATTCACAACACAGACTTGAAGAACAGACTGAGGGATTGCAAGTCAGGCTGGCACACAAAATCAAGCAACACATTCACAATAAAGACTTGAAGAACAGACTGAGGGATTACAAGTCAGGCTGGCACACAAAATCAAGCAACACATTCACAACACAGACTTGAAGAACAGACTGAGGGATTGCAAGTCAGGCTGGCACACAAAATCAAGCAACACATTCACAATACAGACTTGAAGAACAGAATGAGGGATTACAAGTCAGGCTGGCACACAAAATTCAAGTAACACATTCACAATAAAGACTTGAAGAACAGACTGAGGGATTGCAAGTCAGGCTGGCACACAAAATCAAGCAACACATTCACAATACAGACTTGAAGAACAGAATGAGGGATTACAAGTCAGGCTGGCACACAAAATTCAAGTAACACATTCACAATAAAGACTTGAAGAACAGACTAAGGGATTGCAAGTCAGGCTGGCACACAAAATCAAGCAACACATTCACAACACAGACTTGAAGAACAGACTGAGGGATTGCAAGTCAGGCTGGCACACAAAATCAAGCAACACATTCACAACACAGACTTGAAAAACAGACTGAGGGTACATCATGGCAGATGTGCACATTTTTACCTTCACAACACAGGTCACAAGATAGAACCATTCTATACTCATAATGGAGGTCACTGACAGCAATATTTTATGCAAATATTTGCTCAAAATATGGAAGTCAGGTTCCAATTCATCTTCTTGTTCATTGCTTTATTCAATGCTGAAGTACAAAATTGAACTTCAGTTTAGTCAGCCATAGTTATGATGAAGTAAATTTTTCCATCTTGAATCTATTTATACACTGATTTGGCTGCTATGTCAGTGCATAGCCACTAATTTAATGGTAATGAAGTAATTCACCCAGTAATGAGTTTTTCATGAGTTTCATGTAATGAAATTCAATGTAATTACCTAACTAGGTCATATTTTTTAAGGCTTAGAAACTCTAACAGTGATGCCTCAACAAAACACTTTTCATCCAATACTGTACCCACCTTTTGATGGAGATGAACCCATGTTTGTTTGGTTAAAGTTTATTTTGAAAGTTATTTTCACAAAAACGAAGAAAGAGTGGAAAAAAGAAATGACCCATCCTCAAACTGGTCATTTAAAAAGTTGTTTCCGCTGAATTAAATATCAAAACCAGTGGTTCCTAAACTTTTTTATTTACCACCCGCTTCTCGGGAAATTTTTTATCTACCACCCCCTTGAGATTTTGCTGACCCCCTTAGTAGTTATTTATATTAAAATTTGAATGTGAATTATCGAGAAAATGAATTTGCTATATATAAAAAAATTTCCAAGATGGGCTCCACCACCCCCCATGAGTGCTTCAACACCTCCTGGGGGTGGTAGCGCCCACTTAGGGAATCACTGATCTAAATCCAAAATAATTTCACTTATGATGGTGTGGGTACACTACTTGCAGGTAAAGATGACCTTGGTCATTTCCATAAAATTCAAGGATCATATCCACAAGCCAAACATCTTCACTTTGAATTTACATGACCAAAGCAGCACTTTGAATATGGTATAAATACACAGTCAGGATGTTGAGTTTTTTTCACAATACTTCTACTACAGGAAATTTTCTCTCATGTACATGAAATTTTGATTTTCGAACTGAAAATAAGCTGACATGCTTCATTCAGTAAAAAAAAGTGCATACTAGAGACACTCCAGGCAAATCATTATCACTTTCGGTAAATGTGTAGCGTTGATCGGTAATCAATTTTCCACTTTTGATTGCAAAATAACAAAGTTTTCTTCTATGCACTTTCTGTCAGAAATGAGTATTTTACGAGTTATAGCGGGATGTTAATTTTTGTCTTTGATGACGAATGCAATTGAATAAACAGCTACTAATCGATTTACGAATTTTTGTTGCTTGACTCATGGTAATAATATTGAAATAAACTACTTTTCTTCTATACACTTTTTGCGGCAAATAAGTATTTTACGAGTTAGAGCGGTAGGTTTTATTTTATTTTTTGCACAATTGAGCTGTTAAAGTACGTTTGAATACTTTGTAATTTATTATTAGCTCACCCCACGGAGCTTGCGGACCCTGAACTCACTTCTAGAATCTTTTAGTTAATAACACAGGAGAAATTATCACCCAAAAATAACAAATTATAGCAGCATGTTAACTTTCTTCGTAGATGGCAGTAACGCGCTTGAGCATTCGAGTGCATTGGATCAGAGCGTCCATGACAGTGTTGCCAGACGCGCGGTCGATGAATTACTTCACTTCAAACACTAGAGTTGCAGTAAGTCATTTACCGCTATAACTCGTAAAATACTCATTTCCGACGGTAAGTGCATAGAAGAAAACTTGTTTATTTTGATCTAATTAACTACGATTAGCACCGAAAACTTAAAAACCGATTACTGACCAATGCTACACATATACCTTACTTCAAACAGAATGTATTTTTAAAGATATAACTATAACCATCAAACATTTATAAACCTTAGGAGATAGAAGATACCTTTCTTCCTCTTTATATGCTCTTAGGCAATAAACAAGTGTCAGTCCAGCAATAAATGATATGACTTCATAGTTTAACAGTGTACCTAAGTTGCTTAAGTTTTGCAGTGCTTCCTGAAACTTCAAACTTATTTACCACTATATTCCTAAAAAATTTCAAAGCCTTCACAAATATGATAATTGTATTTGAATATTTCTAGAAAAACTTCATCTCTGTATATAATTGCAGCAAAAACATGCGCATTAATTTCTTTAATGTCTACTTCATTATTTCAGAAGTTGCAATAGATTGTATCACTGTATTTAAATGTTAAAATTGTCCTCAACAGCTTTCACATTCAGATCTATTTCTAGTCCTCACCAAAATAAATAAAATTAAAATTTTCTTTTATTAAAAGACAGCAATAGCATCACTGTATGAAAAAAAACATAAAACTTGCATATTCTCATAGAGCAATATGTATTTTTTTCCCTTAAGTGCAGTATTAGCTCCAAATAAAACAAATAATCATTTTCTCATTTTAATTGAACATCTAAAATTAAAGTAACATATTGTAAGTGCCAAGTCCGCAATGTGTACAAAATGCATTTTCCATACAGCCGAAATTTATCTGTATAGATACCTGTTTACAAAACATGGCACACCTGTAGGTAAATGTTAAAGAAAACTAATTGATTTTCAAATTTTTGTTGCTTATATCACGGTAATTAGATCAAAATAAACAACTTTTCTTCTATGCACTTTCCGAGCAAAATGAGTATTTTATGAGTTATAGTGGTGATGTAATGTAACAAAACTAAACTGATCTAACCTAACCTCAAGTAACCTAACATGACCAAACGTAACTTAACCTAACGTGATCAAACGTAACTTAACCAAACGTAACTTAACTTATCCTAACGTGACCAAACGTAACTTAACTTATCCTAACGTGACCAAACGTAACTTAACCTAAGTCTAGTGATGTACCGATACCATTTTTTTGGCCGATACCGATACCGATACCCATTTTTTGGCCGATACCGATACCGATACTCCGATACTTGAAAATACCGATACTTTGACCGATACTACTACCGATACCGATACTTTTACAATCATCTAACCTAATAATACCCGTTGTATGTTAGTTTATGTATTAGTTCGGTGTCCGCTTCTTAAGAAACATAGGATGTCTGAGTTTGCGGTATCATGGATACCGAATTCCTCAGTGTAACATTGAAAGATCGTCTGTACATGCATTGATATGTTTGAAATTTTATCAGGATAGGTTAGTAGTATTGAATTGGTTGTTGTGATCGCCGTAATTTGCACATTTTTCCTAACCATGTCGCTTTTGTGCAGCTTTCAGGCCATATTGAATAATTAAAAGACATTAAATTAAACATAGTAATTTGGTGAATAGCTGTGCCCGAAGTAATCATTTTTGAGTAATGGTGATTTGTCACCGGAGGGGAACTCCGAGTCAAGAGAGCTTTGTGTGTTCTTGTGCATATGTGTTCGGCATAAACATTTTAAACCTACCCGACTTTCCGTTCTACGTATTGGCAACAGTGGACAACGCATTAGTGGTGTAGGGTCTACAAGAACCGCAGTTGCTACCATGTAATGACGATCGCTAGGCCTTCGCGTCGTGAGCGTGCTTTGCGACGGTGCGAGTCACGACATAGAATTAGGATAGCATAGGTTAGATAATGTTGACGGAATTTTTCCATGGGTCCATCTAGCTTAACGATGACATTGTCCTCGGCATTTCCATGGGTCATGCTGCTACCTACCTAATAATACCCTTGCCCTTGGTTTAATACCTAATAATACCCTTGGTGCTCGCCATAGCGCAAGTGGCTAGGGGTTCTGCCGCCGTGCGGGAGACCCGGGAGCGATTCTCGGCGCTGGCGGTGGCGATTTTCTCTGTTGGGTATAGGAGAAAAATTCCAAGCACAATACCCCACTCCACCCAGGTGTCTGAAATGGGTACCGGTCTTGACCGGGGGAAAGCGTCATGGCGTCCGAGCGTTAGTTGTAAGGCATTTGAAAATCCAATGTACAAGGTGATATGTATCAGGCTTGATTGGAAATAAAGCATCCGTAGATCCGTAGATGCCTTCATTATTTGTTTGGTGTCTGTTTCTTTCATTTCTCTGTCACTCACGCTCATAAGGATAGTTATAATGGCCGTATCTGTGATACGAGTTTCAACGGTGCGCAAGTACAAAAATATTTTTCAGCACGGGTACTGTTAGGATAGATATACTGTATTTGTTTATCATCTACATCTTGAAAATTCGTTCATGAAAAGTATTGAATCCCATTTTGGGCGGGCCGTGCACACTTTTATTAAAATAAAACCATTATAACTCCTACATGGGAGTTATAATAATATTATTTGCTAATATATCTAATAATACATAAATATTGACAAAAAATTTTCCGATTGTGAAAAATAAAATGCTCTTGCTATGTTAACACGTTAAGTGCGGCGGGTTAAACTGAAGTTCAATATTCAGCTCAAATTTAGAGTCAATTGTAGTAAGAAAATTTGAAAATAGCTAACATTGACTGGATCATGCCTTCATTTAACTTTAATTTAGTATTTATAAAAATTGAGTCAGTGACTGCTGGTCGGCCAGCCGCATTATGAAAATCACCTAAATGACCACCGGTGGGTCACGCTGCACTTAACGTGTTAACTATATTATTGAGAAAAACAAAAAAATGAAATCCATTCAATAGATATGTGTTTCTAATCGTATTGCAACGTAATGTAGACTAGCTATAATAGCAACTGGCTCCAAAAGTGGACCAAAACAATAGTTTCTCCAAAAAAAGATTGTCATTTTCGTGTTATTCACACCAAATACGAGTACATACTTTGGCAAAAGAAAATAGTAAAATTCGATTAGCTCCGAAACCGAAAATATCCGCAAACACGCAACCATCTATAAGATGAGGAATTTAAAAACGACAATTTCAAGGAACTTGATCATATTTATTAGGAATACGTTTCGGAGTCCAGATCCATCATCAGTTCGTAAATTTACAAATCATTATGTCTGCAATACAAGATAAAGCAAAATGTTAGATACGGTCATTAAAGGAAATCAAGAAAATGAAAATAAAATTAAAACATGTCCCAGAAAAACTAAAATCGACAAGATTACTATTTAGTTACAATTTGTAATGGGTAGGAACTATCAGAATTGTTGAGGGCCGGTTTTCGTTTAAAAATATGTAGCGACTCTAAAATTCTGAGGTCACATGCAGTTGAAGCCGAATCTAAGATTTAGTTGCATTTTACTGCGTGATTACGTACTGCGGAGTGTGAGGAGTAAGCTAATTAGTACCCCGCGCGTAAGCTTCGACCCCAATGTTCGACCATTCTGTTAAAAAAATTTCGTGACGTCATGCCGACGTACGATGATGTGCACTGCACACAACTGTATAACTGTTAAAAATAAATCAGAGATCGACGTTCGCATCTCCATCGGAAGCGTATCCTTGTACCGAAAAAATGAAGCAACTATAAAATTATACAATTCCGGTACAAGGATACGCTTTTGATGGAGAAAGAGCCTTTCTGATTTATTCTTACAGTTGTGTGCAGAGCACATCATCGTACGTCGGCATTACGGCACAAAATTTTTATATCAGAATGGCCGAACATCGAGGTTTAAGCTTCCGCACGGGGAATCAATTCGCACAATTCGTACGTAATCGCGCAGTAAAATGCAACGAACCGATATCCTCTGCGGACTTCAAAATCTTAGATTCGGCTTCAACTACGTGTGACCTCAGAATTTCAGAGTCGCTACATATTTTTAAACGAAAACTGGCCCTCAACAATTCTGACAGTTCCTACCCATCGTAAATTGGAAGTAGATAATGTCGATTTTATTTTCTCTGGGACATGTTTTGATTTTTTTTGTTTTCGTGATTTTCTTCAATGACTGTATCCAACATTTTATTTTTTCTTTTATTGTAGTCATAATGAATTTTAATTTTACGAACTGATGATGGAGCTGGACTCCGAAACATATTCCTAGTAAATATGATTAACTTCATTGGAATTTTCCTCGTTTTTAAATTCATCAAGTTGCGATGAAAGCAATCAACTCACCCGTTCAGATGTATTCAACTGTAAGATTGTTCGTGAATTGTTCAAACATCTTAACATAGAAGAAAAATGCAAGATTCGTAATGAACGGTGATATGCATGCTAAGTTAAAATAAATTATTAGCTTCGTAATATTTGGCGATTTACAAGCTAAATTAAAATAGAATTTTCGGAAATTTCTATTTTAAATTCACAAAAACTTTCAAAAGTTCCCTTCAACTTTATTAAATTGGTTTGGTTTTTATTAGCCTGTCACATACTTTAAGATATGGAGATTAGGTCAAACTATAAAGGTTTAGTCGTAAAATTAAAATAATTTTATGTCGCTACAGGGTTTAACTATTCATGCTACATAGCTTTCAGTTATGACCGTGACGCATCGGGAATTCAAAGTAGTGAATTCAGTTAGCGGGCCTGATTAAACGCTATAATTCAACAGTTAGCTATCTAATTTACTAGGTATGAATAGGCTCTTTATTTGATTACAAGTACGCACAGCCCGTCAAAAATTACGGGACTCACTAACTTTCTTGAACAAATTTTCCAAATGTGGGGCCCAACGAATGTATTCATCCTAACAGCGCTCGTGATGAAAAATATTCTTGTACTTACGCACTGGTGAAACTCGTATCACAGATACGATCACTATAACTCTCCTCATGAGCGTGACAAAGAAAATGGAAGAAGCGGACTCCAAATAAACCAAGGATATTATTAGATAGTAGCAGGACCCGTGGACAATGTATAGTAGCAGGACATGGACAATGTCATCGTTAAGCTAGGAGGACACGAGAAAAATTCTGTCAGTATTACCTAACCTGTGCTAACCTAGCCTATCATAATCTAAGCTAACCTATCATTATCCTAACAAAACCTCTCCTGATAAAATGTCAAATATTTAAATGCATGGAAACGCCATCTTTTAATGTTACACTGAGGAATTCGGTATCCATGATAGCGCAAACTCACACAACGCGGACACCAAATAAATATATAAATAAACACACAACGGGTATTATTAAGTTAAATACTCTTACTTTCATGATTTATGATCTTCATTTGAATGATAAAATACGTATTTTTGGAAAGCATCGGTAGAGTATCGGCCGGATTTTGCCGATACCGATACCGATACCACTAAAAATGGCCGATACTGCCGATGCCGATACCGATACCGATACATCGGTACATCACTAAACCTAACGTGACCAAACTTAAGGACACCGTCTGGGTAGAAATCGGGATTAGTGCTGATTTTCTGTTTTTATATGCATCTTATAGAGGATTTTCCTGTGCTTCTATTGGTACTTTCCACTTACGTCTAATCCGAATGGTACGCCCCTCAGAGGGGGGAAAGCGATGGGGGTGGCCCCCCCCTCATTATCGAGCGTCAATTGAGCGTGTTTCTCTGCGGCAATGGCAAAATAGTTCGTTCATGGGCTCCTCAAAGTGCTTTCATTATTCAAACGAAACACTCCAACGCTGAATAAGTATTTTTTTAGAATTTTTGACAATTTCAGAATTTAGGTGTACTGCCATATCTATGATAACGCAGCAGGAGACCGTCTTGATAGAAATCAGGATATGTGTTGATTTTCTGTTTTTATATGCATCTTATAGAGGATTTTCTTGCGCTTCTATTCGTACTTTCCGTTTACGTCTACTCCGAATAGTGCGCCCACCAGAGGGGGGAAAGCGTGGGGGGTGGCGTGACCTTGAACCCTCCCCCCCTCATTATCGGGCGTCAATTGAGCGTTTCTCTGCGGCAATGGCAATATAGTTTGTTCATGGGCTCCTCAAATTGCTTTCATTATTCAAACGAAACATTCTAACGCTGAATATATATTTTTTTATAATTTTTGACATTTTCAGAATTTAGCTGTTCTGCCGTATCTATGATACCGCAGCTTTCATTCATAGCTCGATGATAGCTGCAGTGTCATAGCTACGGCTATGGCGAGCACACCAATCCAAAGGGCTTGAAAAGAGCTACAAAACAAAAGAGTTGACTTGAAAAAAATGTATTTTGGTCCAAAAAAATTTCATTTTTTCAAAAAAGTGGTTGTTTTGAAGAATTACACGTATTTTCTTTTGATATTAATTTTTTCCCAGAGTTCCATAGCTTCAGCAATGTAAATTATATCAATCAAAAGGGCTTAAAAAGAGCTACAATAGCTTAAGAGTTCATTGTTGACAACTTGGTAGTTCAAAAGATAAGAAGAAAAACAATTCTTTTTGTGAAAAAAACACGTTTTTAGGGAAACTTGATTATTGGTTTCTCAAATGTATCTTCTTCCACAATTTTAGAGCTACAAGAATGGTTTGTATACCATTCGATAGGGCTTAGCAAGGTGTATCCATACGCAAAAGAACTTTTTGATATATTTATTATTTAGAAAATTACATGGCATGAAAAAAAAATTGAAAAAAAGGTCACTTTTTTTTCAAAAAGGCCCCAAAATCCACAAAAAGAAGTTATCAAAATTCCCTACTGCATATGGTTATATAGACATATAAGCAATCTAAAAATGAAGTACTGGTTCTATAACTTCAAAATTGTAGAAGATAGATTTAAAAAAAACTCTATTTTATCATATTTTTCAAAAATAAAAATAAATCCAGAGCAGATACAAAATTTTTGTCCAGATAACAAATGATCTTTGCATCATTTCACACCTACTGTGACAATTTCAGAGAAATCCATCCGTAAATAACGGACTTTTTTTTACCCAGACGGTGTCCTTAACTTAACCTTAAGTGACCACGCGTAACTCAACACAACGTGACCAAACATAACTCAACACATGGCCAAACGTAACTTAACACAACTTGACCAAACGTAACTTAACACAACTCAACATAACGATCATTCGAGCTCGTCAAAGCAGAGATTTTTTCCGAGTCTCCTTTTGAAACAATTTTCCCGCTTGGAAGACTAGAATTGCGGTAAGCAACTTACTGTTACAACCCTTTAAATACTCATTTCTCTTGAAAAATGCATGGAAGAAAAGTTGTTTATTTTGATCTAATTACCATCATTCAAGCAACAAAAATTTGAAAATTGATTATTCAGTTCTCCTTAACATTTACCCACCTAAAAAAATTGCAAACATATCCATACATTATTAGGTCAATGTTAAAGAAAAAATCATTATCGATTTTCCACTTTTCTGCACCTAAACATAGTTAATTAGATCTAAATAAACAATTTTTCTTCTATGCACTTTCCGTCTCAAATGAGTATTCAACAAGTTATAACGGTAAATTACTGACCGCAACTCTAGTGTTTGAAGCGGAAAGTAATTCATTGAGAGTGTTGGATGGCAACACTACAATGGACTCTCCCTTTTGACACGCTCAAATGATCGAGTAGATGCAAGCGCCGACCCCGCGGAGCCTGAACTCACATCTAGGATCTTTTAGTTAATAACTTTGGGTGATAACCTTCATCAAGTTATTAACTAAAATATCCTAGAAGTGGGTTCAGGCTCCACGGGGTCGGTGATGACTAAAATTATATCACTAAAAATCGTTGGTAGATGTGAAAGAAAGGACAGTAATCAATTTTCAGTGCCTATGCATAGTTAATTAGATTGGAATAAACTAGTTTTTCTATTCACTTTCCGCCTGAAATAATTATTTAACGAGTTATAGCGGTAAATGACTTACCGCAACTCTAGTGTTTGAAGAGGGAAGTAATCATTGAGCGCGTCGTATGGCAACTCTGCAATGGACGCTCCCTTTTGACGCGTTCAAATGCTTGAGCACGTTCCCGCTATCTAAGACGAAAGTTAACCTACCACTATAACTTGTAAAATACTCATTTCAGACGGAAAGTGCAAAGAAGAAAACTCGTTTATTTTGGGACAATATTGAGTTTAGGTGATCCACTGAAATGAAACATTACATTTTCAAGAAACACTAAAGGAGCCCATTTATAAAAGTTTTACAAGAATGACATTCTGGGCGCTGATGCATTATTTTTGGTGGTTGTATTTTTTTCGTGATGTAAAAGTATGTTAAAGTACTTTGTAATTTATCATTTGCCGGCCCCACGAAGCCTGAACCCACTTCTAGGATCTTTTAGTTAATAACACAACAGAAATTATCATCTAAAAATAATGAGTGATAGCAGTATATGAACTTTCCTCATAAATGGCTCAAACGTGCTCGATCATTTGAGCGCGGGAAGAAAGCGTCCATGACAGTGTTGCCATCCGCGCGCTCGCTGAATTACTTCCCGTTTCAAACACTCAAGTTGCGGTAACTAATTTCCCGCTATAACTGAAAAATAATGCATCAGCGCCCAAAATGTCATTGATGTAAAACATTTTTAAATGGGATCCTTTAGTTATTCTTGGAAACGGAATGTCTAATTTTGGTGGATCACCTAAATTCAATATTAACCTTATTTTGATCTTGTAGTGCTCTACCTATAGCACGGCCTCATCGCATCGCTTGGCCTTATTGCATCGCTTGGCGTTATCGCTCAGCTTTATCGCATGGCCTCATCGCTCGGTCTCATTGCACAGTCTCAACACTCTATAGCATTGTGTGACTATCCTCATTTCAACATGCACAAAGAAATTTATCGTTCATACTGCTTTTTCTCTAAGAGGGAGGGTACTAGTAGTGCCCTACCTTTTTTTTTTAGAAGTGGGAACTTTTTATTGAATAAATTTACAATGAGACATATTACGATTACTGAACATAAATGACTAGAATTGAGGTTTGAGGGGTAAACTAGGGTAGAGCACTACTATCTAATTAACTATGTTTAGGCATCAAAAAGTGGAAAATCGATTACTGTTGATACCTTCACATTTACCAAAATGGTAAATACTCATTTGCAATGAATGCATAAAAAAAATTGTTTATTCAGATCTAATTAACTATGTTTAGGCATAGAAAAGTGGAAAATTGATATGGTTCTCCCCTTAACATTTACCCACTATTAAGGTAAACAATGAAGTCCCCAAGACTTAGCATACACTTGCAGCAAAACTACAGCTTATTTCATAAAAGTCAGCAGAGATCAACTAGGGTAATTTTTGGATAGCCGGTTGGTTTGAATTGTTGGCCATTCCAAGTTAATTTTCAATTTTGATCATCTGTAGCAATCCAAAGGTGGGTAGCAGATTACACCACTACAGGCCTTGCGGGTTGAGTTTTTAAATAGCTACCGAGCGCGAAAATTCAAAATAAACTAAGAATGACCAACAATTTGAACCGACCAGCCATTCGAAAAATACCCTACAGCTTTTTCAAAATTTAGCATCAAATCAAGATGTGGAACCCAAAAATAAGCAATATTCAGCTACTCAAACTAGTTACTTTACAGTGAATCAATAGAAGCAGAATCTGAAGCAATACCACTTAACAGTTAATGTTCCCTAAGCCCCCAAATAATACCTAATTTATTAAGGTTAAAATTTGTAATTATATATAGTTCAAGTACTATAAAATGGTGCTATTAATGATTTTAACTACAATTCTCAATAAGTTATTACAGTTAAATCAATATAAGTTGGTGGTGCATAACTATAGACTAGTCGAGTTAATAATCAACCCCAATCAATAACGTCCACGTTATTCACCACATTATACAAGCATAATTTTATCAACAAGGATAACATAATTCGTATTTTATTTTGTAAACAAACAAAAAATATATTTACCCGGTGTCACTTTTACACGGAAAAACTTACCTTGTTTCACTGGTGTGCTCTTCTTCAAGTTATCCATAGGCACATCGTTTACCGAAGAAACGTTGGTGTCAGCCATCATCTCGAACTTGTAATCCAAAGGAACAACTCACACAACATATCACATCTTCACTATCATCAACTTTTATTTATTTACATCACTACACAACAAGAGATATCAATGAAGCAGAACAGAGGGTAACACCCACACTCGGAACATAGCAACAGTCGACTGACTTGAGTGCGCTTGCGTGTTAAACCTTCTTACAATTTAACGCCCACAGCATGTAGAAAACTAGAATTCCAGCATACACAAAATTAACTTGACAGCTCATTTTACACACGTTATTGGCTTCTAGATGAAAAAAGTTAAGTGTATAATTTTTTTGCGTGCATTTCTGATCCAACTACATGACAGTACAGAATTATTTTCTATGTAATGGAGAAAAATTGAATATATAACCGTCTGCTACTGTGAAATAAATGTTATGGAAAGGCTTTGATGTTTTAAAACAGAAATTTACGCAGACAAAAATGTTTATTCGTAAAACTGCCAGAGTCTGTCGTACAAATTTTGAACAATTGGAAATTGCCTTCTCAATAAAGCTTTATTGGGAGTAGCAAATGAAGACTAAACTTACCATCAATACAGAATGCCTGGATTCATTCTATTCTATCGCAAAAGTGTAGAGCTGAAGTATCCTTTCCTATTGAAACTACCGTGAAATATGTCTAAAAAATATAATAATATTTCGTAAAAAAATTTTAAAATATTTTAATAGAAGTTTTTAGTCATAAATACAAACAAAACTTAGGAAAAATCAATAAATCTTTGTAAACCATATACAAAATATCTACAGTAGTATAAAATCAATTTAAAAATTAGGTCATAAATGACCCGAGTAACTCAATGGAAAATAACTATACACGCAAATTCTTCGAATTAAATCACGATTTTAAAAAAATTTCATCCGCTCAATTTTGATTATGGGACAAAAATAACACAAATATGAAAATTGAATCTTCTTTTCAAGAAAGTGCAAATTAGCGAGAGAAAATACATTGAAAATCTCCTAAACGAAATCTTTAAAATGAGCAGAAGCTAGCTGAAAATATCCTCGCTAATCAAACTCATTTGAACTACCAATTTGGACCAATTTTTGACCAATCTTAAGACCAATTCACGAAAATAACAATTATTTTTTTTCATATAGTACCTCCAATGTTCTTAAATGTATAAGTAATTTTAAAAAAAATAAAAATAACTTCTAATCGTTAATCGGAAAACCATTCAGACTATGTCATATTAAGATTGAAATATCAAAACTTCGTTGTGTATCCTGTCTACCGGCGTTTAGGATAGATGTCCGAAGCAATCTGTATTTTCAATGTTAAAGTTGATTTTTAGTTGATTAAAACCTGCCTTAAGGTTTTTGCTTTTTATTTCACGACAATTTAATCAACTAAAAATCTTGTCTGAATGGAGCGGATCTTTAGCCCAGAGAAACTAAACGCTGATCCAAATTCACCGGCGGCCGAGAAGACGTTTCGACATTGGAAACGAACGTTTGATAACTTCCTAGAAGAATGCGGAGAGAGAGCACCAGATAAACTTCGCTGTCTAACCCGATATGTATCGGCCGAAATGTATGATTATATTGCTGATGAGTCCACGTATGATGGAGCTATTGCGGTACTGGAGAAGTTGTACGTAAAAAGAAGAACATTATCTTCGCTAGGCATCTTCTTGCTACACGCCGACAAGAGGCGTCTGAATCCTTGGATGAATTCTTTCAAGAATTGCACAGATTGAGCAAGAACTGTAAATTAACGCCTGTATCAGCAGAAGAATACCGACTGGAACTCGTTCGTGATGCCTTTATCAATGGACTCTCATCATCTATCATACGCTAACGTCTTCTGGAAAACTCTACTCTGGCTCTCACCGAAGCGTATGAAACGGCCAGAGCACTCGATCTTGCACAGCGCAATTCGGAATCGTATCGGTCAGCGGATTAGTTTACTGCAGCCATGAAAGCCAACGCTTGCAACCAGTCATCTGTTACGGAAAGTATGATGACTACTTCGCGGAAGGAGACTGAGGACAACGCAGTGACTTCTGCGGTTGCAAAGAAACAGTGCTGGTTCTGTGGTGGGGCTATTCATCCTCGCAACAAGTGTCCAGCAAGAAATTCCAATTGTTCATTATGCAGTAAAGTGGGCCACTGGGCAAAGGTTTGCCGCTCCAGGACTACTAGAGACGTCGTGGCCTCTATCGTTTCTCCCACCAAATGCTCGACTACCGCCGCAGCCCCGTAAGGCCTGTAACCTTCTACGGTAACAGTGCTGCTAAAAGGGACATCGCTCTCAGGGCTTGTTGATACTGCAAGCACGAATAGTTATATCAACGAGAAGGTTGCCCGTCGGCTACATCTATGTGTTGAGCCAGTACATCAGGAGATTACCCTTGCATCATCATCTTCGACAGCTGTTGTGACGGGAATGTGCTCTGTCAATCTGAAACTAAACAACCGTGAGTACCCCCACACTAGTCTTGGGGTGGTAAAAGATCTTTGTAGCGATATTCTGCTTGGCATTGATTTTTAGAGCCAACATTCATCAGTCTCAATAACATATGGCGGGGAAAAGCCGTAACTCAGAATTCACAATCATGGTTCATGTTGTTTAATGGCTGCTAATGTGTCAGAGCCTCTCCTATTTGCGAATATGAAGGAAGGAGTAAAACCGGTAGCAACCAAGTCTAGGGACTTTGGCCGAGCAGATCGCGAATTCATCGCTCAAGAGATTCGTCATCTCCTTTCTGAAGGTATCATTGAGCCGAGCACGTCAGCGCCTGGAGAGCGCAGGTGGTCATTGCAAAAGATGAAACAAATCGTCATAAGAAAAGGTTGTGCATTGATTATTCAGCCAAGGTCAATAGATACACTGATTTGGATGCCTATGTGGTGGTATGGAGACACACCACCACAACCTTCGCACGCTTCAATACACCGCGCGGTCCGACGTGAAAGTAAACAGGCGTTCCCTCGCACGCTTCAATACACCGCGCGGTCCGACGTGAAAGTAAACAGGCGTTCCCGCCAATCAGAGACCCGGACGGGTAGAGTCAACCTCCAGCGAGGCCTATATAAACAGCCGCGCAGCCAGCAGAGCACAGTACACTCGCAGCGTCCCTGGTGTTTACAACAAAGTCTCGACGCTCAGCAAGCACCACCTCTGCTACCGTCACCGCCTCCTCGACAGCCAGCCGCCACGTCTGGTGGCTGGCTAGTCGCACCAGTTCCCCGCTACCTCCTCTGGTACTCCTTGGTCAAGACCCTCGGACAGCAGCAGCCTCACCGGTCTGCTCTCGCCCCTCAACCACGCAGCGTTTCCCCCCGACAACCGTCGGTCCGCAGCAGCCTCACCGGTCTGCTCTCGCCCCTCAACCACGCAGCGTCTCCCCGACAACCGTCGGTCCGCAGCAGCCTCACCGGTCTGCTCTCGCCCCTCAACCACGCAGCGTCTCCCCGACAACCGTCGGTCCGCCAAGACGTCATCTGTCACTGTATTACTCGACTGTAATATTCCCTTGTGCCATTATTGTCGGCGATCTTCATAATAATACGGCGTTTATTCCAGTTGTGTTTTCCTCACCTTGCCGGTTCGTTTGCACCTCAGGCACTCACTTCGGGCATAGATACCACAAAGTCTAAAGATATTTACATAGTCTGCCCGGAGTGTAAAGCAGCCTGAGGGAGAACACCACACCTATCCTCTCCCTAAAATTTAAAACATGATGAACGAATTGGCAAAGTACAAAGTTTTCTCAACATTTGACCTCAAGAGTGCTTATCACTAGGTCCCTATCCGTGATTCTGATAAGCCATTTACTGCGTTTGAGGCAAATGAAAGATTGTACTAGTTCAAGAGAGTTCCGTTCGGGGTTACGAATGGAGTAGCCGTATTTCAAAGAGCTATTGATGAATTTGTTGAGGAAGAGCACCTAAATGGGGCATTTCCGTACCTTGACAATATTACTATTGCTGGACGCTCTTAAGAGGAGCACGATAAGAATCTTGCGAGGTTTATGGCTGCTGCCAAGCGGAGGAAGTTGACATTTAATTCATCAAAAACGGTGACATCTGCAAGATCTATTAACTTACTCGGTTATAGACTGGAAAACGGTTTGATCAAACCAGATCCGGACAGACTAGAACCTCTGTAACAGCTCCCGCCACCCACTAGTTTTGCTGCTCTTCGGAGAATACTTGGCATGTTTGCTTACTATGCAAAATGGATTCCTGGATTCTCCGACAAGGCTCGAGCTTTGTACCATGCTAAAACATTCCCTTTGAGTTAGGAGGCCATCACCGCATTCGAAACTTTGAAGAGGCTTCTTGGGACAGCGGCACTAAGCGGCATCGACGATTCGCTTCCTTTTGTTGTGGAATGTGATGCTTCTGACGTTGCCGTATCGGCAACCTTGAACCAAGGGGGACGTCCGATCGCTTTTCTATCCAGAACGCTGAATGCGAGTGAAAAGCACTACCCGGCTGTCGAAAAGGAGGCGACTGCCATTATCGAAGCTGTGAGAAAGTGGACTCACATATTATCTGGTCACCATTTCACTATAATTACTGATCAGAGGTCGGTAGCATTTATGCTGGATAACCGAAAAAGGACAAAGATCAAGAATGATAAAATACAAGGATGGAGACTAGAACTCGCTAATTTCAGTTACTCCATCCGATATCGACCAGGCAAAAAGAACGTTGCCCCCGATGCTTTTACTCGCGCCTTCTGTGCATCAACGTCCGGTTCCAATCGCCTTGTGGAAATTCATAACGGTCTCTGTCATCCGGGAATTACTAGGATGCTACACTTCGTGAGAAGCAGGAACTTACCATTTTCAACTGATGATGTCAAGAACGTGTGCTCTTCTTGTCAAATCTGCGCAGAAGTCAAGCCGAATTTTTATAAGCCACGATCGGACAATGTTCTTATAAAAGCAACACATGCAATGGAGAGATTAAGTATTGATTTTAAGGGCCCAATTCCATCGCGTACCGGAAACAAATACTTATTTACAGCCATTGATGAATTTTCCCGGTTCCCTTTCGCAATCCCTTGTTAAAATATGACATCTCAAACTGTTGTGAGGTGTCTAGACACCATATTTTCTTTGTGCGGAATGCCAAACTATGTGCATTCTGATCGTGGGCAAGCATTTTTATCTCGTGAAGTCCGAGAATACCTCATCAATCGAGGAGTTGCAACTAGTAAGACAACTCCATATCATCCAACCGGGAATGGCTAAATTGAAAGATATAATGGCATCATTTGGAAATGTATTCAATTGGCCATGAAGACTCATGGCGTAGATCAACAAGAATGGGAATCAGTTCTACCGCAAGCTCTCCATTCGATACGCTCTTTATTATCTACGTCTACCAATACTACGCCACATGAACGATTTTTCAATTTCCCAAGACGATCTTGTCAAAGTACATCACTCCCATCCTGGCTTATGACCCCAGGTCCTGTACTACTGCGCCGTTTCGGTCGGACTCACAAAGAAGAGCCATTGGTGGACGAAGTTGAACTTATATAGGCGAATCCCGCGTATGCCCACATCAAGTATCCGAACGGTCGTGAAAATACTGTATCCCTGAAAGACTTAGCGCCCTGTTCCTAATAGCCAAATCGCCAAAGTGAGGCACCTAACTTCTCGCCCGTTGAGGCAACCGAAGTGGACAAGGAAGCCCCGCAATTGGTTGTTGTGGAGGACCAGCCGAGTATGAAAAATTCTGACCATACCGAAAGTAGCACCCCGGTTTTGCGACGCTCCACTCGAGAGAGACGAGAGCCTCAACGTTATGGGTGGTGATTGAAATGTCAGATGGGATTAACGTCAGAGGGGAAGAATGTCATATTAAGATTGAAATATCAAAACTTCGTTGTGTATCCTGTCTACCGGCGTTTAGGATAGATGTCCGAAGCAATCTGTATTTTCAATGTTAAAGTTGATTTTTAGTTGATTAAAACCTGCCTTAAGGTTTTTGCTTTTTATTTCACGACAATTTTGAAAATTAACCCAGTGCCTCCCAATATAAAAATTCTTGATAAATCTAGTGTTAACAATTTTACTCCAATTTTTGCCCAACCAATTTACAGTAGATGTTGAACATTTCGTGCAAGAAAATATACTCATACTTCGAACAAAAATATTTTCTCAGTGTTAAGCAGCACGGGATGCGGTCTTAAGTATTGACGACGCAAATCATTCTGAATTATCTGCAATATATATAACAGTTCTCCGATTTTGGATGATGGCAGATTGTTTCTCAGCGTATTGTCGACTTACGTAAATCATTCGACAGTGTTGAATGTAACACTCTAAATGCGTCAATACTTCTGCGTTAAAGCAGTTACTCGAGGAAGGTTTGAATCGTACCTTACGAATTGCAAAATACATTTTGTAAATGGTAACTCCCACTCGGAACTTGAGTTTAGCCATGGCGTTCTTCAAGGATGGGCTTAGGGATCTCGCCTACTTTTGATATTAAGAAAATATATTATTAAACATACTTCATTCATCACAGCCACACTTGTACCAATGACAGAACTCTATCTTCAATTGTTTCTAGTAAAAACTATGATACGAAACAATGAAGAGCAGATTAAATAGCGAACTATGAGAAATCTCGATATGGCTCGAATCAAATAAATTATACCTATATCAATGTTGATAAAATTAAATATATGTCATTTTCTAAAAGCATAGAACATTTTTCCCCTCATTGCCATCGATGTTGGCCAGATTGAGGAAACTAACTCATTCAAATTTTTAAGAATTATGATTTATTTGAATATGACTTTCAAAGAGCTTATCGCGTATGGTATTACTAAAATATCTAAAACGGATGGAATTACTCATAAAGTAGAAAAAATATTGCCTGAAGAAGTTGGAAATACGGTTAAAAACAATGGTCTATCAATTTCTCTAATATGGAATAGAGAAACACCATGGAACTGATAAATAAAGACTTAACTTTTTATCGTGTAAAGGAGAATTATATGAGCAATAAGAAGCTTGGAGGACAATGCCCATACTAATGATTCATTTAAATATCTAGAAATGCTTGAGCTCTCAGATCTCAATCACATTTCCCTGTATAATTTAATTTAAAAACTTTGAGCGAGGAGGGCAATGAAACTCCTAAAACTCTTAACTCTTAAACTCTTAAATAATTAGTACTCGTATGTTCTCAAACAAACCGTCACGTGGTTCAACTAGAAACCAAAATAAATTCATACTGCATTGCTATATCAAGGTCCTAAATTAATATAACATCGTTTTCATTTCATTGAAATTCAATCTTGTACCTCGATGCTTTCTAACATCCATGGGAAAATTGAAATAGATCATTTAAACACAGTCTCGAATGGTTTTTTATCTAGATATCCGTAAATCTAGCTGTTTGAGAATAGTTGCTTCATCACTAATTGAATGTCCAAAAAATTAGTCTATTGCTCACGATTGAAACTAAACTCTAATATATTTTCTTCGAACATGCAGTTCTTGCTTGCATTCTCACCTATCGTGTAAAATTATTTAATAAGATTTTTCATTCTCTCACGCGAAACCTTTCAATCAGTCCCCTGTACGTTTACGTTAAGTGTTATACAATAAATAAAATTTTGAACATAGAATAAGGATGTGCTAGAAATCACTGTACATAGTCGGGCCCACTTTGCGCTGTATGTCAAATTTCTCCAGAGTAATAGTTTTGAGTGATGATTTTACTTCTAGTATTTGCACTGCATTGCTTGTGGAAGTGAATTGTTTAGAGAAAAAGAAAAGAAAGAAAAAATGTTTATTTCCAAGTTGCCACATGAGATACATGCCAACATATTGGCTTTTAAAAGTTTCTCAATATAGGACATCCTAAAACAAATGTTCCATACGAGGAGTACTAATTGACAAATCATCCGAGGTGTACAAATAGATAAGCCATACGAGGCATAATAATAGACAAACTATACGAGGTGTACTAATAGACAAACTATCAGAGGTGTAAAAGTAGACAGACCATACTAGGCATATTAATTGACAAAATATACGAGGAGTACTAATAGACAAACCATTCGTGGTGTGCTAGTAGTCTAACAAAAGTTCTATACTAGGAGTACTACTTGACAAACCATCCGAGGTGTACAAATAGATATACAAAATATACGAGGCGTACTAATAGACAAACCATACGTGGCGTGCCAATAATCTATCTCTGTCAAGGGTAGTTGAATGAGAAATGAAAAATATGCCCTAAAAATATGCAAAGCCCTATCACCACCAAAAACATATTTCATAACTTCTCGATATTCACCACATCATGCGGACATGGGTACATGGGATAAAATAGAGATACAGTGTAAGCCGGTTACCACTCATGATTGACAAATATCTACAAAATATTGGTAGAAATGGGTAAACAAATATATACTCAATATCAAAATTCATAGCTTGTACAACATACGGACAGAAAGATAATTTTACTACGATTCATATGCTCAAATTGCACTTTATTTCATTAATTATATTTTACATTAATCCGATTCACAGAAACGCCCTCTGGGGAAGTGATAGATCTATTTTTGAATCATTTTTCTAGTGCAATAAAATTTATTAACCGAATGGTTTTTGCGTAAAGAAATGAAATAGAAGCATGTATATCTATATATGTAGACACATATATATACCTACACACGTATACACACATATTAATATATATACTTATTGAAAATGAAATATTAGAAAAAAATACATATATAAAATAAAAGATAAAGGTAACCTACCATCTACTACACAGAAAATGACAGTTGAGCTCACTGTAATCCTAAGAAATTTTTCGCTTTAAAAATAACTAAAAGGAAAAGAAGACTTCGAAAGACATAAAAATGAACTGGTTTTTTAATTTTTTCACAGAAATTTTTTAGAAAAATCAGGTTATAGTCAAGAAGCAACACAACTCTTCAGCATTATACGGACATGTGTACGTGGGATAAAATGGAGTAACATTGATGCCGGATATCACATCTGAGAGGAGAATATTCACAAAATTTGGCACATATAGGTAGATTAGGCTTTGATCCAAAGTGATAAATTTAATTACAGAAATTTAAAGTTTTTTTCGATTTGTAAGTTCAGTGCTAGTTTGCGCTGAACGCACTGAAAAAAATAAAAAATAAAAAGTCTAAATGCAATGCTTAAATTACCCCCTTCCCCCCAGCTCAGCCGAAAATCGATTGAGAACATCTTCGAGATTGATTTTGAAATAGCGAGACAACGTTAGCCAAAATTTAATTCATTATAAACTTTGCACAACCCTCACATCTATAAACCTGTTTATTGGTATACACACAAAATGTATTTCATGGTATATTTGTCATGCGGACGTTAAATATTGATACAGAAAAGAGAAAGAAATAACAAAATAATGATGAGGAAATACTCCTAATTATGGAAAGAACGTTCGTTCTGCTGCATTGAACTGACGGCTGTGGTGCTCATTGTCGTCGACAGAAATAAGTAAGATGAATATACGACTCGTTTAGCAAACGTAAAATGAAATAGTTTCTAAATTTCTAACAGAAATTTCAGGAAAATTAAAATTTCTGATAGATGGGAAGTTCATACCGAAATGCTGCAGGCCATATGACAGAGATGCAAAATGACGTGACACATTTACTCTAAATTCTTTTCCAGTTTTAGAGTTTTTGATATGCTGGGGAAGCTTGTTCTACAAAAAAGCTCCAGAAACTGAGAGAGCTTTTTGTCCCACGTTAGATGAACGGTAACTGACTAAAACATCGTTCCTCCGGTTTGGTCTTTCGTTTGGGATATTAGATGGAAAAAATTTTACTATCTCTGCATTACTTTGGGGGAGGTACAAAGAGGAGAACACTCGTCGAGCTTTCTGGATCATAAATCTGTTCGGTATTGGGATCCAGTCAAGTTTTCTTGAAAGAGGGGTGACATGATCGTATTTATTGAAATTTCCTTTGCATACCACTTTGGCGGCGAAATTTACACATTTTTGCAACTCTTCCTGACGACATTGAGGTAAATCTCCCCACACAAGACTGCAGTAGTCCAGACGCGATAAAACTAAAGACTGAATCACTAATAATCTAGATTTTTCGTCAAGTGTGTTCTTTATACGATGAAAGAACATTAAGGTTCCGTTAATTTTGTTGCACATTGTTTCAACGTGTGAATTGAAAGTCATATTTTTGTCAAACCAAAACCCAGATTTTTAACCTTATCTACTGGTTTAATTGTATCGTCTCTAAATGTTAGCTTGAATGGTGGTAAATTTTCAGTCGCATTGGTTTGATTTTTAAGTATGGTGCATCATTGGCTCATGCGACTTACGTAATACAGATACTATATAAATCTAAGAAGCCACCAAAGACTGGAGTTGGAAATAGTGCATTGTAACAGATGTAGCAGTCGCTACATTATGTATAAATTCAGTAAATTTCTCATTAACATTTAAATAACATAATTATTGGCATTAAAAATCTTACTTTAAATTTTTATTAATAATTTTCTACTTATTATTATTAATCCAAAAAGTTTTTGTGTAAAACCACAAAAAGAGAATAATATCGACAGTCGTTCGAGTTTAAGCTCGTCGTGTGGCAACATCCCAACGCACGCCATTTTCCTTAGCGTCATTTCGCATTGTGATCTCGTGTGGTGCAGAGCGTCGCGTAAGTAAAAATAGTGTTTTAATTCAGTTAGAGATTTTCTTAAAAGTATTACGTGCTTCATAGTAGCTCTTAAGAGTATTTTTTACCAGTGCTGCTAGTAATTTCAAGGTGCTCAGTAATAGTTTTCTTAGATATATTTCGTACGTGTTGTTTAGCATTTCTAAGCTGTTTTTAGTTAATGGCGTAATCGTAATAGGTGTATTTTACCCGTGCTGCTAACATTTCTTAGCTTAATAGATCGTAATTATGGCGTAGGCGTGATTGGTGTGTTCAGTATTTCCATTTACATTCCGTACCCTTGCCAGTGTGCAGTGTTCGATAATCCATAACTATCCGGAACACTTGTGCAGTGTTCGATAATCCATACCTATCCAGCACACTTGTGCAGTGTTCGATAATCCATACCTATCCAGCACACTTGTGCGGTGTTCGATAATCCATTCCTATTCAGCACACCTGTGCAGTATTCAATATTTACATGTATAGTCAGCACGTTGACAGTATAGTGCTGCCTGTAGGTTTCGTAAATAGTTGATTTTGGTGCCAGAAACTTAAGAGTAGCGTCACACGGGCATATTATGAAATTGCCGGGGTTCATATTGATGATCGTGTGTTTAAATTATTATCGCCCGATCGCGTACTGTCGCGTCTTACACGACGCGAATTTTTAAACATTTTTATCAGGCAACATTTTGCGGATCCGAACTGGTCCGCAAGACTGACACCGGCGTTCTATTTGGCTAAAGTGCGTGGGAGGAACAGGTTCGTGGATGATCTTAAGTTTCTGTGTTTTTTTCAGTGCGATATGTCAGAAAATTATTAATTCCAAACGTGTTTTCGAACTAGCTATACTTGTCGATTCGCCATTATGTTTTGTGGGTTCGGTGAGCAGCTGGTTCTAGAGTATTCAATGATGCTTCTGGAAGCCGGCGAACCACCTACATTGAGTCAGACTAGCCGTTGTGAAGCTGTGATAATTCTAGTGCTTTCTCTAGACAGTAGGCTGTATTGTGATGCTAGGAATTTAACGGCTCAGATTGTGAAATAACAGTATTCTAGCAGGCCCACTGAATGTGTAAATTCTAGAAACCTGTTCATTAAATTTGACTCTGAATTTTGAACTGAATGTTGAATTTTAGTCCAACCAATCACAGGTGACGTGTTCAAATATAAAGGCATAGGGTGAACTAGCAAATAGCAGACACTAGCAACTTCACAACCTGACCGTGCATAACTTAAGTTTTGCCAAAAAAAACATAAATATTCTTTTGTCAATATCTTGTTGGCTCCTCACCCATGAGCTGTGCTGGGCAAGTTGCGCCAGTCAGTAAGGTAGAAGCCTAGAGTTAAAGCATTTTCAAAAGTAGACTGGGAATATACCCAGAAATTTATGCGACCACTAACCATGTGATTTTGTGTTTTCAAGGCGACGTTGGTCAATGTGTACTTGTTGCCCTAGGGACAGTTCACCAAATTTTCGAGTCATTTCAAACCCTTTCAGTGTTAGGCTGATAATGAGATAGCAGTTTTTTACAATAGAATATTGACAATAGTACTAGTCTGCTGTTACTATTTTAGCTTGCCCCTGCATCGGAGACCTAACCCTCAACCTTTTCTCCCTCCGCAGGTAGAGTAAAGAAAACCAAATAGTCATTTTGTATGTTGAACTAGGCTATTCAACCTGTGAGGGACCTTTCCCCATTGTTTGTAAGTATTCAGCGTGTTAGGTTGCTCCACCTAGATTGCAACCGGTGCCATTGTAGCATTTGATTATGTAAGCAGTCAGAAACAACTTAAGGGCCTTGTCCCGGAAATTAAAATTAGTGTGCTAGTGTACTGTCTTTCTCTGACCACAGTGCACATATTTAATAGCCCAAAATTATAATGGGAAGATAAGAAAAACTTCCATGTGCATGTTATAAAATTGGATTTGCATTGATGTGTGCGTGAGTAGACTGTCCTCCTTTGATCCTACGTGTGTATTACAAATGTGTTTCTACTAATGTGTTATTTAGCTGGAGACTGTTCTTTAGCAATGTGTTCTTTAGCTGGAGAGTGTTCTTTAGCAATGTGTTCTTTAGCTGGAGAGTGTTCTTTAGCAATGTGTTCTTTAGCAAAAAGTTATTGAGAAGATAAGAAAGACTTCCATGGGTAGGTTTATAAAATTGGATTTGCATCGTCGTGTACTCCATATAAAGAATGAAATGCATTTCTTATCTTGAGAGTCTGAAATTTTTTAGTGTGCTGACTCATATGCTAAAATAGTCATCAATGTGTGTGTGAGTAGGCTGTCCTCCTTTGGTCCTATGTGTAGCATTAGCTACAAAGTGTAAAATTATAAAATTTCTCATTCGCACTTAAATAGCATAATTATTGACATTAAAAATCTTACTCTAAATTATTATTAATAATTTTCTACTTATAATTAGTAATCCTTGAATTTTTTGTGTAAATGCATAACATATAAAATAACGGTCGACATTTTCGAGTTTAAAGCCTCTGAAAATTGGCAACACCGCGCGGGACGCTTGGTTTCAGCGTCACTCTCTCGTTCGTCTTTAGCTTGTGCGTTACAGCGTTCTTGTAAGTGAAAGAAATTAAGTGTTCAAATAGAGCAAATCTGGTAAAGTATATTGTGTCATTTCTTAGTGTGCATTGTGTTTAAGTATAGGGATCTTGGTCAGTATCGTTCTATATATAAACATGTAAATAGTCGTAGGAGTCGTAGAATAGCGTGGCTCATTCCAAGTGCTATCTCAACATGACGTAGCGTAAATTTTGCGTGTCATGTTCATTTCTTGTGTCAAGATTTTATATTAGATATTCAACTACGTCCTTCCTTACTACAAAAATTATATACTTGCAGTTGTCATTATGATATTAAAATTCGCTCATCAAATACTTCGTGAGAGCGTACGGCGAATTTGCCGGCGTTCTGTGTGGAAAGATGGCAGAGCGTAAATTGCTGTGTCATGTCAATTTTATGTTCACTGTATTATGTTCTGAATATTTTTTCTTTTGCTGCAAGAGATACGTTTAGTGTTTCTTTTCTCAGTGTAGTTGACATGTTAATGAATTTAGGACTGCCTTCTTTATTTCTCGTACGGATATAGATATGTTATAGAGTACGAGATTTATTCATTCATATTCTTGCATTTTTTAGCTGTTTCGTATCTCATTGATATTCCACGAATCATGGTGCTTAAATCACATGTATTTTCCATAATTCCACAAAAAAATAGAATAACAGATTATTACTGCTCTAAAAATCACAAGTATTGTACTGGCATGCTTATACTTAAGTCAAGCCTAAAGGAACAGCCATTGCCAGCTTGTAACCTTTCTATTTTCTTCCTTGAGCCTGTAAAGAAATTAATAGCTTGAGTTAAATCTATGGAAGAAGTTCAGGGTTTTCACCGTGATGGGAAATATACCATTGCAGTGTAGGGATTGTCAGTTGTGGAATTTTTCCTTGATGCCTCTTCGAGAACCTTCTCATTCAGCGTCTTCGATTATTGCAGGTCCTCGACGGCACCAAACGCCACAACACACATTCCCTGGGTCTGAGCTACACATGTAAATTCACGTGGCATATTATCGCTCACTAAACCATCGAGTTACACCACATGAATTGCCTATCTGTGACGAGAGCCGGTCTGACCTTTGGTCATATATCACTTAGCAATCACTTGGTTCGGAGCTAGTAGAGCCTAGTATGTTACAGCTAATGGCACACTGATCTACCCGCTCAACCACGACAACTTGCTTTTATATTCTGTCAGTCGCTTAAATTACACAGACTGTGAACCTCCACAAACATGCACTCACTTACACCTGGCCAACGTCATCGCTCGCCGGACCTCGCTTGCACGGAGTTTCCCATCTAAGAGAAGATCGTCCGAAGTCAAGCACGCCATCGGTCATCACGGTTTCCTTCAATAAAATTCAAGCTGAGTTATCCCATAAAGTGTCTTTATTACCCCCCTCTCTTGCAATTTCGAAAAAACACAATGGAGAAAACGTTTAAGGTTGGATGTTAATAACTAACCATACTCCACCAACCATAACACTGGGGACAACCCAGAGTGACCCAGCTTTCAAGCTTAAAACAAAACTATTTGTTGTAACTCTAGTAATCATACACTAGAGCACAGTATAGGTTCCACATAGACACAAATGACACATCAATAGATAAATGCAATGACACAGCAAGTTAGGTAAATAGTTCACTCACCTCTTGGGTATCTTAACTTAATACTCAATTTGTAGTACTGTGGCTAGTGAGATTAGCGCGGAGATAGACGGAAATATATAGAATAGAGTAGAATAGAATTAGTACATTAGTTTAGAACTTAACAAGTTAGATACCAACCACAGTAGGTAATTATATACACACTCGGTCAACATTTACTTGTTGTTGAACCCGAGGCCACTTGCAGACTGACTTGCGAGTGTTGCTCTCTCGAGCGTTGCCAACTTTTGGTCTCTCTAACTAGAACTTACACTACTCGCTATATTACACCCCTCCCTCCTTAATTAGAAACCCTCCCCCTGTCTCCCCAGTCCCCTAATTCAATATAGTCAATCCTAAAGGTCCATTCTCACCACAGGCTTCCGAGCCCGGGTAGACCTGCGTGAGATGTTAGCACTTGGAGGCTCGTGCATCCTAGCCTCCTGGGTGGGAGTCGGGTAATCAGGTGTTCCGGAGTCAGGTTCATTGGTCGGAGGTGGTGGGTATGAATTTTGAGCAGGTTGTGGAAACACGACGGTTTCCTCCGTAGGTTGTTCCAAGGGTTCAGGGATGGTGTTCGAGCAGGTAATAACTTGGTCCTGGTGTCGACGAACGACCTCTCCCCCCTTCAGTTGGCACTTGTAGGATACCGGGCCTGTTTTCTCAATGGTGGTAGCAGGGGTCCATTTTGGGGAACCCGGCGTGTATTGACGGACCATCACAGGAGACTCCGGCGGAATATCAACCGCGCGAGACCCTGGGTGGTATCTTTTCTGAGCGTCCTGGCGTTGAGCAACTTTGGACGCGATTGCTTCTGACGGCCAAAGCAGATCAAGACGAGAGCGAACTTTTCTGCCTAACATCAGTTCGGCGGGCGTAACACCTGTTGTCGTGTGGGGTGTCAGCCGATAGTTGAACAGAAACCTGTCTAGTGCTAGGCGTAGGGGTTCCGTTGACTTTCGTATATTCTTCTTGAAAGTTTGTACCATGCGCTCTGCCAGTCCATTAGTTGAAGGGTGGTATGGTGCGCTCGTAATATGTCGCATACCACATGCCTTCACAAATTCTTGGAATTCAGCCGATGTGAAACACGTTGCATTGTCAGAAACAATTGTTACTGGAAATCCAAATGTCGCAAAAGTGTGTTTCAGGCACGAGATCGTTTCGCTAGAGGTTGTAGTAGATGTGGGAAAAATTTCAACCCACTTAGAGTGTGCATCCACGATCACTAGATAGTATTTTCCATCCATTGGGCCCGCGTAGTCAATGTGTATGCGATGCCAAGGCTTCGCAGGCCATTCCCACGGATGGAGTTCAGCTTTCGTTGGTGCAGCTCGAGTGCTCAGGCACTCGCTGCATGACTTAGTCGTTTCTTCTAGATCTTTGTCCAGCAGCGGCCACCATACATAGCTGCGAGCTAACTCCTTCATCCTGGATGATCCAGCATGGCCAGAGTGCAGTTCGTCCACAATGGCTTGTCTGAGAGCTTGGGGTACAATAATTCTTGCTCCCCAGAGCACACAGCCATTTTGTGTGGACAATTCGTCTCGCCTCCTAGTATACCGAGCGAGATCAGGGTCCCCAATTACCGTCGAAGGCCAGCCTACTTGGCAGTATTTGTATACCTTTGAAAGTACTGGGTCCCTTAGGGTGCCGTCGCGGATGTGGGTGCTGGTGACTGGAGCTGACTCGAGGAAATTTACTAAGGACGTCCATTCCGCAGGAATAGGTGTGGCTTCCTCGGGAGTTGTCAAAGGTAGACGACTGAGAGCACCAGCTGTGCCCAACAGCACGCCGGACCGGTGACGCAAGGTGAACTTGTAGGACTGCAGTAGTAAAGCCCACCTCTGAATGCGCCCGGATGCCATCGGAGGAATGCTTCTACCCGGATCAAATAGTCCTAACAAAGGTTTGTGGTCCGTAACCACAGTGAAATCCTGTCCCCACAGGTAGCAATGAAATTTTCGAAGTGCGAACACCATAGCTAGGGCTTCTTTCTCAGTTTGAGAGTAGTTGCGTTCTGTTGCTGTTAGAGTTCGGGAGGCAAAATAGGCGGGGCGTTCAATCCCATCAATAAGGTGACACAGCACCGCTCCCACACCATACGCACTACTGTCAGCCACTACCACTATGGGTTTCTGAGGGTCAAAGTGGACTAGAGTCTGAGAGTCCAGGAGGGCTTGTTTAGATTTCTGGAAGGCTCTCTCCTGAATTGCATCCCATTTCCAAGGGGTTTTATCCCTCAGTAAGGTATTTAGGGGCTCCAGCATGGTTGCAGATGATTTTAGAAATTTCCTATAGAAATTTAACAGCCCAAGGTAGGCTCTCAGTTGAGTCACATTAGTAGGAGCTGGTGCATTCTGGATTGCTACTACCTTCTCTGCAGTGGGGTGCAATCCATCCTTGTCAATTTGGTATCCAAGGTAGGATACCTGTGGCTCTCCAATTTGGCATTTATCCATTTTCAGTTTTAGCCCTGCCTCCTGTAGTTTAGATAAGACTTGATAGAGACGCTTGTTGTGCTCTTGCTCATTAGTGACACTCACCAGGACGTCATCCAGGTAGCAGAGCACTCCTGGGAGGCCATGCAATAGTCCTTCCATGGCACGCTGAAAGATTCCAGGTGCGGACGCAATTCCAAAGCTGAGACGGTTGTAGGCAAATAAACCTCTGTGGGTGTTTATTACCGTGAGTTCCTTGGAGTCTTCATCCAAGGGTAGTTGAGCGTATGCCTGAGACATATCTAGCTTGGAGTATATAACTCCTCCTGCTAACCCGCTAAATAGATCTTCCACTCTGGGTATAGGGTAGGTATCAAGCCTAGTGGCTCTGTTGACTGTTAATTTGTAGTCCCCACAGATGCGGATGCTTTGATCAGCCTTGAGCACAGGGACGATAGCCGCTGCCCATCTTGAGTACTGTACAGGGGTGAGGATACCTTCCTGCACCAGTCTATCAAGTTCTGCCTCCACCTTAGGTCTCAGTGTGTAAGGCACGTTCCTGGCCTTACAAAACTTTGGTGGTACGGCTGGATCCACTTCTATTTTGAAATTCCTTCCCTTAAAGCAACCTAGACCTGGTTGAAAAAGGTCGGGGAATTTATTTGCTAACTCTTCAGGGCAGGTAGTCAATTTGTTGACATTATTTGATACTATAGTTAGCCCAAGGGAATCAATCAGGTCCCTACCCAGCAAAGCTGGCCCCTCCCTGTCTACAATCACAATAGTTGCTAGCTGAGGAACCATATTACCAGATTCACGCTGGATGTTAGCCCTAATCTCCCCACAAATCACTAGGGGGGTTCCCCCATAAGTCCTAAGCTTAACATCAGAAGGTCTCAGCTCGGGTCTTGACTTAGCTGGTATTTTAGAGTAGGTGGCAATTGAAAGGATAGACCTGGCAGCACCAGTATCTACCTCCATCTCTAATGGCACACCATTTAGTAACAATTTTATTTTGATTGGGGGTTTCATTTCCTCGGCTAAAGCAAAAATTTCCCCATAGCATCCTTGATTGGGGGCTGGGTAGTCTGCACTGGTTCCATTGCTAGTTCCATTAGGGTTAGGGTGGTTTTCCCTCCCCCTTTTCTCATGCATAGCATGCACAAAATTATTTTTGTTGCCTTTAGCAGAATTTTGATTTATCAATTTAAAGCAACATTTCTTAAGATGGCCTTTTTGGCCACAACCATGACAAACACTGTCTTTATAGGGGCAATCTCTACGCCAGTGCAGATTACCACAGCCGCTGCATGCTGATTTGGGGCTAGCTTGAGCCTGAGTTTTGCCCTGAGGCTTAATAGCAGTTTGCTTTACTCTATGCTGGCCCACATTTAGTATGGAATTAGGTTGCCTTAACACAACCGTCTCCCTCAGTTGAGTTTCTTTGTCAGTTGCCAGATCCACGGCTTTTTTCCATGTGAGGTCAGCTTCATTCAGCAAACAATTTTGAACATCATTACTGGCCACACCCAGTATGAACCTATCTAGCAGTGTTTCTTCTAGCACTTCCTGTTTGAAATTACAGGTGTCTGAAAGGGCCTTTAAGCTAGCCACAAAATCAGCAATGCTCTCCCCTTATTTCTGGTTCCGCTTATGGAACCTAAACCTTTCAAAGATCTGGTTGCGTGTCGGCTTAAAATGCCGTCTTAACGCTTCCATGATCTCATCATAGGTATCATCTAAAAGTCTTTTAGGGGAGAGTAGGTCCTTAGCTAACCTAGCAATTTTAGGACCCACCAGAGCAATAAATGTTTTAGCTTTATTTGAATCTTCCACTTTATTAATACTCAGGAAGCAGTTTAGCCTGACTTCATATTCTGGGAATTCTTCCTCTAAAGGATTGAATTCTCCCACTGAGCCTAACATTGGCTTATTTTTTACCCAGCTTTACAGCTAATTGTCAGATATCTACCTGAAATAGTAGTAGCAACAATATCAGTTGCAAGAGTAGCCAATTCAAGAGACTGTAATAATACACCTTGTTAAAAAAAAAACAGAAATTTACAGCATCAATACTCTAGTCACTGAATATAATTCTGAGTTCCTTCATTAGTCTAGCCTCTCCCAATAGTTCTACAAAAATCCTCGTCGCCAGTGTTGTAACTCTAGTAATCCTACACTAGAGCACAGTATAGGTTCCACATAGACACAAATGAAACATCAATAGATAAATGCAATGACACAGCAAGTTAGGTAAATAGTTCACTCACCTCTTGGGTATCTTAACTTAATACTCAATTTGTAGTCCTGTGGCTAGTGAGGTTAGAGCGGAGATAGACGGAAATATATAGAATAGAGTAGAATAGAATTAGTACATTAGTTTAGAACTTAAGAAGTTAGATACCAACCACAGTAGGTAATTATATACACACTCGGTCAACATTTACTTGTTGTTGAACCCGAGGCCACTTGCAGACTGACTTGCGAGTGTTGCTCTCTCGAGCGTTGCCAACTTTTGGTCTCTCTAACTAGAACTTACACTACTCGCTATATTACACTATTCAACTCGATAAGTGTTTGAGAAAACGTGAGAGAGGATAATGTTGGCATATCATTGTAATGATAAGTTCCCATTGTGTAGTATTCCTTGAGAATTTTCCATGGATGTACTGTGCTAACGTTCTCTGAGCAGCTCAAAAATTTTTTTTCTCAGTGCTATTCTGTCTTTTGTCTTTTGTGCCACAGTAGGTAGGAAATTTTTTTTTCTTTATTTCCGTGCTTTACGCTTATTTCTGACTACCGTAAGAATTTTCGTTTCCATTTTTTCTTTCTTTCCGTTTCAACCTTGTGTGAATGATTGAATAGGTAACTTGAAACGCAAACCTTTGACACTTTAATACCAAAGTTATTAGGCATTGATTACGTAAATTCCGTGCCGTTATAGCTTAATTTTGCATTCAAAAGAAAAATTGCCAGTATGTCCGACACAGAGAATGGTCCAGAGCCAGCGCGCTCTAAGCCTATTACCCTTCCTCCTTTCATACCAGCAGAAAGCCAAACTTGGTTCAACCAAGTTGAGGCTATCTTTCGGTATAATAAAATCACAAATTCTTCAGATATGTTTCATGCATTAATAGCTGCTGTGCCCACGCAAATGTTAAGCGACTCTAATGAGTTAATAGTGAATCCGCCAGCCATAAACCCTTACGGGATCTTAAAAAGTAAAATCCTCGAAAAATTACAGTTGTCCGGCGCGGACAAGTTTAGGTCTCTTGTGGATGCCTCGGCAATTCCACCTGTCTCTGTCATTTTCTCTCCTACTTCGTTAGTTAAGGAACTTAGAAAACTAGCAGCCGGTGTTGGTGTAGCCGAGGGATTTCTCAAAGAAGTGTACATGAATAAAGTACCGTCCGCGGTGCGGCCTTTCCTGTCGATGGTCGGTCCTAACGAAAGTCTCGAGACCCTAGCCCAGGCCACTGAGACAGTGATGCGCAATCTAAACATGTCACAAGCACCGCAGGTAGCTTCCTTGAACGCATCAGCTGCGAATTTTAGCCCGTCAAATACTGCTAATAATCAATCCTCAGCGGCAATGGATACCATGCAACGCGAAATTGCAGAACTGAAACAAGCTGTCCAGAATTGCCAGTTAGGTCATAGTGTAGCTCATATCCAGCCAGGCCCAAGGAATGTCTCACGTTATCATGCCTACGACTATCCCTATAACTATCCTCCTCCTAATCCTCAACGTTTCGATAGAGGTAGATCTTATGATAGGTCAAATCGAAACCGCCACTTTAGATCGCGCTCTCGCGATGCTAATAGTAACCTATGTCGGTATCATCACAAGTTTGGTGACCAAGCACGAAAGTGCGGGTCCCGATTCTGTCCTCGTTATACCGAAATGACTTCGGGAAACGCCAACAGCGACGCATAGTAGCGAGTACTGCGTTGCCTCACTCCCAGACTACTCGCCTTCTTACCATATTCGATCCCACTACCAAATATCGATTTTTGATAGACACAGGTTCCAGTGTTTCAATTATCCCAGCCCCGGCGAAAGATAAAAACAATAATAATTTGTCGGCGACACTACGTGCCGCAAATGGCACGCCAATAGCTAGTTATGGGGAGAGTGTACTCGAGTGCAGTCTGGGATTGAGGAGAAATTTCACCTTTACTTTCATGATAGCAGAAGTCCAAGAGCCCATTATCGGTGCTGATTTTTTAGCAAAGTACGGGATCATTGTAGATGTTAAAAACCGTAGAATTAGGGACGAAGAGACACAGATCTCAATTCCCGCTTGTGGCATAACTAGAGCTAATGTCTTGCATTCCTTCTCTATTGCTTTCAAGAAAGAGTGCATGTTCGAGCAGGTTCTCGCAGAATACCCTGCATTAACTCTAACTTAGCTTCTAAAAATATGCAGACGAGCACAAAACACTTCATTGAAACAGCTGGACCGCCAGTTTACTCCAGAGCCGACCGCCAGAGCTTACCGCCTGATCGATTGCCTTTAGCCAAGAAAGAATTTACTAGGATGTTAGACAGCGGCATCATCCGCAGTTCCAAAAGCCCTTGGGCTAGCCTTCTCTTGCTAGTACCCAAGGCTAACGGTGAATTCAGACCGTGCGGGGATTTCCGCAGGTTGAATGTCGTTACTCTACCTGACCGCTACCCTATCCCTTGCATACATGATTTTAGTGCAAATTTAGAGGGAGCACAAATTTTCTTAAAAATAGACCTTCAAAGCGCCTTCCATCAAATTCCACTTGAGGAAAGCGCGATACCTAAGACCGCGGTAATCACTCCTTTTGGTCTCTTTGAATTCCTAAAAATGCCTTACGGATTAAGGAATGCTCCTCAGACCTTCCAACGACACATGGCTGAGATCTTCTCGGATTTCACCTTTGCCTATGTGTATCTGGACGACATTTTGGTGGCATCCGCAACCCCGGAGCTACATAAAGACCATCTTAGGGTCGTGTTTGAAAGACTGTCCGACAATGGACTCCTGGTAAATCCTGCCAAATGTGAGCTCGGAAAGCCATCACTAGGTCTAAAACCTTTGCCTTCCAAAGTAGAGGTGATCAAAAACTTTCCTCTTCCACTGACCCAGAAGGAACTGAGAAGGTTCCTAGGCTCTGTTAATTTCTATCATAGGTTCATCAGAAATTGCGCGCAAACTTTAGCGCCCTTGTCAGATTTGCTGGAACCAAAGAGAAAAGGTAAATCTACCGATGTCAAGTGGACGGATGCAGCGCGCAAAGCTTTTGACGAGATTAAGCACAAGCTAGCTACCGCGACTGAATTATCCTACCCTATTGCCAATGCTGACTTCAGTTTAGTGGTTGATGCCTCCAGTACTGCCGTAGGTGCCGTTTTGCAACAAAAAGTAGGGACTAATATCTCTCCTCTTGCTTTCTTTTCCAAAAAGCTATCGCCCACTGAGCGTGCTTACAGCGCGTTCGGTAGGGAACTCCTTGCTATCTATCTGTCTGTGAGACACTTTCGCTATGCTCTAGAGGCAAGGGAGTTTGTGATCTACACAGACCACAAACCCTTGACCTCGGCGATCAAAATGCCTTCTGAGCGACACTCACCAAGAGAAGCTCGACACCTGTCCTTCATTAGTCAGTTTACCACTGACATCCGCTTTATAAAAGGTCTCGACAATACTGTTGCTGACTGTCTATCTAGAATTAACTCTGTCCAAAACAGTGGGGAAATCACTTTCGGTAATATTAGTAATGCTCAGAAGGAGGATCCTGAACTCCAGGATCTTCTCAAACCTTCTAACACTACCTCTTTGAAATTAACCTTGGTTGACGGCGTGTACCGTGATGCTGAGCGACTTTCTCGTTTGTATCTTCCTGCGACTCTCCGCAGAGTAGCTATTCTACACTATCATTCTCTTTCACATCCTGGTATTAACCGTACATTGCGTTTGATTTCCGATCGTTTCGTCTGGCCAGCGATGCGTAAGGAGGCCAAACAAATTGTGCAAAATTGCCATGCATGTCAGAGTAGCAAAGTTGTGAAACATAATCGTGCAGCGCTACAGAGTTGTGCATTTGCTGGACACAAATTCGACTCCGTACACCTAGATTTGGTGGGTCCGTTGCCTCTGTCGCGCGGTCATTCATATTTGTTAACCATAATTGATAGGTTCTCTAGATGGGTTGAGGCCGTGCCTCTTCCTGATACCCAAACTGAGACTGTAGCTTGCGCTTTCATGAGTAATTGGATTTCCAGATTTGGGGTTCCCTTAAGTGTCACGCATGACCGGGGATCACAATTTACCTCCAAATTCTGGAGTGAGCTTAGCAACGCCTTAGGGTGTGAAAACATTAATACCACCGCGTATCATCCGCAGTCGAATGGACTTATTGAGAGAGTCCACAGAGATTTAAAGAGTGCGTTGCGTTGCCTTAATTGCAGTCACGATTGGACCGATAGACTTCCAGTAGTATTACTAAGCATTAGTAATTTATATCGGCAGGACCAGCAGTGCACAGCAGCAGTAATGTTGTATGGAAAGACACTTTGTCTCCCGGGCGACATTGTTGACCCAAAACCGTTGCCTGAATTTTCATCTGCTGACCGTTCCGCATATGTAACCTGTCTCAAGGATTGCATGCGTCAGATCAAGTATGTTGCTCCACGAATGCCTCAGACAAAAGACAAACTTGATCCTGCCTTGCAACAGTGCACACATGTGTACGTCCGTAATGATAGCATAAAACCAACTCTCACACGCCCGTATGATGGCCCATTCAAAGTATTAAAACGGACGCCAAAGTATTTCGTCCTTGAAAGATCTGGTTCACCCGACCCTGTGAGCATAGATCGATTAAAGGTCGCGTATAACTCCGATAATAGTGTGATTTCTAACTCTTCATTCTCCCCACAGAACTTCCTTTCCACTGAGACTCGATCATATCGTCCACCTCAGTTTCCTCAGTTGGCTGCATTGTTGCCTAGTCAACTTGAGTGTAATCCTTTCTTTGTGCCTGTACCTTCAAACACTATCCCAGATCCTATCGTAGACTCTAATTCTAGCTCTCTTAGTGAAACAGCGACAAGTCTGGAGAGACCAGACGAGACCGCTGCAGTAACTCCTGTAGCAAGAACTCTTGCTGATCTAAATTTGCAGACCCGTTTGGTGAAGCTTCCCCGCTCAGTAACATTTTCCGACCGCCAAACCCGGCATGGTCGCGTAATTCGAACTCCTTCCCGCTACAAATGATTGCAGCGGGTGAACCTTTCGGTCTGCGCCTTGGGGGGGTAATGTAGCATTAGCTACAAAGTGTAAAATTATAAAATTTCTCATTCGCACTTAAATAGCATAATTATTGACATTAAAAATCTTACTCTAAATTATTATTAATAATAATTTTCTACTTATAATTAGTAATCCTTGAAGTTTTTGTATAAATGCATAACATTTAAAATAACGGTCGACATTTTCGAGTTTGAAGCCTCTGGAAACTGGCAACACCGCGCGGGACGCTTGGTTTCAGCGTCACTCTCTCGTTCGTCTTTAGCTTGTGCGTTACAGCGTTCTTGTAAGGGAAAGAAATTAAGTGTTCAAATAGAGCAAATATGGTAAAGTATATTGTGTCATGTCTTAGTGTGCATTGTGTTTAAGTATAGGGATCTTGGTCAGTATCGTGTTATATATAAACGTGTAAATAGTCGTAGGAGTCGTAGAATAGCGTGGCTCATTCCAAGTGCTATCTCAACATGACGTAGCGTAAATTTTGCGTGTCATGTTCATTTCTTGTGTCAAGATTTTATATTAGATATTCAACTACGTCCTTCCTTACTACAAAAATTATATACTTGCAGTTGTCATTATGATATTAAAATTCGCTCATCAAATACTTCGTGAGAGCGTACGGTGAATTTGCCGGCGTTCTTTGTGAAAAGATGGCGGAGCGTAAACTGCTGTGTCATGTCATTTTTATGTTCACTGTATTATGTTTTAAATATTTTTCTGTTGCTGCAAGAGATACGTTTAGTGTTTCTTTTCTCAGTGTAGTTGACATGTATATGAATTTAGGACTGCCTTTTTATTTCTCGTACGGATATAGATATGTTATAGAGTACGAGATTTATTCATTCATATTCTTGCATTTTTTAGCTGATTCGTATCTCATTGATATTCCACGAATCATGGTGCTTAAACCACATGTATTTTCCATAATTCCACAAAAATGGAATAACAGATTATTACTGCTCTAAAAATCACGAGTATTGTGCTGGCATGCTTATACTTAAGTCAAGCATAAAGAAACAGCCATTGCCAGCTTGTAACCTTTCTATTTTCTTCCTTGAGCCTATAAAGAAATTAATAGCTTGAGTTAAATCTATGGAAGAAGTTCAGGGTTTTCTCCGTGATGGGAAATATACCATTGCAGTGTAGGGATTGTCAGTTGTGAAATTTTTCCTTGATGCCACTTCGAGAACCTTCTCATTCAGCGTCTTCGATTATTGCAGGTCCTCGACGGCACCAAACGCCACAACACACATTCCCTGGGTCTGAGCTTCACATGCAAATTCACGTGGCATATTATCTCGCACTAAACCATCGAGTTACACCACGTAAATTGCCTATCTGTGATCTGAGCTTTACAATTTAAATTCACGTGGCATATTATCTCTCACTAAACCCTCGAGTTACACCACGTAAATTGCCTATCTGTGACGTGAGACGTTCTGACCTTTGGTCATATATCACCTTGCAATCACTTGGTTCGGAGCTAGTAGAGCCTAGTATATAACAGCTAATGGCACACTGATCTACCTGCTCAACCACGACAGATCCCAAAAATAGTGACTCATCCACACGTCACGGGTGGATTTGATATTCTGTCAGTCGCTTAAATTACACAGACTGTGAACCTCCACAAACACACTCACTTACACCTGGCCCACGTCATCGCTCGCCGGACCTCGCTTGCACGGAGTTTCCCATCTAAGAGAAGATCGTCCGAAGTCAAGCACGCCATCGGTCATCACTGTTTCCTTCAATAAAATTCAAGCTGAGTTATCCCATAAAGTGTCTTTATTATCCCTCTCTTGCAATTTCGAAAAACACTATTGAGAAAACGTTTAAGGTTGGATGTTAATAACTAACCATATCCACCAACCGTAACAAATATCCCAAACGAAAGACCAAACCGGAGGAACGATGTTTTGATCAGTTACCGTTCATCTAACGTGGGACAAAAAGCTCTCTCAGTTTCTGGAGCTTTTTTGTGGAACAAGCTTCTCCAGCATATCAAAAACTCTAAAACTGGAAAAGAATTTAGAGTAAATGTGTCACGTCATTTTGCATCTCTGTCATAGGGCCAGCAGCATCTCGGTGTGAACTTCCCATCTATCAGAAATTTTAATTTTCCTGAAATTTCTGTTAGAAATTTAGAAACTATTTCATTTTACGTTTGCTAAGCGATTCGTATATTCATCTTACTTATTTCTGTCGACAACAATGAGCACCACAGCCGTCAGTTCAGTGCAGCAGAACGAACGTTATTTCCATAATTAGGAGTATTTCCTCATCATTATTTTGTTATTTCTTTCTCTTTTCTGTATCAATATTTAACGTCCGCATGACAAATATACCATGAAATACATTTTGTGTGTATACCAATAAACAGGTTTATAGATGTGAGGGTTGTGCAAAGTTTATAATGAATTAAATTTTTGGCTAACGTTGTCTCGCTATTTCAAAATCATTCTCGAAGATGTTTTCAATCGATTTTCGGCTGAGCTGGGGGGGAAAGAGGTAATTTAAGCATTGCATTTAGTCTTTTTATTTTTATTTTTCCGTGCGTTCAGCGCACACTAGCACTGAACTTTCAAATCGGAAAAAACTCTAAATTTCTGTAATCAAAATTATCATTTTGGATCAAGGCCTAATCTTCCTATATGTGCCAATTTTGTGAATATTCTCCACTCAGATGTGATATCCGGCCACAATGTTACTCCATTTTATCCCACGTACACATGTCCGTATAATGCTGAAGAGTTGTGTTGCTTCTCGACTATAACCTAATTTTTCTTCAAAATTTCTGTGAAGAAATTAAAAAACAGCTCATTTTTATGTTTTTCGAAGTCTTCTCTTCCTTTTAGTTATTTTTTTTGCGAAAATTTTCTTAGCATTACAGTGAGCTCTGCTGTCATTTTCTGTGTAGTAGATGGTAGGTTGCTTCTATCTTTTATCTTATATATGTATTTTTTCTAATATTTTATTTTCAATAAGTATATATATTAATATATGTGTGTACGTGTGTAGGTATATATATGTATCTACATATATAGATATACATGCTTCTATTTCATTTCTTTACGCAAAAACCATTCGGTTAATAAATTTTATTGCAATAGCGAAATGATTCATAAATAGATCTATCACTTCCCCAGAGGGCGTTTCTGTGAATCGGATTAATGTCATATATAATTAATGAAATAAAGTGCAATTTGAGCATATGAATCGTAGTAAAATTATCTTTCTGTCCGTATGTTGTACAAGCTATGAATTTTGATATTGAATATATGTTTGTTTACCCATTTCTACCAATATTTTGTAGATATTTGTCAATCATGAGTGGTAACCGGCTTACACTGTATCTCTATTTTATCCCATGTACCCATGTCCGCATGATTTGGTGAATATCGAGAAGATATGAAATATGTTTTTGGTGGTGATAGGGCTTTGCATATTTTTAGGGCATATTTTTCATTTCTCATTCAACTACCCTTGACAGAGATAGACTATTGGCAAGCCACGTGTGGTTTGTCTATTAGTACGCCTCGTATATTTTGTCTATTAATATGCCTCGTATGGTCTATCTATTTTGTACACCTATGATAGCTTGTCTATTAGTACACCTCGTATAGTTTGCCTATTATAATTATGCCTCGTATGGCTTATCTATTTGTACACCTCGGGTGGTTTGTCAATTAGTACTCCTAGTATAGAACTTTTGTTAGACTACTAGCACACCACGAATGGTTTTTCTATTAGTACGCTTCGTATATTTTGTCAATTAATATGCCTCATATGGTCTATCTACTTGTACACCTCTGACAGTTTGTCTATTAGTACACCTCGTATAGTTTGTCTATTATTATGCCTCGTATGGCTCATCTACTTGTACACCTCAGATGGTTTGTCAATTAGTACTCCTCGTATGGAACATTTGTTTTAGGATGCCCTATATTTAAGAAACTTTTAAAAGCCAATATGTTGGCATGTATCTCATGTGACAACTTGGAAATAAACATTTTTCTTTTTTTGTATATTATCTAATTACTGGCTAAATTGTAAACTGCCTCCAACTACGGATACAAGTTAATGAGCCCGCATCTGTTAAATTCAGTGTGCCATGATCTTTAATTAATACTCAATTAAGATCTATTATTGCCATCAAACATGGCTCAAATTTATATCACTCACCTGCTCAAATTCCGCAGGCTTGAGCCTACCCCTGATACCCCACTGATTTCTCTTGCCTGCTAAATTGCCTCACTCATAAAGTGAATACCATAGATCACCACACACACACACGGTCGACTTCGTCACTCGCCGGAGCCTTTTGCCTGCACGGACGGCGAACCATCTTCAGCCAAGTTCTTCAGTAAACAAGTCTCGGCGGTCCTTCTGGCTTCTTCAAATAAACCCGAGACAAAGCTGAGTTCCCGACTATTATAGATTGGATAGCCCTACACTAGAGCACAGCATAGGTTCCACATAGACACACATAGTTATAGTACTGAACACAATAGACAATGCAAGACACGGCAAGTTAGGTAAATAGTTCACTCACCTCTTGGATACCTTAACTTAATACTCCATTTTCAATACTGTGGCTAGCAAGAGTAGAGCGGAGATAGACGAGAAATATATAGAATAGAGTAGAATAGAATTAGTACATTAGTTTAGAACTTAAGAAGTTAGATACCAACCACAGTAGTTAATTATGTACACACTCGGTCAACATTTACTTGTTGTTGAATCCGAGGCCAATAGCAGACTCCCTTGCGAGTGTTGCTCTCTCGAGCGTTGCCAACTTATGGTCTCTCTAACTAGAACTTACACTACTCGCTATATTACTGTTATGTCGTGCGCTAGCGGACTTTCTATCTTCTCTATCTTCGCTTCGGCACGACATAGAACGGTAGGCGCAAGGGTTCCAAAAGAATTTCGAGGTTTCTTCGGTTTTATTTCTTATCCGAGCGACTCCGTGAATCTGCCCAGAAAGGTATGATTCAGAGTCGGACCACGAATTGCATGACATGAGAAGCCTAATTCAAGATCATAGTCGAATGATTAACTGATGCATATAGCACCGCACAACAAGAAAGTAACTCACACCTCAAGGGTACACGAGAAATAGCTGAGTGGGACATAAGAGGCCATAGAATAGTAGCACATAAAAAGAGAGTTCACCGCCCTGCTAACGACGTAGCACAACAACAATTCGCATTACCATTACTAGTATTATCATATAAGAAAGTTTTAGCCTCCCCTGACCGCGACAAAGGTGTCCCAAGAGAGGAAAGAGGAAGGCACCATCTAGTGTGTAGTTGGGGGAACGCGGAATCTACGCACAGGGTGCACAGGAACAGTAGGCTGGGAAATAAGTTCACAAACAAGAAAGGTTTCCGTTGCATCGACGGGGAAGAAAAATAAGTCTCTAGTCGAGTAACACATTTAGAAAGAACACATTTATGATATACACACACGAATATTGTAAACTCGTGTCACTAGTCGAGGGGGATGATTGAGGGCAATGTACTCCTAATCCTGCCCGATCTACCTTCGATAATACGTGTAATGACAGCTATAAGAGACAGCGCAATTTCATGGACGATGCATTTCCATTGTGAGGTGAGAACGCTTTTGATAGTTTATATGTACATGGCATGAACTTCGTAATCCCTGACGCCAGGCAACAATACGTGTTTCGCTTGTTTCGGCCAATGTTCAAAGTGTCCTTTTAAGGAAGCACAAAGTTACACACATGAATGTACATCCGTATCCAACAATCCTAACACAGCGGTCATTAGTCAATAAGCACTTTATTTGAACAAAGGTGGACGATCGCACAACAAGTTTATAGTTTTCACATGAACGCTTCACACTATAAAGGTATGACGAGTTAGGTAACATCACAAGTTGAAAGAGGATACTCTAAAATACTTACAGACGATGAGGAAAGGTCCCTCAGTTTAGACCTGTGACAGCTTATTTTAGTCTGCAAAATAAGTGCCTACTCTGGCTTTCTTTACCCTATCTGTGGAAAAGAGACAGCAAATTAGGTCTCTAAAGCAGGGGCAAGTCACTCAGGTCATCAAATCACCATTATCAATAAATTATATTATAAACAAAATGAGAGAGGCAAGTGCACGTTTGTCGACGTCGCTTTGAAAACACAAATCATATGAGCTAGTGGTCTCAAATTTCTGCGCCTATTCTCAGTCTACTGAATGCCGTAACTTTAGGCTTCCACCTTGCTGACTGGCGCAACTTGCCCAGCACAGCTCATAGGTAAGAAGCCAATCGACTAAATTTAATTCGCTTGGTTCACATCTTTCTATCAATGAATGTTATAAATAATAGAAAGACAAGAGATAATACAAAGACAAGAAAATCGTGTTCCCAAGTTGGTAAGTCTGGCACGACGTGCCATGAATTTTTTTTATCAACAACTGATGTCTAATCCATGGAAGAATCACCATAGCTTTTATTTTCAGTACACAAATCTTTCAATAGTGAAGCAGTGGTTGGTTTGTATTATCAAATAAATATAAAATTTGCTATCTTGTGTTAATCTATGAAATGCAATAAACTTCAAGTAATCCTCTGTGTAGACTAAGAGGCATTGAAATGTCAGTCTCTCCATGTTGCATTTACTGCTCATGACACTGTTTACAATACTATGTATGACAACATAGCTTACATGGCTTGGCTATTATGTAAATGTTGTTGAGCAAAAGGTTTGGACATTAACACAAATCACTTAGAGCAGTGAAACAGAGATAGGAAAGTTCATTAGTAAAATCACAGTGTTCAGCTAAAATACCGTTAAACCAGAACCTGACTAATTCCCAGCATTACACTGCAGCTCACTGGCTACACCGTGTGAAAACACCCGAAAAATATAGCTAGCGAGGTAACACGTCAATCGAATGGGTTTTTCACTCGAGTTCACTTCCTACACAACGCAGAACTTAAAATTATCCGGGAACCTGTTCCTCCCACGCACTTCAAACAAATAAAACGTTGGCGTCATTCTTGCGGACGAAGCGCGGATCCGCAGAATGTTGCCGCAATGAATTTATCAAAATTCTTCAAATTTCCTCACGTCTTGTACGACGTGACACTCCCCCCTCCTTTGTGGATTTTCTCCACTAAGTGCTGACGCCGGGGGGGCGGTGGATAAGGACTAATTCAGTGGCGGGACGTACCACCCGCTGGATCCCGTCGTTGTCGCTTCGTCGCGCGAGTCGTACGGTGGCTGTCCTCGACGATCCATCGTGACTGGGGATGGTCTCTTCGATGACGCCTGTCGGCCAGGTGGTTCTCCTGGCCATCTTATCTCTCACACCAGGACTATGTCTCCTTTCTTAAGCGGTGGGTTGACGGCTCTCCATTTGCTGCGTTGTTGCAGTTCGTAGATGTAACCCCTCCTCCACCTCAGCCAAAACTGATCTGCCAGGTACTGCACCTTTTTCCATCGCAACTTCCCGTAAGCCGGTTCGTGTCGAGTGAGCGCGGGCCTGTCGTGCTGTGGCGTGCTGGTCTTCTGCGTCAGGAGCATGTTTGGGGTCACTGGCAGCGGTTCGTTGGGATCAAAGGACGTCTCCCACAGTGGAGTGGAGTTCACAATGGCTGCTGCTTCCTGCAGTAGGGTGTGTAACTCGTCGAAGGACAGAGAATGTTAACCGGCGTGCAAGAGGGCTGCTTCTAAACACCTTCGGATCTGACCTATCTTGCGCTCCCACACTCCGCCGAAGTGAGAGGCGTGCGGTGGGTTCATTTCCCAACGCACTCCCAGGTCCGATAGGGCCCGACTGGCCTGCTGAACGTTGACTTCTTCGACTAGGTTCTTGGCTCCGATGAAGTTGGTGCCTCTGTCGGACCGCAGGACTGAACAGGGACCTCGCACCGCTATGAACCTCCTGAAGCTGTTGATGAAAGTAGGAGTATCGAGGGATGGCAGCATCTCGATATGAACTGCGCGGGAAGCGAGGCAAGTGAGGAGAAGAGCCCAGCACTTTCTGAGGGGGGCGTTGCGTCTTGTGGCTGGTCCGTTGTTTATCATCCAGTGACCAAAGACGTCGAAGCCCACGAAGGTGAAGGGCGGCGCGGTCTCGGAGCGTTCCTTCGGCAGTTCTGCCATTTGCGGGGTCAAGAAGGAGGCCCTTAGTCGCTGACAGATGGCGCAGTTCCGTAGTAACTTCTGTATCGCCCTTCGGCCGTTCTCGATGTGATACCCGGCTTCTCGGATGGAGGCGTGCGTCACGTGTCGGCCTTGGTGCTTCGTTTTCTGATGGTAATGCATCATGACAGCAGCGCTGATGGGGTGGTCGAAGGGGAGCAGCAAGGGGTGCTTGATGTCTTCTGGGAAGTCTGAGATGGCAAGTCTACCTCCCACTCTGATCAGCCCGCTTTGATCGACGAAGGGTGCAAGGCTGGCAAGTTTGTGTCGAGGGGCTACGCTTCCCTTTCGGCGCATCCGGTCGAAAAGATCTGAGAAGGCGGACTTCTGGGCTTCCAGAACCAGGACGTTGTGAGCTAGGGCTTGAGGGTCGGCAACCGCGATGTGGCTGTTCTGGTCGGCTCTTCGGTGGAGGACTCTGTTGAGTAGCTTTTGCGACAGAGCTACTACCCTGGCGGCAATCCTCAGGATGGCCGACCATGAACTGAATTTTGAGAAGAGCTTGGAGAACAGAAATTCAGCGATGTTGCCCGTCGATCGAAGGGCTTGAACGTCGGCCCTTGTTTCGGCCTCGGGGAGTTCATCGGGATCCGTCGGGTAAGCCGAGGTGGAGGAAGGGGAGACGACGTCGCTGACTAGAAATGCCGGACCCTTGAGCCATTCCGTCTGCATTAGTCTCGACGGGTCAGTCGGCCTCGAGGCTAGGTCGGCGGGATTCGATGTGGTGTCGACGTAGCTCCATTGGGACGGGTCACTGCTCTGACGGATGATGTCCACCCTTCTCTGAACATACCGACTGAATCTCGCAGAGTCGTTTCTGATGTAACCTAGCACAACCTTGCTGTCCGAATAGAAGTATACTCGAGAGGGTTTCCTTTTCAGTTCCTGTGTCGTCTGCAGGCTTGACAAAACTGCTCCCACTGCTGCACACAATTCTAATCTGGGAATCGAGGTGGCAGCCCTTGGAGCCACACGACTTTCTCCGTGTACGAACGTGACGTGCCCTTGGCCGCTGTTGGTGGTCGTACGCAGGTACGCCACGTTTCCGATGGCCTCCTGCGAGGCGTCCGAGAAAATGTGCAAGGCTTGGGTGTCGTTTCCGTTCGATTCTAGTGGAAGGAAGCACCTTGGGATCGAGAGCTCGTGCAGACATTGGAGGCTCTGGAGCCAGCGCAGCCACGACTGAACCGTGCAGCTCGGGATGGGCTCATCCCAATCCAATGTCTTGCCACCAGATGCTCGGTCGGTTTCGGAGAGCAGGTTTCGTAGGATGAGTCGCCCGCCGAGTGTGACTGGGCTGGCGAAGCCGATAGGATCGTAGATTGAGTTGATTGCAGATAGCAGTCCTCTTTTCGTGTGGGGGCGGTCTGGTATGTTCACTTTCAGCACGAAACAGTCGCTGGCGATGTTCCACGACACGCCGAGCGTGCTGTGGTTGGGGGCTGTAATCAGATCGATGTCGTCTTCGGTCGCTCTCTCGCTCGTGGGGAAGGCCTTGAGGACCTCCATGGAGTTAGAGATGATCTTGTGCAGTCTGATGTGGTACCGTGACAGGAGATATTTGGCCGTTCGCAAGATTCCGATAGCTTTGGCGGGGTCCGGCGCAGTTCCAAGTCCGTCGTCGCAGTAGAAATGCGACGTTACTTAATCTTGCGCCGCCTCGAGGTGTTCCGCATCTTCGGGCCGCGTTTCGCTGGCAGTTCCCTGGGCGGCGCGGTGGAGGCACATCGTGGCTACGGCGGGGCTGCTGGTGTTACCGAATACGTGCACGCGCGCTCGATGCGGCACGAGGGGCTTCTGGGGGTCGTTGTCGGCCCACCAGTAGAATCTCATTAGGTTCTTGTGATCCGGCGGTACGTGGAAGGCGTGGAACATGCTCTCGACGTCAGCTACGAAGGCGATCTTGTGCTCCCGAAATCTCGTTAGCACATCCCGCAGACGATTGTTGTAGTCTGGTCCCGACAGCAGGCACGTGTTGAGGCTAGTCCCTTGATACTTGGCAGCGCTGTCGAAGACGAGCCTCACCTTGGACTTCTTTTCTTGGACTACCGGGAAGATGGGGATGTACCATGTGAGACCGTGCGGTCGGTTCCTTTCGATCGCCGGTATCTGCTCAACGTGTCGCATGTCGAGATTTTTCTTCATGGCATCTAGACACTGCTGTAGCTTCGCTGGCTCCCTTGTTAGTCTCTTCAGCGTGTTCTCTTGACGACGAAACACCGCCACTCTGTTGTCGGGCAGCGCCGCGTCGAGCGATCTCAGCGGCAGTGGCGCTTCGAGGTGGCCTTCGTCGTTTACCCTTATTTCCTCCATCGCTTTCAAGAACTTGCGGTCGTCGTGAGACAGACCGGGCATCTCGTCATCGGGTTGTTGGACGAACATGTTCTTTTCGGGGGACGGCCCGAAACACATCCTGGCGCTGAGATGCTCGTGAACAGTTTCAGCTGTTATCTTTAAGATTGTACATCTTCGTCCGAGTGAGGGCCCGACGCTGTCGCTCACTTTGCCGACCACGGCTCAGCCCAAGGCGGTGTGGTGAACGAATGGGGCGCTCTGACGACGTTGGTCGGCGTGGCTGTACAATATGTCCCCACTGTCTGTCCCGAGAAGCACGGCAACTTCTGCCTTGTCGTCGAGGGTGAGGAAGTGGGGGGCGAAGTGGGCTATTTCCGGGGTCCTTTCCACGCGTTCCTTAGTCGCCACTTCCTCTTTGGTGTCGGGAATGAGGTCGCACTCGTACATTGGTGGGAGCTCAAAAGCCTTGCTTTCGGAAACTCCCCTGATCTTCAATCCGGACACGCATCTGCCTTGTCGAGCGACCGATTGATCGGACAAGGTCTCCAGTGTGTAGTAGGACTTGGGGCCCGTCACCTGAAGAGTGTCCAGTAGCTTAGAGGAACAGAAAGACGTCGTACTTTGCTCGTCGATAATGGCGTAGACGCGACACGACCGGCCCGATCTTTCGTCGAAAACGTCGGCCAGGACGGTTTTGCTGCATGCTCTGCCTCCGGTCGTGGCCGAACAAGAATTCAATGCCCTGGCTTTCGGGTTCTCTCCGACCTCGCTCGGGGTCTGTTCGACGCTTGTGTCCCGCTTGGGGCGTGCCCTGCTGATAGCTACACCGTGGTTCTCGGTCTTCATTCGGTTGAAATGGGCCGTCGTGCTGTGGTTGTCAGCTCCGCAATCATCGCACTTCACGACTTCTCGGCAGTGCTTTGCCCAGTGAGGGCCTAAACAACGGTAGCACAGTCTGTGCTCGCGTATGAAGTCCTTTTTCTTCTGAGATTCCATCTTTCTTACCGCTTGGCACGAGTTTGTCGCGTGCTGAGCGCTGTGGTGGAGGACACAGCTGCCGGTTTGATTCTCCGAGGACGTGTAGAGCACTCGCGGGGCTCTTGAATTGGGACGAGCGGGTGCCGCGGCGTCGCGTCGGGCGCTCACCCAGTTGAGGTTTGATGCTCCGAAACTGTCGCATTGGGTATCTGACAGCGTTTTGATGAAATCGCAGAACCTCGCGAAATCTGGTAGCGATCCAGATAGTCTTCTGTGCCTAGTTCGTTCGCTTCTCCAGCCGTCCAGAACGAAGAAGGGTAGTCTCTCCACAATGGGGGACAGCCCTACGTCGGTGTTCGGGAAGGCAAGGCCTTTGTTGTGCTGCATTGTGTGATGAATCGCTAGACAGGCGTCGCTGAACTTCCGCAGCTTGAGACCGACCGTGCGGTCGCCCTTTGTTCCCCGTATGTCTGACGTTTGCGCGAGGCGTTCGAGCAGGCTATCGGCTACTCTGTCGTCAGAGGCGAAGCGAGTCTTCAATTGTTCGACGATGAGGGTGAGCAGGGCCGCTGTGTCCAAGTAGGTAGCTGCCAGGGTGTCGTCAATGAGGCTCCTTGGCTCGCCGCAGGTGTGGTTCGTGAGGATCTCGATGGCGTCGATGGGCTCCACGGCGAGCCTCTCCATCCTTCTCTTGATGGCATCGAACCATCTGTGGAACAGGTGAGCCTCTCCCGCGTAAGGTTGGCTTGGCGCCTTTTTTAGATCTTCGATCATTGAGAGCCTCATAGCTCCGTCGATCACTGGTGGCTTCGTTTCAAAGACCACGGCAGGTGAGCCGGTGAAAGCCCGGGGCTGGAATGCTGGTGCGGAGGGATTCATCGGAGGTGCGAGATCGGTGTCACGGGGCGAAGCATTCGCAACCGCCGTTGTGCCCCCTGCGGGTTCAATGACGTGATGCTGGAAGGCTTGGTCGACCCATGCTCCTGTGCGGTCCTCTTTGCACTCGGTATTCTGCTCACCGAAGTGCTGATCATTCTTTCGACCTCTCGATGGCGATTTGCGCCAACAGTACCGATGGCTCTTCAGTGATGTCAATAAGCATCTGCTCATTGCCTTGGCTAGGGGGCTCGCGGCGCTCGGATTCGCCGTCTTTGTGACGAGAGCTGGCACTGGGAAGGCTCTGGCTATGATCGCTCTCACTGTCTTGACTCTGGCTGTAATAGCTCGAACCTAGGTGACTCTGACGACGATGGCTGGGGCTGGCCTGGTCTCTGCCCCGACGGTTGGAACGGTGTCCGTTCCTGTTCTCAGCCAATGATGATTTTGGGGGCTTGTTCTGATGGGCAGCGCCTTGCTGCTGGTTCTTGGACGAGGTCCTCCTCGACCTCGAGCTCTTACGCTGGGAAGGTTCCGTTGTCACACTCCGTGAGGAGCTCGCACCGAGCTCTTCGTTTCTGTGGTCCATTGAGTCCGCTAGTGCTTTCCTGCGAGCTCTAGCGCTTGTCAATGAGCCTCGGATTGCCGTCGCTTCTGCGGTGGCTCCTGAACCCTCGAGAGCTAGGACCAGCTGGTCTCCGATTCGCTTGACGGTCTTAGCCTTTGCTCGGATTCCAGCATGGACTTGATCCACCTCGCTGGGAGTCTTGAGATCTCGTGGTACTGCACCATTCAGGAGACTGTTCAAGGCTGCTAGCTCCGTATGGAATTGTTCTTCCAGCTGTGGAAGTCTAAGCTTGCTCTTTTTTCCGAGAGAGGTCATTTCCGTGGTCTCGGATATTCGCCGCGGGCGGCTGAGAATCTGCTGTGGGCCTCCTCTTTGGAGGGCTTCTTCGTGGGAGGGCACCTTCCGCTGGCGTCTATTCACTGTTATGTCGTGCGCTAGCGGACTTTCTATCTTCTCTATCTTCGCTTCGGCACGACATAGAACGGTAGGCGCAAGGGTTCCAAATGAATTTCGAGGTTTCTTCGGTTTTATTTCTTATCCGAGCGACTCCGTGAATCTGCCCAGAAAGGTATGATTCAGAGTCGGACCACGAATTGCATGACATGAGAAGCCTAATTCAAGATCATAGTCGAATGATTAACTGATGCATATAGCACCGCACAACAAGAAAGTAACTCACACCTCAAGGGTACACGAGAAATAGCTGAGTGGGACATAAGAGGCCATAGAATAGTAGCACATAAAAAGAGAGTTCACCGCCCTGCTAACGACGTAGCACAACAACAATTCGCATTACCATTACTAGTATTATCATATAAGAAAGTTTTAGCCTCCCCTGACCGCGACAAAGGTGTCCCAAGAGAGGAAAGAGGAAGGCACCATCTAGCGTGTAGTTGGGGGAACGCGGAATCTACGCACAGGGTGCACAGGAACAGTAGGCTGGGAAATAAGTTCACAAACAAGAAAGGTTTCCGTTGCATCGACGGGGAAGAAAAATAAGTCTCTAGTCGAGTAACACATTTAGAAAGAACACATTTATGATATACACACACGAATATTGTAAACTCGTGTCACTAGTCGAGGGGGATGATTGAGGGCAATGTACTCCTAATCCTGCCCGATCTACCTTCGATAATACGTGTAATGACAGCTATAAGAGACAGCGCAATTTCATGGACGATGCATTTCCATTGTGAGGTGAGAACGCTTTTGATAGTTTATATGTACATGGCATGAACTTCGTAATCCCTGACGCCAGGCAACAATACGTGAATCGCTTGTTTCGGCCAATGTTCAAAGTGTCCTTTTAAGGAAGCACAAAGTTACACACATGAATGTACATCCGTATCCAACAATCCTAACACAGCGGTCATTAGTCAATAAGCACTTTATTTGAACAAAGGTGGACGATCGCACAACAAGTTTATAGTTTTCACATGAACGCTTCACACTATAAAGGTATGACGAGTTAGGTAACATCACAAGTTGAAAGAGGATACTCTAAAATACTTACAGACGATGAGGAAAGGTCCCTCAGTTTAGACCTGTGACAGCTTATTTTAGTCTGCAAAATAAGTGCCTACTCTGGCTTTCTTTACCCTATCTGTGGAAAAGAGACAGCAAATTAGGTCTCTAAAGCAGGGGCAAGTCACTCAGGTCATCAAATCATCATTATCAATAAATTCTATTATAAACAAAATGGGAGAGGCAAGTGCACGTTTGTCGACGTCGCTTTGAAAACACAAATCATATGAGCTAGTGGTCTCAAATTTCTGCGCCTATTCTCAGTCTACTGAATGCCGTAACTTTAGGCTTCCACCTTGCTGACTGGCGCAACTTGCCCAGCACAGCTCATAGGTAAGAAGCCAATCGACTAAATTTAATTCGCTTGGTTCACATCTTTCTATTAATGAATGTTATAAATAATAGAAAGACAAGAGATAATACAAAGACAAGAAAATCGTGTTCCCAAGTTGGTAAGTCTGGCACGACGTGCCATGAATTTTTTTTATCAACAACTGATGTCTAATCCATGGAAGAATCACCATAGCTTTTATTTTCAGTACACAAATCTTTCAATAGTGAAGCAGTGGTTGGTTTGTATTATCAAATAAATATGAAATTTGCTATCTTGTGTTAATCTATGAAATGCAATAAACTCCAAGTAATCCTCTGTGTAGACTAAGAGGCATTGAAATGTCAGTCTCTCCATGTTGCATTTACTGCCCATGACACTGTTTACAATACTATGTATGACAACATAGCTTACATGGCTTGGCTATTATGTAAATGTTGTTGAGCAAAAGGTTTGGACATTAACACAAATCACTTAGAGCAGTGAAACAGAGATAGGAAAGTTCATTAGTAAAATCACAGTGTTCAGCTAAAATACCGTTAAACCAGAACCTGACTAATTCCCAGCATTACACTGCAGCTTACTGGCTACACCGTGTGAAAACACCCGAAAAATATAGCTAGCGAGGTAACACGTCAATCGAATGGGTTTTTCACTCGAGTTCACTTCCTAAACAACGCAGAACTTAAAATTATCCGGGAACCTGTTCCTCCCACGCACTTCAAACAAATAAAACGTTGGCGTCATTCTTGCGGACGAAGCGCGGATCCGCAGAATGTTGCCGCAATGAATTTATCAAAATTCTTCAAATTTCCTCACGTCTTGTACGACGTGACAATTACACCCCTCCCTCCTTAATTAGAAACCCTCCCCCTGTATCCCCAGTCCCCTTATTCCATATAGTCAATCCTAAAGGTCCATTCTCACCACAGGCTTCCGAGCCCGGGTAGACCTGCGTGAGATGTTAGCATTTGGAGGCTCGTGCATCCTAGCCTCCTGGGTGGGAGTCGGGTAATCAGGTGTTCCGGTGTCAGGTTCATTGGTCGGAGGTGGTGGGTATGAATTTTGAGCAGGTTGTGGAAACACGATGGTTTCCTCCGTAGGTTGTTCCAAGGGTTCAGGGATGGTGTTCGAGCAGGTAATAACTTGGTCCTGGTGTCGACGAACGACCTCTCCCCCCTTCAGTTGGCACTTGTAGGATACCGGGCCTGTTTTCTCAATGGTGGTAGCAGGGGTCCATTTTGGGGAACCCGGCGTGTATTGACGGACCATCACAGGAGACTCCGGCGGAATATCAACCGCGCGAGACCCTGGGTGGTATCTTTTCTGAGCGTCCTGGCGTTGAGCAACTTTGGACGCGATTGCTTCTGACGGCCAAAGCAGATCAAGACGAGAGCGAACTTTTCTGCCTAACATCAGTTCGGCGGGCGTAACACCTGTTGTCGTGTGGGGTGTCAGCCGATAGTTGAACAGAAACCTGTCTAGTGCTAGGCGTAGGGGTTCCGTTGACTTTCGTATATTCTTATTGAAAGTTTGTACCATGCGCTCTGCCAGTCCATTAGTTGAAGGGTGGTATGGTGCGCTCGTAATATGTCGCATACCACATGCCTTCACAAATTCTTGGAATTCAGCCGATGTGAAACACGTTGCATTGTCAGAAACAATTGTTACTGGAAATCCAAATGTCGCAAAAGTGTGTTTCAGGCACGAGATCGTTTCGCTAGAGGTTGTAGTAGATGTGGGAAAAATTTCAACCCACTTAGAGTGTGCATCCACGATCACTAGATAGTATTTTCCGTCCATTGGGCCCGCGTAGTCAATGTGTATGCGATGCCAAGGCTTCGCAGGCCATTCCCACGGATGGAGTTCAGCTTTCGTTGGTGCAGCTCGAGTGCTCAGGCACTCGCTGCATGACTTAGTCGTTTCTTCTAGATCTTTGTCCAGCAGCGGCCACCATACATAGCTGCGAGCTAACTCCTTCATCCTGGATGATCCAGCATGGCCAGAGTGCAGTTCGTCCACAATGGCTTGTCTGAGAGCTTGGGGTACAATAATTCTTGCTCCCCAGAGCACACAACCATTTTGTGTGGACAATTCGTCTCGCCTCCTAGTATACGGAGCGAGTTCAGGGTCACCAATTACCGTCGAAGGCCAGCCTACTTGGCAGTATTTGTATACTTTTGAAAGTACTGGGTCCCTTAGGGTGTCGTCGCGGATGTGGGTACTGGTGACTGGAGCTGACTCAAGGAAATTAACTAAGGACGTCCATTCCGCAGGAATAGGTGTGGCTTCCTCGGGAGTTGTCAAAGGTAGACGACTGAGAGCATCAGCTGTGCCCAACAGCACGCCGGACCGTTGACGCAAGGTGAACTTGTAGGACTGCAGTAGTAAAGCCCACCTTTGAATGCGCCCGGATGCCATCGGAGGAATGCTTCTACCCGGATCAAATAGTCCTAACAAAGGTTTGTGGTCCGTAACCACAGTGAAATCCTGTCCCCACAGGTAGCAATGAAATTTTCGAAGTGCGAACACCATAGCTAGGGCTTCTTTCTCAGTTTGAGAGTAGTTGCGTTCTGTTGCTGTTAGAGTTCGGGAGGCAAAATAGGCGGGGCGTTCAATCCCCTCAATAAGGTGACACAGCACCGCTCCCACACCATACGCACTACTGTCCGCCACTACCACTTTGGGTTTCTGAGGGTCAAAATGGACTAGAGTCTGAGAGTCCAGGAGGGCTTGTTTAGATTTCTGGAAGGCTCTCTCCTGACTTGCATCCCATTTCCAAGGGGTTTTGTCTCTCAGTAAGGTATTTAGGGGCTCCAGCATAGTTGCAGATGATTTTAGAAATTTCCTATAGAAATTTAGCAGCCCAAGGTAGGCTCTCAGTTGAGTTACATTAGTAGGGGCTGGTGCATTCTGGATTGCTGCTACCTTCTCTGCAGTGGGGTGCAATCCATCCTTGTCAATTTGGTATCCAAGGTAGGATACCTGTGGCACTCCAATTTGGCATTTATCCATTTTCAGTTTTAGTCCTGCCTCCTGTAGTTTAGATAAGACTTGATAGAGACGCTTGTTGTGCTCTTGCTCATTAGTGGCACTCACCAGGACGTCATCCAGGTAGCAGAACACTCCTGGGAGGCCCTGCAATAGTCCTTCCATGGCACGCTGAAAGATTCCAGGTGCGGACGCAATTCCAAAACTGAGACGGTTGTAGGCAAATAACCCTCTGTGGGTGTTTATTACCGTGAGTTCCTTGGAGTCTTCATCCAAGGGTAGTTGAGCGTATGCCTGAGACATATCTAGCTTGGAGTATATAACTCCTCCTGCTAACCCGCTAAATAGATCTTCCACTCTGGGTATAGGGTAGGTATCAAGCCTAGTGGCTCTGTTGACTGTTAATTTGTAGTCCCCACAGATGCGGATGCTTTGATCAGCCTTGAGCACAGGGACGATCGCCGCTGCCCATCTCGAGTATTGTACAGGGGTGAGGATACCTTCCTGCACCAGTCTATCAAGTTCTGCCTCCACCTTTGGTCTCAGTGTGTAAGGCACGTTCCTGGCCTTACAAAACTTTGGTGGTACGGCTGGATCCACTTCTATTTTGAAATTCCTTCCCTTAAAGCAACCTAGACCTGGTTGAAAAAGGTCAGGGAATTTATTTGCTAACTCTTCAGGGCAGGTAGTCAATTTGTTGACATTATTTGATACTATAGTTAGCCCAAGGGAATCAATCAGGTCCCTACCCAGCAAAGCTGGCCCCTCCCTGTCTACAATCACAATAGTTGCTAGTTGAGGAACCATATTACCAGATTCACGCTGGATGTTAGCCCTAATCTCTCCGCAAACTACTAGCTCCGCTCCCCCATAAGTCCTAAGCTTAACATCAGAAGGTCTCAGCTCGGGTCTTGACTTAGCTGGTATTTTAGAGTAGGTGGCCATTGAAAGGATAGACCTGGCAGCACCTGTATCTACCTCCATCTCTAATGGCACACCATTTAGTAACAATTTTATTTTGATTGGGGGTTTCATTTCCTCGGCTATTGAGAAAATCTCTCCATAACAGCCTAGATTAGCAACTGGATAGTCTGCACAGGCTGCATTGTTAGTTCTATTAGGGTTAGGGTGGTGTTCCCTCCCCCTTTTCTCATGCATAGCATGCACAAAATTATTTTTGTTGTCTCTAGCAGAATTTTGCTTTTTCAATTTAAAGCAACACTTCTTAAGATGGCCTTTTTGGCCACAACCATGACAAACACTGTCTTTATAGGGGCAATCTCTACGCCAGTGCAGATTACCACAGCCGCTGCATGCTGATTTGGGGCTAGCTTGAGCCTGAGTTTTGCCCTGAGGCTTAATAGCAGTTTGCTTTACTCTATGCTGGCCCACATTTAGTATGGAATTAGGTTGCCTTAACACAACCGTCTCCCTCAGTTGAGTTTCTTTGGCAGTTGCCAGATCCACGGCTTTTTTCCATGTGAGGTCATTTTCATTAAGCAAACAATTTTGAACATCATTACTGGCCACACCCAGTATGAACCTATCAAGAAGCGTCTCTTCCAGAACTTCCTGTTTGAAATTACAGGTGTCTGACAGGGCCTTTAAGCTAGCCACAAAATCAGCAATGCTCTCATCTTGTTTCTGGTTCCGCTTATGGAACGTAAACCTTTCAAAGATCTGGTTGCGTGTCAGCTTAAAATGCCGTCTTAACGCTTCCATGATCTCCTCATAGGTAGCATCTAAAAGTCTTTTAGGTGACAGTAGGTCTTTGGCTAACCTAACAATTTTAGGACCCACCAGAGCAATAAATGTTTTAGCTTTATTTGAATCTTCCACTTTATTAATACTAAGGAAGCAGTTTAGCCTGACTTCATATTCTGGGAATTCTTCCTCTAAAGGATTGAATTCTCCCACTGAGCCTAGCATTGGCATTTTTACCCAGCTTTACAGCTAATTGTCAGGTATCTACCTGAAATAGTAGTAGCAACAATATCAGTTGCAAGAGTAGCCAATTCAAGAGGCTGTAATAATACCCCTTGTTAAAAAAAAAATCAGAAATTTACAGCATCAATACTCTAGTCACTAAATAATATAAATTCTGAGTTCCTTCATTAGTCTAGCCTCTCCCAATAGTTCTACAAAAAATAATCCTCGTCGCCAGTATTATAGAGTGGATAGCCCTACACTAGAGCACAGCATAGGTTCCACATAGACACACATAGTTATAGTACTGAACACAATAGACAATGCAAGACACGGCAAGTTAGGGAAATAGTTCACTCACCTCTTGGATACCTTAACTTAATACTCCATTTTCAATACTGTGGCTAGCAAGAGTAGAGCGGAGATAGACGGGAAATATATAGAATAGAGTAGAATAGAATTAGTACATTAGTTTAGAACTTAAGAAGTTAGATACCAACCACAGTAGGTAATTATGTACACACTCGGTCAACATTTACTTGTTGTTGAATCCGAGGCCAATAGCAGACTCACTTGCGAGTGTTGCTCTCTCGAGCGTTGCCAACTTATGGTCTCTCTAACTAGAACTTACACTACTCGCTATATTACACCGACCTTGTCGTCATTATCCTCTGTCACGTAATTCGAAAACCTACTCGAGAGCTTTATGTATTGAAAATTGGTATCAGCGCAAAAGTCAAACCATACAATCCAAACATAAAATTTCTGTTTGTATATTTTCTATTTAAGAGGTTTTAATTTGTGTAGCATTCGTTACAGAGCGTAGGAATTATAAATTTTCACATTCGTACTCAAATAAAATAATTATTAGCAATAAAAATCTTACTCTAAATTATTATTAATTATTTCACACTTCTAATTCGTAATCATTGAAGTTTGTGTGTAAATACATGAGAGATAAAATAATCAATCGACATTTCGAGTTTTAGAGCAGCTGTCTGTGGCAACAGCCAAGCGCGTCGCTTGAACGCACTTGCCGAGTCACTCTCACCGTTGACTTTCTAGCGTGCGCACCGCTCTTACCTCAACGTCATCACCAAAACGCCACCGACACACACACCTTTGCCCCCTGGGCCTTTGTTGGATTAGTTTTGGTCCTAAACTGGCCTTACCTAAACTGGACTTACCTAAACTGGCCTTTGTTCTGGCATCCACTCAATTAAATTGACACTACCAATCGTCTCGGGTCTCTCAAAGACTTATATATTGGACCCCTAGAAATTCTAAACAAACCTACACAGTCGACTTTGTTAACTAGCCGGAGCCGCTTCGCCTGCACGGACTGCGAACCATCTTCAGCCGAGTCCTCCAGAAGAGCAAGATTTGGCGGTCCTTTTTCGGCTCTCCTCAAAATAAACTACAAACAAAAAGCTGAGTTCCCGAGTGCATTATTACCCTCTCTCCTGATTAATCAGATATTTATCGAGACACATGTTTATGTCTCGCTTTACCCCACGGCCACAAAACAAAACATTTGTATCATTTTATAGTTTTCAAAACTTTTCTAAAAGTACTCAATTCCAGCAGTTGTTATTTCAGCTGGTCTTCATGAATTTTTCAAGCACCGTCGTATCTTCAGGTTCGAGTTTTTATAAAAATTGCTCAAATAAAACTTTATGAGCTATTTTTCTTCGATTTACTCCCATGCGTATTTATTTTAGTATTAGTTTGTCGCTAGGCGATACGATGCTGCTGTGTTCCTTTTGTAAAATAATTACGCTTGAGGTTTCCACATTATGGGAGCATATAAGCAAAGTAAAAGCCTATTTAACGCTACAGCGTTATTAATAAATAATATTTACAACTGATCATACTAAACTCATTTTAATGCCTCATGAAGTTTTTTATCATACAAATGGAACACAAATATTACGTTAGATGAAATTATTCCTTTGACGGGAGGAAGCAACAGTTAAACATGAACTACACCAAAACACCTATGAAGTTTTGAACTTCTCCCAAATTGGGGAAACTAATCGAGTTTGAATTCTTAAAGGTGGAATAGCGAGGAATTTCTCGAGTAACTAGGAGGATGATATTATTACTTTAAGGGCCACCAGTGCTCGGTGTAGAGCACACTTAATTGATAATAAATGAATGAATGAATCTGACTCAGAAGGGGTTTCTCTGGGTAATTCGAGTTGCCTTCCTGGCATCTATTTTTCCACTTGCACTATTGCCTCTGCAGGATAATGACGGGACTGATATTCTCGCCTGGTTTATTTATGTGGACTCTGAGTGCCGTGACTACGGCAGCAGTATGGGGATCCACTTCTTGAGGAAGGAGATCCGGGTCCAGTGAGTAGCCGCACTTCAGCAGGTGCCGCGGCTCGAGGGAATCCGGGGTGGATCCCGGCGAGAGTTGGATTTGTTAGTGTAATATTCCGCAGGTGCGGTAACCGTTTGATTATATGAGTAGTTAAAGGGGTGTCCCGAAGGAGGCAGTAATTTCTGCTAGTGCCTTGTGACTTTGAGTTGTTGATTGATCTTTTGATTTGATAGCCGTGTGGCTTGGTTTGATTGACAGCCGTGTGGCTGATAGAGTATGGGAATTGTTAATTGAGTGTTGGTGGTGATTGTTTGTGCGTCGGCTTCCCAGGATCTTCTGTACGGGAGGAGATCTTGGGTTACTTGTTCAAGCATGGTAACACAAGGAGAGACAGTCGCTACGCAAGCCAGGCTGCGAGCTTTACTGCTGAATTACAGGATTGCCTCAAATGGAGGATTATATGCGGGTACCTCGGCCCAATTCTGGCGCCTGAACAAGGGCGAGGCAGTCGCAACAATAAGTACTCGTATGGACAATCATGAATCTCCCTACATGCCCTTACTTCCCAACTCGTATTCTCCGGGTACTATTAATCATGACGCGTCGTGTACGATCATCTCCGGGTTGGAGTGCAAGATTGATACATGAGATAGGCATATCACTGGGGAGGCAAGGTAAGTTAGTTTGTCTTCATTAATATTAAAGGCTTCTGCCGCCCAATAACCTACGCTTTGACTGCTATTTACAATGAGTATCTTAAAAATTGGCAGTGTTAAATTTGAACGTTTACGCTAAGCCGCAGAAGAGGGCTGCTTAAACTGATCCTAACTAAGGCTAGAATTGTCATAAGGATTACTTGACTTACGCTAGAGATTATGCCAGAGAGGGCACGTACAGTCTAATTATTGTTATTATTTATTATCATATGAGAGATCCTTGGCTTGAACGTAAAAGGTGTCCTACGAGAGGAGAGAGGAGGATACCATTTGGAAAAAGGTAGAGGGAACGCGGAATCTATGCACAAAGTGCACAAAATTGGTAGTTGAGGAGGAGGATCAGAGCACACGAAGGATTTAGAGAACATTGAACATGCGGATACATAACAGGATAGTATTAGGCGTCCTATGAGTTATAATGACAACAACCACTGGAGGTAGCCGGCATTACCAAGAGGTCAAAGGAACAAGTAGCTACAGTTGAGGGCGACCAATTACTGGTTAAACTAAATTTAACCCTCAAATCAGATAGTTGGATGATTTCTGGATTAGAATTTCCAGGAGTTGGGAATTTAGAATATTCGGAGACTTCCCGAGGTAAGCATAATCACACTAATTTAGCTAAATGAGGTAACGACTTAATTATATAACACTTTTATATACACAAATTGACCTAACCAAAAATCAATGGTTAGAGTTGTCACTAAAGCGATTATGATCGGAATTCTTGCTACAGTTAATGATCAGGAAAGAATGATTATTTATGTGACTCGACTTGGGGTAAGTAACTACCGAGGATACAATCTCCACTGTGTAAATAACCTATCATGTCTTCATTTCCCAAGATATGACATTTAAACATTGACTAAAATTCGAGGGAATTCCACAAATTAAATAGATCTGACTTCATAAACATACAAACTTGAGAACACAATTCATTCCAACTGGAACACACAAGAGATGGCAAAAATCCTAATGAAATCATGGCGATCAATAGCTATTCCAATTCAATTGATTAGAGGCTTGAACACATCAGCAACTTTGCCTGGACAAACTAAGGTGGCATAAGCAGTAACACTTGAGCCTAGGTCTCAATTAATTCATGGAAAAATATTGAACATAAGAACGCTGCTTCTATTCCTAAAAAACATGTCAAATGTAGTTAGGTATTTATAAGGAACAATTATTTATGAATTGACTTGAAATGAGTACTGCAGAAAATACAACCGCGATTTGCTGCAATATCCTATTACTGTAGTATCTCAATATAGGCCTTTCAGGCATGATGTCCTTATCACACTTGGTTTGGGATATCGCGGCACCGGCGGAAGCGTCTTAACCGCAAGACGGAGCCGACGGAAGCGCTGGTTGCGGAATGCCCTATGTCTATATCGTACTTGGGTTCAAATGGGTCGGAAGCGCCCTGACCGCACGCGCCGGAAACCGTGCCTTGGGAGCGCATCGCATTGGTATGCACCGGAAGAGCATTGTTTAACTTCCGAGCGCTATAGCTTATAAGCAGTGTCGGTGTTTGGATGATTCAGTACAAGAATAGGAACCTAGCTAAGAGTTTCCTTTTCATACTCCTGAAGTTAACGCTTCAGTTACGGTAGTTACAGCTACCGATACTGTAGTTTGCAGCTACAATTACTAATCCTAATATCGTGATGAAAAACCACGATATAACAAATGGCGACGAAGATTTCGAATCTCCAAAGTAAATTTGATCATTACAAGTGCTCTGAAATTAAGATGGCGCATTCTACAGTTTGCTGTCCTGCATTCGACGTTGGAGTGGAAACAGTGAGTAATATCTACAACGATTCAAGTACAGTGTGCAGACGTTCTTCAGAAGGCGGGAAACAATGGTGGTAACAAAGCTAGAATTATCGTTGAAGCTTCGCCTGTGAACATCATTACTGATCTACAACGAAGAATTTAACCTACGCTACATATGAGGAACTTGAAGGAAAGTTCATACAACAATTTAAAATCAAGAAATCCACTGTTGGCGCATCTGTTACATTTCTAAACAGAGAGCAAAGTGTTAATGAATCCATACAAAGTTATGCTAAAACGTTAAATGACTTAGCATCTTCGTGCAACTACGAAAAGTGCGGTCGCGATCGTCTCTTGAGAGATGCTCTTGTGGCTGGGCTACATTCAGCGCAAATTCTCAGCGCGGTTCTACAGAAGTGTGACAGCAATTCATTCAACGAATGCGTTGAACATGCAAAACTCATTGAACAGTAAAGCTTCGACGCTCCAGATATTATTCGTGAGGATTCATCTTCATCGTTTTTCACTACAGAAAAACTACAGCCGAATTACATATGTATTCCCTGCGGAACTAGGCAGAAGCACCTTACAAAGAATTGCTATGCCCTAAAATTAAATTTATAAAACGCAAAAAAATGTGGAAAAATAGGTCACATTTCTAAAGTTTGCAAATCTACGACTGCAGCACGACCTCCTCCTGTTACACGAAGGGGACCTACACGAGAAGAATTTGACGCAGTTCGCACTTACATAGTGCAGCCGGAAAGGAGCGGTTGTCAGTGCTACGTCGGAAGAGAAGATGTGTCAATGAAGAGTTCAAGTAAGCCTCTACAGCAGTAGAACGAAGTTATTCTACAAAAGCCTAGGAACGATACTTGTGTCGGTAACTATGTTCATAATTTCTCTGATGTACAAGCTAATTACGCGTTATTTCAGTCGCATTGTATTCCTCAAAATGTCACAAAACTTGCTCCCTCTGTTGCGCTAAACAATCGTAAATATGTTACTTCTAGAGATAGAGTTCATCCTAAACATTCTGTGTCCAGGTCTAAGCCTATGTATGTAACTCAATTTGATGTCGGTGATCATGTTCTTGCTCTGAATTTAAGAAATGGTCCCAAGTGGCTGAAGGGAATTATTGTTAGTAAAGTAGCTGTTAATGTCTTTCATGTTCTAATATTAGCATTGAATGTAATCTTGAAGAGACATTCAAATCAGTTGTTGCACAGTAGTTTGGGATCTATCCGTAGTGGGGAAACAGAGACTCCTGCTTTGCAACCTGTTAGCAGTTCACCTGTACAAAATGAACCTCGTAAATCAAGTAGAATAACTAAACCTGTAATGCGAATAGGTTGCTGAGTCTTCCTTCCTTGTGTTAAATATTCATCTAAAGGGAGGGAAATTGTAGTATCTCAATATAGGCCTTTCAGGCATGATGTCCTTATCACACTTGGTTTGGGATATCGCGGCACCGGCGGAAGCGTCTTATCCGCAAGACGGAGCCGACGGAAGCGCTGGTTGCGGATTGCCCTATGTCTATATCGTACTTGGGTTCAAATGGGTCGGAAGCGCCCTGACCGCACGCGCCGGAAACCGTGCCTTGGGAGCGCATCGCATTGGTATGCACCGGAAGAGCATTGTTTAACTTCCGAGCGCTATAGCTTATAAGCAGTGTCGGTGTTTGGATGATTCAGTACAAGAATAGGAACCTAGCTAAGAGTTTCCTTTTCATACTCCTGAAGTTAACGCTTCAGTTACGGTAGTTACAGCTACCGATACTGTAGTTTGCAGCTACAATTACTAATCCTAATATCGTGATGAAAAACCACGATATAACAATTACATATCTTAAGATTTTTGGACTTTAAACGTTGAGTGTTGAACGTGAACAGAATTCCCATACTTGCTTGAATCACGACTTAATTAAACAATTATGGTAAAAATCTACAGCATTTGCTAAATGCAATTGAACTAGAAAACTCATGTTTCCAGTTTTTCCTAACTGAAATAATCAATTTTACAATGACTATTTAATTAAATTTTTCTAACTATCCATTCTTCAGAACTAAGAATTATTTGTGTTTTTCTAATTGATTATCTACCTAATTTACTTTAGAAATACAGTTGTGGCAATAATTGGTAATTGATGTAGGACTAGCTGCATTGAGAAGGATACATCTGTGACTAAAAAATAATTGGTGCTAGCCTAACTTGAATAAAACTAACCACAAATTTCCATATTGGCCTAAAAATATTTAAGACAAAAAGGAAAAATTCTAGCTTGATAAACCAATAACATACTGAATTTTGGCATGATAAATTATTTTTGAAACAAAGGAGAAATCCTAACCTTGAGAGGAATAATATCACATTGCAATGTTGACAAAAATCATTTTAAGAAAAGGAGAATTTCTAGCCTGAATAAAATGCCATCATATAGAAGTTGAAATTGAATTATTTTAAGAACAAAAGGGGAAAACTCCCTAAAAATGGCTTTACATTGAATCGTGAATTGTTTGCTACAAACTTTAAGATAGGATATACAACAATACACAAGGAAAAATGACCTGTGGGGGAACCCAAAATTCTAGGCAAGGAAAATCCTAAGCGTTTAGCACTCTGGAAAATTTAGGCAATTTTTCTTAATACATACACAATAATATTATTGACGGTTTACAAATCATAAATAAATATAGTTACCCGTAGAACAGCAAAGTCACACACAATACTTTTAATTCTCACCAGAGAAAACACGCGGTGCACACACTTTCAATGACTTGGTACGAGTGGCGCTAGTTCGAGTGAGAATGTTGCCTACACAGCGTCATGGAGGGTTTCGTTACAACGCACAAGTGATTTCTTAGAGAATGAATTTTTCAGTGCACAATTTTAATAGAATTGAGGATAGAAGGTAATTAATTCCGTAATGAATTTTATTCTGATGGTTGGATTTATTTTACTGAATTTTTTAATGATCATTTTGAGAATTTCCGAAATTTTTACTGAGTTGCGTGCCGAAGGTTCGCTACAGCTACCCTCCCCCCAAAGGAGACCGAAAGGTCTGGGAGCGGCGAAGCCGATCTCCGACAAATACGCGAAAAGATAACAGGCTGCGAAGAGGTTCCCAAGGGCCGTGATAGCCAAAGAAAATTAGGAGAGAAGGACAGAACAGAGTTAACCACCCTACGACTGCGCGTAACGAGCTGGCGGACGAAGGGGTCTGCCAGACCTGCTACAATGCTCGGGGGCTGTAGGAGAAATAAGCTTGGGGGCTGTGAAAGTTGACGTTCGGATCCCCAACTGGGACAATGACAGAGTATCTGAGGGATGCCCGTGATGGGGGGGTTAAAGTAGTAGAAGCCCTATCAGAGGTGGAGGCACCCGAGTTCCCAGCTTCCAACGGCGTTCTTTGAACGGTATACGGGGGAACTATGAACTCGTTACACTCCATAGTGGGAGGAAGGGTCTTAGCCCAAGCGGACAGGTGCAAGCCAGGAGGCTCGACAGGTGTTGACCTGGGGCTGATTTGCAGCCTGGGTTGTTGTCGTTCACGAGAGTGTGTGGGGGTGTCGTCCGGAAGGGACAAAAATGCCGCCTTGAGGCGATCTATGCTGACGCTGTCGCTCTTGGTGCCCCTTTCGATCATGAAATATTTAGGGGACCTTTTGAGGACCCTGAAGGGGCCATCATAGGGGCGTCGCAGAGGGGTCTTTACCCCGTCTACCCGGACGTAAACGTGGGTGCAACTCTGTAAGCAAGGGTCTAAACTTTCAGATGGTGAAGGGAGGCGAGGTGGTTTGTAAACTACTTCGCTCATGACGCGCTTTAGGCGTGCTGCGTAATCGGCGATTTGGCTGGGGGAATCATCGGTTTGGTACGTGGGATCAATAACATCGCCAGGCAATCGTAATGATTGCCCGTAAAGCAGTTCAGAGGACGTGCACTTTTGATCCTGCCGAAACAGGTTCCTCAGAGTAAGTAATACTATCGGTAGCCTGTCGACCCAATCGTGGTGACATTTTAAGCAGCGTAATGCCGCTTTGAGGTCCCTGTGAACTCTCTCGATGAGTCCGTTCGATTGGGGGTGGTATGCCGTTGTCGAGATGTTTGCGCAACCTAAGATTTTGGAGATCTCTAACCACAAGGCGGAAGTGAATTGAACCCCACGATCATGCGTTATGCTCAAAGGGACTCCGAAACGGGAGATCCACGTTTCGACAAAAGTGCGTGCTACAGTTTCCGCAGTTATGTTAGCGATGGGAACAGCCTCGACCCAGCGGGAGAAGCGATCTATCATGGTAAGTAAGTAACTATACCCACGAGAATTAGGTAGGGGGCCTACCAGATCTATGTTGACTGCGTCAAATTTACTTCCGGTAAATGCACAAGGGTGAATTGCGGCTTTGTTGTGCCGAGTGACTTTGCTTGCTTGGCAATCTGGGCAATGACGAACGAACTCTCTTATAGCCCTACGCATCCCGGGCCAGACAAAACGATCTGCGATTAGGCGGAAAGTTCTATCCGTCCCAGGATGTGACAAGTTATGGTAATGCTTAATGGCGGGCAAACGCAAGTTGCTAGGCAGGTAATAACGGTTCGGCCGATCAGCGTCACAGTAAACGCCTTCTCTGAGTGAGAGTTTTAAGGAGGAGTCGGGGCATTCAATTAAGTTATGGATTTCCAAGTCGCACTGCTGCGCACGAATGACATCGGCTAGCGAAATCGCTTGTACTGAGGGTCGGAACTCGGGTGCTGACGGGTTTAGTACCGCGCTGTACACACGCGATAAGCAATCAGCAACCGTATTTTCCTCGCCTTTGATGTGCCTGATGTCATTCGTGAACTGCGCGATAAAACTCAAGTGCCGGCTTTCCCTAGGGGAATGGCGCTCGGGAGGCATTCGGATAGCGTTGAGGATAGGTTTGTGGTCGGTATAAATTATGAATTGACGAGCTTCAAGGGTGTAGCGAAAGTGCTTTACCGCTAAGTAAATGGCTAGGAGCTCTCTCCCGAACGTGCTGTAGCGTTGTTCGGTTGGGGAGAGCTTGCGGCTGAAAAACGCCAACGGCGAAGTGATATTATTTACAGTTTGCTGCAACACAGCACCGACCGCTATATTCGACGCATCCACCAACAGGCTGAATTCTGCCTCAGGGTGTGGGTAAGCTAATTCTGTAGCAGTCGCGAGTCTCTCTTTGATGAGCTCGAACGCTCTCTCTGCCTCCCCAGTCCACTCGACCGTAACGGGTTTGCCTCTTTTTTTTAGGTTTAATCAAGGAGGTGAGCGGGGCAAGGGTCTCTGCACAGTTCCTCAGGAATCGGTGGTAAAAATTAACCGATCCCAAGAACCTGCGCAACTGTCTTTGGGTCGTTGGTCTCGGAAAGTTCCGTAAGGCTTCCACTCTTTCGGGAAGCGGCTTAATTCCCCTCTCGCTAATGTGGTGACCCAAGAAAGTCAATTCCTTCTTTCCCAACACACACTTCTCTGGATTGATCAGTAGTGAGTGCGACGCTAGTCGTTTGCAAAGCTCTCTCAGATGATGTACATGTTCCTCAGGCGTCCCCGAGGCCACTAGCACATCGTCAAGATAACAGTACAAAAAGGGTAGGTCGGAAAGGACTTCCGTCATGTGACGCTGAAAGGTCTGAGGAGCATTACGCAGGCCATATGGCATGCGAAGATACTCGAACAGACCAAACGGCGTGCACACAGCGGTCTTTTTGATAGAACTCTCGTGCATCGGAATCTGCTGGAAGGCGCGTTTGAGATCGATTTTAGAGAAGATTTTTGCCCCTGCGAGATTCGCAGTGAAATCCTGTAGTAAGGGAATGGGGAACCTATCGGGAGTGGTGACTGCGTTAAGCAACCTATAATCCCCACAGATCCGCGTCTCGCCATTTGCTTTCGGCACTAAGATCAAAGGACTAGACCAGGGACTCTTTGAGATACGAACTGTCCCATCAGCTATCATCCGCTGGAATTCAGACTTTACCTCCTGCAATCGGTCTGGGGGAAGACGACGTACTTTAGCGTGAACGGGCGGACCACTCGTCTCAATATAGTGTTCCGTCAGCGTGTTGTGATTAGGGTTTACGTTAGGTAAGGAAAGGGCAGGGAATTCTGCCAACACCCGTTCGTAGGGGCAAGTGATAGTGACGTTGCAAGTCACGTTTGCTGTAACGTTCACCATATTGACCGAGTGGAGAGGCCTTCTTTCACTGGATTCGCTATCAAACAAGCATCCGTTTCTCACGTCCACCACGAGCGCAAACCTCTGCAGAAAGTCTGCACCAATGATGGCCGTGTCCACATCCGCCACTATGAACACGAACTCCATTGAACGTTTGAGATTGAGGGAGCAGGTAAGTGATTTTGTGCCGCAGCATAGGATGGGTGAGCCGTTTGCGGCTTTAAGACTCGGGGTTCCCGTACCCTGTTTCTCTATTTGGGAGGCCGGGATAAGGCTGACAGCACTACCCGTGTCTATGAGGAACCTAATGCTGGTTAAAGGGTCAAAAATCGTGAGGCATCGAGTCAATATCGGTTTAGTAAGCGACGGCGCCTGACTCGCTCTTACGCCGCGCTGTACCCGTTTTTTTGATGAAGAAGTGCAAACATGGGGCAAGCGGGACCCTCACATTTCCGGGCCATATGTAAAAATTGCTGGTGATACCAGCACAAGTCCTTAGCTTGAGGAGTTTGATTCTGCCTATTGTTAGGTCTAGGGTCGTTCCTCTGAAACTGATTGAATGACCTATTTGTACGGGCCTGGCGGTCAAACGGAGGAGGGTTTTGAGGGTGAGAATTTGCGTGCTGATGCGGTGGTATTTGGTGTTGAGTTACCGCATGCACATCTCCACGAGTGTTGGCACGCTCGGCTTGCTGGGTAGCGACTAACGCTCCAACTTGCTGAGCTAGTTCTCGTAGCAGCGCGTCAGTGGCGCTGCCGCTACTATTACTGCTACTACTAGTTTGATTTACTGCAGGGGGCGTGACTGGGCTATTCAGGCCCGATATTTCCGGATCGAGGAGTTTTTCGGCGAATTGGGCTATCTCGTTTAGTGCCACCGGGGCGTTAGGGGAAATGAGGAAAGGTCGTACGTGAGCGGGCAAACGTTGGATGTACAATGCTTTGAGTGTTTCGTCGTCCATGTAGCCCTTCGCTAAGCGTCTCATGTTTTTGAGCAACGCTATAGGGGATTGATTTTGATTTGATTGATTTTGCGAAAGGGCTAGAATCCGAGAAAAACGATCCTTACTGTAAATTTTTAACATTTCGTTCTTTAAGCGGGTATACGGGTTATCAAGGTTAGGGTCCAAGAAGCTGGAAACGTCATCTATCACCTGCGTGGGTAAACTCCTAACTAGGGCAAAGTACATCCGCTTTTCGTCCGTTATGTTCAGGCTTTCGAAAAACTGTTCTGATTGAAGGAACCAGGCATCGATGCCATTTATTTCGAAGGGTGTCAATTTTAGTGCGGAGTTTGCGTGATCATTCGTGCCCTCTGGGGTCGTCATTTTGGTTAATTTTGACACAGGTGTTTCCAAATGGTGCAAATGGTGCTTCAGTAGCAATGGTGCTGCAGTAGCAATGGAAATTGCGAAGGTTGTTAGTAAGGAGCTTCAGTAGCACTGGAAATAATCTTAGAAGAACTCCTATGGTTTTTTTTGCTTCAGTAGCAATGGAAATGCATGAAGAGTTTGTTAGAATAGGCTGCAGTAGCAATAACTTATTATTAGGGAAGAGTTTAGGGAGGAAATGCTATGTTTGACTACTGAAGAATGAGGAGCAGAGTACTACCTCCTTCAAGGTAACCATCAACAGAAGTCGACAGCACTGGCATGCGCTCATCAACCCACAAAGGACAACTGTGCAAGTGAAAAACACTCTGGTATTAATGCTATTAATAGTCACCAATATGAAGTTTTGAACTTCTCCTAAATTGGGGAAACTAATCGAGTTTGAATTCTTAAAGGTGGAATAGCGAGGAATTTCTCGAGTAACTAGGAGGATGATATTATTACTTTAAGGGCCACCAGTGCTCGGTGTAGAGCACACTTAATTGATAATAAATGAATGAATGAATCTGACTCAGAAGGGGTTTCTCTGGGTAATTCGAGTTGCCTTCCTGGCATCTATTTTTCCACTTGCACTATTGCCTCTGCAGGATAATGACGGGACTGATATTCTCGCCTGGTTTATTTATGTGGACTCTGAGTGCCGTGACTACGGCAGCAGTATGGGGATCCACTTCTTGAGGAAGGAGATCCGGGTCCAGTGAGTAGCCGCACTTCAGCAGGTGCCGCGGCTCGAGGGAATCCGGGGTGGATCCCGGCGAGAGTTGGATTTGTTAGTGTAATATTCCGCAGGTGCGGTAACCGTTTGATTATATGAGTAGTTAAAGGGGTGTCCCGAAGGAGGCAGTAATTTCTGCTAGTGCCTTGTGACTTTGAGTTGTTGATTGATCTTTTGATTTGATAGCCGTGTGGCTTGGTTTGATTGACAGCCGTGTGGCTGATAGAGTATGGGAATTGTTAATTGAGTGTTGGTGGTGATTGTTTGTGCGTCGGCTTCCCAGGATCTTCTGTACGGGAGGAGATCTTGGGTTACTTGTTCAAGCATGGTAACACAAGGAGAGACAGTCGCTACGCAAGCCAGGCTGCGAGCTTTACTGCTGAATTACAGGATTGCCTCAAATGGAGGATTATATGCGGGTACCTCGGCCCAATTCTGGCGCCTGAACAAGGGCGAGGCAGTCGCAACAATAAGTACTCGTATGGACAATCATGAATCTCCCTACATGCCCTTACTTCCCAACTCGTATTCTCCGGGTACTATTAATCATGACGCGTCGTGTACGATCATCTCCGGGTTGGAGTGCAAGATTGATACATGAGATAGGCATATCACTGGGGAGGCAAGGTAAGTTAGTTTGTCTTCATTAATATTAAAGGCTTCTGCCGCCCAATAACCTACGCTTTGACTGCTATTTACAATGAGTATCTTAAAAATTGGCAGTGTTAAATTTGAACGTTTACGCTAAGCCGCAGAAGAGGGCTGCTTAAACTGATCCTAACTAAGGCTAGAATTGTCATAAGGATTACTTGACTTACGCTAGAGATTATGCCAGAGAGGGCACGTACAGTCTAATTATTGTTATTATTTATTATTATATGAGAGATCCTTGGCTTGAACGTAAAAGGTGTCCTACGAGAGGAGAGAGGAGGATACCATTTGGAAAAAGGTAGAGGGAACGCGGAATCTATGCACAAAGTGCACAAAATTGGTAGTTGAGGAGGAGGATCAGAGCACACGAAGGATTTAGAGAACATTGAACATGCGGATACATAACAGGATAGTATTAGGCGTCCTATGAGTTATAATGACAACAACCACTGGAGGTAGCCGGCATTACCAAGAGGTCAAAGGAACAAGTAGCTACAGTTGAGGGCGACCAATTACTGGTTAAACTAAATTTAACCCTCAAATCAGATAGTTGGATGATTTCTGGATTAGAATTTCCAGGAGTTGGGAATTTAGAATATTCGGAGACTTCCCGAGGTAAGCATAATCACACTAATTTAGCTAAATGAGGTAACGACTTAATTATATAACACTTTTATATACACAAATTGACCTAACCAAAAATCAATGGTTAGAGTTGTCACTAAAGCGATTATGATCGGAATTCTTGCTACAGTTAATGATCAGGAAAGAATGATTATTTATGTGACTCGACTTGGGGTAAGTAACTACCGAGGATACAATCTCCACTGTGTAAATAACCTATCATGTCTTCATTTCCCAAGATATGACATTTAAACATTGACTAAAATTCGAGGGAATTCCACAAATTAAATAGATCTGACTTCATAAACATACAAACTTGAGAACACAATTCATTCCAACTGGAACACACAAGAGATGGCAAAAATCCTAATGAAATCATGGCGATCAATAGCTATTCCAATTCAATTGATTAGAGGCTTGAACACATCAGCAACTTTGCCTGGACAAACTAAGGTGGCATAAGCAGTAACACTTGAGCCTAGGTCTCAATTAATTCATGGAAAAATATTGAACATAAGAACGCTGCTTCTATTCCTAAAAAACATGTCAAATGTAGTTAGGTATTTATAAGGAACAATTATTTATGAATTGACTTGAAATGAGTACTGCAGAAAATACAACCGCGATTTGCTGCAATATCCTATTACATATCTTAAGATTTTTGGACTTTAAACGTTGAGTGTTGAACGTGAACAGAATTCCCATACTTGCTTGAATCACGACTTAATTAAACAATTATGGTAAAAATCTACAGCATTTGCTAAATGCAATTGAACTAGAAAACTCATGTTTCCAGTTTTTCCTAACTGAAATAATCAATTTTACAATGACTATTTAATTAAATTTTTCTAACTATCCATTCTTCAGAACTAAGAATTATTTGTGTTTTTCTAATTGATTATCTACCTAATTTACTTTAGAAATACAGTTGTGGCAATAATTGGTAATTGATGTAGGACTAGCTGCATTGAGAAGGATACATCTGTGACTAAAAAATAATTGGTGCTAGCCTAACTTGAATAAAACTAACCACAAATTTCCATATTGGCCTAAAAATATTTAAGACAAAAAGGAAAAATTCTAGCTTGATAAACCAATAACATACTGAATTTTGGCATGATAAATTATTTTTGAAACAAAGGAGAAATCCTAACCTTGAGAGGAATAATATCACATTGCAATGTTGACAAAAATCATTTTAAGAAAAGGAGAATTTCTAGCCTGAATAAAATGCCATCATATAGAAGTTGAAATTGAATTATTTTAAGAACAAAAGGGGAAAACTCCCTAAAAATGGCTTTACATTGAATCGTGAATTGTTTGCTACAAACTTTAAGATAGGATATACAACAATACACAAGGAAAAATGACCTGTGGGGGAACCCAAAATTCTAGGCAAGGAAAATCCTAAGCGTTTAGCACTCTGGAAAATTTAGGCAATTTTTCTTAATACATACACAATAATATTATTGACGGTTTACAAATCATAAATAAATATAGTTACCCGTAGAACAGCAAAGTCACACACAATACTTTTAATTCTCACCAGAGAAAACACGCGGTGCACACACTTTCAATGACTTGGTACGAGTGGCGCTAGTTCGAGTGAGAATGTTGCCTACACAGCGTCATGGAGGGTTTCGTTACAACGCACAAGTGATTTCTTAGAGAATGAATTTTTCAGTGCACAATTTTAATAGAATTGAGGATAGAAGGTAATTAATTCCGTAATGAATTTTATTCTGATGGTTGGATTTATTTTACTGAATTTTTTAATGATCATTTTGAGAATTTCCGAAATTTATACTGAGTTGCGTGCCGAAGGTTCGCTACACACCTGTCGGGTTTTAATCTTCCGCCGTTGGGGTGGTTGAATGTAAATAGTAATTTGAACGGCTAAGAAAAACTCGATCTTTTCTCGAAGCGCATGGGAAAATTATGAGAGGGAAAATGAAAGCGTTTTTGGAACTCAGCTTAGTTCAGGTGGAGTTTATTGGAAGAGTAAACCAGGAGAGCTGGCTTGGATCTTGATCTCGGAGAGCTTGTCTAAGTGGCAATCCTCGCCGGAGGACCAGGCTGGCGTTGACGAAGGCCGGCACGCGATGGAGTAAGCAGGGTGAGTGAGTCGTATTTGGGAATTTGAGTTTTGGCAATTAGAGATGATTGAGCTCAGGTCAGTAAATTAGTTTAGGTAGAACTAATGACTCCAAAATAAGGTGGGGTGTGAGTGAACAGTTAAATCAGGCTCAGGTGAGCAGAATCAAGTCGGCACATTAGCAGGAGCAAGTTGAATTACTTGCTCAGATTAGTAGTAGCAAGTTTAGTCACTGCTTATGTGAGAATAGCAATTAACATGGCACTCAAGGTAAACCCAGGGATAATGTGTGGTGGCGTTTGTTGACGTGAAACTCTAGGCTGAGTTAAAGGCAAAGCTCAAGGCCCAGGGATAATGATTTGTGTGTATGGCGATGCTGTAGAGGTCCTGCACAGGGGTCCAAGATGCTGGGTGAAACATTCCAGGAGAGACATCAAGACATTCCAATCACTGACAATCCAAATTATAATGACAACTCTTCCCCACACGGAGACATCCGAAAAACTCCTACAGGTCTGGCTCCGGCTACATTGAAATTCTCACTTTTGGGCAACTCAAAAGAGATAGGACAGACTTTTGGTGGACAGATTCTTAATCAAGAAATAAATTGTTTAATCACTAATGCCTCGGGCTTTAAATTTTGAGTAATGGCTTAAGAATTTCCAATAATAAAGATCGTGATTCCTTACAGAGACTACGGGCAAGTAAACACGAGATCTACGGAAAATGGTGAAAATATCAAGTGACTGCACTTTTGAAGGCAGTAAGAGAAAACATTAAAATCCTAAAGTTTATGGATATAAATCCTACTGAAAAATCTTAGTAGATATCATATGCAATAATAAAGGAATTAAATAATCATATGTATCCCCAATGATGAAAGGAAGGGGAAACCTAAACGTTGATTTCACAGGCGGAAAATACGCGAAGAAAGAAAACACGAAAGCACGAAGTTACGCGTGGCGATTTAGCCGGCGGCTTACGCGTCGGCCTAAGCCAAAACCGCCAGCAATTTGCACACACTTAAGATAGGCAGATAGTTGGGTGCTTTTATCACAAGAATGCGATGAGTTAAATTAAATTCCATAGAAATGTTTCTCTATTGAAATAAAGGCGTTTACGTAAAGGTTCCCAGAAGAGTATGGAATTAAGAAATGAAATACCAAAATGTATCAAGCATAGGCATGAATACTTTTCGTAATTTAAACTACCAAAAAAAAGAATAAATGCTACTATACACATGCCTATAGTATTTATAATCACAGAGTAATGACAGAGACGGCGATGCGAGGTTCCGCCATTACACAAAGACGCTATCGAACGAACGCCGGCAATTTTCGCCGCGTTCATTCAAGCAGAAATTATCGTGGATTAGTAGATTATCGAAAGGAAAAAGGAACGAGCCTGATTATGCTTTGATAATAAATTCATGACACGGAAATGAAATGCACATCAAACACGATTATGCTTTGATAATAAAATCATGACACGGAAATGCAATATCTTTACGCTAAGTCACGCTGAGAAAAGACAAACACAGAATGAGACAAATGCTACATCAATATTCCCACGCACAACTACGTAACTTAATAACACTGCACTGTCACTTATTAATACTCACTGACACGACGAAAAGGAACACGATAATTTTCTAACACATTTAAAACTCACGAGAATTTGCTTGTAACACCGCCAAGGTAGGACGCCAAGTAAGAGTGGCTTTGAAAGGAAGGGCGCGCAACTGCGCAGTGTTGCCACCAGAGGGCTTCTCTCTCGAAAAATGTCAAGTGTTATTTTTATTATTTCATGCATTTACACAAAAACTTCAATGATTACGAATTAGAAGTAGAAAATACTTAATAATAAATTAGAGTAATATTTTTACTGCTACTAATTAATTTATTTAAGTATGAATAGCAAATTTATAATTTTTACGCTTATGTAGCGGTATGCTACATTACCCCCCAAGGCGCAGACCGAAAGGTCCACCCGCTGCAATCATCTGTAGCGGGAAGGAGGGCGAACTACACGACCCTGCCGAGTTCGGCAATTGGCAAATGATACTGAGCGGGGAAGTTTCACCAAACGGGTCTGCAAGTTTAGATCGGCAAGAGTCCTAGGAACAGGAGTTACTGCAGCGGGCTCGTCTGGTCTCTCCAGACTTGTCGCTGTGTCAGTAAGAGGACTAGAGTTAGAATCTACGACAGGGTTAGAGATAGGGTTTGAATGTACAGACACGTAGAAAGGGTTACACTCGAGTTGACTAGGCAACAAGGCAGCCAACTGAGGAAGCTGAGATGGTAGATATGATCGAGTCTCAGTGGAAGGAGAAATCTGCGGAGAGGAGGATGAGTTATGAGTTACACTGTGATCAGAAGTGTATGCGACTTTTAATCGATCAATGCTCACAGGGTCGTGTGAGCCGAATCTGTCGAGGATGAAGTATTTTTGCTTGCGTTTAAGTACTTTGAATGGGCCATCATAAGGGCGCGTGAGTGTAGGTTTTATAGCATCATTGCGGACATACACATGTGTGCAGTCTTGCAGGGCGGCATCTAGTTTGTCCTGAGTCTGAGGCATTCGTGGAGCAACATACTCGATCTTACGCATGCAGTCTTTAAGGCAGGTTACATAAGCGGAACGGTCAGCGGATGAAAATTCAGGCAAAGGTTTTGGGTCAACAATGTCGCCGGGAAGACGAAGCGTCTTCCCATACAACATTTCAGCCGCTGTGCACTGCTGATCTTGTCTGTGTAGGTTTCTGATGCTAAGTAGTACTACTGGAAGTCTATCAGTCCAATCGTGACTGCAATTAAGGCAGCGCAGGGCAGACTTGAGGTCTCTGTGGACTCTCTCAATAAGTCCATTTGACTGCGGATGGTACGCTGTAGTTGAGGTATTAGCACACCCTAAGGCGGTGCTAAGCTCGCACCAGAATTTGGAGGTAAATTGTGATCCCCGGTCATGTGTGACACTTAAGGGAACCCCAAATCTAGAGATCCAGTTAGATAAGAAGGCGCGCGCTACCGTCTCAGTTTGGGTATCAGGTAAAGGGACAGCCTCAACCCAACGCGTGAACCTATCGATGATGGTCAACAAATAAGAATAACCGCGCGATACGGGCAAGGGACCCACCAAATCTAGGTGTATAGAGTCAAACTTGTGACCCGTGAATGCACAACTCTGCAGCGCCGCACGATTATGTTTCACCACCTTACTACTCTGACACGCATGGCAATTTTGCACAATTTGCTTCACCTCCTTACGCATCGCTGGCCAGACGAAACGATCAGAAACCAAACGCACTGTACGGTTAATACCGGGATGAGAGAGGGAATGAAGGTGGAGGACAGCTACTCTGCGGAGCGTCGCAGGAAGATACAAACGAGAGGGTTGCTCGGCATCACGGTACACGCCGTCAACCAAGGTTAGTTTTGGAGGGGAAGTGTTAGAAGGTTTGAGAAGGTCCTGAAGTTCAGGATCCTCCTTCTGAGCATTAGCAATGTTGCCGAAGGTGATTTCACCACTGGTTTGGACAGAATTGATTCTGGAGAGACAATCGGCTACAGTATCGTCTAGTCCCTTAATGTAACGAATGTCAGTGGTAAACTGACTTATGAATGACAGGTGTCGAGCTTCCCTAGGGGAATGTCTTTCAGAAGGCATTTTGATCGCTGAGGTCAAAGGTTTGTGATCTGTGTAGATCACAAACTCCCTCGCCTCTAGAGCATAGCGAAAGTGCCTCACAGATAGGTAGATAGCAAGAAGTTCCCTACCGAACGCGCTATAACCACGCTCAGTGGGCGACAGCTTTTTGGAAAAGAAAGCAAGAGGAGAGATGTTAGTGCCTACTTGTTGTTGCAACACAGCACCTACGGCGGTACTGGATGCGTCAACAACGAGGCTGAAATCAGCATTAGCAATAGGGTAGGATAATTCAGTCGCGGAAGCTAACTGGTGTTTGATTGTATCAAAAGCTTTTCGCGCTTCTTCTGTCCATTTTATCTCAATAGATTTGCCTTTTCGTTTCGGTTCGAGGAGGTCAGACAAGGGCGCTAAAGTTTGAGCACAGTTGCGTATGAAACGATGGTAGAAGTTAACAGAACCTAGGAACCTTCTTAGTTCCTTCTGGGTCTGTGGAAGAGGAAAGTTTTTGATCACTTCTACTTTGGAAGGCAAAGGTTTTAGACCTAGGCTAGATATTTCATGACCTAAGTAAATCAGTGATGGCTTTCCGAGCTCACATTTTGCAGGATTTACGAGGAGTCCATTGTCGGACAATCTTTGAAAAACGACCCTAAGATGGTCTTTGTGCAACTCTGGGGTTGTGGACGCCACAAGGATGTCGTCTAGATAGACATAAGCGAAAGTGAGATCAGAGAAAATTTCAGCCATGTGCCTTTGGAACGTCTGAGGAGCGTTCCTCAAGCCGTATGGCATCTTTAAGAATTCGAAGAGACCGAACGGAGTGATTACCGCGGTCTTAGGAATCGCAGACTCATCCAAGGGAATTTGATGAAAGGCGGACTGAAGGTCGATCTTAGAGAAAATTTGTGCTCCCTCTAAATTTGCACTGAAATCGTGAAGGTAGGGGATAGGATATCGATCAGGTAAAGTAACGGCATTCAACCTGCGGAAATCCCCGCACGGTCTGAATTCACCGTTAGCCTTGGGTACTAGCAAAAGAGGGCTAGCCCAAGGGCTTTTGGAAGTGCGTATGATGCCATCTTCGAGCATCCTGGCGAATTTTTTCTTAGCTAACGCCAATCGATCAGGCGGCAGTCGCCTAGCACGGGAGAAAACTGGCGGACCTTGCGTCTCTATGAAGTGCTTTGTACATGTTTGCATGCTGTTAGAAACTAAGTTAGGGTTTGTTAATGCAGGGAAATTTTTAAGTTCCTGTTCAAACATGCACTCCTCCTTGAAAGCAATCGAGAAGGAATGCAAGACATTAGCTTTAGTTATGCTGCAAGCGGGAATTGAGATCTGAGACCCCTCGTCCCTAATACATCTATTCTTAAGGTCTACAATGATGCCAAATTTGGCTAAAAAATCAGCACCAATTATTGGTTCTTGAACATCAGCTATCATGAAGGTAAATACAAATTTTCTCCTCAATCCCAGACCGCACTCTAATATTCTCTCACCGTAACAGGGTATTGGCGTGCCGTTTGCGGCGCGTAGGGTCGCCAACCATGGTTGGTTTTTGTCTTTCACTGTGGCTGGGATAATTGATACACTGGATCCAGTGTCAATTAAAAATCGATACTTGGTGACGGGATCGTGAATGGTCAAGAGGCGAGTAGTCTGGGAATGAGGCAACGCAGTACTCGCTACTATGCGTCGCTGATGGCGTTTCCCGACGTCATTTCGGTATAACGAGGACAGTATCTAGAGGCACATTTGCGAGCTTGGTCACCAAATTTCATGTGGTACCAGCACAAGTTGCTACTAGCATCACGAGAGCGCGACCTGAAGAGATCTACCTCTATCAAAGCGTTGAGGAGGAGGAGGAGGATAGTTAGAGTGATAGTCATAGGGATAGTCGTAGGCATTTTGGTGGCTTTGGAATCTCCCTGGGCCTTGCTGAATGTGAGCCACACTTTGACTCTGACCTATTTGAAAATTTTGAAGAGCTTGCTTTATTTCAGCGATGTCCTGCTGCAGCTTATCTATTGTGGCTGAGGATTGGCTAAGCGCCGTATTTGACGGGCTAAAAGGTGTAGCTGCTACATTTAAGGAAGTAACCTGTGGTTCTCGTGGCAAATTGATATTTCTAATCACAGTCTCTGCGGCTTCCGCTAGTTTCTCTAACGTTTGCTCGGGCCCTGCTAGCGATAGAAAAGGCCGCACGTTAGGTGACAGCTTTGTCATGAAAACTTCCTTCAGAAACCCCTCAGCTACGGCAACACCAGTAGCGAGTTTCCGAAGTTCTTTCACGAGCGAAGAGGGAGAGAAGGAAGCAGAGACAGGTGGAATTGCTGAGGCATCTACAAGACTTCGGAATTTGTCCGCATCGGACATCTGAAGCCTTGCCAAGATTTTGCCTTTCAAGATTCCGTAAGGATTATGATCTGGAGGGTTTTCTAAGATGTCATTAGAGTTATTCAAGAGTTTTGTGGGCGCGGCGCTCACAAGAGCATAGAATTTGTCTATCTCACTACTTATTTTATTATACCTAAATACCGCTTCACACTGCTGGAACCAGGTGTGAGCGTCCTCCGGAATAAAAGAAGGGAGCCTAATGGGATTTGTGTGTGCTCGATCTTCATTATCGGAGTCAGGCATGCTAGCAATCTCTTTTTGGGGATGCGCAATTAAGAAATCAGTGCCTATGACTTGGGATTAAGTAGCAAGGGGTTGCGTTAATTCTTCACCTACTCAATCACTCAAATTAAGTTGAAACAGAAGGAAGGAAGTATGAAATTGGAAACGAGAAATATTTCTGCGGTATGCGGCAATTTGCGTAGGCACTATTTTAAAGCAGGTGAGAAAAATTATTTTTCTGCCTACTCAATCAATCAATAACGTTGAAGAACACGGGAAAAGAGAGAATGGAAGCGAAAATTTTTACGGTAGTCAGAAATAAATGCACAGCACGATAATAGGAAAAAAAAATATTTTTCCTACCTACTGAGGCACATGAAATAAGCAAACAAGGACAGGAAATGGCGCTGAAAAAAAAAATTTTGTTAGAGCTGCTCAGAGAGATATTAGCACGGACAAACCCACAGGAAAATTTCTCAAACTACCACGAAATGGGAAAATTTATCACTACAATGATACGCCAACATTATCCTCTCACAATCTCTCAAACACTTCGAGTTGAATTTTTATTTTACGAGATTCCCGGCCAATGCACCAGTGTCGGGTTTTAATCTTCCGCCGTTGGGGTGGTTGAATGTAAATAGTAATTTGAACGGCTAAGAAAAACTCGATCTTTTCTCGAAGCGCATGGGAAAATTATGAGAGGGAAAATGAAAGCGTTTTTGGAACTCAGCTTAGTTCAGGTGGAGTTTATTGGAAGAGTAAACCAGGAGAGCTGGCTTGGATCTTGATCTCGGAGAGCTTGTCTAAGTGGCAATCCTCGCCGGAGGACCAGGCTGGCGTTGACGAAGGCCGGCACGCGATGGAGTAAGCAGGGTGAGTGAGTCGTATTTGGGAATTTGAGTTTTGGCAATTAGAGATGATTGAGCTCAGGTCAGTAAATTAGTTTAGGTAGAACTAATGACTCCAAAATAAGGTGGGGTGTGAGTGAACAGTTAAATCAGGCTCAGGTGAGCAGAATCAAGTCGGCACATTAGCAGGAGCAAGTTGAATTACTTGCTCAGATTAGTAGTAGCAAGTTTAGTCACTGCTTATGTGAGAATAGCAATTAACATGGCACTCAAGGTAAACCCAGGGATAATGTGTGGTGGCGTTTGTTGACGTGAAACTCTAGGCTGAGTTAAAGGCAAAGCTCAAGGCCCAGGGATAATGATTTGTGTGTATGGCGATGCTGTAGAGGTCCTGCACAGGGGTCCAAGATGCTGGGTGAAACATTCCAGGAGAGACATCAAGACATTCCAATCACTGACAATCCAAATTATAATGACAACTCTTCCCCACACGGAGACATCCGAAAAACTCCTACAGGTCTGGCTCCGGCTACATTGAAATTCTCACTTTTGGGCAACTCAAAAGAGATAGGACAGACTTTTGGTGGACAGATTCTTAATCAAGAAATAAATTGTTTAATCACTAATGCCTCGGGCTTTAAATTTTGAGTAATGGCTTAAGAATTTCCAATAATAAAGATCGTGATTCCTTACAGAGACTACGGGCAAGTAAACACGAGATCTACGGAAAATGGTGAAAATATCAAGTGACTGCACTTTTGAAGGCAGTAAGAGAAAACATTAAAATCCTAAAGTTTATGGATATAAATCCTACTGAAAAATCTTAGTAGATATCATATGCAATAATAAAGGAATTAAATAATCATATGTATCCCCAATGATGAAAGGAAGGGGAAACCTAAACGTTGATTTCACAGGCGGAAAATACGCGAAGAAAGAAAACACGAAAGCACGAAGTTACGCGTGGCGATTTAGCCGGCGGCTTACGCGTCGGCCTAAGCCAAAACCGCCAGCAATTTGCACACACTTAAGATAGGCAGATAGTTGGGTGCTTTTATCACAAGAATGCGATGAGTTAAATTAAATTCCATAGAAATGTTTCTCTATTGAAATAAAGGCGTTTACGTAAAGGTTCCCAGAAGAGTATGGAATTAAGAAATGAAATACCAAAATGTATCAAGCATAGGCATGAATACTTTTCGTAATTTAAACTACCAAAAAAAAGAATAAATGCTACTATACACATGCCTATAGTATTTATAATCACAGAGTAATGACAGAGACGGCGATGCGAGGTTCCGCCATTACACAAAGACGCTATCGAACGAACGCCGGCAATTTTCGCCGCGTTCATTCAAGCAGAAATTATCGTGGATTAGTAGATTATCGAAAGGAAAAAGGAACGAGCCTGATTATGCTTTGATAATAAATTCATGACACGGAAATGAAATGCACATCAAACATGATTATGCTTAATAATAAAATCATGACACGGAAATGCAATATCTTTACGCTAAGTCACGCTGAGAAAAGACAAACACAGAATGAGACAAATGCTACATCAATATTCCCACGCACAACTACGTAACTTAATACCACTGCACTGTCACTTATTAATACTCACTGACACGACGAAAAGGAACACGATAATTTTCTAACACATTTAAAACTCACGAGAATTTGCTTGTAACACCGCCAAGGTAGGACGCCAAGTAAGAGTGGCTTTGAAAGGAAGGGCGCGCAACTGCGCAGTGTTGCCACCAGAGGGCTTCTCTCTCGAAAAATGTCAAGTGTTATTTTTATTATTTCATGCATTTACACAAAAACTTCAATGATTACGAATTAGAAGTAGAAAATACTTAATAATAAATTAGAGTAATATTTTTACTGCTACTAATTAATTTATTTAAGTATGAATAGCAAATTTATAATTTTTTCGCTTATGTAGCGGTATGCTACACACCTACAGTAAACATTTCCCCTAAACATTTCCTCTCCCCCTTCCTCCCTCTCCCCCCCCCCCCCACACACACAAAAAAAGTGTTGATACAGGAAACTTTTAGATTTCAAAATTTCCTAAGCAATGAAGTCATACTAATGGGACTCGATCAATACACTGCTAGGCAGTTTATTCAAAAAACGAAACTTGTTTAAAATTACTTATTTTTCGATATGGAAAGTAGGGTCGATTTAAGGGCTTGCTAAAAGATAAACTGACATCTTGATGATTTCTAAATATTATGTAAAAATTATATATGATTCCTTAAAGTGAAATCAAGTATTTTAAGAGTAAAATTCAAATTCACTCTGGTGAATAAAAAGTCCAACCTTTATTTAAAAATTATTATAGGGCCTATGCAGAAACACAGTAGGTAATGCAGTTGACGAACCTTTGTAGCGTACGAATTAGAGGAGTATTTCATAAGCAATGTACAATATATCAGATACGTAAAAAATTGCAGTTATGCCAAAGCCTATTGAAAGTTTGACCTGTAATTTTTCCACTGAGTGTAATTTTGTACCCAGTTTGTTTTTGCAGAGGATCATAAATTTATTGCGTTTTTGAGCATGATAAACATTTCCATTCAAGTGTAGGTATATATCAGAGCACAGAGTATTTGTTAAACACCTCTCCTTAGAGATCATATGTTTTCCGGTGTCGAATAGTTTATCAAGACTTTATTTTGAAGCATATTTAGGATTCCATTTTGAGAGTAGAAATGAGGTAGGGGGCCTAATGCAGAATCCTAATGTAGAGGGGTAGGTACATTAAAGGTTAACATCGGCATCTTTGGGATGCTTTATTTCCAATCAAGCCTGATACATATGATCTTAGCATTGGTTTTTCAAATGTCTTATAACTAAGCCTATATATAGGACACCATGACGGTTCCCCCGTAAAGCCGGTACCCATTTCCGACACCTGGGTTGAGTGGGGTATTGTGCTTGAGCTTTCCCTTATACCCAACGGGGAAAATCTTCGCGCCAGCGCTGGGAACGAACCCGCGACTTCCAGCATACAAGTCCGATCCCTTAACCGCTGTGCCACGGAGAGCATTACTCCTAAAGAATCTTGGTAAATCTGAAGGATATGTCAGTTATTGATTTTCCACTTTTTGGTGCCTGAACCTAATTAATTGAATCAAAATAAACAAGTTTTCTTCTATGAACTTTCCGTCTCAAATGAGCATTTCAAGATTTATAGCGGTAGGTTCAGTTTTGTCTTTGATAACGAATGCGCTCGAATAAACAGCTACTCATCGATTTTCAAATTTTTGTTGATTGAAACATGGTAACAACATCAAAATAAACAACTTTTCCTCTGTACACTTTTTTCGTCAAATGAGTATTTGACGAGGTATAGCGGTAGGTTTGGTTTCGTCTTTGATGACGATCGCGCTGGAAGCGAGTGCGCATAGCAGTGTTGCTGTCCGACGTGCTTCTTGAATTACTTGCCGCTTCAAACACTGGAGTTGCGGTAAGTCGTTTACCGCTATAACTAATAAAATACTCATTTAAGACTGAAAGTGCATAGAAAAAAACTTGTTTATTTCAATCCAATTAACTTGCTTAGGCATCGAAATTTACAAAATCGATAACTGACATATCCTTCAGATTTACCAGAATCTTTTCTAAGGCGCTTTCTGATAGAGAAAAATCAATGGGTTGTGTGCACAAGCAAGGTACCTCTGAAAGGAACTTATGTCCTACCTCTTCTTGTGAGCATTGTCTATTTTCTAGCTATAGGTTAGATAGTACAATTTAAGTTTGGTATCCCACACTCTGGATTGTCAAAGACTAGATGGTGTCAGTCATTTATCAATATTTGTTCTTCAGTCATGTAGATCAATAAGGATTCCACCAAATTATGTTTCATTTTATTTTATGCGCTTCTAAAGAATTGTGCCAGTGTTGAAAGAATTACAAGCATAAGTTTAGTTGTATATGCACAGAGTTAAATTGATGTGACTGCTATTTGAGCTTCACAAATATATTGAGGAATCTAACTTTCTGCTAGGTTATGACTTACCTCTGACGCAGAAAGAAGATTCTTTTTCCTGGCGTTGCCAGAGGAGCACTTAAGACCGGCAGGGCTGAAGTTGCTTCTGAGTGCGTCAAATATTCCTATTGGAATATAAAATTAACATTTTTAAAAATGTGATTGTTGTTTGGAGAGTACCGGAAGTCTACCTCGTTCCGGTCAAGAACCATGAGCCATTCTTTTTTTTTCTTTTTTTTTTTGTTTTGAAGATATATAGGCTAGATTGAGGATTTACCGATACTTAAATCTGAGACAAATTTAAGACAGGGAGGAGGGTGGGCAAGAAATGTGTCTGGCAACGCCAGGAAAAAGAATCTTTCTGCGTCAGAGGTAAGTCATAACCTAGCAGAAAGTTAGATTCTTCTCCTCTTGCGTTGCCAGAGGAGCACAGAATGACAAGCAGTGTTTTAAATTTGTAAGTCAGGAAAGTTGTTAGTTGTGTTGACCATGTTTGTTCAATATAATTTGAAACCAGTAAATGCAAGAAGAAATGATAGCCTTATTTTTAACCTTATATTATAAATAACTATATTTTCTAGTTAAGAATGCAAAATATTGACCTATGTAGATATATATATATATATATACAGTTTTACACTTGGAAATGAACACATGTTTATTGAAACATATCTAGTGCTTTCTATCAGTAGAAGAGAAGTTTCAAAAAAAAATATATCCGTATAAATTCTAGGATGAACACAATGAATACTAGAGTTTAGGTAGCAAAGTAAGTTCATTCCTCATTTTATTTGTACTCACTCCATAAGTTAGGGAGAATCCAGGCCTAAAATTATTTTGCCCACTGAAGAGTCAGTGGTAGGGGCCTGATAATAGTTTTTAAAGGTATTGACACTCTTCCAGTCTCCCGCCGTGATAATCTGGTGAATTGAGGCTCCTCGAGCATGTGCAGCAGACAAACCGGCGCCTCGGTAGGAATGTGCGGTGAATTGATTGGTATCTATACCCGCAAGTTTCAAAACTTGGGTTAGCCATCTTGCTTGAGTTTGTCGAGTTACTGGTCTTTTTGATGACCAAGAGAGGAAAAGTCTTGTAGGCTTAGGCTCCCTTTTTAAGCAGCAGTGGGATCTCAATGAAAGAGTTCTGTTCATATACGCATAAACATAATGACTGGTATCAAGCTCTGGCAGCGAGGGTGTTGAGATGCACCGCACCACCTTCGGTTTCAAAATTCTTCGTGTGGTTTTAAGGGGTTCATAAATCACGAACGATACATCGTTCTCTGAGAGCTCTGCTTTCTCAATGTCCAATAAGTGGAGAGTCTGACCCCGGTCAGATGAAGTTAGAGCAACCAGGGCAAGGGTTTTTAACGTAAGCAACTTAAGGGAAAGTGAAGCAGGAGGGTGCAGGGTTTTTAAATAATCCAAAAGGATGTTTACTGGCCAAAAGGTAAAGTGTTTTGGCCTAAGAGGCCTGGCTCGGAAGAAATATCGAAAGAGCCTATTTATCTGATTATTCTCCTTAATATTTAAATCGAAACAAAATAAACTTAATGCACTACTTAATGAAAACACCACAAATCTTCTACTCAATGGATGCAAGGGAATAGAGAAAAAGGCTTCAGATAGATCAATAGAGGCTAGAAAATCATTTTGTGATATTAAAGAGCTTATTAGAGAAGAATCCTCCGTTCTGAAATGAACCTTGTTCAGATGAGTATTGAGTGTGGACAGATCAATAATGAGACGATTATCTCCTGACGGCTTTTTGACTATGGAAATGCGAGAAACAACCTGGTCTTTACTTCCTTCTATAGGGCTTATAGCCCCAATGGAGCATAAATAGCTTATTTCTGACTTGAGCATAGCAAATTTTTATAAATTCTTTGGGGTAGAATCAATATTTGTATCTAACTCTGGAGCTGAGGAAAACTGAAGTTTGTAACCCTCTTTCACTATATTTAATATAAAACCATTAGAAGTTAATTTACTCCAATTTTTGAAATACCTTTGAATATTTCCTGCGACCACGACGGACGATGTTTTATTGTGATCGACGCTTGCCCCTGAAGTGGCCCCGGCCTCGGAATTGGCGGAGCTGTTGGCCACGAAATGTCTGAGAGGCTTGGCCTTTACGTTGAAAATTACTAGGATTTTGGAAAGCAGGTCGTTGATTGAAAGTTGGATTTGGTATGAGTATGACGGAAAGTTTCGAAAGGGATGACTGCTCCTTAATTACTCTATCGGTAGATTTATCGAAATCATCTTTGCCAAAAAGGGAATTATGCGTTACCGGTAACGCCAGGAAAGAATTGCGTATCGGTCTTTTAACCAGAGGGGACACCAGAGCTCGCCTGAATCTATTCAGTTGTAAGTTCGATGAACATAGCAGTTGAATGGCTGATGTCAAATTAGCTTTTTTCTCTTCGTCTTTTTCAGTCTCCAGAACAGACAATAAAGGCATGATGGCAGAGTACACGCAAGATTGTGCCTTATATACTACCCTCTGCTGAAAGCCCATTGTTGGAGTAGGTTTCAAAGTTTGCCAAATGCTTTCAGGCAACTTTGGGGGAGTAAAATGTGAAGCACATTCTTCTGGTGGTGGAAAACGTTCTTGTATTTTCTTCAACTCCTCGTCTTTGAGGGAAATATCCGCCACCTTGAGGTACCAGTCGTACGCTTTTTTAGGTGGGAGCCACTTTGGCTTAGAAATCTCACCCATTATAGGGAAGCCATCATCGCTTGAGTTGCCTTCTGCATCCCCTTCTAGCATAGCGTTTTCAAAGTGACCAATATCTGAGGTATCATCCCCAAGGTCATTGCTAGGGGAGCTGGCATTCTCATCTAAATTAGCGGTATCGACATGCTCCAAGATGTCATTGTGGGAATACTGCACTTCGTGCCCCACGTCGTTCAACTTAACACATTTCTGTTTTGGCCCTTCTTGTCCAAAACCGGAGGCTTTTCTTTTTAATGCTTTCTTTGCATCACTGAATTGTTCACCACTTGTACTAGGTCTATTGTTATTTTCGTCACTGAAGTTATATGTTAACACTTTTATCGCTTCCGCATTTGATCTAGTCGATTCAGCAATCGCTTGCATGAAGTCCTCAATTTTTTCCCAATTTGAAGGGGTAGAAAGATCAATGGAATCTATTAAGATATGTCCTGCCATCTCTGTAACAAACCAATATGAAATTAGAACTTAAAACATTAGGTACTTAGCTTAGGACGCAGCTCGAAGCCTTCGCCACCGCGTCAAAAAAAAGAATGGCTCATGGTTCTTGACCGGAACGAGGTAGACTTCCGGTACTCTCTAAACAACAATCACATTTTTAAAAATGTTAATTTTATATTCCAATAGGAATATTTGACGCACTCAGAAGCAACTTCAGCCCTGCCGGTCTTAAGTGCTCCTCTGGCAACGGAAGAGGAGAAGAATCTGGTTCAATGGATAAGAAATATGGACTCCATGATCTTAATTCTCATAAAATAAAGTTGACACCCTCTTACTTATTGCCAGATAAGCATATGATATATTTCTCTATTTATATGATTTCAATTTGTCTTAGGTTGAACTTGTAAGACTAAGTTAGATGCATTTTGACTTGGGTATGAATTATTAGTAGGCTTAGGCACTCTTCAAAGGCATGACCAGCATCAAGAGTAAATACCAGATTGCTGCTATGCTACATCACTGACTTCAGAAGTCTCAAATGTTCTCTAAAATATTTGGCTGATATAGAATTTAATGCACACACAGAAATGAAAATTCTATTCCAAAAAATCACTAAAGGAACACATTTAACACTGTGACTGCAACTACTAAATATTAAGTTTAATGCCAAACACAAATTGAAAGTCGGTAGTAAATTATTTTGATAAAACGGTAAATGTGTAGCATTGGTCAATAATCGGTTCTAAGTTTTCGGTGCCTATACGTAGTTAATTAGATCAAAATAAACAAGTTTTCTTCTATGCACTTTCCGTCGAAAATGAGTATTTTACAAGTTATAGCGGTAAATGACTCACCGCGACTCTAGTGTTTGAAGCGGCAAGTAATTTATGGACTGCGCGTCTGGCAACACTGTCATGGACGCTCTGATCCAACACACTCGAATGCTCGAGCGCATTCCTGCCATCTATGATGAAAGTTAACATACCGCTATAATTTGTCATTTTGGGTGATAATTTCTATTGTGTTATTAACTAAAAGATTCTAGAAGTGAGTTCAGGGTCTGCAAGCTTTGGGGGGTAAGCTAATAATAAATTACAAAGTATTCAAACGTACTCTAACAGCTCAATTGTGCAAAAAATAAAACCTACCGCTCTAACTCGTAAAATACTTATTTACCGCAAAAAAAAGTATCGAAGAAAAGTAGTTTATTTTGATGTTATTAACATGATTCAAGCAACAAAAGTTTGTAAATCAATTAGTAGCTGTTTATTTGATCGCATTCGTCATCAAAGATGAAAATTAACATACCGCTATAACTCATAAAATGCTCATTTCCGAAGGAAAGTGCATAGAATAAAACTTGTTTATTTGGATCTAATTAACTATGTATAGGCAACGAAAAGTGAAAAATCGGTTACTGACCAACGCTACACATTTACCGAAAATACCAAACAAGAACTGGACTGTGCCTTCATTTAGCATTGATTATGTATTTATGAAAGTTGACTTTATGACTACTGGTTGGTCAGCAGCATTATAAAAATTACCTCCGTGTACCACCGGTAGTGCACGTTGCAGTCAATGTGTTGAGAACATTTTACGTTAATGACATTTTGCTAGCTGCTGCAAAAATTTCAATTTATTAAACTGAAGTTATAAGAATGTCATATATAACAGTGAAGAAACAGATACATAAATATGCTGTAATATGGTATTGACGTGATGAAAGGTTAGATTAGGTTAGTTGAATAAACTAGCCGAAACTAACTTGAATAAAGCTAAAATAACTTAACGTAGCTGAACCATCAGCTGACACTGATGGTTCCCACCAAAATACTGCATGTGTTCCAACAGTGCAGGTAGGACCCAGCCAACTATATAATGTTATTCTTACCTGAACGTAATTCATTTTATATCTCAAAAATGACTCATCAGCAAGTAAAATGTTTGTGTAACAAATTTTTAAAGGTGCTCCTCCACTGATTCTTGGGAACCAAATTTATAAATTCCATGAGCCTAATAAACTCAATATCAACCAAATATTTTAGTAAATATTAGTGCTTTTATACTTTTTCAGAGCAGCCACCAGTAGAAAATAGAGTAAAGCTGTAGAATATTTTGCACAGGTGTGGAGAAAGCTAAAAAAAGTGTTATAAGTACTAATATATTTTATTGATTAATTTGAACTTTTTGTCTCCATATATTTTTCAAGTATTTAAAATTTGATGACCCCCATACAATTTTTGTATATAAATTAAAATATCAAGTTTTTGCAGAATATTGAATAGGAATTTCCAAGTTCTGCAATTAATAAATCAACATCAAGGAATTCTATCTGGCACTGGACAAATCCTAAATCATCATGCCTGCTCAAGGTACGTGTGTTGCTGATGTTCTTTTTTATGTTATTATATTTATATGTCCATTGAATGCCAGTTATGTACAACTTTGCTTATACTTAGACATCTATTTTGAGTTGAATATGATGTATATAGCTAGATCATTAGGAGTACAATTACATTTACATGGATATTTTATCTAAGATCATTTCCAAAGCTATGATAGAAATGCTTTCAATATTGATCTGATATGAGAAAAAGATCTAATACTGCTATTATTAGCTGTTTTTAGGCTAGAGCTTATATGTGAAATGATTGAAAATTGAAAAAAGACTTGTTGCTTTGCATTAGTAGACAAATGTTTAGTTTTAGTTTTATATTTATTATTCATTTGCTAGATGATAGCTGCAAATAATTATGTTATTGACTTAAAAGTTTCCTGTTGAAATACATTGATAACTTAGCGTAATTTGTTTCAGATGACAACTACAGCAATCCTGTGGCTCCTCCTGGGGAAAGTTTCCCTGAGGACTCCAGGTAATGAAGAAATCACATCTGTTTGCTTGGTATCTGATGTAGAGTTGTACGTGTATTTAGGAACTGTTCATTGTGTTGATCGCTTTAGTTCTTGAGACAGAGCTGTGTATGTGTTTAGGAACTGTTTCTTGTTCCATCAGTCTTTGGGTCAGAGCTATGTGTGTATTTAGGAACTTTTCATGGTTTTGATTGTTTTTTATTAGTTCTGGATGCAGAGCTGTGTCTGTATTTAGGAACTATTCTTTTTGTTCATTATGTCATCAGTTCTTGATTCAAAACTATTCATTAACTGGAAAGTACATAGTACTGTGTTGGATGTTGAAGGATGGATAATTTTAATTTTACATCAGTCATACACCTTCATCAATATAAAATATTTCACTATATAAAATGGACCACTTCTTCAGCCTCAGAAATTTGAATTAACTTTAGTAGTTGTCATATTTCAGTAATTTAGTTTTAGCTGTAATCATTATTTTAATTTCAGTAAATTTTGCAGTCAGCAGTTTTTTCTGCTTAACTGATCTTATCTGCTGATTTTTATTATGGAGTTTTTTCCCACTTCTACATCCAATTTTTCTACCTCAAGTTGATCAATCTACATGAGCATTTTGTTCAATATCAGCAGTTCTATTAATATTAGCAGTTTAGCCATCTGCTAGAGCTTATAACCATCTTCTGTTGTTTGACCAGCTTTTCCAATATTCAAAGGTGATGAGGTCTACATAGTTGGACTCCTGTGTACATCATGACCAACAGTCTTTCTTATTATTGCAGAGCATCCAATAAGCTGACCAATGCAGACTTTCGTCGTCTTATGATGACACCTCGAGCCCCAGCTGCGTCTAAAGACACGTCTGAGACCAGCAAGGCCACTGTGGGCGAGGAAACTAAAACTGCGGCTGCGCAGCGCAGGGACCCCAAAGAAGAAGCTCGAGCCAATGAAAGGAAGAAAAGAAAGAGGTGCTTAGTCTGATTGTTATTGATTTTTTTGTTTTGTCTCATGCTCATCATATTTCCAATCTCTAAGTTCGTAAATAGTTTCACATTTCTGAGTTTAGGATCCAGGTTTAAGATGATAGCTACAAAAGTCACTATTCTTACATTTGTTGAGGCAGTTTTCTTACTCATATGTTGAGAAGTCCTGCTTTTTAATATGCTCACTATCCCATGCAGTTACTACGCTCGTCTAAAGAAGGAAGATGAGCAAAAGATGGCAGAGCTGGCCGAGAAGTACCGTGACCGAGCACTGGAGCGGCGTGATGGAGTCAACCCAGACTACCAGGTGGACGACACGTCTGCCGAGGGCCAGGGAGCATACAGGGCTGTTGCTCCTGATCTCAAGTCGTGAGTTGGTGCAGCTCAGGTTCATGTGTAGACATAAACAGTTGCTGTAGAGTGAATACCGTTTGATGCATCACTGATTAAATGTGTGGATTCTCCATTTAGTACAGTGGTTTTTAACCTTTTATCTCAAATTCCCCACTTTTTAGTGGGCCAACTTTCCATTCCCCACCACAGCATCTTCCTTTTACTTATCTGGAACAATCCTTACCCAGCAGTGTTGTCTCTTTTACCCAAACATGACATACAATACCTCATTATGGTTGTTTTTGTGACTAAAAAAGTTTGTAAATGGATGTGATTTGTAAAGTAAGTCAACATTGAATTCTTTTAGAATTTGAAATACTATCAATTTTTTTGTGGGTGGAAACAAATGAATGAAATTCCCCACCTGGCAGCTCTGACATTCCCAACCAGGGGGGAATTCCCCACAGGTTAAGGACCGCTGATTTAGTAGGAAGAAATGGTATTAATGCTGGTATTCTGGCCTGTTATTTTGCTTTGAAGAGTTCAATTTGATTTCAATTCATTTAAGGAGAGGTCTTTTATTTATTCATAACAATTACCAGTAACTCAACACTATAGCTTTGTGACACAAGGAAGTGTGCAACACAATGAGCGCAGAGTTTTGCAATGCATATGGTCATAGATTTAAAGCTCAGTATGAATTCTTTCGGAAAGACAAGTTTAAACTGCTGTGTTTTAAATGTTACATTGACAATAATATTGGTCTTATGTTCATCCTTTTATGCTGCTTGCATGTTCTGGTGCGGCATGTTTACTTTTAATGCAGTTGAAATTGGCAGTTGGTTCACATGCAATGATGTTCAGGTGTCAGATTCCTATTAATGCCTATCTTGTTAAACTCTCATTGTATAAGAACCAGAAGCATTTTAAAATAATTGTTATGACAAGCTGAGAGGTACGCAAAAGAGGGTTGTTGTAACTTGCCATGACTCACAGGTTGTAAAGCAAGTTAGTATCCCTTGAAGGTATCCTAATCTACATGCAATGAAGTTGATAGTTCAATCAATGGGTTCAATCCAATTCCAATGGGCATTGTTTCAAAGTATTTGTATTGTCTTTGTAGATGAGTTATTACCAAAGCATAAATTTATGTTTCTACATTTTGTGTTTCTACTAGAAAGCAATGCTTCTAATCTTACCTTTAGTTTTTGGTGCTAAATGCTAACTAGAAAATTTTACTGCGTCTTGTTGAGTGCGTTGATGTCTTCGAATGGATGACCAGGATAATAATGCATGACATTCGTGACAGCAGTCAATCATGACAGCATTGCCATGATTGCTGTTGTGCAGTGTTTTAATTTTAGTTCACATTTACATACACTTCTGAGTAGTGAGCTACTAAAACAAAAACTCAGATTGGTTTGATATCAGCTCTTGAGGAGCATCTCTGGAAATCTGAGAAGTGAGCTATTAAAACAAAAACTTAATTAGCAACATTATTTTCATACCAGCTCTTAGGGGAGTATTCTTGGTAACCTCCTGGTAATTGTCACAGAGGACTTGATGCTGCCGAGCGACGCAAACAAATGATCCAGGAGTCTAAGTTCTTGGGAGGTGACATGGAGCACACTCACTTGGTCAAAGGTCTGGATTATGCTCTTCTGCAAAAGGTAAAGCGTCTTTTTTCTAAATAGATGGTATAAATGCTAGTTTTATGGCCTGTTATTTTACTTTGAAGAGCTTTCAATTTGATCTTGATTCATTTAAGAAAAGGGTTTTGATTTATTTATAGAAATTACTAGAATTTGATTTTTTCCCCATTTTAAATTCATCTTGAAATTCTTCATCATGGTGCTTCGTCAATCAAGACAATTTTTAATAGTTTCTCTATAGTGTTTGTAGGTATTTGCTTAAGCACATTTGTTTATTTTTTTATTTGACCTTTTATGTGTATTAGGACAGTCGAATGTGTTAGACCAATACTTCAGACTTTCTGTATTGGTCTTCTTATTTTGAGTCTGTGCTGTACATTGGGTGGGTGGCGAGGCACTGTGCGTTAGGTTTCAACCACAAAAGTAAATACTGCTTCATAATTAGTCCTATTGTTTCATAAAAAATGAGCATTGAAGTGTTGCGCAAACAGGTAAAAGAACGCAAACAGGATCATTGCTTTGCCAAGACCCGCAAAGTAATTGCCTTACAAATACAAATACGTAGTTAGGGGTTTTTCAAAATCAAGAGTGTTTGAACTGCTGACGGGAGACACGGTCGTTCCTGGTACTAAATTGTGCAAAATATCCAATGACAATTATCACCATGGGCTTCTCACTCTATTATGCTAATCTCTGTAACTTGAATATGGCTGTGCACCAGCAAATGTGACGAGATTTAACCTAATATTCCCCTTTGTAAAGGAATTTGTCTAATTCAAATTGTACATTCTTCAACTTTTATGAGTCATAATCAGACTCGTTGATCATCACAAGCCATATGAGATGATTGCCACGAGTGCAATGTTTATTGTGAAAATGAGATAATTGCAATGAGTAAGTGTTCACTGTCTTGTGTGAAAATGAGGTGATTGGCACAAGTAAGTGTTCACTGTCTTGTGTGAAAATGAGGTGATTGGCACAAGTAAGTGTTCACGGTCTAATGTGAAAATGAGATAATTGCAATGAGTAAGTGTTCACTGTCTTGTGTGAAAATGAGGTGATTGGCACAAGTAAGTGTTCACGGTCTAATGTGAAAATGAGATAATTGCAATGAGTAAGTGTTCACTGTCTTGTGTGAAAATGAGGTGATTGGCACAAGTAAGTGTTCACTGTCTTGTGTGAAAATGTGGTGATTGGCACAAGTAAGTGTTCACAGTCTAATGTAAAAATGAGATAATTGCGATGAGTAAGTGTTCACTGTCTTGTGTGAAAATGAGATGATTGAAATGAATAAGTGTTCACTGTCTTGTGTGAAAATGAGATGATTGCAATGAATAAGTATTCACTGTCTTGTGTGAAAATGAGATGATTGCAATGAGTAGGCATGCACTGACTGATATGAAAACGAGGTGATTGCCGTAAGTTAGCATGCACTGTCTAACGTGAAAATAAGGCGCCCGACTTGACGTGGTGGTGTTCCCAGGAGGAAAATATGTTAGGGCCCAAGGTGAGAGGTAGGCCACCTTTTTGTTGAAATAAATGTTCTTGTTATGTTAAGGACCACCTTTTTATTGTTCACTACTGTTCTGTTTTTCAGCACCTACTACTTCTTCAACTTTTATCTTATGAGCTTCTTTCTTAAACTTACTGTTTTTATGCCCCTGGTACATGGATTCCATGTTCCTTTGTCTCCATACTAAGTGGTACCTTCTTCCATCCTCTCTTTGGAAAGCTTTTTTTTGGTTAGGAAGGCTTAAACTAACATCTAATCTGACGTGGTGGTGTGCGCAGGTGCGGAGCGAGATCTTGGCCAAAGAGGCTGCTGAGCCTGAGGCTGAGGGAGGAGGCGACGCGGAAGCGGGCAGTGGGGACGAGGCAGCTAAAGACGACGACAAACTCAGCTTCAAGTTAGTAGTGATAGCGTCATTTTGACTAGGTAGCGTCAAACCATTTTTTTTTGTTGAACGTGTGGCAACATACCAATAGCAGTGCTCATATTTCATCTGGCAACACAGCTAGCCCTAAATCTGGCATCGCTATTGGCCTAACAACTTCTCGCAATGGTGACGTCATGAAGTTTGTTTTGAAATAAAGCCATTCGATTGGCTAGCCGAACAAGAGGAAGTGTATTATTCCCCATCGAAATTACTCTACCGTGGTAGTGACCATATTAGCGACCATATTAGCGTTATTGTATTCACTGATTAGTTTTTGTCTACATCAAAGCTATTGGTACTACATTAGCTTTCTTCCGTTTTTTAAAGTGAGTTTTGTGTAAATTTCCTTCTAGGTTTTACTAAATTGTTGTTCAAGTTTTAGCATTGGTGTTCGTTTTGTTGTGGTGATTTATGAAGATGTTTACTGTGTAAATTATTTTGTTGGGCTAAAGAAAATCTCCTAGATGCAGATTTTTTTCACTAGTGTACACGGCCTGTCAAAAATGATGGGATTCGCTATTTTTCTTCTAAAAATTTTCTAGGTGTGGATAACAAATGAACATATCCATCCTAATACTACCTGTGTTTAAAATATTTGTGCACTAATGAACTGGTGAAATTCGTACCACAGATACGGTCATTAACACGTTGATTGCGATGGGTTAAACTGAAGTTCAATATTCAACTGAAATTTGAAGTGAAAAGCTGTTAGCAATTTTATAAAGGCCTAACATTAACTGGGTCTATTTAATACCATTAATTTTGGATGATTGTTAAGATTTTTCAAATGACTCATCGTGGGGTAATTTTGCAGCAGGAAAAACGTTTCTAAGCACAACCCACCAATGGATCGTATCGCTAACAAGGTGTTATGTATCATTGGTGTATCCATACTACAGAACAGGTGTGGATAACCAATAAGCGCAAAATTGGTTATCCACACTACAGAACCGTTATATGAATTGTACACTCTAATCGTGAATGTACATGAATGGGTAGATGATTAGAATAGGCCGACATTCTAATCTACAAGATCATGAAAGGGCTGGGTGTAAGCACAAAATTTGTGTATCCACATTACTGAACGTGACCCTCCCCATGTCCTTACCTTGTCGTGGTGGGAGGGCTTGCGTGCTGCCATGAAGGTTGAGGCTATACTGCCGGGGCCCCGGTTCTGGTAGGTTCAACCATGGTAGGCTGGCTCAACTGGAGCAGCCTGACAAAAGGGGGACCATGGGTGAGGTTTCCCATGTAAATATAAACCGGGCCCCGGCAGTTACGGGTTATAAAGTCTCTGTTATCTCGGGCGTACTTGGAGACTGCCACGGGCTGGGGTCGACGGTGGGAGGAGGTATTTACTTCCTAGTGGTCAGCGTGTGCCCGCCTTAAGTGCAGAGATGCATCAGAATGCTGCTGATCGCCCGAGGGGTTCTTTTCCGGCTTGAGCGGGCCTGGATAGGTGAGGGGCAACCCTCACTGAAAGAGAATCCTAAACCACCGCTTGCTTCCACCAATGAACCCTCTTCTCGACTTTCTGGTGACGACCTGGCCCTTCCTCTGCTTCCATCAGAGGAGCTTCCAATGGATATTTCCACTGATCATTCCGCCGTTCTACCTGCGAGACAAGCACCATCACAGCTTATGGCTGAGAGTGGAGCTGGGTCCGGTGTGAACCAAACAGAACCCAAACAAGTACTACAATCTATGGCCTCAGAAGATGCGCCCACGCTGTCATCGACCGCCCCCCCCTGATGATGGCGGGGACAGCCATCGGGCTCATGAAGACAACAGAAATCGAAACCTAACTCAGATTCAGATGCTTGAACCTTTCCAGCCTGCCTCATCTAGAGGGCGATGGAGGAGAAATAGGAGGGTCCGAACCGGTAGTGACGCCCCTACATACCCTCCCCTTCAACAGTGGCAGGAGACTGACTACAAAAAGTTCTTCTGCATATCATCTCCATCTAATACAAATCTGGCCACTATCAACGTCATCCGAGCAAACGATGAGATTGTGCGAACTATTGGGGGCCGGCCTGTGCAGCCATCTATTACATCTATTACTAAACAGAGGTGATATAAGCCGATAATGTCGAGGCATAGCTGCTCACTCCTGTTTTGCTTCCCTTACCGGTAACATCTAGCGGATCACTCTTGTACTGCCGTCCACACCAATAACATCTACCAATAAATCGTCCCAGCCTTCACTCCGAGTTTGCTTCTACCTGCGTAGTGCGCACAGGCCCAAGAATATTAATGAGACTCGTTCCGGAGGTGTGATTGTAGAGGTGGCGAATCGAATGCAGAGCCAGGCTATTGTTAGAGGACCCTGGACATGAACGAAGTGGTTGTGGAGCCTCACAAAACCCTCAATCAAACTAAGGGAACTATTCACTACAGGAATGCTCCAAACTTCACTCCCGATCAAATACTCGAAGGCTTGAAGCGGCACAAGGTAACGGATGTGTATCAGACGAAGAAAAGAATTAACGGAGTTCTGATGAATCAACCTGTCTATATTTTGACTTTTGATGCCTGTCAGCTCCCAACTGAAGTCTCCATTGGGTGGACCAAGTGCTCCGTACGGGTTTACGTGCCCAGACCCAGAAGATGCTACAAATGCCAACGTTTTGGACATGAATCTGGTACGGAAAGCTACTGCTTCCACAAGGACATGGCGCTGGGTCGTGCTGGGTTTTGGACATGGCGCTGGGTCGTGCAGGGCGGCCGTGGGTGTTTGCTACCAGTGTGCTGGAGAAGTGCATGAGCTGCCCTGTTCTCTCCCAGCCAGATGCTCGAACTGTAGAGGTCCCCACCCAGCCTCATCGTTCAATTGCCCAACCTATAAGCAGGAACAAGAAGTTGTGGCTCTACAATGCAAGGAAAAACTATCTTTTGGAGATGCTAGAAGGCGCGTGGCAGCCCGATATGTCCGTGAGGGGGTCACGTTTGCAGATATTGCCAGGCCCATGGGCAGCAGTAGCACTGGTCGAGGTGACCCGTCAGGTCCTGTTGAGGCTGCGCCCCCAAGAGGAATGGTTGTGCAACAGACCATGAGGGAGCTTGATAAAGGCCATAGACGACAGGTGAGCACAGACAACGAGGGTCATGCCGAGGGTGAGGTGCTGGTGACGTCCCGAGGCCGTACCGAAACCGGCTCTCCACCTAGGGCAGTTCCTGTAGTGGAAGGCCCAGTTCTGAATAAGGATGTTCCTCCCGACAGTGCCACCGCGACGCTTCCGGAGGGTGGGACTGGCCAGATTTCGTCTGGCCAAGGTAAACCACCGAAAGTTACTGCAGGTCCTAGCGCAACTGCCTCAGCCAAATCTACCACTGCTAAATTACCACCACCAAAAATGCCACCGCCTAAGGTGCCAGAAAATCTTCAAGCCATGGGAATTCCACGCAAGCGCCTCCAGAGTGGAGCGTCGCCTACCAGCACACCTCACTCAAAAGTAGCTCGCGACCAGTCGGGCGAACACAGTACATCCCAGAGAAAATATTCATTTGACCGTGTTAGACATGTACCCAAGGGGCTGAGTGATGAGTTGCTGAAGAAGTATCCTCCTGCTCCCGGCCTTCCCTCGAAACCACCACCTGATGTCGAGGTGCGAACGTGGCGCGAGGGAAGAAGGAAACCAGACGAGGCGAGACCTATCCCAACTCTGGTCAGTCAACGTGTAGCAAGCACTGAATCTAGTGCACCACTTCAGAAGTAACAACTGTAACTTTTTTATCAGACTGGCTTTTACCATCATTCATTGGAATTGTCGCAGCTTGCGACGTAACTACAGTGATCTCAATGCTATCCTACTAGAACTTCAACCAGCTTGTGTACTCCTCCAGGAAACTATGCTCGGAGGCAGTGCTCCGCCCCGATTTAAGCACTACCAAGTAGAAACTTACTCTACAAATAATAATCCTCTTCCTGGAACAGGACTGGCAATCTTTGTGAAGCAGAGCTTCCCATATTACAGGCTGCCCATCAATTCACGCTTGCAGGTGATGGCTGTCCGAGTGGAGACTGCTACTGCACCGTTTACAGTATGTAATCTGTACATCCCTCCTCTTCCCATAGCTACATGTGAAGAGCTTTTGGACGTGATAAGGCAACTCCCGGAACCTTTTGTGGTGGGCGGTGATTGGAATGGGAAGCATGCTGCGTGGGGTAACAACAGCATCGATCAACAGGGCAGAGAAGTGGAACGACTCCTTGCTACCACAGATTTATGTCTGTTGAATACGGGAAGTATGACTCACTTCCACGTCCAAACCGGGACTACTTCCGCAATAGATATCAGTTTGTGCTCCCCAGACTGTTACCCAGATGCTCGGTGGACTGTCATGGATGACGCCCATGGAAGTGATCACTTTCCAGTGGTGGTGACTTTCCCCACCTACCTCCCTTTTAACTTGGAGCCTCACTACTTACTTAAACGAGCTGATTGGGAAGCTTTTGAGGCTCTGACAGCCTTGGAAGATGATGAGGACCAGACCACTGTGGACGAGGCGCTAGAGAGGTTTACTAGCACTATTCGAACTGCCGCATCTATTGCTATACCCCGCTCGAAGGGAGGGAAAGTGAATCATCGAGTCCCATGGTGGAGTGACGAGTGTGCCCAGGCTAACTTTGAGCAAAAGAGGGCCTTACGCCGGTACTAACGGAGCCACAACCTTGCTGATAAGATACTCTACCAAAGAGCCAGAGCAAGAGCACAGTTTGTGAAGGATACGGCCAGGAAACAATCATGGCAAAGGTACGTATCCACGTTAAACGCTGACACGCCAACTCCAAAAATATGGCAGAGAATTCAGAAGATGAGAGGACGAAGCGGACATGCCCTACCTTGCCTCACGGACAACGGAGAGATCACCATGAACCAGGATCGCGTTGCCTCCTTGCTGGCGGAGCATTTTGCCGACGTCAGTAGCGGAAGGCACTATACAACCGGCTTCCAGATCATCAAACAGCGCCAAGAACAATCTCACCTTAATTTTGCATTGGATGAACAATACCCATACAATTCACCCATAACGGACCTTGAACTGTATCATGCACTCCGACAATGTAAGAATACATCCCCTGGACCAGTTGGCATCCACTACAAGATGCTAAAGAAAATGCACTCATCAGCAATCACCTACCTTCTTCATTTGTATAATAAAATCTGGACAACCCATGTATATCCTACAGAATGGCAATCAGCCACAGTACTTGCCTTCTTGAAACCCAATAAACCATCCACTGAAGCATCTAGTTACCGCCCCATAGCCCTAACAAGCTGTGTGGGAAAGGTACTGGAGAAGATAATCAACATTAGATTGATGCGCTTTTTGGAGGCCGGAGATCATCTCTCTCGAGTTCAGTTTGGGTTCAGATCTCTTCGTGGAACCACGGATGCCCTCCTCAGACTGCAGAACCATATTGTTAAAGAGTGTGCCCAAGGAAGACACACTGTGTGCTTCTTCTTTGATTTGCGGAAGGCTTATGACACTGCCTGGCGATATGGGATATTGGAGCAACTGCATAAGATTGGTGCACGAGGTCACATGGCGATGTATGTACGCGAGTTTATAAGAGAACGTCGGTTTAGGGTTAGAGTGGGCACACGGTTTTCTGCCCTGATGACTCAGAACGAAGGAGTACCTCAGGGCAGCGTTATAAGCTGCACGCTCTTCCTACTTGCAATGGACGCCATCACGAAGGACCTACCAAGGCATGTTTCGTTTTCCTTGTACGTGGATGATTTCATGCTATATGCATCCTCTAGATACCTACCCGCCCTGACTCGTCGAGTACAGGAAGCCATTAACCGTATTGGAGCCTGGGCCGACAAGCGAGGCTTCTCCTTTTCAGTTGAAAAGACTGTGGCACTCCATGTGCAGCCCCGTCGCACTAATGAACCTACGCCTGAGCTCTTTCTCGGTGATAGGTTGGTCAACGTCTCGCCCCCAGTCTCCTTTCTGGGCATGTTGTTTGACAATAAACTGTCATGGAGACCTCATATACAGGCTTTAAAAGGAAGATGTTCTAAAGCTCTGAATCTCCTGAAATGCCTGTCCAGATTGACGTGGGGTGCTGATCGAACAACCATGCTGCGACTTTATAGAGCCACCGTTCGTGCCAAGATTGATTATGGCTGCGTCGTCTACCAGAGTGCCAGCCCATCATGCTTATCACTCCTGGACCCAATCCATAACTCTGCTCTGAGGCTGTGTACGGGGGCCTTTCGGACATCACCGGTGATGAGCTTATTGGTGGATTGCGGTGAACCAGCCTTGCAACTTCGTCGAGTACAGCTTACTCTACAGTATGTTGTACGAATCGGACAACTACCTTTCACGGCCACGTGGAATAGCGTGATGGAGGGAGTAAGGGGTCGGGAGTTGTTTCCGTATTATATCCCCTCCTCTACTGACTACGAAGCACTAGCGGAGATGATGCAGTTGCCCTCGTTCAAAGTTGAGCGTGCCCCCACTCTGGAAGAGCCAACCTGGCAAATTCCGATTCAGACCTTCTGTCCAGGACCGCAATACCCAAAGAAAGAGATGATGACAAGATCCATACTGCGACATATTTTCCAAGATCACCTTCACAGTGACCACGAGGGAGCTTTTCATATCTACACTGACGGTTCTAAAACGGATGACGCAGTGGGCTGTGCTGCAGTTTTTGATGGCGGAGTGGTGGAGGAAAGACTGCTGCCTGAAACGTCAATCTACTCTGCAGAGCTGATCGCCATCCGTGCCGCACTCCGCATAATTGAGGAGCGGCCTGCTTCGGGTTCTTACGTGGTGTTCTCCGATTCCAAAGCTGCCCTCCAGTCACTGAGATCCTACAACTCCACACATCCAATAATTTCCGGAATAATGTCTAGCCTTTTGCGACTTGCAAGCTCCCCAAAACTTGTAACTCTATGTTGGGTACCTGGCCATGTTGATGTGCGTGGCAACGATCGGGCAGACGAGTTAGCGCGAAATGCTGCAACCTCTGCTGCTAACCCAACAAATACCAGAGTACCCGCCCGAGATTACTACCCTATAATTAAAGCTGCATTAATCCAACTCTGGCAGCGACAGTGGGAAAACACCCAAGACAACAAGCTGCGCAAGATTAAGAACAGTGTCCGAGCCTGGCCTTCCTCAGCATGCCGGAACCGCCGCGTGGAAGTCCTCCTATGTCGACTGAGGATTGGTCACACCCGCCTCACTCATGGCCATTTAATGGAGCGTCCCCCGGCCCCTCTTTGCGATCGCTGCTTGGTGCCGCTGTCGGTGCAGCATATATTGGTTGAATGCCTTCACTTTTCCGATGTACGTTCCCGTTATTACCCTGGTTTACAGGGCGCTGACTCTGATTTTGTTTTGTGTAAGATGTTGGGAGAACCGACTCGTGGGCGTTTTAATCATTGGCGGCTTATTGGTTATCTCTCTGACTCGTCTCTTATAAACAAATTATAGTGCCTCTGTACGCTGAGAACTACGAAAAGTTTTTTATGTTTGAAGTCTTTTGGAAGATTGTAGATGGAGAAACTGCAATATGGCCGGACGCGCTACGTTGGTACCTTGAGGGGTTTCAGCGTGGGTAAGGCGTCCGGCCATAATGGGTGGGCAGCTGAAACCCCCTAAGGGGTTTGGCTGCCCAGTGATTTGGATGTACTATAGTATGTACAAAATTTCAATGAGGAGACAATTATAATCTTGAGTTGTAATTAAATCATGATCATGTAATTTTTGATGTTCATATAATGTTGATGTTCACCTTGCGTGGTAAATCGGAAAAGCCTGATACCGATTAAATTATGTGACCTTCGGTGCGATATAGTCTAAATAACTGAAGCGCTAGCAAACATATGTTACTACTACTACTACTTACTGAACGTGACGGTATAATCACAAAATCCACACTACAGAACAGGGCTGGGGCGGCGTGTGTACAACACCGTGATGTCAGCGCGCGGAGGCCCTGAGTTCAACGACCTATTCCTGCCCGGCCGCATGGCCTACAGCATCGACCTCGAGGCTGACGATGAAATCCCCACCACCGTCATCAGGTCCAAGGCCGACCTCCAGGGCATCGAGGTGAGGTGGAATTGTCTTCAGTTTTGTCCTAAAAATGTTTCATAGGATTGTTATCATTGTGTTTTGAAGTCATTTTAGGTGTAAGACGCGAAACCATGCTTGATGGAAATGCATTGAAAATTCAGTTAGTTAGAGACAAAATAATTATTCGTGGGATCTTTTGAAGAAAAATTAGGTTGTCAATGTGTAGCCCGAAAAGAAATGATTTAAACTCAATTAGTCCTGTCAGCCACATTTATTGTTGGTTATGAAAGCAAAATTCTGCTTAAATTCTTTCCACAGTGGTTTTAGCATTTGTTTTGTAATCATCAAAAAGACTCCATAATATAATGGAGAAAATGAACTCGCAGCAAATAATTCTGAAAATTTCCGAATTTTCGAATCAAAGCTTGGTGCTTAGCTTAATATGTTCAGCAGAGCTGCATAAAAATCGTTAATATTTCATTAATTCTTCAGCATTTCTTAATGCAAAATAAATGTCTACAAATTTTTGTAGCTCTTACACCATTGTTCTAGCTCTGTAGCTAGTTGTGAAATTACACGTTTTATAATGTCAGTAGAAACAATTAACTTTTGTCTCTTTTTGTTGAATTTCCCTGTTTTTTTTACAAGTATTTCTTTCACGATCCTATCTTGAAGGCTCCTAATTTTCATGCAAGTTTTACTCTTTCAAAAATGTCTGCAATTTCAACATGTATTATAATTTACAGAACATGCAAGCGACGTTCACCAGCAATGACTTGGTGATCCAAAAGCTGTCTCAGATCCTATCGTATTTGCGGACAGGTCGCACTTCCAAGAAAATAAAGAAGAAGGATGCCAAGAAACCAGACGTAAGTTCAGGCTTTCCTGCTATGATTTTCTTCAGCATACTGATCATTTTCTTCTTCTACATTATGGAGAGTGTATGGATTCATTGCAAAATTTTGCTTGATGGGATTTTATTGCAGTTCATGTTTTGCGCATAAACATATGTGGTTGGTTTGCTTTTCATAAACTCTTTTCTTTTACCCATTAACAAATGTCAGAATACATATTTTTAAAATTTATTGATCTGCTCCTGAATTGGTTGAGTCTTCAAGGTTTCATTAGCAGTAACTACTTCAGTGTATTTGGTTTTTCTTTTGGTTTAGTGTAGTACTTTCATTCACGCTGTTTGTCTTTCCATGCACCTTGTTGCTTTTTCTGATGTTCTGATTAATGTTTTAGATTTCTCTATCGTTTTTCATCGTATTACATTGTAACGAATAGTCACATGAGCGTCCTTGACATTTTGAAAATATTTAATCTCCATGCAATGTCTCTTCTTCAATGCGCGCACTAACTTGTAGCTGCCTTTGGTGTTGTGATCATACGTCTCCCTACCATAGACGGTCATGAGTGAAAGGTGTTCACTGCAGTGATAAAATTGGGAAATGATAATTTTAATAAGTAAAATGAGGTCATTTCGGTGGCAATATTGCAAAATGCTAAAAATAATAATGATGAATGAGGTATGGTCACTACGGTGCAATATTGTGAAATGATAAAAATACCAGTGAATGAGGTATGGTCATTACGGTGTTACATTGGGAAATGATAAATATAATATTGAACGAGGTACGGTCATCAAGGTGCAATATTGGAAAATAAAAAAAAATAATAATGATTGGTGTAAGGTCATTACGATGCAATATTGGGAAATACTACAAATAATAGCGCCTAAGGTACGGTCACTGCCTTTACAAAATTAGAAAATAACAAAGCCAATAATGAGTGACGTGGTCTGGCAGAGCGGGAAGAACGCGGGAGACGACAGCATCTACGGCGACATCGGGGCCTACGCGCCGTCGTACAAGCACAACTCGCGGGACCCCGTGCGCCGCGACCGGGACCGGGACTCGCGCAGGGACCGCGACAGGTGCGCCGCCTCCACCCTCTTGTAGTACGCGCTTCGTTTCATGTCTTGTTTGGCTTCTTGAGCTTCTGTAGTGTGGTCTGTGGCTTGTTGGCTGTTTGTGCTCTTCTGGTTGTTTGTTCTTTTGGTTCGTGAGCTTCTGTGCTGTGTTCTGTGGATTGTTTGTTGTTTTGGTTCGTGAGCTTCTGTGCTGTGTTCTGTGGATTGTTTGTTGTTTTGGTTCGTGAGCTTCTATGCTGTGTTCTGTGGATTGTTTGTTGTTTTGGTTCGTGAGCTTCTATGCTGTGTTCTGTGGATTGTTTGTTGTTTTGGTTCGTGAGCTTCTGTGCTGTGTTCTGTGGATTGTTTGTTGTTTTGGTTCGTGAGCTTCTGTGCTGTGTTCTGTGGATTGTTTGTTGTTTTGGTTCGTGAGCTTCTATGCTGTGTTCTGTGGATTGTTTGTTGTTTTGGTTCGTGAGCTTCTGTGCTGTGTTCTGTGGATTGTTTGTTGTTTTGGTTCGTGAGCTTCTATGCTGTGTTCTGTGGATTGTTTGTTGTTTTGGTTCGTGAGCTTCTATGCTGTGTTCTGTGGATTGTTTGTTGTTTTGGTTCGTGAGCTTCTGTGCTGTGTTCTGTGGATTGTTTGTTGTTTTGGTTCGTGAGCTTCTGTGCTGTGTTCTGTGGATTGTTTGTTGTTTTGGTTCGTGAGCTTCTATGCTGTGTTCTGTGGATTGTTTGTTGTTTTGGTTCGTGAGCTTCTATGCTGTGTTCTGTGGATTGTTTGTTGTTTTGGTTCGTGAGCTTCTGTGCTGTGTTCTGTGGATTGTTTGTTGTTTTGGTTCGTGAGCTTCTGTGCTGTGTTCTGTGGATTGTTTGTTGTTTTGGTTCGTGAGCTTCTGTGCTGTGTTCTGTGGATTGTTTGTTGTTTTGGTTCGTGAGCTTCTGTGCTGTGTTCTGTGGATTGTTTGTTGTTTTGGTTCGTGAGCTTCTGTGCTGTGTTCTGTGGATTGTTTGTTGTTTTGGTTCGTGAGCTTCTGTGCTGTGTTCTGTGGATTGTTTGTTGTTTTGGTTCGTGAGCTTCTATGCTGTGTTCTGTGGATTGTTAGCTGTTTGTGTTGTGTTCTGTGGGTTGTTAGCTGTTTGTGTTGTGTTCTGTGGGTTATTAGCTGTTTGTGTTGTGTTCTGTGGGTTGTTAGCTGTTTGTGTTGTGTTGTGTTGTGTGGGTTGTTAGCTGTTTGTGTTGTGTTGTGTTCTGTGGGTTGTTAGCTGTTTGTGTTGTGTTGTGTGGGTTGTTAGCTGTTAGTGTTGTGTTCTGTGGGTTGTTAGCTGTTTGTGTTCTTTAGGTGGTTTCCTGTTGTGATTGCGGTTTGTGTTCTGAAGGTGGTTTGTTGTTTGTGTTCTTCTTAACCCTTTAACGCCCGAGTGGACTCTACGGTCCTCTTTCGAAAATAGCCTCAATATATCGTATTTCTCGTCAAATTAGTTCCCTAGTGTGTTGTTTGGAGTTCACTCATCCTGATATCGGTGACTCCCTGATGACGGCAACAGTTTAGTGACGGTGGTTATGATAATAGTAATATGAGTACAAAATTCGAACGTTAAAGGGTTAAAGTGGTTTGTTATGTTCTGTAGGTTGTTCGTTGTAATGTTCTTAAGGTTATTTGTAGGTTTTGTTCTTTAGGTTATCTGTTGTTTATGCCCTACATTATTTGTTGCTTTATTTCCCTTGCCCACACAGAGGGGACCGCAACAAGCCGCGATCCTACTTCAGCAACCCGAGCAAGGCGGGTGAGGAGGAGGAGGACGGTGGCCGGGGAGGGACGGGGTGGCAGGGCGAGACGGGCGGCTCGCAGGAGGACCAGGCTGCCAGGCTCGCCAAAGAGGCCATGGCTGAGGTGCGCGGCGCCGTTGCCGCTGCTGAGAAGCCAGCTGCCGCGCCCGCTGAGCCTGCTAAGAAGAGGTAACGGGGGTCTCTTCAACTCCAATGCTGTGATGTGCCCGTGGTTGGTCTATGTGTGATAATTCCCCTCGTACTACTGAAATTGAATGCTGATTCAACTCCAGTGCTGTTTGGTGCGTGGCTGGTCTATGTGTCCTTATTCTCCTTCCCAGTCCTTAAATTAGATGCTGCAAGTTCCTAGTTCTGAGTGACCACTTTTTTGGATTGGATGCTCAACTCCAGTGCAATGATGGGCCAGTGGTCGGTTTTCTCTTCTTTATTCCTTCGCACTCCTTAAATTGGATGCTGTAAGTTTCTGGTTCTGAGCTGTCACTTCTGTTGAAGGGACGCGCAGTTAGTCATGAAACTTAAAATAAGTTTTCACGAGTGAGTTAGAGCTATTAATTAAAAATAATGCCATCTCTTTTTAATAGGCGTTATTACCTTAGTTAATATTTGTGGCATCAGTGCAAAAAATTCTTGGCCTTGAAGAGTCTATCAACAAATTAACAATAACCAAATGATGTGTTATCTTGAGCAGTAGCTTTTGTTATGAGCGGAAGCATTACTGTTGCAATTCTCACTGTGAGGCAAGCCTAGCACTTTCTTTGTTAGTAAATGGTACTCCTTCAGTATGTAGATCTGCGAGGATGCTAAGCTTAAATTGATGAATACCTCTAGGCTGATGTTATATTGATATGTTGAGCTTAGCCCATTGTCCCTCAGTATAGCCAAGTGTCAGCATTTGTGTTACGATGACAAGCTGCTATTTTACAATTATTTAATGGCATCCCTTAAGTGCTTAAACAATATACTTCACGTACCAAGACTTGATTGTTCTTTTGCTAATCACCTACATTATTCAAAAAGCGCAGTTTTGGGGTACTTTTTAGTTTGTTTTGTTCTGATAATCGTGTGTCATAGTGTTATTTCTTTACACAATGTTCTCTGCTGGTTGCACTGACACTTTATTTTCGTTGCAGCAAACTATTCGAAGAGAATTTCTACACAGAATGCTACCCTGACATGGCGGAGATGCATGACGCCATAGATGATTCCGATGATGAGGCAGACTACACAAAGATGGATCTGGTAAGTCAGCCTAGCCCCCAAGTGAAAATAGAGCAACATCGATTTTAACATATTTGTACGAATAGGTAATGATTTCAGACTGTTGTGTATGGTATTAAGGGTTATGTTAGAGCTACGTGTGAATTGAAGTTCAGCTGAAACTATTTGTAGAAATAGGTAATAATTTTTTGCTGTTATGTGTAATATTAAGGGTTATGCAAAGAGATATTTGTGAGTTGAAGTTCTGCTGAAAGTATTTGTGAAAATTGGTGATAATTTCTTGCTATTGTCTATGGATTGACGGTTATGTTGCGAGCTACTTGTGTATTGAAGTACAGTTGAAAATTTTTTAAGGAAAATTTTCAATATTATTATGTTCCCTCATTTCTTCTTCAGTTATCAGCTTCAAATGCTACTCTACAATCGTTAGTGCATACAGTTATTTTTGTAGGTTTCTCATGCCAACGGAGAAGTTGAAACAATGTTCCCCATTAGATGCGTAATTGTACTAACTTGCTTCTTGAACGTAATTTCTGTGGTAGATTTCCCCAAGCTTAGAAAATTCTGAGAGTGTTCTGCAGTGTTATCTTTAACATTTGAAGGCTTTCCTAATATCAGTGTTTGATTGTGCATTTCGAGATAAACAGTTGGTTGCTACAAGATTGATGACTATAAGAAAATATTTAAAGAATTTCATTGAGCCATCCTGTCTATTTAGTTTCGAAATTCATGGCTACTGAATCTGTTGAGTCCCTGAAAGCTAATTTTCAGCAGGTAACCAGCTTTGAAACATTTAATCTAGCTTAGAATATTTTAATGTCATTCTTGTAACTCGTGTTGCTTCAAGTAACTTTTCGATATCAAGATATATTTGCTTGGTTCACGATATATGTTTTTTCTTGCATTCTATCAGCCTTGTTGATTTGAACACCAATTTTCTCATGAACATATATCGTCAAGTTTGTGACCGTTGCAGGGTAACAAGAAAGGCCCCATCGGTCGGTGGGACTTCGACACTCAGGAGGAGTACAGCGATTACATGAACCAGAAAGAAGCGCTGCCCAAAGCTGCGTTCCAGTATGGCGTCAAGATGGCCGATGGGCGGAAGACTAGGAGAATACCAGGTGACGACTGAGTTGTAGCGCTTAGTGTATGACCTCTATTGGTGTCGCGTTTATGGAGAAAGGATTGTGTGAGAATATCAAGTGTTAGTCTGCGATTGATATGTGTCATTGACATGATTGCCTTGAATGAATTTGAAATAGTAAAAAACGACCTTTGTTGGAGTAAAAAAAAAAGTAATTAATTAAAATAATCTTACACCAAGTAAAATAATCTGCCTGGAAAATAAAACACTGTCTTAGCTATCGGTCACTACTTCGATTCAGAAAAGGCTCTTATATTATTTGAATTTTTAATGTCATTGTCGTCATTTCAGTCAAGGTTAATGAGTATTTTCATACAATCTGTTTCCTCACCGAAGACGCTCACTCCTTTGTTGCATCTAAGGTATTTTTATAGCTTCATTTTCAGAGAGACACTCGAAATCTGTTCACATTTTCACCGACGGCTCGAAAAGCGGAGGAGCTGTTGGTTGTGCCGCAGTCTCACCGACTACAACAGCTGCCCATAGGCTCATGGGTGTAACGTCTATTTTTACCGCTGAGCTGTACGCGGTGCGAGAAGCTCTGCGTATCGTCGAGAGACTTCCGGAAGCCAATCACACAATTTTTTGTGACTCAAGAAGCGTTATAGAGGTTCTGCGATGCTATAATAGCAACAACCCACTTGTGTGCGAGATTCTGTGCCAGTTGTTACATCTGCAGAATGTGGCAAAAACAATAACAATATGTTGGGTCCCAGCTCATATTGATGTCGTGGGAAATGATGCAGCCGACCGTGAAGCAAAAGATGCCTCTGTTTCCGACGCACAGCCGTTGAATGATGGAGAGCCTTGCAGAGATTACTACCCGGAGATTAAAATTTCGTTAATGCGATGGTGGCAACACCAGTGGACAGAGATGGATGGTAATAAATTGAGACTACTTAAAGATACTACAAGACCATGGCCATCTTCCTCTTGTAGCTCTCGCCTGTCGGAGGTATTGTAGTGTCGACTCCGTACTGGACACACTAAACTTACTCATGAACACCTTTTGGAACGCCGACCGCCGACTTTGTGCGAGGTTTGCCATACGCCGATATCAGTGCTACATGTGCTTGCCGAGTGCCCTCGGTATGCTGCTGTGCGTCGACGACTCTATCCCCATACTCGAAATATGGACCAGACTGCTACTCTGCGGGAAATGCTAACGGAGTTTCCCAAGCGCAGCTTTGATGTGAATACGCTACTGACCTTCCTACAACTATGTGGACTAACAGGGAAGATATGAGAACACGAACAGTGAAGAGGACTAATATGAACTTTGTGTATACTACTGAACGACAGGTGATGTCGTCCTGGGGGACTGTAGATGGGAAACTACAAAATGGCCGGGCGCGCTGCGTTGATACCTCGGGGGGGTTTCAGCGTGGGTAAGGCGCCCGGCCATAAATGGGTGGGCAGCTGAAACCCCCTTTGGGGTTTGGCTGCCCAGTGCGTTTGAATGTACTATAACTCGGTAAATGACCACGATACCAGCTGAGTAATGCATGCGTCGTGGTGGTGATGATGTGGGTGATGACTGGAGTTATTTTTGTCGCGGCTGGATTGGAGCTGTCGTTGAATGAGCCTATTTACTTACTTGACTCCGTTACATTTGACCTACTGTAACCGATGAATTGAAATGTATTTAAGCTTTGGCTGCCTTATAATCCGGAACTGCGGATAAAACCACCTTCGGTGCGACATAGAGGTTCCCTCTGAAGCGCTAGCAAGCTCCCTACTACCACTACTACTACTTCAGAGACAAGACATGTGCGGAGTGTAGTGCTTTTTAGAATATTGTCAAGTTCGGCAGCAAAAAAAGTCTCATGCAGCATTTTTTCATGGCAAGTGATTCATTATTTGATAAATAAATGAAAAATGAAGCTGATCAGGTCAAGGAGCTAATTTCTAACTCACGCTGGACGGTCAGTGAAAAAATACCTTTGTGCAGGTCTGATATTGATTTTGTCTGATATTGGACCCAGTGAGTAGGTGTAGGCAGAAGAGTCAAGATAGCAGACCAAACCAACTTACTTCATTAGAGCCATCATAAAAATTTGATTGACTGAGTGTTTTCCTGTTGCAGGCTCTCGTGAAAAGGACCGTAACGCAGAGCTCAGTCGAGAGTGGCAACAGATCCAGGCAATATTGCAGAAAAGGAAAGGAGAGGGTGGCGCCGGTCCGCCGTGAGTATAACACTTTATAAGCTCCGTGTGGCTTTCTACTTGCCAATCAAGTTTGATGCATTCATTTCAGTAGATCAAAAATGCTTTTTAGATGCTTTCTCAATGAGACAACCATGCGTCGCCGAGCTTTTGTCACGTGGGTGACCAATGCCACAACTAGTCAACCTCAAGTTTCCCTGTTTTGGCCATTCGTATCAAGACTTGCAGACGTGTTTGTACTCCAGACCCTGTCTCCCATCTCGGCCTGTCTTTCTTTGAGGGAAACACTACAGAACAGACTGTGTTGTCTTCCTTAGGGGATGTAAATTGAGAATTTACTAGGCTTTCTTTGGGGCAGACATTACAGAACTGACTATGCCGTTTTCCTTTGGGCAATACTAAACAAAGTTGACCTGTGCAGTTAGATCCATCTGATCGATCTAGTTGTCTGCGCCTAGGTTGCGGTTGAGCTGTTCTGGACCCATGAATGGCAGTAAAATTATGAATTTATTCTTGCGCACCTCATATGCAGGATCTCGTTTTTTATTCTTGTCGTTGTTAGCAGTCCATCCAAGTTGGAGGTGGGGAATGTTTGCAAATCAAGTTTTGTTGCCAAAGTTCAGTTTTCATCATTCTTGCTGCTGAAATATATTAAATCTGTGTTGGTTAACTAAAGGATTTTGGTTGTTCTAAGTTGCCGACCCCGCCTTGAGTTTCTTGGGTTTTTGAGTTAAAGGACCTTGGGTGAATAGTAATCCTTATCCACTTAAATGTTTTTTTATGCAATCTAATGTTTCATGAGAAGCGTTAAGATAGATCTTGACCATGAGCTCTCAGCGAGAAAATTCGTGTCTAGTGCTATTAATTATTTTTTTCAACCCATTAAATCTAAAATTCAAATTAATTTCTTCTCCCAAAATCAGCCACTGTATATGTTCAAGGACGATATTCATTTCATCGGATGTTTTTTGTTTTTCCAGGGAAAAGCGACCCAAATACTAAAGGAGGGAGTGAGTGTCATCTCTTGAGACAGCCACTGCCGAAATGTTCAGGCCTGCAATGTGGGGTTGCGGACCTAATTTAACGGCTTGCTCATGAACAATTGCAATGCTTGCAGTTATTTCGTCTCCTAAAATTTCAAGAGATCGACTCTTGAGTCCTGAGACAGGGAATCAGTAATTTGTATTATTCGTGTATGAAATGTTTTTCGTATAAACTCTGCAAAGTGATAGTGTATTTAACTATCCCCTTACGATTCAACGTGGTTATACTATTCCTGTAGTTACTTGTGTGCTTTCTAGTTTCGTACAACGTTTCTTTGGTAGGCGTTTCTGTGAGATCTTAATTACAGTACACTTGTAATGTTTTCTTAATTAACACATTTCGTGCGAAGTGACTCGCCGGTGGTCACTTTAAGTGATTTTCATAGTGCTGCTGACCCATCTGGAGTCACTAACTCATTTTGTATTAATGCTTGATGTCAGCTAAATAAAGGCCCAATCCAGTTAATGTTTGCTATTTTAAAAAGTTGATTACCACAATTGAATTTAAATTTGAATTGAACATTGAACTTCAGTTTAACCCATCGCAGTTAACGTGTTAAAGTGTTGAAATCTCCACAGTCTTCCCCATTATCTCAAGTATGCATGAAGCCTAACCGAATTCACTTCTTGAATCACTGCAACACCAATCCTCTAACATACATTACGGTTCGAATCGCGTCTAGATGGTACTTTCGCCCTCACTCTGGATGTAGAGAGACCCTTCGTGATGTGACGTCAGGGCTCAAGTGTTTCTCTTGAAGCAAGAACAACCCAGGTTCGGTTCCATTATGGGTCTCTGTTTTTTAAACAAAATAAGAACAGCTCCTTTGGCGATGATACCATACGAAAAAAAAATGGTTTAAGTATAAGTTATTGATGGAACTCTCCGGCAAATACTTTTTTTGAGGGGGGGGGGGGGGCGGGGGGCAGGCTTAAATAAAATTATCAGCAATCTTTTCCTTATTTCATTTAAAACGACTGCAACTGGCCCCCAGCTGAATATTGGGGGGGAGGAATGGGCCACGTGGCACCGAAGTTTCCGAGTAGCCCTGGCTGCGCTACTGATTCAGGGACTTTGAAGAGTTGACATTCCATACTGCAATTTGAGCCTTAGGGTTTTAAAATGCTCTAAATGATTCACTCAGTCAATGCAATTAAAATTGACACGAATTAAGATAACGACGAAATAATATTTTACACACGTCTTTGATAGATCGGTACCGATGGAAAACTGGGACAATGGGTGGAATGAATATGTTTGATGAAAAATAATTCAACTCTTATGCATTGTGTTGCTAAAACTCTTGAAGCACGGAAATGTCCAAAAAATAAGTCTGAAATACTGCAATGTAAATAACAAAGTATTTTACTGACGTAAATTGTGAATTTAGGTCAAGAATGCGGACTTCTAATAGGAAGGATTGTCAAAAGGTATTGAAATTTATCCAATAGACGAGGAATAAATGCAGCTTTTAGTCTCGGCTAAACACGAGAAGGAATTTTTACGTACGGTAGGAGCTGAGTGAGACGCAATGTTACGTGTGCATTTGCATTACTATTTCAATGATTATAAATGACAGAATTTTACTCACTTTAGCATGCTGTCAGTCCATTTATAATTTTAGTAAAAAGTTTTTGTCTCAAAATAAATGCCCCCTGTACGCAGAGATTCCTTTAAATACCGATCTTTTAATAAAATGAACGATGAATGCACGATAAAATATTGCCGTGAAAATACATCCTTCGTAAACTTTAAATCATGGTAACGGAATTAAACTGTACTTGGCGGGCAGCAGTATGAGATTTGCTTGAAAAATGGTAATATGCAAAAATTTTGGACTCGGAATTTTTCCGAGTAACCTGATTTGCTCGATAACTATGCTGATAGCTTAGGACAGGTGGTAATCTTATATCAATTGGTCTGCCACGCAGAAGTATTTTAATGAAGTTTTTATCCAGAACACTGAAAAATTTAAGTGAATGCGTTAAAAAGAGAGAACATTACAAATTGGAGGAGTAATTTACTCCGAGACTCCGTCTAGTGAACCGCCACGCAAAATATCTTCAAGTTCCAGCCATAATTTAGGAATTTTGCTTATAAAAACACGAATTTGCTCAGTCGATCAACACAATAAACATTGGCATAAATTTAGATAACGACGAAATGATATTATATTCGACAAAACGGCACCTATGAAAAACTGGGAAAATGGATAAAATGAATGTGTATGAAACAATTCAATATGTACAAATAGTCATGATCACTTACGCAATTGAGTACTCGTGTTTTTTTTCATTGGCAATGCAATATTTTTCGAATGCAATATAGAATAAAGTGGTGCTCCGGTAACATTGATGAGCTAGTGACGTTCCACTATGATATTAGTCACATATAAAATATCCATGCATTCAATGTTGATCCCTCAATGGGCTTGAGCTATTCAACTCAAGAACTTTATTAGCTTGCATGTATTAATGTTAGAAACATTCATGCGTTCATTATTTCTGTTAAATGATTATCAGCATTCCTATTAATTTATCACAAGACCTTTCATCGAAACAGTACGCACACGCTTTTGCGAAACATTGCATTTTTGAATACGTAAGAGAGAATATAAAAAGAAAAACCGTTCATTTCCGAATAAGTTAGTACATGAGATGTATTAATTATTGGATTTCAAAAATTTCCTAATTCAAAGGTCCTTACATAGACAACCATACGAGGCGTACTATAACCGTGTCGGAGGCTAATTATGTTATCGAGAAAATCAGTCGAAATATCATCTAACAGGTAGGAGGCTGATTGGTCAGTTATTTGACGCTCTATCGATTTCGCCAAATTCATACAATGGCGTAATAATGGATAGTTTCCCCTGATCGGGAAATTTATTTGTTTGTGGCTGTTATCAAACAAATCAGGGGTGCTTTAACAAGGGAGCTGTCTTTTACTTATTAAAGGCTAATGCCATCATGTCGAACCGTTGTCGTATTTTTCAGGAGTATAAAATTTTCGCATCTCTATAATGCTGACCAGGTTTGGTCTCCATTTATATCTCATGCTAGGGGATGAAACATCGCTCGGATGGCTCGGATTTAGCTCGGATTGCTAAATCCGAACGCTGTCAAATTGATCCTGTTTCTAGAGAGAAAGAGTACGTTCAATTGACTGTTCATGAAACCGGTCGAAAATTAGCCCTCCAATTTACCCTTGACACTTCATTGAAAACTCCTCCACCAACATTTGAGAAAAAATATTGAAATCATTTGCCTTTTTTGAGGGGTTTTCAAAATTGTTATTGCAGTCTGATTTTTTATACCAAGCAACTTCTCTGTTGATTTCCCACGTTCTTTTTCGATTTCGTTTTTGCCGCCAACAGTTCTTTGTGGAAGTGGGCTCGTTTTGCTTCACTAAATTTTCTTCGTAGACTCCCTCATGATCGTAACATCAATATTCTTCAAAAAATACTTATATATGTTCGTTCATTTTTATGAAGAGTGATTCACGTGTCATTATTAGGCTTGCGATTTACTTGTTATATGCATTTCCATCTAGCTACACGAAAAAACAATCATGTTGTGATTATGAAGTTCTATTTCTACATTAAATCTAAGTGAGTTTAAATAAAACTGATAGTCAGGATTTATGAGATTTGGTATTAAATTTTTAATTTAGAAAAAATGTTTAATTTGATGCACAAAAAAATATTTATCATCAAATAAATTATGGCGATATGTGGTATCTTCCGTGTGTGGTAGCAGCAATCCCGCGGACCGCTCGAGTTCACGACGGTGAGCCGAGTGCAGTTTGTACAGTTCAGGTTGTAATGAAATAGTGCGTTGAGCGGTCTTCAGTAGCGTGGGTTGGCTGCGTCATGGTGTCCTTTACGATTTCTTAATACGTGTTTTGAAATATCTCTTGCAGTGTCGTAAATTGTGATTTATAATAGCATTCACTTTTGTCTTAACTCGAACTGTTTGTGATAAGAAGCCCTTTCTTAACTCGGCTCCTCGAGTCGAGAAATCAGTTATTACCTCAGGCTGTAGCATTTATCAGACCGAAAATGCCGGCCGTTAATGGTAAAATCACGGTAAGTCCATATTTCCATGTGGATTTTATTTGTACATGAATTATGCCGAATTAATTTTGCTCATCTGTTAATTTAAACTTCCCGTAAATATATTGATCATCAGAAATCGACTTTGGTAATCCGTCAATTTATTAATATAGGCCTATACCATTAGAAATTCACTAAGGTAATCAAGTTTATCATTTTACCTGGGATTGTCATCTAGCAATTTTGCTGTTGAGATATTTGATGAGAAACCCAAGTTAATTATGTGACCAATTCTTTCTAGTATATCCTACGGTACCGTTTTCTTCCCCTTGCTAGCTTGACCAAGCAGCGTGACCCGCGAATCTCTAGGAAAGGAATAGAAAACACAATGGGTCATTCTTTTACTGACCTTAGTGTTAGAAAATTTGGATTCTACGAGCAAATATGTTCAATCAAGCTGAGCGTAGAGGTGATACCCTTCTCTTGGTGTTTGTTTCATTCTCACGTTGCTTTCCCCGCTTGGATCGCTGAAGCTTGCTTCAATGGCCGTTGATCGTCACGTGATCACATGCATAAATAATGCGATTCGCTGCAATTTTAGATTTATAAATGTTTTGTTTGCACACTTGAACAAATTTTAAATTAAATTAATGAGTGACTGATATGCTATGGTTTTTTTATGAAGCGCCAATAATGATAGTTGAGAAAATATGAGCGTAGCGTGAACGCGCGTGGTAGTGAGTTGCCAAGTAGTACTTATGTTTGAAGATAAACGCGGGAATATCACCTTTTCTGTTTTACATACATGCTTCTGAGATAATTAAAAATTACAAAAGATTTAGAGAAAATCAGCCAGTTCCCTTCTAAAAGTCTCTATTTTTCTCTCAAACCGAGTATTGTTGTGATGTTTGAATAAGAAGTATAATAATCGGAATAATAATTAACCCAATTTATGGGGAAAGCTTGGTGCTTGTTTATATTGGATAATGCGAAATTTCTACTATGCTTTTCAATTTAAATTTAATTGCGTTCTTTAAAGCCTTTTTAAATTGTATTGTTGTCCCTATTAAAGCAATCACCTCCCATGATTTTGATTAACTACACATTTTTGCTGTTTGTTAGCATCTAAACTGCTGTGTAGAATGCGTATTATGTAAATGATGTTAATGTCAATTCTGGGGCCGAATTCAAAATGCTCTCTTGACATTAAAATTTAAATTGCCTTAGACTGTGCAAGGTATACCTTCAAATCTTCAAATTGCTTTTGAATTTACTTCGTTCAATTTTCAATTAATATAATTTTACAATTTCAAGAAATATGATCAAGAAAGTAGGCTAGAACATTTTGGTTATATTCGATATTGATGCAGTGTTGGTACCTTGTAAACATAAGCCCTTATGTGCACCACGTTCCGTATATATGGCACGAGCCAAGCCAAAATTTTGAATGTGCTTTTGAAACATGTGCCATATATATAGCACAATAAACTTTCCTAGACAGTTTTAAGTCAGATATTTTGTCACTCCTAGTTTAAATGACAGCAAAAAAAAAGTTTTTAGTAAAATATCCCACATGAGTAATGCAATCTTATCTGTACTATAATAAGAGCCCTGTCTATGTACATCAGCTCCAAGATGGCGGCCACCCAGGTCGGTTGCCACCATCTTGGAGCTGATGTAAACACAATTGCGGACGTCACCCTAATGGGTGGGTTAGAACCTTTATTTATAATTTTCACTAGAAGAACTGTGGCTCCCCCTCACGACCCAATCTGTTTATGTTTATAATAGGGGGTTAGCTTCTGTTATTAATTAAATTCCGCTTGGCGCGCAAAAGCCAACTTAAAAGTTGAATAAGTCAAAGATAATGCACCAGCAAGCAGAATGTCATTCTTGTAAAAAGTTCTTAAATGGGTTCCTTTAGTGATTATTTGGAATAAAATTCTTGATTTCCTTGGATCCCCCAAACTCAATATTGACCCAATATTTTCCTTTAAGTATGTAAGTAGAATAACTTACATACAGCTTCAACAAAGAGATGCATACATACATTGTTTTTATTATAGAGCTTCAACAAAGAGATGTGTACATATATTGTTTTTATTTTTATTTTCCATGCTATTGCTGTTGCAAGCAAAGCATGCCATATGTAATTTATTTGAATATTTTTCTGTTAACCTTAAAAGTATTTGATTACCTGACTTAACGTAGAATCCATATTATAGTATGTAGTACAATTGTTTGCACAAATGTTTATAAAGTTGAAAACTGAAACCTTTCGTAGTAATGCCAGTTTTCAAATTTATTATGTTATTAATTGAAATTTATAATTTCCTAATAATTAAATTTTAATGAAACCTTGGAAAAACAAAGCTGAGTTAAAACAATAGCATGTGAGGCATATAGCATCAAGTGACCATCTCAGGAGTTTGTCATCTGGATGTTCAAATTGAATAAATGATAGGGATTTTATTGTGAATTATCTAGTGAAATAGAATATTCTGATACTAGAATGTGTGATGTACAATGTGGTTTTTAATCTTAACGTTCACATTGAGAGATATAAGCTAGTGTTATTATGATGGTAGAATATCTTTTTTTTACTCCTACAGGACATGTTCCACACCATGGAGAAGTCTGCCACTGAAGAAGAGGTCCAACAGGCACCTGTTGGTGTTCCAAAGAAGAAAACTGTGGAGAAGATCTACCAGAAAAAAACTCAGTTGGAGCACATTCTTTTGCGTCCAGATACCTACATAGGTGAGAAGCTAATGGCTATTTTAATACATTTGCCAAGCTTGCTTATTGAATGTCATAATTTGATCTTTGCACTGTAGAAAAGAAAGAGGATGTGTGGTAAAATTGCTTTAGTAATTGTTTAATATGTCTCAAATCATGTTATAAGTCATTTGTATATCATATAATAATCTCTTTTTTTAAGGGCTTTTATTTTATTTTTTATGAACTTTTTATTTTGTTTCATCATACTAACTTTTACCTTTTATTCTATGTCAGGCTCTGTGGAGAAGGTTACTGAGCAAATGTGGGTTTTTGACAGCATTGAAGAGAAATTTGTGCAAAAAGAAATCACCTATGTTCCTGGCTTGTACAAAATATTTGATGAAATTCTTGTGAATGCTGCTGATAATAAGCAGAGGGATCCCAAGATGGACGTCATCAAAATAGACATTGATGCGTGAGTATATAAAATAAAGAATTTTCCATTATTTTCCTGTATTGTTATTGTAAGGAAGGATCCAATTTAAATAATTTTTATATGATATATTTTTGAGTGCTTTTGTTCAATTCCTATTTTGATATTACTGGCTAGCTGTATTAACATTGTTCAATGTTGCTCATATGGCCTTGTTCAATGATAATGCTCCAGAGAAGAAAAATAACCTTGAGAGTAACATTCAATTAATAATGTAAGAATATTACTTCAAAGAAATGAGCTCCTCATGGGGATAAAACTATTGTATCTATGGGAATTGGTACTCCCAAGAAAAGTATGTGAAGTTGTGAGCTGCAAATTAGGTTGGCCTTTTTCTTAAAAATAGAAAATGTTTTTTGTTTTGTTATGGTGAATATTTTTTAGTTGATAGCTGTTCAGTTTTTCAGCACCTACTTCTTTCCTTTTCAATCTTTATCTTGTTTCATGAAATTCTTTCTCAACTTACAGTACCTCCAGAACACATTTGCTTCCATAAAAATTTTCAATTTTTGCAATAGGAAAAAAGTTATTGAGCAAACATATATAATAAATGAAAAATTTTTTGCAAAACACCACTTCTCATACAATTTTCTACGTAGAAGAGTGATTTTGGTGTTTCAACGTGGTAAGACAGTGAAAACAGCGGAGCAAAATGGAATTCCATTTGAACTTTCAAATAGATTTGTGTGGCAAAAAATATGGGGTTTTTCTAAAAAAACTTTTATGACATGTATGAATTAATTTTTTTTCTAATTCATAATAATCCTTCGTTTTCCAGTTGCCAGTCTTTCCGCATAATCAGAACAACATCAAGCTTTTATGTTGAAAATTGTAGGAGTAGTGTTTAACGCAAGTATATAAATAATTTTCATATGTTTGCAAAATAACTTTATTTCTATTGCAAAAATTCAAACTTTTTAGAGGAAAAAATGTGTTTGGAATTCAATTTTATGCATTGATATGCATTTTTATTCCCCTAGTTGCAATAAATATGCAAAAAGTGAAATTTGAAAAATTAGGTAATTGTCAATTTTAGGGGTAGAGATCCCCTAAAGCAGTTTTTATGTATCTAAAGACTAAAGGTTGAAACAAAGGGTGTGTTTCATAGTAGCTTCCAAGTAAATTGGAGTGTATTTAAAGCAGAGACTTGACTTATGGTATCCAAGGGATGAGCCATGTTATTTTGTGCATGATTTTGCATTCATTAAATGATTTTTAATAACATTGGCAGCATCAGAATTGTTGGTTCGTAATGATAAAATGTTAATTGGTCATTCGTGTCAAATTTTGGTATTGTGAAATCACCGTGTTGACTTGCTTATGTCATCACTTTGAAAAAGTCTATATTATCAATTTTGACTTGGAAATGCAATGCAAATATTGACTAAAAAGTAGAATGAATTTATTCTTGTATCATACCGTTGATTTTATCATAGGTTGATGACTTGATTTAGTTTGGTATTTCTCATCAATGTCTATTGACTAAAATCTGTGAAAGAAGTCACTCATGCGGATCTGTGTTGCAGGGAAAATAACGTCATCTCCGTATTCAACAATGGCCATGGTATTCCTGTGGTGATGCATAAGGAAGAAAAGATGTTTGTTCCCACCATGATCTTTGGCCATCTGCTCACGTCGTCCAATTATAACGATGACGACAAGAAAGTCACTGGAGGTCGCAACGGTTATGGTGCCAAACTTTGCAACATCTTCAGCACAAAATTTACTGTTGAAACTGCAAACCGCGAGTACAAGAAATCTTTCAAGCAGGTCAGGCATTTGTTCTGAATAACTAAGTTCTATGATTTCAATTGATAGTCAATTTTTTTTTCCTGAATAGAAGGATATCAGGATATTTCTCCATTATCACAGTCTAATACTTCTATTGCTATTGTTTATATATATATATTTTGGTGTCTCCTATAGGAACCAACCCATTAATAAGTAAAGCCTGTCATTTTCAGACTTGGGGAGCCAACATGTCTAAAACATCAGACCCAAAAATCAAAGAATTCCCTGGGGAAGAGTTCACCAGGATAACATTTTCTCCCGACCTTGCCAAGTTTAAGATGGATTGCCTGGACAGTGACACGGTGGAGCTGTTGAGCCGTCGGGCATACGACATAGCTGCATCCTCGACTGGCGTCAAAGTCTTCCTTAATGGAAAACGAGTGCCGGTTTGTGCTATGGTTATAGGTAGTTTTAGGCAATGTGTATTGCTCTATATTTTGTGCAATGGAGTTTTTCATAGTTTTGGTGGCAAGCTTGTGTTGTACTTCTGCAAGGTAAACATAAAGTTTGAGATCAAATGGTTCATTATTGGGTGTTTATTTTCATGAGTGCACCACCTCTTTTCTACTTATTCCCACACATGCGTTCAAATGTGCAACTCGTATAGTGCATGCTCATTTCTTAGGATGCAAGGCTTTTAAGTGATGTTGTCTTCTCACTTTGTGCTGTCTGTGAACATAGTAATTTTGAAAGGGACCTTTTGTGAATTTAATTTTATGATTGTATAGTTTCTCTCGTATTTCTTCAACAAGGTCTATTTATATTTATCATTCACTGCACACTATTACATTGCACACTGAATTTTTAGACAAATGGAAGTATGAAAACACTTGCTGAGGTGCTGAAATGTTCCAATTTCTTTGTTGGGTCCAGCTGTTGAACCTCATCTTGGAATCAATTATAAGCTAGAAATTATTTTTTCATAAACTCATTGCTGAACTTTCTGTTTTTCATGTAAATTGTGCATGGATTCAACATTCCCTTAACCCCATACTAAATGGTGCCTTCCTTCTTCCACTCTTTGGAACATCTATGTTGCAGTCAGGGAGGCTTAAGGGAAGAGTACCCCCAAGATGCCGAATTTTCTTGAGATATTGGGTTTCAGCTGCCATAGGAAGGGTGAGATGTCAGGTACATCCTGTGAAAAAATGAAGTTCGTACGTTCATTGGTTCGCCCGCTACGGGGATTTGAGGAATGGGTGGGTGGGAGGTGGAAGAGATATTTTATCATTTTACACGTCCCCCTTGGCACTTTCTTCACGGCTTGACGTTGCCATGTCATCTTCTATGTCTCTTTATCACTGTATAATAATTTCAAGTGTCCTAGATGACCCAATAAAGAAAAATTGAGATTGTATATAAATCTTTGTTTACCTGTTTTGCCTTATTTTGGAGGATCGGAATGTAGCGGTTTCAAAATGTATCTCCTACTACAGTTTTTGAGCTACAGTTATGATTTTGGTATCATTGGATGCGGAATGACAAGGGCTTTCTGAAAACTAACTATACAATTCAAAATTCATTTGTGATCAAGAGAAATAAAGACATTCCTAGGAATGTCTTTTTTGTTCCTAGGAATGTCTTTAATTTTTTAAAGACATTCCTAGGAATGTCTTTAATTTTTTAAAGACATTCCTAGGAATGTCTTTATTTCTCTTGATCACAAATGAATTTTGAATTGCATAGTTAGTTTTCGGAAAGCCCTTGTCATTCCGCATCCAATGATACCAAAATCATAACTGTAGCTCAAAAACTGTAGTAGGAGATACATTTTGAAACCGCTACATTCCGATCCTCCAAAATAAGGCAAAACAGGTAAACAAAGATTTATAAACAATCTCAAATTTTTTTTATTGGGTCATCTAGGACCCTTGAAATTATTATACAGTAATAAAGAGACATAGAAGATGACATGGCAACGTCAAGCCGTGAAGAAAGTGCCAAAGGGGACGTGTAAAATGATAAAATATCTCTTCCACCTCCCACCCACCCATTCTTCAAATCCCCGTAGCGGGCGAACCAATGAACGTACTAACTTCATTTTTTCACAGGATGTACCTGAAATCTTACCTTTCCCTATGGCAGCTGAAGCCCAATATCTCAAGAAAATTCGGCATCTTGGGGGTACTCTTCCCTTAAACTAACATCTAATCTAAAAAAAAATGAACATCTAACCTAACCTGAAACGAATTCCAGGTGAAGTCCTTCAAGGACTACGTGGAGCTGTTCATCAAAGACCGCACTGACGACTCCGGCGCGCCGCTCAAGGTGGTCTATGAGAAGCCCAGCCCTCGCTGGGAGGTGGCGGTCACCATATCAGAGAAAGGCTTCCAGCACATGTCCTTCGTGAACAGCATTGCCACCATCAAGGTCAGGGCAGCTGTGTGCTAGCTCCTCATTCTCATATGCTGCTCATTACTCCCATGGATTTTTTATTTTTTTTCACATTTTTTCATGAAAAATGATTCATTCAATAAGGCACGCTTTATGTAAATTAATGTTCGTTTTTCTCACATTAAATTATTAAAGTATTGCCAGACTCAAATCTCATGATATTTTATGTAAGAATAATTTACTTTTGCATACTTCACTTTAAATTAAGTAGAATTAACATTAAACTTTGCTTGCCAAGGAAGAATAAAAATTTTTTTGTACATGCAATGTGTATTATTGAGAAGTTCCGCTTATTCTTATAGCTTTTGCTAAATTAATGTTTGCAGTTACTTAAATGACATTGTTAGTAATGCCTCTGGAAAATTTGTGCTTCTCTTTGATGTATGCAAAGTTAATAATCTATGTTTAGGTAGAAAAAAATGATACAAAAGTTTCATGTTAAAGGACTGAAGCATACGGATGAAATATGGGTTGAATAACGCTCATACAGCGTGTGTGTTGAAACCTTTCATTGTATGACATTGTTGGACTAATAGTATTATGTGATATAGCCCATTGCACGTTTGAGTGAGATGTTATTATTGAAAGACATTTCAATGATGTAAACGTTTTCGTGCTGATATATATTTGAAGAATAAAGTATTGATGAGTGTTATTTTTGTGTAACCATCTCCTATGAGAAGAGCTGAAGTGTGAGTGTGTGAGCAGGGCGGCCGTCATGTGGACTACGTGACCAACATGGTCGTGAACAACCTCACAGAGACTCTCGCCAAGAAGAATAAGAGTGGAGTACAGATCAAAAACTTCCAGGTAAATTTCAAGACCTTGTTTCTAGAGCTATTTAAGTTCTGAATATTTATCTACTTGAAAATTTGCTGCAGTTTGTTACTAATGATCTCGGAAGCCTAATTTCTTGAGAACTTTATTATGTTTTGTAATAAATTCTGTGGGGAACATAACGACTCCTGGTTTATTTGTGCTTTTGGTTTCTTACAGATCAAAAATCATTTGTGGGTGTTCGTGAACTGCCTCATTGAAAACCCAACTTTTGACTCCCAAACAAAAGAAACGATGACCTTACAGCAGAAGAGTTTCGGTTCTAAGTGCACTTTGTCTGATAAATTTGTGACTGCTGTGGTCAAGTCGGGCATTGTAGAGACCGTGATGCAGTGGGCCAAGTTCAAACAGCAAGCACAGCTCCAGAAAAAATGTGCTGGCAAGAAGACCTCCAAGCTCAAGGGCATTCCAAAACTGGAGGATGCTAATGATGCAGGGACGCGGTTCTCTTCTGAATGCACTCTCATCTTGACTGAGGGAGACTCAGCCAAGACTCTAGCGGTCGCAGGACTGGGAGTAGTTGGGCGTGACAAGTATGGAGTCTTCCCTCTGAGGGGTAAGGTGCTCAACACCAGAGAGGCTACCATGAAGCAGATGATGGAGAACGCCGAGATCAATCACATCATCCAAATTGTAGGACTTCAATACAAAAAGAAGTATGAAAACATGGATGATCTGAAGACACTGCGGTATGGTAAGCTCATGATCATGACTGATCAGGATCAGGACGGGTCTCACATCAAAGGTTTGATCATCAACTTCATCCATCACAATTGGCCGTCCCTGCTGAAGCTCCCCTTCTTGGAGGAGTTCATCACGCCTATCGTGAAAGCCACCAAAAACAAGGAGGAGCTCAGTTTCTATTCACTGCCCGAGTTTGAAGAATGGAAGTCCAACAAAGACAACTGGCACACCTACAAGATAAAGTACTACAAAGGTATTTTCCTGCTAAAAATGACAGTACTGAGTTTCTTGATCACCAAATTCGTCTATATCTTCTTTCTAATTTATAGTATTTTATTGGTAACAGTACTGGTTCATTTCCTATTGTTTTCTCACTAAAGATGTGTTAAGCTGTGGCTAGCTTACCCTAGCTCATTACTCGCTTTTTTAAAATGGAATACTGTTTGCATTTCTGAGTTCTGTCTCCTGTTTTAGGTTTGGGTACTTCAACATCGAAGGAAGCTAAGGAGTATTTCTCTGACATGATCCGTCACAGAATCAAGTTCAAGTATGAAGGTGCCCAGGACGACCACAGCATCCAGATGGTGAGTTATTTTTGTGAGCTTTTGTATTTAACACCTGAGAAATTTGATGTTTTATTCACTAGACCAGGATTTATTGACGTTACTTAGGAGTTACAGGTGTTGTGAATTCATTGGCGTTGTCTAGAAGTTATTGCCGTGATCTTCAACCTGCATATAACGCCGCCATTTTTGATATCCTTGGTACGCTTGTGTTTGTTTCTCTGATATCAGATTCCTATTGATTCGTAGGGCTTATCAAGACGCTCTCTTAATTGAGGAAATTTATGAGTTTGCTCATGCTTGGAAATAGTTCAAAAGAGTTAAGCTCTTAAATATTGTGAAAGGTATAAACGGGATTTACTCCTCGAAATGATGACTTGTCATCATGTAATGAAGTTTTCTAGTTTGTACTTGACATTTTTTGGCATTCATTTTAATTTAATAAATAACTCGTGAGAATAAGATATTGTACTCTCAAATTTTCCTAAGTATTTATTTTTTGTTGCTACAAAAACTCATTTGCTTACATGGACTCTTCAATGTTAATAATAGACCCAATGCTACCTAATTCTTGAGCAAGCAACTGGCAGCAAGTACGAGTTCATAACTGCTGCATTTTAGGTGCAGGCTAAGAAGCGCTAGTAACCTTTCAACCTGTCGCAACTTCTCACGTCCAGGCACAACTCCGGCGCGATATAGGCCTTGAGAAGCGCTAGTAAACTACCATGACTTCCCACGTGCAGGCATTCAGCAAGAAGGCGATCGAGCAGCGCAAGGAGTGGCTGACCTCATGGATGCAGGAGTGCAAGCGGCGGCGCGAGCTGGGGCTGCCTGAGATCTACCTCTACGAGAAAAACACGCGCGCTGTCAACTACTCGGACTTCATCAACAAGGAGCTCGTGTTGTTCTCCAATGCGGACAACGAGCGCAGCATTCCATCTATGGTGGATGGCTTCAAGCCTGGACAGAGAAAGGTGGGTTGTTGTTATCTAGCATTGAGTGTGTAAGTGCACGTGAATATTCCTAGGCTTGAGTGTTGAAGGGAAGTGTCAAGATTAAATCTCTATTATTTGAGTGCGTTGTAGTGCGTCATGTTGTGTCAAGTATTTAAACTAAATTTAAAATCGGTTTAGCTGTCTATTATTTAGGATTTAAACAAAAAAAATTCTGTGTGGGAACACATTTTCGAGGTTCTGCATGATGAAACTTGGAAATACTTGGGATGGAAACTAATACATCTACATTTAAATTTTTTTTTATGCTGAGGATTTTTGAGTAGGAAGTACAGTAAATAACTAAAATATTTCACTTTTTCTGTTCGCTCAAAATAAATCAGGCTTAGTTGAAATCATACTAAAATACTTTATCAAGAGTAGCTTGCTCTTACAAAGGTTTTGTTATCCAAATTACCTTCACACTGCTAAGTGGGCAGTATCCTAGAGTATTTAGAATACAAGCCTATGTATGTGACTGGTGCAATACCATCTTCTGATTACTTAATTTGATACGATCTGTTTTTTTTTAAGTATTTTCACTACCTCATTATCTTACTTGATGTGCTATAGCCTTTCACTTTGTTTTTAACCTGAAAAATTTGTTTGGTCAGGTGATGTTCACATGCATGAAACGTAATGACAAACGCGAGGTGAAAGTGGCGCAGCTGGCGGGCAGCATCGCGGAGCACACGGCCTACCACCACGGCGAGGTGTCGCTCATGTCCACCATCATCAATCTGGCGCAGAACTTCGTTGGGTCCAACAACATCAACCTCCTGCAGCCCATCGGTCAGTTCGGCACGCGCCTCATGGGCGGGAAAGATGCGGCCAGCCCTCGTTACATCTTCACGAAGTTGTCTCCGCTCGCCAGGACGCTGTTCCACCCTCATGACGACCCGCTTCTCAAGTACCTGCAGGAGGACAATCAGAAGATTGAGCCCGAGTGGTACATGCCCATCATCCCTCTCGTGCTGGTCAACGGAGCCGAGGGTATCGGCACTGGCTGGAGCACCAAAATTCCCAACTACAACCCCAGGGACATTGTTGCCAACATCAAGAAGATGATCCGAGGGGAAGAACCTGATGATATGGTTGGTTCCTGTTATAGTAGATAGCTCTTTCTTGTTTATCTGTGTGGCTTTTATTAGGTATTGGTCATGCATTGGAAGCTAAAGATTTTCTGATAATATGTAAGTGATGCTATGATGTCCCACCAAAATTGACATTATGTGATAACTTATATTCATGTGTCAAGATTGATTTCCATGTAATAGAAATTTATCCGAGGTTACGTGATTACTTTTTATTCCTGTGTTAAGATTCCCATGCAGTAGAGATTCATGCAAGAATACTGTGTGTGTCCAGGTTCCTTGGTTCAAGAACTTCAAGGGCAGCATCGAGCTGCTAGACGCGACGCGATACGTGTGTAACGGAGAGGTGTCGCGCCTCGAAGAGGGTCAGTTTGAGGTGACCGAGCTGCCCATCCGCACCTGGACGCAGGCATACAAGGAGAACGTCCTCGAGGTTCTCCAGGGCACTGAAAAGTCTCCGCCGGTCATCAAGTGAGATTTGAAAGATTTGTTTGCTGCAAGCATGTATATTATTGAAATTAAGGCGTTGGAATATGCTTAATATCTAACAGCCAACAGTATTGGGATAATGGAATAAATAGCCAGGGTACTGAAAAGTCTACGCTGGTCAACAGGTGAGATTCGAAAGATTCGTTTGCCGCAATCATGTAGGTTGTTGAAATTGGGGGGTTAGAATATACTTTGTGTCTAACAGCCAACAGTATTGGGATAATGGGCGAATATTGTTCTCTGTTAATAGAGCACCGCTCTCTGTATTTGTACTCACCACCCATCTTTTGTGTTGATTAGCTATCATGTATGTTGTGATGGTTTCTTAATACATTTATGGTTAATATTCTTGTGTGTGAGTTTTATTAGAAATGCTTAATAGGTGAGGGGTTTGAACAGCAATTGATTTGGGTTTACTGTAGGAGTTCTGTACAAACTCAAGCTTCACCCTTTGCTGCGAAAGAAGCGGGCTCTGCTCGGTGTTTGGCAAGATCTTATTTCTGATAGCCCGCATATGCCTTCTGTGCTTCTGCATAGTTTAAATTTCATTAGTCATTGAGTATCTTTTGTAAATTCTTATTTTTACGAAGCTTTAATCTGTGGTTTTATAAAAATTATTTTAATAGCTTAACAATCTTTGAATACATTTTAAAAATTATTTCAAACTATGAACGAATTCATGTGAAGTCGCAGGTATGTGATCTAAGGAAAACCCTGCGTGCCAGTTTGTGTGTTATAGAAGTTCACGGTAACCCTCCCATTCATGGAGGGTTATCCTGCATCATCTGTCAGGCAAACTTGCCTGGTGAAATAAATTGCAAAAACTGGTGTGATATGCAGGTTTTTCCTGCTGTTGAAATTTATTATTTAACCGGGAACTTATTTTATTTTGATGCTATTTTTATAGTGTTATTTCTGTTTGAGTAAAACTAGATCAGTTGACCTAAAAATTTGATTCCCAAATTTGTGCAGCAACGTGCTTTTGTAGATCTCTGAATCCCTTCAATGTGTTAAGGAGGTACTGATTGGAATGGCCTAAAAATACATGTTTTTTGACTTGTTCTCAGAATTAAGAATTCTAATACCGAAAGGAAATATCCATAGGTCCGCATCTTAGCAGGAAGTCTGATAACGTTAGCATGTATGTAAATTGTTTGATGCCTGTCACGTTGCAGCGACTACCGAGAGTACAACACGGACACGACTGTCCGCTTCGTCGTCACTGTTGCCGACAACAAGACCAAGTTTGTTGAGGATGAGGGACCACACAAAGTCTTCAAGTTGCAGTCCACAATCTCCATCAACTCTATGGTAAGCCAATAATATTCTAAGGGAAAATATATACTGCTTCTATCTTGAATATTTTGATCTCATTTCATCAATTTTAGTAATTTAAGAGTGAAGAAATCAAATGAACTGTCACTGGTATTTGTGGTGGATGCTTGTGCCTTCAGTTAGTTGCTGATGTTTTCTAGCGAGCATTAGAGCAATCGCTTCATAATCTGCCAAGAAAATAACATCTACCATGTTTTTCGTAAATTTTCATAGGTTCTTTTTGATGCGAACGGAGTGTTGCGTCGCTTCAATAGTGTCATGGACGTCCTCAGAGAATTCTACGAGCTGCGTTTGAAGTTCTATGAAAAAAGGAAGCAATACATGGTCGGCATGTTGCAAGCTGAAGCGAACAAGCTCTCCAATCAGGTATGATGTGGGAAATAATTTTACTAAAAATGTTTTCAGACACCTTTCAGATATTACAAAGAAGTTGCACATGTATCTTTTTATGGTGCGTTTATGTGCTAATTATCTATCAGAAAGTAGAGCTAGGAGAAAATATAGTTGTACCATTGCAGTATGTTGTGGATGTTTTGACGTTCTTCTACGTGAGATTCTTCTAATTTCTTCTGAAGATTGGTTCAGTGTTTCTGTGTTGCATATAACTCATTTGTAGGGGATTTGATGACCATATGAAAGCTTTATGTTCAAGTTTCATGACCATAAGGAAGCTTTAAGGTCATCAAACTTGGGTCTGAAATTGTAATTTGTCTTATTGTTTCACGCCTTTTACTTTTCTAAGGAGAAAACACATTCGAGGGATCTATATTTTAAAAATTTCCACTTCACGGTATATTGAATCTTTCAATACTGTACTGCATTAGAAGTTCTTCAAGTTCTATTGATGTTTTCAGGCTCGCTTCATCAAAGAGAAGTGCGATGGCAAACTCATTGTGGAGAACAAGAAGCGGAAGGACATGGTCAGCGAGCTGATCTCCAAGGGCTACGACAGCGACCCTGTCAAGGCTTGGAAGAAAGTTCAAGACAGAGAGGCTGCTCTTGTAAGTACCTCACGTGCAGCACCATCTGCATTTTGGTGGTTGAAGCACTTCTTTGTTGTGAAGGCATGAAACGATGGAGATTGATGAATTTGGTTTTTGCCTTATTCTAACTGTGATGGGTGCCTGATTTCACAGTTCTAGCAAAATAGCAAAGTAATAAATACAGTCGTGACAGCTTGTGTCTCATAATGCGCATGCAGTGTTGTTAGATAAACAATTGTAAATGATCATTATTAGTCGTCAATTCTGTTTGTTATTGAAGAAAAAATCATTTCCATGTCATTTTCCGTGTATTAAAGTATTATGTGTAGATTTTTTCAACATTTGTTTGTAGCAGCAATTTTTTCAAAATTAGTAACTTATTCCCCTATTTTGGGAATTTTTGTAGTACACTTGTGCAGTGAAGTGACTAACACTGTATCTTTCAGTTCATTGCAAGTTACTGGAACAATTTTATTTGATTAGTTCTGTACTGCTGACCATCTCGTCATCCGCGTTTCAACAGTCAATTTTCTTGACACTTGCTTCTCTAATTTGTGTATGGTTGCTGGATTAAATTTCTATGGTATCATTTAAATTTATTGTATTGTCCGGTTTTCCAAGCTCTAATTACGTGCGTATTGAGAAGGAGAAGTTTGATAGCGTGCAAATCGGGGTATTTACACTCATGATTTGGAACTGTTTTTGAATGTATCTGGTTTCAGTGTCGTTTCAAATTATTCTAAAATATTACATATGGAATATCTTTGAAAGAGAGAGGGAAAGTACGCCATGAATGACATTTCTAATTAACTCTAATGATGCGCTCATAAAAGTTCTCCTGATACTTAATTGATAAAATGTAATGGACAGAAAATTCATTGTTGCCTTGTGTACCTCACGACTAGTCCTTATGTTTGTGCTCGAAAACCTCAGTGCACTATTTCATTGTTTCTGAAATGACTGCGTTGTGCATTTTGTTGAAAATGTTTGTATGATTGAACAGTTTCTTATTGGGAGAACCTCATTGTACCTGAAGATGAGCCATGCCTTTTGCTTAGAGTTAGTTACATCATCAAACAATTTATTGGGCAGGAGGAGGAAGGAACTGTCGACGAGTCGGATGAAGAGAGCTCTCCTGAGGCCGACGACCGTGCTGACTTCGATTACCTGCTGGGCATGCCCATGTGGAGCCTCACGAAGGAGCGTAAGGATGACCTTCTCAAGAAAGAGCAAGAAAAAATCCACGAACTTGAAACTTTGCAAGCAAAAACGCCAAAAGACTTGTGGACTACCGATTTGGATGCCTTCATTGAAGAGGTTCGTAAGGCTCTCATGCTTCAATTGTTCGACTGCTGGAGCTGGATTTTTTAGTAATTCATGTCGTCAAAGCGTTAGAGCTTGAGAGCTTAGGTTTTTTTTGCTTCAAAATAATTCACAATGCCAGCTGTAGCGGAGCAACAACGTAATTCATCTGAAAATCCAGTCACTGATAATGCTCAGTGTTTGTGTTTTCCTACAGGACTGTACTCATTAGAGGGTATTCTGGCACAGTGAATACTTGTTACAGGGAGGGTGCAGTGAATACTGAACGGTACTCTAAACTGTTCAAAACTTTCCCTTGATTGCGTTGCATAGAAGGCTAAATACGAATGTAATTTGGTTCCTATAAGGTGAAGCAACAGTACTTACCACAAGATTGTGCATGGGCAAGCTTTAGCGTTTTTTACTGGCTTGCATCATTTTTGCTTTGGTAAGATACGTCTGGATCTTAGCGTTTTTTCTAACAAAGTATTTGCAATTTCTTACTGTAGGGTTTTCATTGTAAGATCCTATTCGTTTACCAACACGGATTGTAAGGGCTGGTATAAAACTTCAAAGGCAGAGTGAAAGAATGCGTTAACGAAGGCAGTATCATCTCCTAGAGACTGAGCTTGAAATTTAACTTAAATACCATACATTCCACTAAATTTGATTGCCAGGTAATAATTTTTCTCCTCAAAGTTAACCGATTACCATTGTTCAATGCCCCTCCCTGTTCGTGTTTGCTATGTATTTCACTCAGTAGCGCTCTATTGACGCTAGTTTAATAGGTATTCAACAAGTTAAAATCATGTTATAGATAATCAAATATTCCAGTTGTCAGAGGTCACGTTTTATAATGCTGGATCTCTTGCTGCCCTCTGTCTCGATACACTTATTGCGTGCACATTCAAACCACTAGAGGTTTCAGTCCTTGATTTTTCTATTATGCATTTTCAACTGAAACATTTTGAACTTGATATGTAGAATAGAGTTAATAAGTAGGTAACTTTGGGCTTTAGTGCACTCTACGATTGGCTTTGAAGTGAGCCATGAATTCGGAAGCTGTTGTGCAATTAATTGTTGTACTGAACTAGTGCACACGGACTGTCAAAAATGACGGGATTCAATATTTCCCTTGAATTAATTTTCCAGATGTGGATTACTAATGAATATATCCATCCTGATAGTGCCCGCAGTAAAAATATTCTTGTTCTTGTGCATTGGTGAAACTTGTATCAAAGATACGGTCATTAAAGAGCGGACACCAAACAAACAAAAAAACACGCCAAGGGTATTATTAGGTAAGAGGATAAGTTAGGCATAAGCCGAGTAAGGTGGGCATCTCGGTCCGGTGATAGATGGACTAATGTCACAGTATAGGAAACAAGGTGGGGTCATTTCTATAGGAGGAAATACACATCTTTTTCGACTAGTCAATAGAAAGGCTTTATTTTAAACAAACTTTATGACGTCACCAAAACATGTCGCTAGGCCAATAGTGAAGCTAGATTTGGGGGTAGCAGTGCTACCAGATGCAGTATGAGCACTGCTGTTGGTTCATTGCCGTGACGTCAGCAAAACCACACCGTCGAGGAAAAATACATTGGTTTGAACCTACCTTGTTTCCTCTACCGTGACTAATGTTGTTGTCTTGTCTCAGCTAGAGAAGGTGGAGGCGCAGGAGCGCGAGGACGAGAGGTCAGGCAAGGAGAAGTTAGCCGCCAAAGCCAAGGCAGCCCCGGGCAAGAAGAAGAAGGTGAGGCGTCAGTAACTGCAAAGGCTTTTCGAAAAGTTTCTCTTATGTTTTCTTGTGCTCTTATGTTTTCTTTAGCCTCGAAAAAGTATGTTTTATCTAATAAGCGGATTATTTTGTTCTCCGCCTCTTATGTTAATTACTGTCTCGCTTGTTTCAAGTCTTAATATGACTTTTACATTTGCTTCGTTGTTCTCAACATTTAATGAACTAGAAATGCAATTTCTTCTTTATTTTTTATATTCTGCTGTTCGATTTCTGTTTTCTGCTTTTTTCTGCTATGTAGTCCTTTCAGTGGGACGCAACTATTGTATGTAGGGCAATTTTCGTTCCTTTGGGGAAGATGTAAGGTCTCTTGCTGTTGAGCCATTTGTTTGAAGTAGAGAAGGTTTTTTGTTATGTTATTTTTTGATCTTTTCTCAGCTGTATTTTTTTCAGCACAGATTTTCTTTTTCTGTTAAATTTTGTTTCATAAACTTCTTTCATTCTTCCTGTTTCTGTGCGCTGAGTTTGGACCACACCTTGTGCACAGATTCCCCGTTCCCTTAATTCCACTCCTAAAGGGTTTTTTTTTCTTTTGCTGGAAACACCTTTGTTGTGGTTAGAGAGGGTTTAACTGACTTATAATTTAATTTTTTTTTCTAGATTTAATTTTGATAAGTTATGTTGTCAAATAATATAATGAGGTTCAATGGATTACTAATTCTTTTACAATACTTTGATCCTTGATATTAATTGGGCATCGTGGTTTTCATGCATAGCATTGTACTCATCTCTGAGCATAAAATTTTAAGCTAGCTGGGTGTAGCAGCGAGACTTGTTCCTTGCCAGGGGTTTGAACTTTCGGTGCTGTTATTTCTGGTTGCTTCAACTCGACATGTCTGTAAAGTAATGTTCCAAAACGGTCCTCGTCTAATTCTGCCCATCAGCCGCGCACTAATCGTACGAAATTCCAAAAGAACCAGTTTGATTAACAGGCTAATTGTAGGTCGCTTGCATGCCACAATATCCGCAACAATCATTGCTGCCAGTGCAAAATGTGTCGGCCTTTGCCACTTTTATCTTTCGTGCCCGATTTTTTTCATATATTTTTTGTTTTTTCATCCTCTTCCTTCATAACTTGCTGAATCTATGTGCAGGCGCATAGGTTCTACATTTTCCTTAGTCTAATGCTATGCTAAATGGTCTGTCCTTTCCTGTAAAAACATCTTTGCTCTGGAAGCGGAGCCTCAAGATAATTACTAAGTTACTGCCAAATGTGAAGGAGTTGCTTTAGCTGCTAACGTCGCACACATCTGCATTGCTAGCACACGAACTTCGTTGCTGTTCTGATATATTTCAGCTTCATTGCAGGGCGCTGTGGTTGATGCTATTTCAATTTCAGGATTAGTGCATCCCAGCGCTGCCTTTTTGCTTTTCTGAACTGTAACATCGTTACGTTATGCAACTTGTCCCAAAACTATCTTAAATTGTTCCAGTTCATGCTGTGGGAGATGTTTATACTTCAGGCTTGTCCTATGTAGTATACTGTTGTATTGTAGAAAACACGGCAGGTGAATTTCTGCCATAGCCCATTATTTATTCTGTTTTGTTTTCAACTTGAAAAGGGAAATTACTCATGGGATTAGAGGTTCAGAACTTTATTATAGCACAATTTATTCTTAGTTATCTTTTTGTGTGAACTATTCTGCTGCTGCCATTTTATCTCTTGTTAACTAATTTGTCTTGCATTTAATCTTGCAGAAAGGCGAGGAAGATGTAAGTGCTTCGTTGCTTTGTTTGTGCTAATCTCGTTTTATTTTACCATCCCTTTTCTGTAGTACCTTTTAAGCTGCATCGTCCATACCTCGAATTAACTTCTCGAGTTAAGTTCGTATTTTTGTAATATTTCACAGCATTCAGGGTTTGATTGTTTATTTCATTATTGCGTCAATGTTTTTCCATAGCATTTGAAATTTTGACCTATTCTTGACTCAGTTTGTGCGATGGCTAAATCGAGTGCTACTTAATGACTTCTTTTCAAAGGCTGCCGTTGTACGAGTGTGTTTTCATTCACTAATTAGTACAGTTTGATATTTTTTCCATTAATTTTATTCCTTCATATTTTCTACGCGATTGCTGTTCTGGAAACAATGCCTCTGATAATTTTGACCTATTCTTGACTATGTTTGTTCGATGGCTCAATAAGATTTTGTCCAATTTTCAGAATGGATGTAGAAAAATGATTAAGTTGAAGTTATTAGTTTTAGTGAATGCTTGTGAATTCTGGACGACTTGGCCATACTGTTGTGAATTGCGATTGCCAGCATGACAATGTCTTTTTTTTTTATTTCATAAATTTATCAAAATGGAAAGTTCACTTATGAATTAAGGTTTGAAAATCTAATTTAACTTCACATTTTCTTACCATCACTCATAAGAATAGCGTTCCAGTGATGCATTTGAGTAAGAACAATTGTAAACTGATTTGAAAATACTACAAAATTCGGTTGACATGGTATGTACATGCCTAAATTGATTTAAGACCTTCTCAGGTTTTAAATATTATTGAGCAAAATAAATTCATAGCATTATTATTTAAACACTCGAAAACGAACACTGGTATTCATATTTTGAAATTGTTCCGAAGAATAAGTTGACTTCCTCGAAATAATGTACCAATGTTACCTCGAAATAATTTACCAATGTCCAGTCTCCCACACTTGATCGCGAAGGAAAAGAAAATAGTTTATAATCTAATTTGTATGCTCGTATTTATCTAACTTGAGTTTCGAATTGCTCACTGTTGCCCAAAGTTTGCTGTACTGTCATGCTTGTATTCTCTCATTATATATAGTAGGCATTTTGTGGAGGAGTGATGACTGCATGTTTGTCCGTCTTGCAATTAATTTATCGAGTCGGCCGTTAGTGTTGATGTGGAGCTATAGCTCCAAGTCTTATTTAATCCATCGTCAACTTTGTCTCATTTGTAGGATGAGTTCTCCAGTGAAACGCGTCCCACTAATTTATCGGGAAAAATACTTTATGCCGATTGTAAAGCCTATAATGTAAAACTTACAATAAAATCAAAGAAATACCGTTGGATAAAAGTTGTAGTAATTGAAACTCCCTCTGTTAGACTCGCCCTCAAAATCAGCCAACAGTAATTTCTAATGTCGCCTAAATTCTCGCAAAAATGTTCAATCACCAGCCTGAGTTTACTCTTACTAAGGGGTGTTGCTTTCCATTGCGCCGCAGAAGTCACATCAGGTCTGGTACTGCCTTCACTCACAAGTTGTTTGATGTTTGTATAGGTCATGCAAGAGGTGTTGCCGTCGCCGATGGGCGAACGAATTGCTCCCAGGATCGACCCAGAGCTCCGGAAGAAGGCTGCGGCTGGTGCTGCTCGTGCCAACAAACCTGTGAGTTGCACGATCCTTGTTTGCTGCATACATAGACCACTTCGTGTGCATTTTCTGAAACTCTTGTATTGTATTATTTCATCTTGCACATGCCCCAAGCATTGATAGAATTACCAATTGAATGTGGTAGGGTTTGAGGTTTCAAGTAAACAACGCAGTTTGGGCTTGACCAAGTCAGTCTGAAACCCTTGTACTATTTCACCTAGCACATTTCTCAAACATCGATAGAATTGCCAAGTAAATATAGTGGGATTTGAGGAAAATAGTTAAAAGTGAACAACGCAGTTTGTGCATGACCAAGTTTTGAATTTGTGCGTGAAGGGAACTCCATTGTTTGATGTGTTTGTTACCAGCGCAAGAAGGAATCGCCCGAAGAAGACGGCGCCGATGAAATGGACGAAATGGTCAGCTCTAACGTTGGCAAGTCTTTGTCCGCCCGCCTCGGTACGTCGCCTGAGCTGGTCGCCAAGAAACAGAAGGCTGCAAGAGCCTCCAAAAAGAACGGCGATGGACTAAAACAAACAAAACTTAACTTCCCTAAAAAGGTGTGCTTCTGATAGGTTTTTAGTACCATTTATTTCAAAGATTTTTTATTCTATCTGAGCAATAGCATAGACCTCTCCTTGTTTTGATTGGAATCTATCGCATGGATTATATTTCATGTTTTGCCTATTTCTTTTGAGATTATGTTTATTCATGTTCCCCTCAGGGGGATACAACTATTGTATGGGCATTATCACTCCCAGGGGAAAAATGTAAGGGCCCTAGCTGAGTTGGATAGGCCGTCTTTTTGTTGAAATTTAACGTTTTTGTTAGGTTAAGGACCCTCTTTTCTCTGTTCACTGCTCTCCTGTTTTCCAGCACCCCCTACTTTCGTATTCGACTTTGATCTTGCTTCTGTATTTTTTTTTTTTAACCTGTTCCTATGCCCTTTCTGCATAGATTCCGCGTTTCCTTAACTCTATACTAAATTGTACCTTCCTCTCTTTGGATCGCCTTTGGTGTAGATATGCTTAAACTAATAATCGATTTATTCATTTCACGCTCATTTTAGTGTTTGGTGCGTTGATTTTCTAACTTTCTGATCAGATTTCTGCACACATTAATTGCTTAATTGTGAAACATTTCCGCACTGGCCGGTTTTCGTGTAGAATGGTTTACATATTATTTAACTGTTGAAATATTGTTAGGAAATTCTGGAGTGGTTATTTCATGGGTAATTTTGTCGATACCAGCTACATAATGAAAGGTAAAGCTCCTGAGCTTCTTTTTAGCTGGATGTACCAATGGTGGTTTACAGAGATTCATCCATCGTTTGAAGATTTATTGCCGGTATGTTGCTCTGTGGTAGTGGTATCTCCAGGGTGTCTACTGGGTGCTAAAGGGGCTAAAAAGTGATAAAACCAGCAAGGTGATAAAAAAATGTGCTACAAGTGCTAAAATTGAAGGACAGGTGCTAAAAATTTATGAAAATGTTAAATCGCTTAGATTTTAATATGTATAAGTAAAAATGCGAGGGAAAGGATTGGTACCTGGCCATTCCTAAAGGGGAAGTTTCTGCATTCCCCCATACCTGAGCAGTATTTTTTTATTAGTACAATTGCATAGTTTATATTATTTCTTGTGTTGTTTCCTAATGAATGTTTTCTTTTGCTTTTATTACTTACTAAATGCAAATACTTTTGTTTTTTGACTATTTGGTTACATAATTCGTGTATAAACATATATTATAACAATGAACTTCATATTTATTGAATTTGTGTATGGTTATCATTGGAGCTTTTTCAAGGGAAAGTGTGCTAAAATTTCATCTTTAAATATGCTAAAATGGATGATGGACATTTTAGTAGACACCTTGATCTCTGTTGGAAGTTTGATTCATGTATAGTTTAAATATCTGTTGACGGTACCTTGCTCACTGGTTGTGGTATCTCTGTTGGAGGTTTGATTCATTTATGGTTTAAATATCTGTTGACGGTACCTTGCTCACTGGTTGTGGTATCTCTGTTGGAAGTTTGATTCATGTATAGTTTAAATATCTGTTAACGGTACCTTGCTCACTGGTTGGGGTATCTCTGTTGGAAGTTTGATTCATTTATAGTTTAAATATCTGTTGACGGTACCTAGCTCACTGGTTGTGGTATATCTGTTGGAAGTTTGATTCATTTATGGTTTAAATATCTGTTGACGGTACCTTGCTCACTGGTTGTGGTATCTCTGTTGGAAGTTTGATTCATTTATAGTTTAAATACCTGTTGACGGTACCTTGCTCACTGGTTGTGGTATCTCTGTTGGAAGTTTGATTCATGTATAGTTTAAATATCTGTTGACGGTACCTTGCTCACTGGTTGTGGTATCTCTGTTGGAAGTTTGATTCATTTATGGTTTAAATATCTGTTGACGGTACCTTGCTCACTGGTTGTGGTATCTCTGTTGGAAGTTTGATTCATGTATAGTTTAAATATCTGTTGACGGTACCTTGCTCACTGGTTGTGGTATCTCTGTTGGAAGTTTGATTCATTTATGGTTTAAATATCTGTTGACGGTACCTTGCTCACTGGTTGTGGTATCTCTGTTGGAAGTTTGATTCATGTATAGTTCAAATATCTGTTGACGGTACCTTGCTCACTGGTTGTGGTATCTCTGTTGGAAGTTTGATTCATTTATGGTTTAAATATCTGTTGACGGTACCTTGCTCACTGGTTGTGGTATCTCTGTTGGAAGTTTGATTCATGTATAGTTTAAATATCTGTTGACGGTACCTTGCTCACTGGTTGTGGTATCTCTGTTGGAAGTTTGATTCATGTATAGTTTAAATATCTGTTGACGGTACCTTGCTCTGTGGTTGTGGTATCCCTGCTTTTAGTATGACTAGGAATATCACACTTTTATAGTCTCTCACAGTTGTGCTTTTACAATGATTAACTCAATACGCGCTTCTGCACATTGCGAAGGGCCGCAAATCGCAGAGAAGCGACAGCGAGGAAGACGGCGGCGACAGTGACGGCATGCTGAGCGACAGCGACATTGAGGTCATGCCGCGCAACAGGGCTGTCGAGTCCAGGAGGGCGGCAGGTGAGCTTCTTTAGTGCAGTCTCTTTAGTCGTCTTTGCAAGGAGAACAGATTCGGAAAAATAAACACGTCGAGGCATGGAGGGCGGCCGGTGAGCTCTTTGGTCGTTTTTGCAGGCTGTTTTATACCATTTTGAAGGCTGTCTTTTCTATATTTTTTATTTTCACTATTCTATTTAGGCGATTTTCTATAAAGGATACTGTCTGTATATCTAAAAGTAACTCATATAAGTTATGTAAAGTAGCCGGCAGATCTGGAAAAAATTTCAAATTTCTGTGAACATCTTGAAGGAAAGTTTTTCTTCTGTGTCTTTGTATTTATACTATCGAATTATGCGGTTTTCTGTGGAGAAAACAGTCTGCTGATCTGAAAAAACTCTAAATGTTTAATATCCGTGGCCATCTTGAGAATCGTCTTTTCTGCGTTTTATATGTACACTGTTAAAAATGGACGGTTTTCTATCAAGGATACTTTCTGTATACCTAAATATAACTCTTTATAAGTTGAATATCTGTGAACATTTTAGAGTTTGAAGCATTGAAGTTTATGATTGATGAATTTTCATCAATAGTGTAGAAAGGTTTAGGTGAATTGTGATTGAAACAGTGGTCCAGTCAATCATTTTGGTGAAAAAATACTCATTATGAACTGCTTCAAAGCGCTCAAATTGCATTTTGGATTCTGTTCTCTTCGGGTATAACTTGATCCTTTTCGGAAATATTTTATTTGAACTGAGCACATGATGGAATAAGGATGTTTCAAACTTTTTAGAGAAAATGTTAGACGGTTACCTAAAGTGTTGCTCCATTCGTTTTATCTCATGTCAACTTATTCTGAGAGTGATATTATAGCACAAGTTTTTTTATCATAGTCTTTTTTGTGAAAGGCAATCTAATCACACGTTTATTTGTTTAGTTCAACAGTGGCGTCTTTAAAGCGGTAACTTTTTTCTGAAATTTTCAGCGGCCAAGGCAAAGTATAACTTCAGCGACGACGATGAAGATGAGGACTCTGACGTGTCTTTGCACAGCAACGATGGCATTGAAGAACCTGATATGGTCCAGCAAAAGTTATCTTTTCTTGACCAGACGGAGAACGACATCGCACCTGCTGCTGATGGCACTCCGCCTAAACCTGGTTAGTGCACATGAAAATGATATCTTGTGCTTAAAACAGATGTGTTAATCTTGTAATTATGGACTTGAACTGATTTTAGTCAATGTATTTTCATTTGATTTGAAGTAGATAGTCTTTGGCATAGGTGTCTGGGCAGTTCGGTGAACCTATTGAAAACCATCAATTTTTTCTGTGACCTGCTTGCTTGTGTTCTTTTCTGTCTTTGGTCATTGGAACATTCGTGAACCGATAGCGTTAGTGTTTATTGTTCTTATACTTGAACATCAGTTTTATTTCACTGTGTCACTTCTTACAGCCAAGAAAGCCAGTCCTGCCAAGAGCAAAAAGGCCAAAGAAGACTCAGACGATGATGTGGTGATCAGCGACACCGACTCGGAGTTCGAGGATTTCCAGCCCAAGAAGAGCAAGCCAAGCTCTGCCGCATCGGCCAAGCCAGCCGCTCCTGTTGGTGGGTGCCTGCAGCTATTTTAACCTTTTGCCGTCAAAGTGGATTTCAAAATCCAATTTCATAAACTGCTCTAATATATTTTATTCCTTGTTAAATTTGTTCCCCAATGTGTTCTTCGAAGTTCATTGTCGAGTGGCAGTTCCTTCCTCATCCTGATATTGGTGACTACTTGATGTTGAGGACAGTGTCAGTTAAATGATAGTAGGTGCGATAACGTTAATAAGAGTATAAAATTCTGACGTTCAAGGGTTGGGGTTGTTCTCTTTCGTAGCTCTTCTCTCTTACCTATCACATGAGCCTGAAATTATAAAAGCGATGTGCATTTAAAGATGATACCATTTACAAATTTTTTTTTAATTGTAATTAGCTACTGCGTCTCACTGTGCAGATCGCTTGATTAAACAATTATTATAATAATAATAATAATGATGATCATCTCTTACCTGTCACTCTGCCTGCACAGCAAAGCAGTCGTGCATCCTCAGAATGTCATTTGCGGCTGTTGATGGAATCAGAGCCTTTCTTAGCTTGCTCGCATTTAAAAATGGGCTGAACAACCCGGGCGTATTTTGTAGAGAAGGATTTTTTTTCGTTTTCTATGAAGTACTTGACAAAATACATGCCAGATTATCCACCAGCCTTGACGTCCTTGTCTTTCTACGTGCTGTTGATTAATCCTTCATAGGTTTTTATTTATCTGATCCAAGGAAAGAAATGCCACTTTTTTGCCTTTGTTGATTTTTGGCATTAAAATGGATTTACTGAAAGGGTGAGTGGTAAACAGGCTTTTGAAAGTGTGGTGGGATACCTATTTTTGTCTGGTCTCTGTAATCATCGTTATTTTTTCGTGCGTGCAGCGGACGCGCCGAGCGCGTCTGACTTGTTCGACTCGCTGGTGGGCAGCGGAAGCCCCCCTCCTGTCGCCGCCTGCACATGTATGTTATTTTGGTAGTTTTTCTCGTAATGTATCTGTGATGCCAGTTCATGAACATTTGAATACTCTCATGCCTGTTGGTCAAAAACCTTGATTTTTTTTTAACATTTCCCAATGATGACGTTCAAGTTGTGCCAAGTTCTTCAAATAAACTAATCATCTCGTGGTGTCCATTGCAGCTCAGAAGCGCAACGTTTCCAGCGACTCGGAAGCGTCTATAACGTCTGAACCTCCTGTTAAAAAGACTAAGAAGGAAACAGAGCCAAAAAAGAAAGCTCCAGCCAAAAAGAGGACTCTGCAAGACTCAGATTCTGAGGACGACATGGGAGCGAGTAAAAAACCAGCAGCCAAGAAGCAGAGTCGCCCCAAGAAGGCTGCTCCAAAGAAGGCGGCCTCCAAGAAGAAGACAAACGACACTTTCGAAATTAGTGATGATGACGATCTAGCAGAGGTATGCATTTATCATTTATTTATGACGAGAATTTTTCTTTGTTAGTTACTATTGACGTATTGATTTATAGCTAAACTTATTACAAATGCGATTGAATTTGTCTCTATATACTATATCCCTTGTGTCAGTGGCACAAGTCGGTGTCTAATTTCAGACTTTATTGAGAACCTATCTTCACTGAATCATGAGCTAGTCAAAATAGGACATCTAATGTTTTACTTTGTTGACATCGTTGACTTAATTCGGGCTCGTAGCTTGGTATGTGATTTACATACTTTGACTGCAATTGCTTAAAAGTTCTATATTCCACTCAAATTTGAAGTCAATTGTAGTAAGCAATTTTGAAAATAACGAACATTAACTTCATCATGCCTTCATTTAGCCCTAAGTATTTATGAATATTGAGTTTGTTACTACTGGCCACCGATAGCGCAAGTGGCGGTCAAAGTGTTAATGCGTCATGTTTTATGCTATATGTCAAAGTGACTGCTAAATAGTCTAGGACCACAGCTGTTGTTAAATGAGTGTACTTATTTGACTTTGTTAGATTTGATATACTTAAACCGACTAGATATATTTAAAAATTGGCTGCCTCCTAATCTGAGCTGCGGATAGAACCACCGGTGCTATGTAGAGGCTCCCTCTGGAGCACTAGCAAGCCCTCTACCACTTTTTCATGTTTTATGCCCCGATTTGAGCAGATCGCCGCCGCCCCGACCTCGAGGGCGACGACAGGCAGAGCGCGCAAGCCCGTCAAGTACGCTCTCGGTGACAGCGACGACGACGACAATGAAGACAGCGACTTCTAAGCAAAGAGTCTTCGTCATGTCTTATATGCTTGAATGTGAAGAAGTATTTTTTGTGAAATTTGATTACTCCTAGGGTTTGTAAGTGCGAGCGAACGTTGTCTACGAAATATGATAGTTTTAAGCTGTGTTTAAGGGCGGCATCTATTTTGAGGGATCAAAAATCGTGTTTTTAGATTGTACCTGCGTTGCAGGCGAGTAGTATAACAGAGATTGTCGCCCATGGACAGGTAATATTAGTCTGTTAATACAGTACGTGATCCTTGTGCGAAATTTCAACGTCTTTAATCAGACACTGCATTTTTGCATTAAATCAGACTCTTGAATCATTTCTTTTTAGGTGAGCAAGGATACATTAGCTACCTACCTCCAGCAGCTGCTGATGGAATATGAATGTTAGTCTTGTCTATGTATGTAGAATGAGATACTGAGAGCAGTTATTTTCAGAAGTGTTTTGCTCTGTCTTTTATAACTAAATTTTAAGCTCTTAATAAATTTTTATGACGGCTCTGTATTAGCTTTCAGCATGTATGCATAAATTTTATTAGCTTTTACTCCATCGAGCTTCGAAAATATTTTTGATTTACCGTCGTATCAATTTAGTACATCTTTTCTTTTTTCAAACAAAAGCTCAACTCCACCTTTGAGACTGAAATTGTTACTAATCTTCTGTAGATACCTGCTTGAGGAGATTTCCGGTTCTTCGTCTTCTAGATGATTTTTTAGTTCTGGCATTTTTAACCGAAATCATGAGTTGTTATCGACACAATAACTGGCGACGGTAGGTACCCAATGGTCGGAATAATCTCACCATGAATCTCGTGTTGATGCATGAACTCTTCACGCGACTTACACCGAGAATTTCCCTTCACATTCAACATCCTATAAAATTTGTTTCTTTTTTTGTGTCCTGATATACTTAAGGGTGTCCCTTGTGCCGAAGGGCTCACGTAAACCAGGCATTTTGGAAATTTCTGTTTGTGTCTATCGCGTACGTAATTTTTTTTTATCATTTTGAATGAGGTTGTGAGTCGTCACTTGTGTTAGGGAATCTCGTTAAAAAAATTTTAGTTCATATTCTGTGCATCGCCGTTCACGTCCTGCGTTTTCTTTTGTATCGCGAAATTCAGTGTTTGCGTTTTCGGTATTAATAGTTTTATACATATTTCTTGCTGCTGCTGCTGCTCTCATTCTCAGCGACCAAGTCGTGTATATATTGAGACTTGGCTTATCATGCTCGTTATTAAACGTTTTTTTCAGTTTCATTGTTTAATTCCATCTCGGGGATCGTGAACTTATTTGGGACTCCCGTTCCCTCTGTTGGATACAACTAATATCGCTATGGAAATTGGCGCTCCCAGGGAGAATGTGTGAGGTCCCAAGCGAAAGGTTAGATAGGCCTTTCTCCTGTTCAAATAGAATAGGCTTTTGTTTTGTCACGAATCATTTTTTTTTTGGTTTCGATGCTGGCCTGTTTTTTTAACGCCTATTACTTCTTTATCGTTTGTCTTGTCTCATGAACTTATTTCTCGGTTTAATGTTTCTAGCACCTTGTGCATAGATTCTGCATTTCATAAGTCCATATAAAATGATGCCTTCCTCTCTTTGGAATGTCTTTTTTGCCGTTTGGGAGATGTAAACCAGTATCTAATCTAATCTTGGAATTTCCATACTCACTTTTCCTCTGAGTAGCAGCTCTAATTTTCGCCTTGTCTTTTTTTCTGAAGTACGTGATGGCGGATTTTGTACACGTCTTCAAAGCGTTTTTGTTCTTAAAACTCCTATTTACTGACAACGTGTTGTAAATAAATTTTACTGTAGAACGATTACCATTTATATTACACTTATTATGAAATAAGAGGAATAAAATTTAAGATACTGCTCCGAGTAAAAGATTATTTGGGAGACGATTAGTTTTATCAGTGTGTATTCGGTTCTACGGGGTCCGCTAAGAAAGTACTCGGTATAAAAATGCTGTAGTTTGTAAAATATTAGTGCTTAAAGGCTGAAATAGGTGTTAAAAAAATCCGGATTTAAAGTTTTATTTTATTTCGATGATTTTGTTGGTTTGGCTTACTTTTAAAAAAAATGGGGCCCATTCATCGCTAAAATTTTTGTTGTTTAACAATATTTGATCAGAACTGCTTTTGTCTTTATTCTGTGGCCAAATCATAACCTCTGATCTTTATCCCTCGATGAGATTTCTGGCATCGCATTTTATATGGTTTTAAATACAGTTCTTTTTTAAGAATAAAATGAACAGCAGTTTTCTTTATCTGTGTCTCGGGAGACCGTTTTCTCGCTGATTTTTTTTTATAACCGATTAAATACCTTGCCATGTTAATTCTTGTTTCTGTACTGTTACGCCAAATAAACTAAATTATTCAAATAAAATAGAACTATAAAATCCTATTCTTTTCAATGAAACCTATTTCAGCCTTCTAGCACTAATATTTTATATAGTAGTAGTAGTAGTAATAACATCAATTTGCTAGCGCTTCAGTGCCTGCACTATGTCGCGCCGAAGGTCTCGCAATTCAGGTTGTCTCCACTTCTCAAATTTCGAGGTCTTACTGCCACAAACATCGCACAGCAAGTCACAGCAACTATTAAACAAACAAAGACGCGACAGCCACGAGCGTGATCTGAACAACACTTGATTTCATTGGTGACAGTAGTAGTAGTAGCAGCGGCAGTAATAAAGGAGCTGCTAGTTCAATACCATACTCCTCATGCTTAGGGTTCAATCAGTTCATATAATCATCTTAAGGTACATGCACAGTTTGCACATTGAGCAACAGCCTAACCCCCTAATGGGGGTCTCAGCTGCCCACCCAATTATGGCCGGGCGCCTTATCCGCGCTGAAACCCCCAGGGGCATTGCGCAGCGCGCCCGGCCATTTTACAGTTCAGTATTTACATCGCATTACCATGCGTAGAATCTTCAGGCTAGATTTTTGAAGACAGATTACACGCTCCAATAAACGACTGCAGCGCTGTCACATTATAAGTTGACCGCTCAGCCTCCCCAAGTATTCCAGTCAAAACATCCTGTGCACACCCGCGAAGGTGCGGAAAATGCAGATTCCTGGCAACAGCATTCAGGGGACACTCCGCGAGGAAGTGCTTTACAGTCAAAGGCACACGACACCGTTCGCACTGCGGCTGTGGTAGCCGCTCCATCAGGTGCCCGTGTGTTAGCCGCGTATGGCCAATACGGAGGCGACAAAGCATCACCTCTAACCGGCGACCACGACAACTGGACGATATCCACTCACGTATAGTGGGTTTAATGCTTCTTAATTTATTGTTATCGTTAGCAGCGTTGTCCCATTCATGCTGCCATCGTTCTCTCACTGCCGCTTTGATTCGAGGGTAATAATCTCGGAAAGGAACCATCAGATTTAGAGTCTCCTCGTTTGCCTCTGCGGCCCGTTTAGCCTCCTGGTCAGCTCTTTCATTGCCAGACACTCCTACGTGGCCGGGCACCCAGCACAACGTCACAGATTTACGCTCACGTGTTAAATTTATTAAGTTCATGACGATCTCACCAACGAGCGGATGGGTGCTATTATGCTCTCGAGTGGCCTCCACCACACTTTTTGAATCCACAAAAATAGCAAAAGTATCATACACACAATGTTTAATTAGTCGGAGGGCCTCCAGCACACCGTAAAGTTCCGCAGTGAAAATGGACGACTCTGGGAGCAATCTCTTGGCGCTCACCAGCTCCCCCGACACAGCGGCACACCCTACTGCGTCTCCCACCTTTGAGCCGTCGGTATAGAACTTCATCGCACGGGCATGTTTTTCGGCAATATGGTCCAAAAAGATCCCCTTTAGTATGTGTGTAGGCATAGAATCCTTCTTAGGCATTTGACATCCCGGACAAAAACTCCCGATTGGGACACGCCACGTGGGAAAACTTTCCAAGAACACTGGTTGTATTCTCATTGGCCTCAGCTGCATAGCAGCCACGACTGCCGAATAATCTTCCGATGAGGGCAGAAAGTAAGGGAAAGGCAGATGTCGGCCTAATGGCGCATGCACGCTAGTCCATGCAGGAGACAAGGGGACTTGTTCCAACCGCGCCAAGTACTGAAGGGTCAGCTGCACACGTCGGTGCCGTAAAGGAGGTTCACCGCTCTCCACACACAAGCTGCTGGAAGGGGACGACCTAAACGCGCCAGTGCAGATTCTGATAGCAGCATGATGCACAGGGTCCAGCTTCGAAAGTGAAGTCGCCTTAGCATATTGATACACTATGCAGCCGTAGTCTATTTTGCTTCTAATAAGAGTACGATATAGTCTCAGTAGGGTCATCCTGTCAGCCCCCCACGTCAGGCCGGCCAGGCTTTTTAGCAAGTTCAGCCTTCTGACGCAGTCAGCCTTGAGGGTGGCTAGGTAGGGCTTCCAAGAGAGCCTGTCATCAAGCGTCACCCCCAGAAACTTGGCGCTGTGTGAGAAACTCACTTGTCTTCCCTGCAGTGTGAGCTGTGGGGGATCACTACGGCCACGGCCCTGGAAGTAAAGTCCAACGGTTTTTTCGGGTGAAAAGTCGAAGCCATGTTCTTGAGCCCACTTATTAGCGTTATTGATGGCTAATTGCATTCTTCGCGTCAGAGCCGGAAGATGTGTCGATGAAGAGTATACCATAAAGTCGTCCACATATAAGGAGGCAACCGTTCCGGGAGGCAAGGTGGAGGTGATACCATTTAAGGCGACACTAAACAGTGTGCAGCTCATAACACTGCCCTGCGGTAAACCTTCGCACTGCAACTGCGAGGAAGAGAGGGTGCCACCGACCTTAACGCGGAAAGTTCTTTCACCAAGAAATTCTCGAATATACAGGGCCATGTTACCACGGAGTCCATACTCATGTAGTGTCTTAAGTATTCCATATCTCCACACGGTGTCATAAGCTTTATGCATATCAAAGAAAAGACACATGGTTCGGCGACGCTCGGCAAGGTTGGCCACCAGGTGGTTCTGTAAGCGGAGCAGAGCGTCTGTGGTCCCTCGAAGCTGCCGGCTGCCAAATTGGACAGGGTTCAGTAGCTCCTCCGCCTCTAACCATCTGGTGAGTCGCGCATTGACCATTTTCTCCATCAATTTTCCAAGGCAACTAGTTAGGGCAATGGGTCGGTAGTTGTCAGGGTTGGATGGAGGTTTGTTGGGTTTTTCAAAAGCCATGATTAATGATGTGCGCCATTGTTGAGGATATGTATGCGTGATCCAGATTTTATTGAAAATATATAGCAAGAATTTAATGGCTGTAGTATGCATTTTCTTCAACATCCGGTAATGGATACCATCTGGTCCGGGAGCGGTATTTTTACATTTCTTCAGGGCGTTGTAAAATTCAACCATTGTAAGGGGGTCATTATAAGAGTAGGTGGAGTTTGTTGAGAAGTCCAGCTGCTGCTGCTCCTGTTGCTGTTTCAGCACTGTAAAGGCAGGAGAGTAGAGTCGTCCGCTACTGACATTATAAAAGCTTCGGGCCAGTGCTTCTGCCACGCACTCCGGGTCTGAGGTGAGAACGCCATTAACTTCTAGGCACGGCCGTCGATAACTGCATTTTCCCCTCATTTTATTTACTCGCTGCCATACCTTGGCCATAGGAGTATCGCTGTTGAGAGTGGAGACGTATTTCTGCCACGATACCTTACGGGCGACGTCTTTTATAATCTGAGCTCGCGCTCTAGCCCGATTGTATGCGATCTTGTCGGCTAGTTCTTTTGTTCTTTGGTATCGTCGCAATGCGCGTTTCCTCTCGATATTAGCGGCCTGGCAGTCATTGTTCCACCACGGGACGCGGTGCACTGGGCAACCGCCTTTAGACTTTGGAATAGCACTGTTGGCGGCTTCGTGCATTGCACTCACAAAGCTGTCAACCAATTCATCTACGCCATGAGCTTCATTTGGGTCCTCCATTGTCGTCAGCGCTCCAAAGTTTCTCCAGTTGGCCTTTTTGAAGTTAAACCTTGATTCTATCAACATCTGCTGGTTTTGGACGGAGTGCATTAAGACGGGGTAATGATCACTACCGTGTGCATCGCTACTCACGGACCACTGAAATTCGGAGAGGATGTCGGGAGTGCAAAGACTCAGGTCGATGGCGGAGGAAGTCCCAGTCTGCACGTGAAAATGCGTGGGGGCTCCGGTGTTCAGAAGACAAAAATCAGAAGCGACGATGAAGTCCTCCACAATTTCACCTCGACGATCGCTCCGGGCGTTTCCCCAAAGTATGTGCTTGGCATTGACGTCTCCCAGGATCAAGGCCGGCCTCGCGAGTTGATTGCTTAAGAGGCTGAGATCTTGCAGGGCTAAGGGTTCGCCTGGTGGTATGTAGATGTTACATACTGTTATCATACGTTTCCCAATGTAGACACGGAAAGCGATAGCCTGCAGCCTGGTGTTTACCGCAAATCTACTGTAGCCAACGTCTCTCCGCACAAGCACCGCCAGTCCCGTTCCAGGTACCGGGTTGGGCGCTGGGGAGAACAACTCTATATTGTAGTTGCTTGGAGGCCTTGGGGTAACGTTCCCCAGCAGTGTTTCCTGCAGACAAACACAACAGGGCTGGTGCCTCTCCAGAAGTGCTCTCAAGTCTCCGTAATTCCGTCTGTAGCCACGTATATTCCATTGTAAGAAGGTGTTCATTTTTTGTCAGTTTTAGATGTTATATACGTAGGACCCTTTTCAATTCCCTCACCTGCGGCACACGTCAGTCCGGGTGACGTAGAGACAGGAGGTCTGTCAATCCACGGGTGGACAGGTACCGCCGGAGGAGGCCCGGTGGGGAGGTTTTTTGGGGGTGGGAAGATTTTTAACAGGTGTGCTGCTACTTCTTTTGGGACGGTCGTAACCCGCTCTAAAGAACGAATGCGTTGGGTAACAATGTTACGCTGCTTTTCACTGTCAATGTGGGGGCTATTCTTTTCTTTGGTCGGTAGCGACAAGTCACGCCCGGATCCCCTTTCCTGCTTGTCTCCACGGCTGGGCCCTCGCACGGCAGATCGAGATTCCCTCACAGTGCTGCGTTCGTGCTCTGCCCTTCCACCGGTTGTAGCCACTGAATCCCTGACAGGATCCTTCTCTTGACTCGGGATAGCTTGGCCTTGATTGTCTGCTGGGGTGTCTTCCATAAATCTCAGTGTTTTCGGAGTTTTTGTTTGTTTTACATCTTGTGGGGGCGATATGTCGCTTTTAGTTCTTTTGCGGGAGGTAATAATTGAGGGGATTGATTGAAACTGTTCGTTAGATGAATCTTTCTGGTGAGTGGTGGAAGCTGGATCTTTTGAAATTTCCTTATTAGAGGGTCCTGATTGAGCCAAAGGTTGGGTCACGCGCACTGGAGGCTTTTGGGCCAGGCTCTGGCTTCTTAGAGCAGAGGCATCCACAAGGCTCAAAGGCTCTGGCTCCTGCTCATCTCGCCGTGCTGCCACACTCCACGAGTGCGGTTGCTCAGGTTGCCGAAAGATTGGCTGAGAGTTCAGTCTACGGTGTTGGGCGACGTCAGCGTAAGAAGTGCGGGGAGAAACATACCTGGATGTCACCGTCCTCTTGGCTTCTCCATAGCTAATGCTCTCTCTCACTTGAGTTGCGAGGATTTCTGCTTCAATCTCATAGTGGGAACATGATGTGGAGCTGGCTGGATGCGGACCCTCACAGTTGGCGCATCTCGCAGGTCGGACACAAGGCGACTCATGTTGCTCCATTGAGCAATTTGCGCACGTGCCTCGCTGGGCGCGGCAGGTTTTGGCGCCGTGTCCGAAGGCCTGGCATTTAAAACAGCGCCTCGGTCTCGGCACGTACTGGCGTACCAGGCATCGCGTCCAGCCGATTGACACAGTATCAGGCAGCCTACAACGATCAAATGTTATGAGGTATACTCGACCTGGAGTTAGCACGCCCCTCTCTCTCCTTTTGAAGCAATATACCTCTTTGGCGCCGAATCGCTCCAGCTCCTCTAAGATACGAGCGTCTGTGTACCTTGGGCTGTTCTTATACCAGATTGTTCCTTTCGTTTGATTAAGGCGTTCATTCGGAGATACTGTTACCTCCACTCCGGCAAGAGACTTAATGGTGGTGATGCAGCGGCTCTGGTGAAGATTCTTGACTTCGACCAATAAACTGCCGTTACGGACTTCATTAATTTTAGTGGGTTCACCCCCGAGTCGGTGACATAGTTCTCTGTAGGCTTTCGCGACGTCCACTTCAGCCATAGGGGAGTTATCGTTGGCTTTTATTACAAAGAACTTTTTGTATTCCATGGCAGGCAATTCATCTTCTACCGCCGAGGGCAGGCGTTGCCATCGACGGTTTTTCCTTCTGCCTGCTCCCGGCACTCGGCCATCAGATGAGGCCTCGGCAGGTCTCGAAGGTCTGGGTGGTTCATATGGCTGCATTGTCCACTCTGCACTTCCGTCACGTCGGCCTGTCCCCTCGCCACCTACAGGAAATTGAGATGACGGTACGACTCGTTTACCGGGTTCAGGAGAGGTAATTCCAGTGAGTGTATCCATTTGTGAGGGCCGTGTCGTCAACGTTGAAGTAGGTAAAGTATCAGAAGAAGAAGAAGCAAGCTCAAGTGTTTAGGAGACTCTTGTCAGTGAGGGTTCCCCCCCACCTATCCAGGCCGGCTCAAGCCGGAAGAGAACCCCCCGGGCGGTCAGTAGCCTACTGACGCGTCTCCGCGTTTAAGGCGGGCACACACTGACCAATAGGAATGAAAATCCCTCCCACCGTCGACCCCGGCCCGTGGCAGCCCCTATGTACGCCCGGGATAACAGGGGCTTTATCACCCGTAACTGCCGGGGTCCGGTTTTATTTACATGGGGGGCCTTCCCATGGCCCCCCACTTTGTCTGGCTGCTCCAGGTGAGCCTGTCTGCCACGGTTGAACCCACCAGGACATAAAGTCCTGACAGCATAGCCTCACCTTTCCTCACAGCACGCAAACCCTCCCACCACAATAAGGTAGGGGGACGTTGGGAGGGTAATATTTTATATACTAAAACATTTTCGAATCTGCTACGTTTTTTCACAGATTCCCTGTAAAAGACCCGAGAATAAATGCCGTAGAGACGAGACAGGCGAAAGGTAATGTACGCTTGACGTATCAATTTAATAAAGTCTACTAAGTATCAAACTAATTAAGAGGTAATATTTTCTTAACTTGAATTGAGAACGAGCGAGCGGTGTTTTCACGTAATGACCTTGTTCAGGGCGATGGAAACGTGGTCGAATGAAGTTAGAGCAGCTCTTAAATACCGGGCATTTCTAAAGCCCCGAGTGCAGCTAAGTGTCTCAGAGAGTTGGATCTCACACAAGTCAGGTCATTGATGCAGTATCGTGTGACGAGGCATAACTCAATGCTTTTTCCAAGTATTAGTTGCTGAAAATTAAATCAGATACAACATTTTTGCATTAAATCAGACACTCAAATAATTTATTTTTTGGTGAGCAAGGCTACATTTGCTACCTACCTCCAGCAGCTGCCGATGGAATGTGAATAGTTGTATTGCGTGAGTGTAACAGCTACACCTGTGACGTCCCGTAGGTTGAATGAATCTTGCCGAAATAGGCCAGGTTGAATGGATGTAGGATGGGAACACTGAAGTTGATGCTACTATAGCGTGAGGTCTACCGACATATATCACCTACCCAGGTGCAGTTTCAGATGTACTAATTATTTATCGCTAAATTAAATGTATGGAAATAAGTAATATTACAAACTTTATCTCACGCTTTGGTACAAGCAAGAGGTAGATCTCACGCTGTAGCAGCACCATGATATGCACGGTAGGCTTTGTAAGACAAAGCGGGTTACCAACAGGCACCCTAAAGGTTAGGTTAAGGTTAACATCGGCATCTTTGGGATGCTTTATTTCCAATCAAGCCTGATACATATGATCTTAGCATTGGTTTTTCAAATGTCTTATAACTAAGCCTATATATAGGACACCATGACGGTTCCCCCGTAAAGCCGGTACCCATTTCCGACACCTGGGTTGAGTGGGGTATTGTGCTTGAGCTTTCCCTTATACCCAACGGGGAAAATCTTCGCGCCAGCGCTGGGAACGAACCCGCGACTTCCAGCATACAAGTCCGATCCCTTAACCGCTGTGCCACGGAGAGTAAAGACTTGGCAATGTAGCGTATTGTATATTGAAAAACGCCTAAAGGCATTACCCATTTAAAAATCGCACTTTCACTCTACTTCGGAAGATTTACGTATGAGATCATTTTATTGCCAAATGTTAATTTACGACCTGCAAGAATGTGAGCGAACTGCATTTTGGAAGTCATAGTTGTACAGTAACTGCGAGTTTAAAATCTTACGCGGCTCTTTGAAACGGATCAAATTATTAAAATTTTATTCTACTTCTTTCACTCGTTAAATGTGCCTTTTCTTTCGACTTTGAATTTTTATTTGATTTTGTGATTGATATTTTTCATAAACTATATGTTTCCCCTGGGTAGTAGAGTAGCTAGTTTGTCTCAGTTTCGATACCAAAGAAGCTTTCACAAAGGAACGAGAAGTGACGAATTACTCTAAAACACTGAAAATCTGGAATTTATTTAAAATGTGTTCTCTCACATAATCTCCGCGTAGAAACAGCAAATAAGGGAAGAAGTAAAACAAAAGGCAAGAAGCATTGCCTAGGTGGCGTGAATTTTGAAAAAAAACAAGGCGGGAACGAAAAGTAATGTGTTCAGGTTCACTATGCCCGAGATAACCCAACCGTGTCTCCCGTGGAGGCCTCATCCTCCATAGCATGAATAATAGACTAACCTAAACGAATTCCCTGTCATACATACGTTTTTATGCACATGGTTATATCGTCTCAGTCAGTCTAAAGTTTTCCGTTCTTCGCGTGAATTATTTTAGAAAAGGATAATTGCGAGCTCATTATGAGCTAAGAAAATTATTTAGGTTGAGAAAAACCTCGCTGAAAATAATTAAACTGCGGAAGGCAATTACGGCAATATATAAACGATACTCGTTTTCCAACGTGCCTACGTATTACAGAAAATAGATTTTTCCTTCATGATCATCATAATGTTTTGTTTTAACGTTTAATTAAACAAAGAGCTTAATTTCCGGAAAACTTATTTACTGGGGATAATGCAGAATGAAGCGAACGCTTATTTCAGTGCAAATATTCTTTACGTGCCGCAGCTTTGAGAATTTACTCATAACGTATGACAAGTGTGTGACGAATAAGTTGATCGTTGACGTTGCCTAATTTTGTTCATCATACTACAAGCAATTTACCTTACTTCATTTAGTCGAAACGAATTCTAGAACTTTCTCGCAGCGTGGATCTCCGGCATCCACCGTAGCAATATCTGTCAACCGATGTTAGTTCGGCACTTACGTTTAAAATCGCATACAGGGTTGCCAGAAGTGTTACGTTCGTAACAAAAGTGTTACTTTTTGCTATCAGATCCCTATGTTGTTACTTTTGTTACGACTTTGACAAAATTCGACAAATAATGTTACTTTTTGAAATTTCAGCTAATAGTTCTTTAAAGAAGGTCCCGTTCCGTAGGCACTCGTGCTGACTAAAGAGTCGTTTCAACCGCGCCTTGTCTCGTTCATAACTCGTATGGTCGAGTCGACAAGTTCGGCAACGTTCGCCGGTAACTGTCAAATGATGCAATGATTCATTGAGTTGAGTTGCGTCTGTGAAAGCGGTGCCGCAGTTCAGTTCGCTTGTGCTTTCCACTCAGATAATAGCATCTTATCGGTTCATCTTTATAATTTATCAAGTTATAAACCATTATTCCATGATGAGTGCAAAAAGAGATAATTCGGAAAGTGATATTAACAAAACACCCGAAAAGAAAAAGTGTAAACTAGCTAACGTTTACCAACGAAAGCTCAGAAAAGAATGGCTTGACGATGAAAAATTTTCAGCTTGGATTCAAGATAGTAAAGGAGATGAAAATAAAGCATATTGCAAGTTTTGCAATTGTGAATTAGCTGGTGGAATAACACAGATTCAAAGACATGGAAATACAGAAAAGCACAAAAAAAATGACCGTACTATTAACAAGTGCTCTAAGGTGACTGACTTCGTGCGACCCAGTACGTCAACGCTACATTCAAACAAAGTTGCTGCAGCTGAACTAAAACTTTGTGTCTTCGTCGCAGAACACAACTTACCTGTCTCTATTTTGGACCACTTACCTGGGTTGGTGGCTAATGTTTGCGTAGTAAAGACATCAAATGTAAAGACATCAAATGCGGCCGAACGAAAGGCACCGGTGTGTTTCGTGCTGTCATTGGTAAGCATTATTTAAACGAACTTACTGCAAAATTAACGAAAACAAAATTTTCGTTAATTTTCGATGAAACCACTGATGTTTCCACTACTAAACAACTTGTTTTGGTTGCCAGATATTATGATCTTGATGTGCAAAAAACTGTGGATAAATTTTTGGCTTTAATTGAGGTAATGGATTGTAACGCTAAAGGAATTTTTGATTCTTTGACTACCTTTTTTGAAAAACATGGCATTTCCTTTGATAATCTTATTGGGTTTGCAAGCGATAACGCAAGTGTCATGATGGGCCGGAAAAACGGTGTTCAACATTTGCTGAAAGAAAAGGTCCCAGCATTATTTGTTCAAGGTTGCGTATGCCATTCAATGCACATGTGCGCTTCCAAGGCTTGCCTAGAACTCCCGAACGAGTTGGAAGATTTAGCTCGAAGTATTTACTCATACATAGCAAATAGTCCCAAACGTCTCAATGAGTATAAAGAATTTCAAAAGTTTACAGACACCGACCCAAGAAAAATATTGCATCTAAGTTGCACTAGATGGCTGTCTCTTGAGCAAGTCGTAACGAGAATTCTGGATCAGTGGGCAGCTTTCACTTTATTCTTCACATCAGCAGCATTAGAAGATAATGTCAAATCGGCTGCAGCAATACTAGAACAATTGCGGAACCCACAAAATAAGATGTACTATTCGTTCTTGGCTTTCATATTACCCAACGTCAGTAAGATTAACCTTGAATTTCGAACTGAGACCTTTCGACTGCACAAACTGAGGAGTTCTATAAATATTTCTGTAAAAACTATCCTGAGTTACTTTTTGAAACGAGAAATAATCAAAAATAAGGATCTAGCAGAAATTGCTGTTAATGATCCTTCGGTCTTCCTTCCAATTGAGAAAATTCACCCTGGGGCCAAAGCAGAAGCTGTTTATTGCGAGAATTCTGAAAAAATTTCTGACAAGGACCTAAAACAATTTCGAGTGAACATCTTGAATTTTTATGTACGATTAATGAAAGAAATGTTTAGCCGTTTTCTCTCGAATGAAATGCTTAAAAAGTTAGAATTACTCGAGGCTATGGACCCCGCCAACGTTAATATGGGAAAACCTGCCTTCATCATTCCTCTTGCCTTAAAATTTCCTAACATCATTTCTGATGAAGAGTTCGAAACACTGAATACCGAGTGGCGAGAGCTCACTTTGGAGGACACGAACCGTATAACTGACGAGGAACCTGAAAACTTCTGGTACATTGTTTCAAAAGAAAAGCGCGGTGATGGACTTCGATATCCACTATTGTCAAAGTTAATGATGAGCCTACTTGCGTTGCCTCATTCCTCAGCCTGTGCCGAAAGAATATTTTCCCTTTTAAATAACATTAAACGTAAAAATAGGTCTCTGTTGGAAACAGAAACTTTAAACGCACTTCTGTACTCCAGAAGCTTACTTACTGGCACTAACTGCATGAAATGGCAGCCTTCTCAAGAATTACTCAAATTGATGACAGTGCTGAAGGAGCTACTTTTTGAAAGGTTAGTAAACACTTCCTTCAATGTTAAATTATTTATTTGACGATTTTTAGGTTTTGTTACTTTTTGATTCAATTTGTTACCTTTTGCGATAGGAATTTGTTACTATTCACGAAAACCTTCTGGCAACCCTGATCGCATAGCGCGTGGTTGGTGGGAAGCTGAAGATGTTGATACGCGGTGATGACGCCTTCAGCTTTTGTTTAGCCGCTTTAGCGTTCTCACTCACCAGAGCGTGTTTTTACGTTCCGAGCGGTGTGCACGTGTTTCTGGTCCTCCGACGAATATTGCGGTGAATTAAAGTGAAGTTGCTAAAAAATGGTATAGTTTGTATATTCACGTGAGTACAGTGTGTGACTTTGTATGGAGTGCTCGTGAGAGTAGTTTTTTTGTTGCGTGAGAGTTGAGACTGAGCATTGGACTTTGGTGTGGTGACTTGCAATTTTTGACTGAGGTGTTTTGACTGGTAGTTAAGCTTTCTTTGCATATAAAGAGTATAGTGTGTGACATTGTAGAGAGTGACTGTGAGTAGTAGGAAACGTTTTTGTTTCTTTTTTTTTGATAACTTGATTTTCAGTAGATTTGGTGAGTGAAGACTTCTTCTGCCTGTAAAATTTGTACTGAGATAGAAGTCTGTGTTTGAGGATGGCAAGAAATAGGACTGGTCGTAGGAAGGGAGGTGCAAGTGGAATGGATGAGGAGATTGAGTGCATGACTTGTAAAGAGTGGGTAGATATAGATGCATGCAAAGGTTTGAGAGAGATGAGTCGGAGGAAGTTGAATGATCTTGTGTTTACGTGCTGGAAATGTTTGAATGACGAGAGAAAGAAGTTGGAAGAGGAGGTTGAGAGATTGAAAATTCTGATGGTTGCTTTAGAGGCTGATTTGAAGGATGAAAGGAAGTTGAATGAAGGAAAGAATGAGAATGGTGCAAATGCAGTGAATGAAGAGGTAAATGGTGGTGGTGAAAGGAGTGCAAATGAAGTGGATGATGGTGCAAGGAGTGCAAATGAAGTGGATGATGGTGCAAGGAGTGTGAATGCAATAAATGAAGTGAATGGTGGTGCAAATGTGCCAGCTGAGAGTAGAAGGATGAATGAGCATGATGAAAGAAGTACGAATGGGAAGAGAGTGAAGGAGCAACCTGTTGATATGCCACATGAGGTGCAGGCGCCTGTAGTGGAAGTGAATGAAAGGAAGATGGATGGAAAGAGTGATGTGAGTGGAAGAGTTGAACGAAAGAGTAGTATGAAAGGGAGAGTGAGACCTACAATTAGAATATGTGGTGACAGCATGGTGAAGAATGTTGATAGGTTTGTGAGTATGACTGACCGTAGTGGATGTACGAGCATGAGAGGAAAGGGAGTGAATGAGATTTGTAGGCATGCTGAGGAAGTGATAGATGGAATGGATGAAGGGATGGTTGTACTGCAAGGAGGTGGCAATGGATTGCTTGAATGTGGGAGAGAGCGTACGGTGAATGCAATTATGAATGTTGTTGAAAGGGCGCGAAAGAAGAATGTAAGAGTGGCTGTGACCAGTCTGCTGAGAAGGCCTGCATGTGGTGAGGAGTATGAAAGGGTGCGAAAGGAGGTGAATAGGGAAGTGCATAAAAGGATTATGAGTATGAAAGCTGAGAGTATGAGAAAGCGTGAAATGGGTTCCAGCTTCCTTGATATGGATAACCTGATCCAGAGTGGGTGTTTTCGTGGAGATGGAGTCCACCTTACTCAAGAAGGTGAGATGAAACTCTCCAGGAGATACATCCAGTGGATTGGGTGTACTCATATTGTAATGGAAGGTGGAACTGGATGAATGGAAAGCTGTCAGAGCAAAAATGAAAAATGTTGTGAATTGTCCAATAGTGTTGTAAGGTTTGGATGTATAAATGTGCGTGGATGGAATGCAGGAAAGTTAAATGACCTTGTAGCAGAATTTGAGAATGGAGATTTGGATTGTGTTGGTGTAGTAGAGACCCAAATGCGTGATAGAGTCAGTTTAAAATGTAAGGAGAGTAAGTACTACATGATTGGAAAAGGGTGTGTAAGTTGGCAAAAAAGAGGTGGTGGAGTTGGTCTCATTGTAAAAAATGCTCTAAATTGGAAATTAGAAAAAATTCCTGTTGGAAATGAACCTGAGAGTGAAGATCTGTTAGTAATAAAGTGTGAAAGAATGCATGCCAGAGAATGTGTTATTGTGGTTGTATGCTATATGACAACTGATAGTATTTTAGCTCATCAAGAGAATGTAAAAAAGTATGAAATATTAACAAGAATTGTGCAAGAGCATTGCAGATGCCCTCTGATTTTGATGGGTGATATGAATGGCCATGTTGGTATACTTGGTGAGCCTGTGAATGCAAATGGACAAAAATTGATTGATTTCTGTGATGAGAATGAACTTGAGAACCTAAATGTAACAATAGGAAATGGCTTGCATACATGGCAAAGCAGGGAATGTAAAACTGCAATTGACTATATGATAGTGAATAGTAGAGCAAGAGAGTGTGTCAAAGAAATGTTTGTAGATGAAGATGATTTTGATATTGATAGTGACCATAAAATGCTTGTACTAGAATATAATTGGGGTGGAAAGGAGCCGATGCAGAAGGCCAGCAGAGTAAAAGAAAATTGGCGTATTAAAATGGCAAACTGGGAAGAATTTAGAAATGAATTGAGTAGATGTAACTGGAACAGGTGTGGAAATGTAAATGACCTAAATAAGGAGATTGCAAGAACCTTGTATGATGTGGCAGAGCAAAAGATCGGTAGAATGAAATGCAGGAAAAGTACAGGGAATGCTAGGTGGTTTACGAGTGAGATAAAGGAAGAACGAACAAGAAGGAAGACTTTAAATAAAAAACAATGCAGTATGAGGAAAATGTATGAAAGACACAGAATTACTGAGGATGAATGGCAGAGTGTATGGAATGAGTACAAGGACCAGCAGAAGAAAGTAAAGAGAATGATCAATGAGGCTAGGGTTAAAGAAGAGAGACACCAAGTTGAAAATCTAAGAAAGAAAGGTCCAGATGGAATAAAAGATTGGTATAGGTTTATACAAGGTAATGATAGAGGTAGTGAAGTTCAAGTTGATGAATTAGTAGTCAATGGTTGCAGTGTGCAAGATAGGATGCAAATGGTGAAAGCAGTTGAAGAATACTGGGAGGACATTGGTGGAATGAATGAGCAGGTTACAGATGATGAACCAATAAATTTTCTGATAGATGAACATGAACTGCAAATGGAAGACGAAATCACTTGTGAAGAGATTGTAAGTTTTTTGAAGAAAGTGAAAAATGGAAAGGCATGTGGCCCTGATAAGATACCATATGAGTTCTATAAATGTGGAGGAGAGAGTGTAGTCAGTATGTTGAAATGTTTATTTGATGAGATATGGAAGAGTGAAAGAGTACCGGATGACTGGAACAAGTGTAATGTAGTTCTGTTGCATAAGGGTGGACATAAGAGTATGAAAGAACTTAAAAATTACAGACCAATTGCACTGGGTGACACCGTATGTAAGATCTTTTGTGGTATTTTGAATGAGAGAATGAAAAATTTAGTTGAGGAATTAGGAGTCCTGGGAGAAGAACAGAATGGTTTTAGGCAAGATAGACGGGGGGAGGATAATCTGTTTGTAGTGAGTGAAATAATTGAGCGAATGAAGAAGGATAACAAGAAGGTATATTTAGCATTCCTGGATATTGAAAAGGCGTATGACAGAGTGGATCGGGTTAGGCTGTTTGAAATTTTGAGAAAAGTTGGTTTTAGCAGAAAAATAGTGAACATTGTACAGAGTCTGTATGAGAACACAAGTGCTATCTACAGGTTAGGAAATTTGGAAACAGGGCAAGTGAGGAGTGTTAGAGGAGTGAGACAGGGCTGTACTCTGTCCCCCCTGTTGTTTGGATTGTACACAGAAGAATTAGCAGTTCGACTGAGAGGGAGTGGTTTAGGACTGAAAGTTGGTAATGAGAGACTGAGCTGTTTGTTGTATGCTGATGATGTGGTTGTGGTTAGTGAATGTGGTCATGAACTACAAAGGATGCTTGACATTGTGAATGGATATAGTACAGATTTCAAGATGAACTTTGGTGCCGATAAAAGTAAAGTCATGGTTATAAATAGTGATGAGACTGATAGAGACAGACTGTGGAATATCGGAGAAATCAGAATAGGTAGAACAAAAGAATACAAATATCTAGGTTGTATGATGAGTGAAGATGGATGTACTAGAACTAAAGGTGAGAAAGTGGCTAAAGCAATGCAGTGGAGTGGACGGTTAGGTAGTGTGGCCAGATACAGAGCAAACAAGTACGAATGTGTGAGAGGAATGTGGAAGTATGTTGCTGTACCTAGTGTCATGTATGGTATGAGTGCTCTTGCTTGGAATGGAAGTGATCTTGAAAAGCTGGATGTGATACAAAATAAGGTAGGACGTGTAGCATTGGGTGCTCCAAAATGGACAGCTATAGAAGCCATTAGAGGTGACCTAGGGTGGAGCCTATTTTCAGAAAGAATGATGAAAGCTGTGCTGAATTATAAGGTGAGAATTGAAAGAATGCAGAATAGCAGGTGGGTAAGGCGAATCTTTGAATGGAATCTGAGTGTAAGCTATTGGGAGAAAGTATGTTGGGGGCATGCAAGGAAACTCAGTATGCAAAAGATTATTCATGTTAGAATTGGGAGACCTGTGGATGACTGGAGTTTAATAAATGTAGGAGGTGTAGGGCCTGAGTGGGACTGCAAGAGGTGGAAGAAAGAGATTGAGAGACAAACAAAAGAGTATGGATTGAATAAGTGGAAGCTTAGCATGATGCGGAAGCCTACACTTAACTGGTATATGAAAAAGAAAGCACCTAAGTTTGAGCTGTTCTATGATGGTAGTTTTGGAAGTCAACTCTTGTTTGCTGTGAGATGTAAGTCATTGAGTGTGAACAGACGTACATGGAGATGGAATGAGAATAATAACAGATTATGTCAGCAGTGTAATAGGGGAGTAGAGGAAACAATTGAGCATTTTGTGCTGGAATGTAGTAAGTATGAGCAAGAGAGAGAGAGTTTTATGAATGTGGTGTCTGAGCAGTATGGAGAGAATGAGTGGAATGCCAGATGTGCTGAAGATGATTGCGGTATGAGCTGTCTTGCTGGATTGGATCAGGAGTGTAATGCGAGTATCACTGAGGCTATGAAAGTGTTTCTTGTGCGTGCCTGGAGTAAGAGACAGTGACTGGAATGAGCCAGTCTGGTAGAATGGGCTGTAATGACCCAATGTGCCGGGGGATGGTGTTTTGACACACTGGCTGTCCCGGTGATGCCTTCCAATGGAGGCTTGTGACAAGGATCGTAGATCCTGAGTAGTTTAGTGGACAAGTCTGGTACCAGGCGCTGAACTCTTTGTGTGAAAGTTGTGGAGGGAATTGTAGGCCGTTACAAAGGCCCCGACACTGTCGGCCCTCAAGTTCAAGTTCAAGTTCAAGTATTGTGATCTAGATTGTATCACGCTGTTAAATCAATACGCTGCTTTTGCGAGGGTGTTTTAAAGACTAGTAATTTAATGCACGACATCAAACCCATTTTACCCACCCATGAATGGTTAAAAATAATGCGTTCTAATCTGAATTATTTTCAACTTTTATAATAAAGGCTTTGCTCACAAATTATCTGAATGACAATCATTTTGATCAAAATGGCCGTCGTAACTACTCAATTTGAATCGTCTTAAAGCTGTTTACTATTTGTATTCTGTAATAAATAATTGCACTATCGCACACCGGTTTGCCTAATACCAAACTGTGAGGATTGAAATCCGATACGTCTAAACAAGACCTGTAGTTGCCACAACTATTAAAATTGGTGGCACCAGTATTATAGCATTGCTTGACAAATGAACATTCTTGACATGCAGTGGAGTAGGACTCTTGGCACTTTGTTTTTTACATGCATTTCTGCTAGTTACTTTTTCCATTAAAAAAATGATTTTTTTGGAGAAGATGATGAAAAATAAACTTATTGTTGGTACAAATTTTCATTTATAAGACAACAAATATAATCAAAGAACTTGTTTCCTCTCTTTCAGTCACCTTTGAATTTTTGTGGATATATTTAATTTCTTATATAAATAATGATAAATTGTAAGGAATAGAAATAAATTTGTCAACTTTACTATATTTAAAAAGCCTGATAATTCATATGTAGCCCCTGAGGTCTAGCCTAGGGCTCAAGTCTCGCTGAGCGGCGAAGCCGCTCAGCAAGAGTGAAAATATCGATTATAACTGGAATTTGATGCTGATTCCGAATATGCAATTTGTTTTGACCGCTCTTGATTTTTTCGATTTTTCTTTATTTTTTTTTTTGGAAAGGCGGCTAGCAACAACTGAGGTGGTGCCCAAAGAATGCCATGTCCGTACAGGTTGGGTGGAACCCGGCCCTATCCGGTACTCAGGTCTTCAAGGCACGGTCTGACCATGTTGGGTCAAGAATGACAGAGTTCAGATCATGAGGTGGTGCAGGCCAAAGTATGCCAAGTCCGACCAGGTTGGGTCGAGAATGACAGAGTTCGGATCATGAGGTGGTGCAAGCCAAAGTATGCCAAGTCCGACCAGGTTGGGTCGAGAATGGCAGAGTTTGGATCATGAGGTGGTGCAGGCAAAAAAAAACATTAAAAATGTAGGCCTATAAAAATTTAAAATTAAAAAAAATCACAAAAAATCAAAATCTAAAATCGAATCACAAAAATCCTAGCCTAGCATTTTTGGTAGTGCAAGTTCAATTAATTTTAGAATTATTATGATATTATTGAAGGTTATTAGGGTAATTCATCAAATATCGAACAGAAACCACGTGTGTCTAGAAACAACCTTCATAAATCGGTAACTTTTGCTCTGAATAACTGTTGCGGGCCTCAAGATTATTCTTGAACAGTTGCTTTCTTGTTCTGTGATGTCGCTTTAAAGACAACGTAGATTGTTGGAATTTATTTATTGTTCTAAAAATCGAATTCTTTAATAACATAATTTCATCAATATCGAACTTGAATCGAACAAGAATTTTGATTCGAACAGGATGGTTTGTTAATTTGTTCTCCTCGTATGGAACATTTGTTAGACTATTAGCACACCACGTATGGTTTGTCTATTAGTACGCCTCGTATATTTTGTCCATTAATATGCCTCGTATGGTCTATCTATTTGTACACCTCTGATAGTTTGTCTATTAGTACACCTCGTATAGTTTGTCAATTATTATGCCTCATAGGGCTTTTCTATTTGTACACCTCTGATGGTTTGTCAATTAGTACTCCTCGTATGGAACTTTTGTTTTAGGACGTCCTATATTAAGAAACTTTTTAAAACCCAATATGTAGACATGTATCTCATGTGGCCACTTGGAAAATAAACGTTTTTCTTTCATTCTTTTTTTTCTTTGGTGCACTGGATTTTCTTGGAAATGCTCGCGGTGGCACAGCGGTTAAGGGATCGGACTTGTATGTTGGAGTCGCGGGTTCGTATCCCGGCGCTGGCTCTGCGATTTTCCCCGTTGGGTATAAGGGAGAGCTCAAGCACAATACCCCACTCGACCCAGGTGTCGGAAATGGGTACCGGCTTTACGGGGGAACCGTCATGGTGTCCTATATATAGTGTTAGTTATAAGACATTTGAAAAACCAATGCCTAAGATCATTTGTATCAGGCTTGATTGGAAATAAAGCATCCCAAAGATGCCGATGTTTATTTTGTTTGTTTGTTTGAAATAACTGTCTCATTACTTATTTTCAAGATGCATTTGAATGGAGAGTTTATCAAAATTTGAATATGATGTCGATGTTTCATTTGCAGTGTTTGTTGAACCATCATTGTGATCATCAACCTGTGTGACCTTTTCTGGAGTAGAGTGTAAAGCACTCGTCAATGAATTATTATTGATGCTTGCATCAATTTTCTTGGCAAAGGATTGATCATCAGTACATGTAGCCAGACGAATCATTGATGATCTTGAGGGCCTTGGAACACCAGCAGCTGATTGGTAGCCCCTCACCAGAATTCCCATCTTCAACTATTCAATGTTATTATCAAGCGTTAATACAATATTTTAATGAAATAAAACAGGCGTTCAATAGATCAATTCAGTTATTTAAAAGAATTAAGAATCGAAAGCCTTGTTCGAGGCATAAATTCATGATTTCTAAGGAATTTTGATTCGAACACCTTTGTTCAGTATTTAATACTGACATGAAAAAGGAACTGAATGTCGAACATGGAATAATTATCAAGTTTTTGGCGGAAAAGAAAGAAATACAGCAACAGAACATCATATGACAACACTACTCTCTAGTTATGACGGGAGGTTGACGGTGACCCAACAACAATTAAACCGTCACAATTTTCCCGAGGTGCGTAAGATTTTTCGAGTGAAAAAATTCGACCAATTTGTAAGGGTCGAACAGAAAATGCGTTCGCAACCGCTGTTAGCAGTTTGCAGCTCACAGAAATGAGTTTTTATCACTAAAATAGGAGTTTTAGATGTAAGATCACTGGCACTGTGCAAGTTTGGATGCTTACTAAATTTATTACGCGCATATTTCCAAAGTTGTTCGGTAATCAGTTCAGTTCGATATTTGATGAATTACCCTAATTTTAAGAATTCATTTGTGCTAATGCTAATAACTTGAATGGGGAAAATTTTTGGCTATTAACTATCAAGCTTAAGTAGAGCCAGTCATAATGAAGTCATGGAGAAGTCTTAGTACTAGTTGACTGAATTAGGTAAATGTAAAGTGTTTGCTAGTAATCCATTTTTAGGTTTTCGGTGCAAAACTAAACATATTTAATTAGTTCAAAACAAACCAGTTTTCTTCTATGTACGGTAAATGTTGAGGACTTGACCATAATTGACTTTCTAGTTTTGGATGCCTAAATATTGTTAATGAGATGAAAATAAATGTTTTCTTCAATGCACTTTCCGTCAGAAATGAGTATTTTACAAGTTATGGCGGTAAATGAGTTACCGGAACTCCAGTGTTTGAGGCGGGAAAAAATATACCGCGTGGTCCGACGTGAAAGTAAACAGGCGTTGCCACGCGCCAACCAAGCCGAATTTGCCATAACTCCAGTGTTTGAGGCGGGAAAAAATATACCGCGTGGTCGGATGTGAAAGTAAACAGGCGTTGTCGCGCGCCAACCAAGCCGACTTTGCCATAACTCCACTGTTTGAGGCGGGAAAAAATAAACAAGAGAAGCAAATCCCCTATTACAAATGTGAAGAGGTTGGGTCGTGAGGGTTAGCCACAGTTCTTTTAGTGAAAATTATCAAGAAAGGTTGTTACCGACCCATTACGTCGAATGATACAAAACACATGTAGCTATCACCGCTGCTTCGACGTAAGTGGCGGCCTTGAGATGACCGCAGGTCCGTCCGTGACTTCAACCCGGGTATAGTGTGGGTTCGACGTATCTGGGAACATTCGAATTAAGTCTTTCGCATCGACAATATAACTCGTCATCTCATTAACTATGTTTATGCATAGTAGAATTTCAATTGATTTATAATTTTCACTTAAAGAACTGTGGCTACCCCTGACGACCCAACCTCTTTACGTTTATAATAAAGTGTTTACCGCTGCTTCGACGTAACTGGCAGCCTTGAGATGACCGCAGGTCCGTAACTTCAACCCCGGTATATCGTGAGTTCGACGTATCTGGGAACATTTGAATTAAGTCTTTCGCATTGACAATATAACTCATCATCTCATTAACTACGTTTATGCATAGTAGAATTTCAATTGATTTATAATTTTCACTAAAAGAACTGTGGCTACCCCTCACGACCCAACCTCTTTACGTTTGTAATAGGGTGATGCTTCGCTTATTTATTTATTTATTCCCGCCTCAAGCACTGGAGTTCCGGTAACTCATTTACCGCTATAACTTTTAAAATACTCATATCCAACGGAAAGTGCATTGAAGAAAACGTGTTTCTTTTGATCTCATTAACAATATTTAGGCAGCGAAAATTTGAAAATCAATTATGGTCAAGTCCTCAACATTTACCCTATGTACTTTCCATTGCAAATGAGTATTTAACGAATTATAACGGTAGGTTTAGTTTTGTCTTTGATGACAAATGTGCTTGAATAAACAGCCACTCATTGATTTTCAAATTTTTGTAGCTTGAATCTTGGTAATAACGTCAAAATAAACTACTTTTCTTCCATACACTTTTTTCGTCAAATGAGTATTTAACGAGGTATAGCGGTAGGTTTGGTTTCGTCTTTGATGACGATCGCGCTGGAAGCGAGACTCCACTGCAGTGTTGCTATCGATGAATTATTTCCCGCTTCAAACATTTGAGTTGCGGTAACTAATTCACCGCTATAACTTGTTAAATACTCATTTCTGACAGAAAGTGCATAGAAAAAACTTGTTCATTTCGATCTAATTAACTATGTATAGGCACCTAAAATTCAAGAATGGATTACTAGCAAATGCTTTACATTTACCTTGAATTATTGTAAGTTTCAATGTATTACACTTTGTGTTAGAAATATGAAAAATTTAGTAGATTAACATACTACTGAATATTCTGAGAAATCAAGCTAAACAATTGAACTAACCTGCACCTTCAGAAAGAAGATCTTAATCTTTGTCTGAACATTCAGTTTCGAGATGTACTGCCAGCAAGCGTTTCTTCTCGGAGAGCGGCAGCGATTATATGCAGCAGACGATTACTTGGTAGTTTTGACCATTATATGTAGCAGACAGTTACTGCTATAACTTCTTGAATGTTCTCTTGCAATGGAAAGTGCATGAAAGAAAAGTTTTTTGTTTCAATTAAATAACCATTATACAAGTAATAAAAATTTGAGAATTAATTATTGCCCTCTCTTCAAATGTTCATATGACATTTGTTTGAGCGCATTCAAGCCTTGAAAGACAAAAATTATCATTTAGTTATGACTCCTTAAATACTCTTTTTCCCCAAAAAAGTTCATAGAATAAAAGCTGTTTATTTCCATCTAAATACAAGACATAAGCAACAAAATCTCGAAAATCAATGAGTCGGTTCTTCTTAAGGGGAGCGTCCCCCATACGGAATTTTTTTAATTATTGAACCTAGAGCAATGAAATTTGGTATACTGATAGGAAATGCAATTTGGTATACTGATGGGAAATGCAATTTGGTATACTGATTGGAAATGCAATTTGGAATTGTTTGTCTTCCATGAAATTATGCGATATTCTTCAAAGAAAATTTTATATTCATAGAAAACAGAGTTTGAGGAGGGGGGAATTTCAAAATGCATCTCCTCCTACAGTTTTCAAGCTAAAGTGATTTTTGTAATTCGATTCGGAATATCGTGGACATTGCAGGATACTGTAAGGGAAATCTCTGAAGTCACACTAAAAAAAATTCAAATTTTTTTATTTTTCAATTTTCATTTGTGACATCACAACTTTTGTTTGCAACAAATCTTGCAATTCCCTTATAGTATCCTTTATTTTCCACGCTTTTCCGCATCCAATGACACCAAAATCATTGCTGTAGCTTGAAAACTGTAGGAGGAGATTCATTTTGAAACCCCACATTCCGAACCTACAAAATAAGGCAAATTATGTAAACATAAACAATCTAAATCATTCTTCATTATTATTTATGGGGCCAGCTAGGACCATTAAAATCATTCTATAGTAATAAATAGACATAAAAGATGACATAGCAACGTTGCGTCGTGAAGAAAGAGCCAAGGGGGAGGTGTAACATGATAAAATACAAATTCCCCCTCCCCTCTGCCCCATTCTTCAAACCTCTGTAGCGAGGGAACGAGCAAACTTACGAAAATCATTTTTTCACAGGATGTACCTGACCTCTTTCCTCTCCTTTAGGAGCTAAAATCTATTTTTCACAATTTCCCCATTTTTATGGGGGACGCTCTCCTTAACATTTACTAAACTATCCTGTAAAGCTATACCTGAAAATAAGTTTCATGTATGTCATGCACAGGTTGAAGAATAGGATAATTTTTGTTGAACTGATGTTAATGGAATTGAGTTTCTCCAAGAGATGTTATGTTGTTAATTCTTTTAGGAAGGTGTCTTGTGTGCTGCCCAGGTATTAATCATAAGCAAGGAAGGCGATGCTTTATCTTTGTTGAATTATGTTAAAATGATAAATAACATTCTTAATGAAAAGCTCTTTATGCGATTATTTGTACATAGTAAGACAGGTCATGACTAAATTCTAAAAACTTGTGAAACTTTTCAGTTACAGCTTTTAGCTTAAAGATATTGATAAAGTAGATACTTCAAATCATCTACACTGATGTATTATTCCTAACACTCTGCTCAGTAGAGGTACATAAAATATCAGTTAATGTCACTAAAGTTTTTGGTTTCATCAAGAAATTTTCCTCAGGGGGATACAGCTGTTACCCATGGGATTTACCTCATCAGGGAAGATATATGAGATCCTGAGCTAGAGGTTGTGTAAACCTTTTTTTGAAATAGAATAGGTAATTTGTTTTGGACCATCTTTTTTTTTTAGCTCACTCCTGTCCTGTTTTTCAGCACTGACTACCTACCACTGTCTTGTTAAATTTTCTACTTCATATACTTTTTTTTCAGCACTGTTCCTATGAACCTTCTGGTTAGATTCTGCATTCTCTTAACTCCATATTAAATAGCGTCTTCCTCCTTCTGCTCTTTGGAATGCCTTTGTTGTTGTTTGAGAGGCATAAACTAACATCAAATCTGATGTTGAAGTTATCATTGCTATTTTTTATTCATTTTTTATTGCCCCTGAAATAGGGAGCTTTGTTTGATCAGTAAATCCCTTTAAAATTATTTGAGTACTTCATCATTTTAGAACTTCATTTTTGCAGTAAAGAAGGTATGATAGCATACTTGCAATCAGGATTTTATTGCTCAAGTGCTAGATTTCAATGATATAAAAATTTGTTAGTTTATCATAATGTATTGGAGGTTTTTTTGTCATAGCCTATGGGCTGTTTATATTGAAGCCCCTTAAAATGAATTTCAAAGCTTTCGGCACCTCAAATTTCTGTTACTAATACTGTTGCCAGTGCACTTCTATCATCCTACTGCAATAGAAATTAACTGGTTTTCATAATGCAATTACTATATTTTCTTTCAGCATTAATAATTGCAAAATAATGGCTGAGGTTGTATCTGAAGTAAATGGCATTCCTGCAACTGATGCAGATTTTGTTGACATCTCTCCTAAGCAAAATGGGGGTGTTCTAAAGAAGGTGAGTAAATATTTTTGAATTCCATGTATTTTGATGTTGGCATAATCCTAGGGTAACAGCTCATCTAAATTGTTAGTGTACTCCATTACTGTATTTCAGTGAGGCTCTTTCTTATTTTGATCTGGAGTGAAATACATGATCTCACAATCACTTCATTATTTATAGCTACTGTATATGATCTCAGCTATGTTTTGCATTAATTTATTTACATTTTACAGATTCTCCAAGAAGGCTGTGGAGATGATCGGCCTTCAAAAGGCAACACTGTGTTTGTGCACTATGTTGGCACTCTCGAGTCAGATGGATCAAAGTTCGACTCTAGCCGTGATCGGGATGAACAGTTCAGCTTCCACCTGGGAAAAAGTGAGTTATTTGCCTTCAAAACTTTCAATTGAATTGTTTATATCTTTCATTTTATTGATAGTGTCTACAGAATTTACTTGTGGAACATTAAACTGTGTATTTACACCAAATTGAGTTGCTTTTAATTGTTGATGTTTCCCAAGTTTTTTAGTTGTTCTCATTGTTGAATCTCATATGGGCAGCAAGCATTATGTTGTGTTTTGGTACTGGTGTAGAGATGTGACTAAAAAAAACCATGCCGTTTTTTAAAAAAAAATACGTTTTTTTTACAAAAAAACCGTGGCCAAAAAAACGTGGATATTTTGGTTTTTTTTTTAATATTTTGTCTGAAAATAACTCCGCAAGAAAAAGAACCACATTACATTATTTGTTTTCATGTTAAATTACAAAATAAAACAGCATACTTCTTAATTGATGGTTTTCTATGGTTTTATGAAATTTTTCATTTTCTGCGGTTTCATGCTTTGATATTTCATTAATTTTACAATACATGTGAATGACCTTAAACTCCCAAAATGGGGTGTTATAATGACATATCTTTACTTATGGTCACTGATAGAGATGTGACTAAAAACCATGCTGTTTTTTTTTTTTTAAAAACATGTTATTTATACAAAAATTATGACTAAAAACCATGGATATTAATATATTTGTGACCTTAAAAATCTAATGCTGTTTTTTTTTAAACATGGTTTTTTAACGGAAAAATCTTGACTAAAAAAACATGGCTATTATATTTTATTGGACCAAAAAATTTTTTTTAAAAAACATTTTAAAAAAATCATGACTAAAAAAACACGGATATCTGTCAGGAAAGTTATTTTTCTTTAATCGAATTGTCTCTAGAAGCTTATAAACAAAGAATGCTGTTAATATTGAAATCATGTTTTTTAGAACTGTACTAGGTCTTAGAATAAAATATCTACAAAGAATCTATTCACTCCATAAAACCTTTCGGAGACCAGCTCCATCCTCAGTCATTCAGTAAAATTTGGTGAAATGGACAATGAATTTTCACTGTTTCTTTGAAAAACATTTAACTGAATGACTTACTGAGGATGGAGCTAGTCTCCGAAAGGTTTTATGGAGTGAATAGATTCTTTGTGTATATTTTATTCTAAGACCTGGTACGGTTCTAATGGATATTAATATATCTTATGTGACCAAAAAAATCCATGCTGTTTTTGAATGTTTTTGTTACAAAAAAGTCATGACTAAAAACACGGATATTAATATACTTTATTTTACCATAAACAACCATGCTGTTTTTTTTTTAAAGATCTTTTTTACAGAAAAATCATGATTAAAAAATGTGGATATTAATATATTTTATGTGCCAAAAAACATGCGTTTTTTTAAATCATGTTTTCTTAACCAAAAAAAATCATGACTAAAAAACATGGATATTGATGACTTCTGGTGAAAAAAACATGGTTTTTAAAATGTCATGTTTTTTGGTCAGATAAAATTTAATAACACTCATGTTTTTTTGTTCAAAATCTTTTTTTCAGAAAACATGGTTTTTTGGTCACATGAAATAAATTAATATCCATGTTTTTTTACAGATTAGAGTAGTCATTAGTTTTAGCCTCCCTACCCAGCAACAAATGCAATCCAAAGAGAGGAAGGAAGATTATGAAACGAGATCAAAGTTGAAGAAGACAGTAGTAAGTACTGAAAACAGGACAGCAGTGAACCGAAAAAAAGTTGGTCCTTGATATCACAAAAACATTTTATTTCAACAAAATGAAGGCCTACCTAACTCTCAGCTTGGGCCCTTACATTGTCCCCCTGGGAGCGCTAGTTCCCATAGATACAATAATTGGATCCCCCTGAGGGTTTTTTTTTTACGAAGAATTCGTGACCAAAAAATGAATAATAATAACTTTTTAATAAAAAAAAACATGTTTAAAAAAACAATGATTTTTTGGTAACATAAAATATGTTAATATCCATGATTTTAAGACACGATTTTTTATGAAAAATACATGAAATAAAACAGCATGGTTTTTTGGTCACATAAAATATATTCATATCCAGGTTTTCTTATACATCATTGTTTGTAAAAAAACATATTTTTTTAAAAAACAGCATGGGGTTTTTAGGTCTCATAAATATATTCATGTTTTTTAGTCATGATTTTTTAGTGCAAAAACATTTTTTTGGTCTCATAAATATATTATTCATGTTTTTTCAGTCATGATTTTTTAGTAAAAAAACTTTTTTTTAAAAAACTGCATGGGGCTTTTTAGGTGTTATGGAGCTCTTTTCTGATGTCATTCTTTCTTTTCTTTACGTCTTTTTAGCTCTCTTTTGACAGTCGTGATTGAAGACCACATTCTTTTATTTTATTTATTGACGATCAACTGGACTTTTCAATGTCCTCAAGTTTAATTAATGAGTGAGCAGCAAATCGGCCTAAATTGTTATAATTTGGTAGCGTGGAATACTTCTCCACCGATATTGATAATCCATCTTTCTAATTAACAGGTAATTATACGAAGTGGCACATCGACATTTTATTCCCTAATCTCGTCACAAAAGGTTATCATTCTAAAAGTAAAGTCTAACGCACTAAATTACATTTAAATTCACTCTTTAATATATGCTGAAGGCGAGAACATTTCTAAGTGAACGCCAGTGAACGCTTAGGGCGTGGCACAATAAATCCTACGCACAGAGGTCAACACGGGGATGCTTAGTGGAAAAGTATACGAACGAGAACTCATCTTAATTTCAGGTTCCGATGTGGTGTTGCTTTATATCGAGCGGTCAGCCATTTCACTTTATATTACGTTATCGTTAGAAGAATGATCACTTCAGTATGACACAGGAAAAATTCAACAACGTCAGTTAAACAGGGAACCCATAAGGGCTGCCCAAGGGCAAGGAAAGAAATCTTAGATGCGTACTCTCTCTTTGGCTGCCGCGCTCTAACTGCCTGGCTCACGCTCGGTGGCTGTGCGCTTCTCGGTAGAGTTGGCTTTGTACGAGAACATAAAATCTTTAAGATGGATTGATTCATAATTGAGCGTTTTAAATAACTCAATCGTCTTTAATTACTTCACACTATGAAATATCAATTTATGATGATAGCATTAATGATCTAAGAAAAGTTAGGTATAGAATAATACGGACATTATTTAGAGTAAACCTTCTAGTAGCGATGTCTAGGAATTCCTCTTCGGTCGGTTGACACCTTGCTTCCCTGCGCGATCTTGGAGTCGACGTAGAGTAGATATAGAAGGAGGGAAGAATAACTACTTAGCACGACTCGCGAAGTCTGATAACCGTCTCCGAAGCATACGACGTCTCTCTCTGGCTGCTTTGGATCCATTCGAATAGTGGAGCGTCCTCCTTCGAACAATCAAATATTTTTTTTATATGTGTCGTGGGTAGAATCACGACATAGGTCACATAAAATATATTGTTTTTTAGTCATGATTCTTTGTAAAAAAAAAACAGCATGGTTATATTTGGTACCAGAAAATATATTAATATTCATTTTTATTAGTCAGTATTTGGTCAATGTGAAGTTTAATGCAATCACGGAAATTAATAATTATATTCCAAACAATCGCTAAAGGAACCCATTTAAGAACGTTTTACAAGAACGACATTCTGCTCGCTGATGCTTTATTTTCGAATCATTGAACTTTGAAGTTGGCCTTTGCGCCAAAGGAAGCGAGCGCGTGAAACAGAATTTAATTAATAACGGAAGCTATTACAAACGTAAAGAGGTTGGGTCGTGAGGGGGAGGCACAGTTCTTCTAATGAAAATTATAAATAAAGCTTCTAACCAACACATTAGGGTGACGACCGCAATCTTGTTGACATCGGCTCTAAGATGGCAGCGCCCATGGTGGTCGCCATCTTAGAGCCGATGTCAACAAGATTGCGGTCGTCACCCTAATGGGTTGGTTAGAAGCTTTATTTATAATTTTCATTAGAAGAACTGTGCCTCCCCCTCACGAGTCAGCCTCTTTACGTTTGCAATAGCTTCCGTTATTAATTAAATTCCGTTTCACGCGCTCGCTTCCTTTGGCGCAAAGGCCAACTTCAAAGTTCAATTATTTGAAAATAACGCATCAGCGAGCAGAATGTCATTCGTGTAAAACGTTCTTAAATGTGTTCCTTTAGTGATTCCTGGGATCGCTAATTATTTTCTGTGATTGCATTTAACTTCACATTGACCCAGAATTTTTTGTAAAAAAACATGTTTTTAAAGAACAGCATATTTTTTTGGTCCCCTAAAATCTATTAATATCTATGGTTTTTAGTCATTGTTTTGTAATAAAAACATAAAAAAGAAACCATACAGTAAAAGTGGTGGCAGATAACCCACAATTACCTAGAGTCTAAGAGGTACAGCAGGAGCCACAGAACTTATATTGATGGAGTCAAAATTCAGAGCTTATTATGGTAAATCTGAAGGATATGTCAGTTATCGATTTTCCACTTTTTGGTGCCTGAACCTAATTAATTGAATCAAAATAAACAAGTTTTCTTCTATGCACCTTTCGTCTCAAATGAGTATTTCACGACTTATAGCGGTAAGTTTAGTTTCGTCTTTGACGAATTCGCTCGAATAAACAGCTACTCATCGATTTTCTAATTTTTGTTGCTTGAATCTTGGTAATAACATCGAAATAAACAACTTTTCTTCTATACACTTTTCTCATCAAAAGAGTATTTAACGAGGTATAGCGGTAGGTTTGGTTTCGTCTTTGATGACGATCGCGCTGGAAGCGAGTGCGCATTGCAGTATTGCTGTCCGACGTGCTCCTTGCAGTATTGCTGTCCGACGTGCTCCTTGAATTACTTGCCGCTTCAAACACAGGAGTTGCGGTAAGTCATTTACCGCTATAACTAATAAAATACTCGTTTGAGACGGAAAGTGCATAGAAGAAAACTTGTTTATTTCGATCTAATTAACTATGCGTAGGCATCGAAATTTACAAAATCGATAACTGACATATCCTTCAGATTTACCCTTATTATCTCTGCAAAGTCTGATTTTTTGGTCACATAAAAATAAAATCAGACATAGTAGAGATAGTAAGCTCTGAATTTTGACTCCATCAATATAAGTTCTGTGGCTCCTGCTGTTCCTCTTAGACGCCTCTAGGTAATTGTGGGTTATCTGCCACCACTTTTACTGTATGGTTTCTTTTTGATGTTTTTATAACAATGAAATGACTAAAAAACATGGATATTAATATATTTCAGGTGTCCAAAAAAACCCAGACATATGTTTAACAAAATTTAGGTGTGCAAAAAAAAAAAACAAAAAAACACATAAAAAACACTTTTTTTTGCAAAAAAACCGCAATCAAATGAAACCGTTTTTTTTGCATCACTAGACTCAACTCTTTCAGCTATTTATTCATTTAGGCCTCTTGTATTTATTCATTTAGGCCTCTTGAATTTATTCCTTTAGGCTTGTATTTATTCATGTAAGCCTCTCATATTTGTTCAATTAGACTTTTATCATTGTTTTAAGCACAGAAATAGTTTTCATTTTGATGCAAAATAAAGATTTTTATTGTATTTAAACCATGATTTTATGTCCATAAGTAAAATATACACTTCAGCTTTTGATCATTCATCCAATTTGGAGCTGTGTCTATGGAACATCTGAAAAGAGTTCAAGCGTGTTTTCAACTTATATCTATAAAGTAATGTCACGCTTTAATAAAAATTGACTTTGCCTGTATATTCAATTTGAAATGTATGTTAGACTAATCATTTTTTGTTTTAAATCGTTTTTCAGAGGTCATTCACACAAACATTAAAACTAGACCAATATTTGATAAATGTTGTGTTTCAAATTTTATTTAAAACTGCGATTTGATCTGAATATAATTGGTAGGTGTAATATTAGACCATTGCTTTTTAGATATGATTGAGTGTTAATCAGTTGAGATTTTTTTGAATTTAATATGCAGTTAGAGCCAAATTCTTCATGACGTTTATTCAAGTTTGAGCATCAGTGTAAAGGTCAATGAAAATGTTGAGTTTTTCGACTTATGGTTGAAAAATATTGATTTATTTTTTTTTCTTTTCAGATGAGGTGATTAAAGCCTGGGATATCGGTGTAGCAACTATGAAGAAGGGAGAAAAGTGCGTATTGAAATGCCGATCTGATTACGCGTATGGCGAATCTGGTTCTCCTCCTAAAATCCCTGGAGGAGCAACCCTGTTGTTTGAAGTCGAACTGTTCAGGTGGCAGGGAGAAGACCTCTCTGAAGACAGTGACGGCGGCATACTTCGCTACTGCGTCACTGAAGGAGAGGGGGTGGCAACACCGAATGATGGTGCTTTCGTGAAAGTTAAAATAGTAGGTGAACATGACGGAAGGGTATTCGATGACCGGTCAGTCGATTTCACGATATCTGAAGGCTTTGATATTGACGTGCCTGAAGGTGTAGAGAAGGGCCTTCAAAAATTCAACAAAAATGAAACTAGTAAACTTGAGCTAAGTCCAAAGTATGGTTTTGGTAAGATGGGCAATGACAAATTCAATATTCCTCCTAACGCTTCCTTGAAATACACTGTGACACTGTTCGATTTTGAAAATGCCAAAGACACGTGGGAAATGAGCCAAGAAGAAAAGATTGATCAAGCCAAGATTCACAAAGAAAAAGGTACAGAGTATTTCAAAGCAGGGAAATACAAGTTAGCTGTCAAACAGTATTCGCGGGTTACTGAACTAATGAGTTACGACTCGGGCTTGTCTGAAGAAAAGAAGCAAGAAAATAATGCATTGAAGCTCGCTGGGGAGCTAAATTTGGCAGCAGTTTACTTGAAGCTCAAGGATTTCGTCAGTGCCAAGAAGCACGCGACAAATGCTCTCGAGCAGGATCCGGAGAACGTCAAAGCTCTCTTCAGAAGAGGACAGGTGAGCAAACTTCACATTTTATAATTTGCCCTTGGTTGTGAATTGGAGGTAGATCGATCGCATTATTCTTATTCGTCAATAATTCAAGAAATTATTTTGCTTATGTTCAAAAGTTACCTGAACTACTGATAGCCCTTGGGGACAAGTGGCTTTCGTGCCCACTTGGCTTCTCTTAGTTTACATGCCTTCCTCGCTATCTCGTTTTTGTCCTTTCTTCTTTTTATGCAATTGTTTTCTATGTCCTTAGTATCCTGTGTGAGAACAGGCGTTGTGCATGAAATCCCCATTTTCTACGATCTTTCCCCTCAGGGGGATAAAACTATTGTATCTATGGGAATTAGCGCTCCCAGGTGGGGCAATGTGAGGGCCCGAGCTATAGGATAGGTAGGTTTTCTTTTTATTAAAATAGAATAGGTTTTCGTTTTGTTACGGACCATCTTTTTTCGGTTCACTGCTGTCCTGTTTTTTCAGCACCTAGTACTTTCTTCTTCAACTTTGATCTAGTTTCATGAACTTCTTTTTCATCTTACTGTTTCTATGCCCTTTCTGCATTGATTCCTCATTCTCTTATCTCCCTACTAAATGATGCCTTCCTCTCTTCGATACGCTTTTTTTTGTAGCGGTTAGGGAAGCTTAAACCAACTTACTCGTATAATCTAATGTTCTACTTTCTTTGCCAGACGGTCACTTCTCTTTGGTATCCTACATTTTAGATAGAAAACTTTGCACTAAAATCATTAAATTATAACTAAATAAGGTTGCTGTTCTTCGTTGGGAGAAGTTGTTCAAGTTAATTTGAAGTTGAGGTTTCAAACTAGTTAAAGGGATTTCCTAATTGGTTTAACACGATTCGCAGGCCTTATTGGAGCTGGAAGAATTTGAAGACGCTGGTGCTGACTTCAAGAAATGCCTGGCCCTTGATGCTTCCAACACAGCTGCTAAGAAGTCGCTTGCCATAGTTCAGAGCAAAATTAAGCAATTCAAAGCCAAAGAGAAACAAATTTACGGAGGAATGTTCGAGAAATTCGTTAAGGCTGACGCCCAAAAAGCTGCGCAAGCGCGCAAGGCGGGCGTGTTGAAGGACGGTGTGGGAGAATGGGACGACAAGAGTCCTGACGAGGCCAAAGGCGATCTGAGCGACGTGAAGCTCATCAGCAGCGACAGTCAAATTAAAGGTGATGAGTTCATGAACAGCTCGTAGGCAGTTCCTACGTATTCGTGTAGCAGTGATTGTGTAAGGAACTTGCTATGTAGCAGCTAAGGTTAATTTCGGCCCGCCCAAAAATTAATGGGTATGTTGATTATTCTATGCTTTTATTTTAAACGTAGATATATTCGTGCGGTGGTCCTGAAAGTGTGCGTACATATCGACTAAAATTGCTTGACCATTTTACCAATTTCAACCTAAATATTTGTTGCTTCTCGAAGCTGATGGGGAAAGAAGAGTGTAGAGAAATGTAGTTTAACTGTGAAAGTTCGTAGATAATTTGATGTATTCCGCATTTTTTGTGTAAAAACGAAGGTCGTCCATTTGTTCGGTTTAGGTGAATGGGATGGTTTTAATAAATTTTATTTATCATTCACGAAATTGAGAATGTACAGCGAGGTAGTTTGTCTCTTTTTTAGCCTAATGTTTAATTCTTTTGGTTAGATTGAGCATTTGTATTATTCTCTGAATGTCATTCCTCATTATTAATAACGGTGTGTCATTTAATTAGTCTGAATGCGCCGTTTGATCTCTGCTTTCAGTTGCCAGACTTCTTGTTTAAGACTTGGATTCAAGTTTTAGTTATTTACGAAGTAAATGAGTTGATATTGTTATGCTGTGTTTGAAGTCCGACTGACAAAGCTCTTAGTCTAATGAGTTTTTCAGATGCATCACCCAATTTTAATTTTAATTGCGAGGCATGATGAAAATTGAATACGCTCCAGAATAGGTAAGGATGCATGGCTATTATCACTCTTGGAACATCTTTGTTGTGGTTAAGGGAGGCTAAAAACTTTCTTATATAATAATGATTATATGATCCCATGAAGAAAATTGTCGGCTGGTAAATGAAATCACGGTCCTAACTGTTGAACATTTTGAAATATTAGGGTTTGATCATAGAACTGACGTAATCGACAACTGCGGGCACCGGAACACTGTTAATTTTTTTGTACCTGAACAATACTTCAAAGTTTCTTTAATGTACAGATTAGATTATTGGTTAGTTTAAGCCTCCCTATCCCAAACAAATGAGATCTAAAGAGACGAAGGAAGAAAACACCATTTAGTATACAGTTGAAAGAACGTGGAATCTATGCAGAAAGGGCACAGAAACAGCTAAGAAAGAAGTTTATGAAACAAGATCAAAGTTGAAGAAGAAGGTAGTAGGTACTGAAAAAACAGGACAGCAGTGAACCGAAAAAAAGATGGTTCGCAACGAAACATAAACCTATGTTATATAAACAAAAAGAAAGCCTACCTAACCTTTAGTTCGGGCCTTCACATTGTCCCCCTGGGAGCGCTAATCCATATAAACAAAAGTTGTATCCCCTGAGGGGTCCTTAATGTGCAATTTAACTGTGTCTCGACTATATATAGTTTCTGTAGAAATGTATATATGCATATATATATATACTTTAAAATTCGTATGTTAAATTCGTAAAAAACTAGTCAATAATAAAAACGGCGTACTTTTTAATGAAATATATATACATACATACATACATGCTTAATCAAGAAATATCAAGCCGGGATTTTATATTACTTCAGCGAGAAGTATTCCGTATTAATAAGAATCTCAACGGAACAGATCCGCTGCATTGTGTGAGAGGGTATTCTCCTTAGCTAGTGGTGTTCTCAGAAGTACAAAACCAAGTTCTTATCATGCGCTTAGCATATTTATGAAAAAATTAGTTAAGGCCTCGCTAACTATTAAGGTATCCTAAATATAAGAAGGCTGCATTCAGCATAGAATTGAAGAAACTGGATTTAACAAGGTGCATCGCTACAAAATGCATTTAGACACCGAAAAATGTCAAATCGGAATAACAAATGGACACATTTCAACACAATGGCAACGTCCCTCCCCTACAAACTTTAATTTCTACAGAAACTATAGATGTACTCCCCTAAAGGAACACTCGCGAAGTTGATCGAAGAGTTGACACAGAAGTTAAGACCCCTCAGGGGGATACAACTATTGTATCTATGGGAATTAGCGCTCCCAGGGGGACAATATGAGGGCCCGAGCTAAAGGTTAGGTAGGCTTTCTTTTTGTTAAAATAGAATAGGTTTTTGTTGTGTTACGGACCATCTTTTTTCGGTTCACTGCTGTCCTGTTTTTCACCGCCTACTACTTTCTTCTTCAACTTTTTCTTGTTTCATGAACTTCTTTCTTAGCTTTCTGTTTCTGTGCCCTTTCTGCATAGATCCCACGTTCCCTTAGCTCCATACTAAATGGTGCCTTCTTCCTTCCTCTCTTTACATCTCATTTGTTGAGGATAGGGAGGCTTAAACTAACTAATAAACTAAACACAGAAGTTAAGAGGTACTCAAACCGTCGTGGAAAAATTACTTGGCAGCACCGGTGTTGAGAACGACAAATATTGACGAATTTGCAACGGACAAGAAGTTTTCTCAATTGTACTTCAGGGGATTCTATAATTGGGTGTCCTTTTGGTTAGAAAAATAGGAAGGAATTTTGCGAAAGCTTTAAACACAGTGAACAGGGTTTTTTATGATAGGTTACAAGACTGATGGAACAGTTATTTGCTCCGTTGCATCACACGCTTGATATAAATTCTTTGGAAATATAAAATTTCTTCAATAAGCGAGATGAAAACAGGCGCTTCCTTTTCAGTTCGGGGAAAAGTTCAGATAAATAGCAAGTAGAATGCACATTGTGAAACTATACTAAATCGGTGCCTAAAGTTACTGGTATTCTTGAATGCTAATCAAATCTGATTAAAACTAAGACTTATAAAATTGAGTGATTAAATTAGAACATCAAAACAATGCAACTAATTCCGTAACTGGGTTTCAGGTCGCAAAATATATCTTGCGCAGTAAGAAGCTTTACTCTATAAAGTCCGCCAGTTAGCTCATGTTATTTGACGTAAATGTCGGACAAATACTGACTTGCTACAAAGGCTACTGACTTACTAAAGAATAAAAGTTTGAAAATTTCAGCTACTGGAGAGTGCTCAGCTGGAATTTTTGCACATTTTCAAAGAAACCATTTTTAAAAACAAATGGGATCCTACACTTTTACGCTCCAATACTACGCTGAGTGAGATTTGAGTATTATCAAACAAATCCGCAGAAAAGATCTTCGCTGTTGCTTAACAAGCACTTCAAACTGTGAAATTGAAATAAATTTTTCAATCAACTATCTTAAACATTTGCATTTACGTTTAAGATTATATTACAAGTTAGTTTAAGCCTCCCTAACCGCTACAAAAAAGAGCGTATCGAAGAGAGGAAGGCACCATTAGTATGGAGATTGGAGATAAGAAAATGAGGATTCTATGCAGAAGGGGCACAGAAACAGTAAGTTGCGAAAAAAGTTCATGAAATAAGATAAAACTTGAAGAAGAAAGTCAGAGGTGCTGAAAAACAGGGCAGTAAGGAACCGGAAAAAGATAAATGCAACCGTATTGTACTGGCAATAACATCACATCGGGTAAACATAAATGCGCAACATTGATAGATATTTGAGCCTACAATGCAGCCCTGTGTACATTTGTTGAATTCTTCTCGGGATCAGTCGCTGAATTCATTCGAAGGCACTGACACCATGTACGTTTTACTCGGAAGGCTTCGAGCGTGAATAGAAATAGCTTTTTTCTGATTATAAACATGCTACTAATTGCTACTCTTTCGATACGTGAACACGAGAAAATATAAATAAGAAAATTTGTGCACAGTGACCACAAATAATTCAACCCACTCAATAGTCGAACTTTTTTCATGATGCAGCAATACGTTCAGTGTTTTTTCTACCACAAAAATCATTTTATTCACAGTTCTGCAACGCGTGTGTTAAAAAAATACAATTTGAAAAAAATCTACGGTACAAAATGGACTGGGGAATGCTAAACGGTCATGAGGTTTGAAAGTAGTTTAACCGACAAGAGTTGCGTGCTGGTGGGGAACAGACCAAAGGAGTAACTAAATAATTGAATTACTGAAACAAAGCGCAACCCTCATAAAACTAATTTAACACTTTGACTGCGACGTGCGTCATCGGTGGTACACGGAGGTTATTTTCATAACGCTATTGACCGACCCGTAGTTGCAAACTCAATTTTCATAAATATTTAATCAAAACTAAATGTAGGCACGATCCAATTCATGTTTTATATTTTCAAATAGTTTACTACAATTAACTTTAAATTTGAGTTTAGTGTCGAACTTAATACTTAATAGTCGCAGTCAAAGTGTTAAACTCAGTTTTCAGTATGAAGTCTAATAATTATCTCACGCTTGGTGGTTTAACTGAGTGCAACATTAACCCCCCTTACGTGGGTAGTGGCAATACGAAATACTTGTCAATATGGAATAAAACAAGGGTATAATATAAAATTGGACCCAATGGAAAACAGTAGAAGTCGAACAGAAAGGGAAGTGAAATTGGAATGATAAGGAATGAACTAGACACTACATTCGGCGAAATTATCAAACACATATTATCAAACGTGATCAATGCATTGAAGTAGCTCAAGCAAATCAAACGCACCAAGACTCATTCATGGAAGACCATGAACCACCTATATTCGTGGTGTGGTTACATTTGATGAACTCGGGCTTAAAACGTAAGGGAATCAATCACAAATTCAAATTATGGTTCAACACCCATAACCACCTAAGAAAGATACGGTAAAAATTGATAGAATCAAAACTGTCGCACGTCTCTAGATTAGAAGAACTATCAACGCATTTACGTAAATCGTAGCCATGAAAGTAAGTTATATTACGGAACTACCGCTATTTTTTGGGCCAGAGGCATTTTAAATCGTGAAGATCTCTCACGTCAACTCAACGGAAAGTGATGATAACAACACAATTCAGCAGGAATGTCTTCAAGAAGAAGTTGAAGAACTCACGACATTGAACATGCTCCAATTTACAGCAGACTTGGACCAGCGCAAGAAACATATCGGTGTAAGTTTTTCAGTTGAAAGCAAAAAATATTCAAAAAGCAAAAATTGAATGAAAGATTCAAAGCTCAAGTTGATACGAAACGAATCGTTAGCAGAAGTGAACAAATTTTAGAAGACAAAATAAAAAAACACTTCCTGACAATGAAAGTAATATCACTTCCATTTATTTAGCCTGAACACTTAATATTAGCATAATAATTGTGCGTTTGACAAGTACGTTAAAAAATGAGACAGCTCCTTCCAGCGCTTCTAGGGAACACAAATAAAGTTATCTAATTCCAAGCCCTTGACTTTGATGGCTAAAACAACGCATACACTACATAAAAACACACCAATTGGTCAAACAAAACAGCAAGCAAAACAAAAATGATAGAACATTGATTTTTTTATGGTACTATACTAAGTACGGATTTCTGAAGAAAGACAACAAGCTCAGCATAGTTTCCTTCAATAAAACTCAAAAGCTTCAAACGCAAACACCAAAATCTGAATTGGAATAAATACTGATCCTGCTTGAGTTCAATATTTCAGCGCTAAGACCTGTAAAACAAAAGAGACGAAGCACGGTAGAGGCTACGAAGACACTTTCAGCTGCCAAGCTCCTATCCGATACCGCAGCCATATGAGCACGAGGTCTACGCCCATCTCCAGCCAGCTGAGAACTGGTGTCACCTTCGATCCTGTGAAACCAACACCTTGTTTCAACAAACGAATCTCATTTGCATCATATTATACTGTAAATAATCCATTAATTTCGAAAGAATAAAATACAGAATGATGTGATTTGTTTGATGAAAGTCAAGGCTCAACGTTTTCAACACAGACTATCTTTATTAATCAAATGAAACATTTGCTTTTACAGTCCGTAGTAGACGTAACTAAGCCAGATAAGCTCTAGATTTCCGTAACACATTTAATTTCTGTGGGGCTTATTATCTTAAATTTGGCACCAAAAGATAATAATTTAATTGTTAATATATTATCAGTGAAAATTTTTTAACACTATTAAATTAATTTGTAGAACAAATTTTGACCATAATTATCCATCTGATTTAACAGCTGTTTCAGCTTCACTAAAGCAGTGAATCAAGTGCTTTACTTAGAGAATAGGTTCACGTGACACCGCAAAGAAAAACTGTAGTGTTCAGGTTGTTCAAACGAGTACGAGGAAAACTCGAGTACTCCACACTGCCAATGAAGTAAAAAATAAATAAACAGAAACAATGACGAAAGTAATGGGTTGTGTTTGGTTGCACTGTGAGTCAGCCTCCAGCCATTAATGAGAAACAAGGGTTAAATAACTATGAATCTTAATGATTAAGCCCACAGCTGGCTCTTGAAACTCGCACTGCTGATTCGGCAAGTCTAGTAAATCCTCTGAAGGGTGATTTCTCCAAAGCCAATGGGTGGAGCGTCTACCTAGACGCTACTCAAACAAGAGTAGCATACGTCTAATGATTCAAGTTCTGAAACCCTACAAATTCAAATAGAAACAATTTCATTTAAGAAAAAAATTTAACTGCAGTTTTTCGTTCAACAGAGGCAACGTGATATTTCAATCAAACGATTAAAAAATCGTACGTCTATATAATGAATAAAAAACATTCTCAATACAAGTTGAGGTGGTGTAGATTAACCAAGTTCTACAATGCACTCATACGATAAAAAGTCTCATAGAAATATGAAATCTTTTCGACACTCTTTCCGCAATCCTAAATGCTTAAAAATTAAAGTAAAACAGTCACATAATTCAATTGTTATAGAGGAAACGTATCAGCAATTGTTTTGAAATTAAAGGTTGTGCAGTTATGAGTGGATTGTGACACCTCATCCTTAGAGAATACGCTTGGAAAAATTTTACCCAAGGCTCCTGAATACCAAGAAGTGAATCGACAGAAAACTATTACAACTGCTATCACCTTCTGCTCGATAGTACAGTACCTATGCATGCCCCATTGCCCCATCAAACACTCACCATCAATTTCAGTCCAGCACACAGCCACTTCTGAGATTGGAATGCCGAGTTTCTGAGCAATAACCAGCATCTCAACATCGAAAGCCCTGTAAGAGAAGGGATAGAAATACAGATGTTAACTTGCATCAATTCAACCCATAACTTCAGTGCTAATTGACCGAAATCTAAAATTTCAAGGCAATACCAACAGAAAATTAAGTGACGCCAAGAATCAATTCGCACCAAGAATAACACAGAATCTGAAGACCGATCATTTATTCTTTAATCAGAACGTGTACTTTTTCAATATTGAAAAAAAACCGCCAGTTTGAATAGCTATCTAATTGAGCACATTATTATTATTATTATTATATAAGAAAGTTTTAGCCTCCCTTAACCACGACAAAGATGTTCCAAGAGAGGAAAGAGGAAGGCACCATTTAGCATGGAGTTGAGGGAACGCGGAATCTATGCACAAAGTGCACAGAAACAGTAAGCTAGGAAAGAAGTTCATGAAACAAGAAAAAAGTTGAAGAAGAAAGTAGTAGATGCTGAAAAACAGGACAGCAGTGAACCGAAAAAAGATGGTCCGTAACAAAACAAAAACCTATTTTATTACAATAAAAAAGAAGCCTACCTAACCTTTAGCTCGGGCCCTCACATGGTTCCCCTGGGAGCGCTAATTCCCATAGATACAATAGTTGTATCCCCCTGAGGGGAATTGAGCACATTTTCGTATTCTCTAATCACAAACAAAACTTTGTCTAACTTTAAATATTCATGTGTTCCTACCAACTTCCGTTAGAACACTCCTTGCCTTTTACGTTCTGCACAACCTAAATATATTTGCATGACTCAACGTAAAGTAAAACTGACCCAAAACACAGCTCCTGAAGCTTCTAAACCTTAAAATTTTATAAGTTACACGTAACGTTTATGTATGGTACCCATGCACGATCACTCTTATAATATGGACAAAACGACTGACAGGGTAAAAGTGAGAATAGGTTGAAATTTTTTCTGCCAAGCCCTCCCACGTAAGATACTGACAACATTCTGTTACTACGAATTTATTCATCAAATACCCCGCATTAACAGTAAAAATATAATTTTCTATTTCCTAAACTTAATGATACAACATATTCTGTACAGAGCAAATGATGAGATTGATCTATGCAAACCATCACGGACTAAAATAATTCACCATTGCTAAAAACTCAAATTTAGCTCAAGCCGAAAAAGCCCACACACCATCTTTCAATATGAAGATTCTGGAAGATGATTCTAGCAGCTCTCCTGGTAAGGAGCTTGAAGCCGCACTGGGTGTCCTTCACGCCTCTGACCGTGAAGAGCCACACGAGCGCGTGAAAGCCGTACATCAGCACTGTCCGGAACAGGGACCGCTGTGCTACAGAATCTTCTTCAAGGTGAGCTCGCGATCCACACACCACTGCCAAGCTTTCTGACCTGTCGTGCACATCTGAAATGTGATGAAGTATGAAAACCCAAAATGATGAGAACTGTCCCTCAAGCGTGCCCCTCACACCCACATCCCTCAAAGAATTATAACAAGAGATAGCAGAAAAATTTCAGCAAAAATGCAATTAACTTCAAAACTTTTGAATTGTAGCCCAGAAAAGGATGCCACAGCCCCGCTTCTTGAGTCATCGTGTGTAACTGGACCACGAATATATGTGAACTTTCTCCATTAAACTACTCATCCAAATACTTCCCTATTTAGCCGTACTAAATTAAAAGGAATAACTTACAAGAAATTTAACAACTTAAAAATACGTATTTTGAAAAACGCAAAAACTCTAAGAGACTTTACTCAAACAACTATTTTCACAATAATATTTGTACTACAATAATATATGTACGCTACCAGTCTTGCACAAACTAAAAAACAAACTTCATGACAAAAGTATGTTGCTAACTACCAATTAAGCATTACAAGTGTTGACTTTACAGTAATACAGTATAAAAAATTAAGCACTTATTTTATTATAGGAATTATTAACCACAAAAATCTTTCATAGTATTAAATACAACTCTAACGTTTTCCAACTAAACGATTTATAACTTTTAAGCACACGCTCTTTCACACGAATGGCCAAGCAAAACAAACACTAACTGTCAAACATAACACCAGAAAGCTGACTAATTAATAATAAAGGTTTCCACTTCATGCAAGTCACCTGGGCAAAGTTGAGTGAGTGAAGCTTCCAGCTTAGCATAGTCTGAAAACTTGGAGGCCCCATCAGCATCTGCAAAAAGTAGCAAAGAGCCACGAGCTCGCAACATCCCCTGAAACGCAAAGTAAAATTAGCAGCGGCTCCACGTGCTGAATGAATAAGTGTAGAAAATGAAATCTCTGTACTATGTTTACAGTAAACAAGAAAGGACATCTTCAAACCTAAACTACAGTAGTGAATTTTAAAATTATAATAGATTATCTCTGATTCATCATGCTAAACTTTCATTCACTATATAAAAAATACAAATATTTCGTTAACTGCACTTAACTGACATTTTTTCTGACATTTTGTACATGGAAATCAGTATACCTTAGGCCGCGGCCAAACAAACAGCAGTGAAGCAGGGCTGCGCAGAGCAGTTTCGGCTCGCTGGTAGCTGCTAGCTTATGCTCGTAAGTTAGGTGGCCAAACAAACAGCAGTGGCTGGTCCTGAGTCCGAAGCAGTTGTATTCTTGGCACCACGATGGGCGGTGTTTTGTGACAGGTAACCTCAAATTTTGCTTAATAAATAGATGTAGAACTTGCAATATTTGATCTAATTAAGTTTATTTATATCTATACATATTACTATGCTATGCATTATCTTCTTAGCATTACAAGTACATCCGTACACTGTCGTATAGTACTTTTCATTTCGCTAAAATATTTCTACCCACAATGTTTGAAATAGCTATGATACTGTTTTATAATTGTTCCAGGAAATTCCGCAAAAATTAATTACATGATAACATGCTAGTTATGGTTGCTGATTGAATAATCATGCAAATAATTCACCGACGCATGACCTGAAACCTTATAAATAGTTGAATATGGATTATTTTGCAGTAATGGACATGTAGAGACATCACAGAACAAGGAACATATTCGTTCAGGCGTATAAATATACACATCTATGGATGTAACAATTCGAATTTTGAATTGTTAAACTAATAATAAACAACATCTAAGTATAAAAGGATCTTTTGTATTTGACGTGCGGCACCAAGTTTCAGTTTAATGGCAATTTTCACGTAAAACTCAAACATCACATCCATTTTTAGGAGAAACTAACAGTTCTTCAGTTGTATGCCTTCAAGGTTATTTTTATCGATGTAATACTGATAAAACGCAAACTTGAATAATTCTGTATCGGTTTTGCACATCACTTTGCGCTGATCCAGAAAAAGTAAAAGATCCTTCCTCTCCACATTTGACTCATATTTAACAATCCTATGTGTGTGCGCACATATAAATTTTCATACATATATACGCACCTATGCATATATATGTTTCTATTCCTATTTTTTGAGTAAAAATAAAACCTCAAAACACATTACATTTTACCTAAAGCTCTGCGACCAGTTAACACTGAACCATATTTCAGAAATAAATATATTTATTGCACTTGCTTAATAATTCAAAAATAGGTCTATCACTACCCCAGAGGGCGCATCTGTGAATAAAAACAATGAAAAATATAAAAAGACAAATGAAATGAAGCGCTCGTGAAAACTTATCAGCTCTCTGTTTGTATGCTGAACAAGCCATGAATTTCTTTTTGCGTGTAAGTTTGTTTACGCATTTCGTTTCTAGATGTGCGTGATGTTCTTCGTAAATTACTTTGTAACTAACTTTTCTCAATACTTGACAGTCATTTACGGCGGTGTTTCAAGCGGCTTCGGTATAGCGTTTTTCATCTTTCCTTACTTTCGATACAACAAATAATTCAGGAATTCCGAAGAATTCTCCATTAGTATTTTGAATTATTTATAAATTGTCAGCCATCTCTTGGGATATAAAATCTCCAAGAAATGATATTTTTGATTTAACCAGCTATTGACAGGGTCTATATGGTTTGTCTATAAGTACGCGTCGTTTGGTTCATCTATTTCTACTCCTCGGATAGTTTGTCTATTAGTATGCCTCGTATAATTTGTTTTTATTATTATTATTATTATTATTATTATTATTATTATTATTATTATTATTATTATTATTATTATTATTATTATTGTTTGAGGTCGCTTTTCCACCGGGGTTGCCAGCTAATGGCAAATGTGGACCCCTCCGCTTTTGCGAAGCATTTTAAAGGTAATAACATCGATTTAGAATGGGAGTACAGCCTAGTTCCCGGGGGTTTCAGCTACCCACCCTCTAATAGCCAAGCGCCTTACTCATGTTGAAGCCCTTTACCGGGCTACCAGCGCAGAAGTGTTAGTAGCAGTAGTAACATGGGTTTGCTATCGCTTCAGTTACGTCTAATTTGTCTATTAGTACTCATTGGTACGTTTGTCTAAGGAGGTCTTGTATTCAGAATTTTTTTAAAAGCCAAGATGTTGTCATGTATCTCATGTGCCAACCTTTTTTGAAATAAACGGGTTTCTTTTCTTTCTTTCTCACTGATGACCTAACCTGTGTTTCCTCAATATTACTTAGGAGAAAAATTATTATTATCTATAAATAAAAAACTAATAGTTTAAACGTAAAAGATATATGTTTGAAGTCAAGTTTAGTGCCATGTGCCAAAAAAAAGACCTGATATGAAATATTCGGCATTGGCACGTTCTAGAGTGTAGGTATTGACAAAGAAAATGCTTGATATAGTATAGTTTTTCGATTTATGAGGTAGAAAATACCTATCTACCTATAAATAACTGTACAATCCCACCTACCACTAACTTCCATAGCGTCTGCTATAACTGACCATTGTTTATTAACATAGTTATGGTCGAAATATTATGAGATGCGCCCCCGATCGCAGGAATAGCTTGTACCGAGGAGATCAGATGTTCGATATCCTCTCCGTACGAACTCTAGGGTGCAACTGACTGCTAGCTCCCGACTCCCGAGCTGCGAGCAGTATTTGTATTTTATCACCCGAGATAAAACGCCGCTGGCGCTTGCTTCAAACAGCGCTGCCCTGCACTGCTCTGTGCTACTTGTCTGGCTTCCCCAAAGGAATACCACTAACATAAAACACCGCGCCGGCTCTGCTCTGCTCTACCCCGCTCCACTGCTGTTTGTCTGGCCGCGGCCTTAAGCATAAGTAATCATTGAGTGATACCGCTAGCAACCAAATGAATAATATTCTGTTAAACATTATTAGCATTAATGCTAAATTAACTAAAAGGATTAATATATTAATTCATTTATGAGAAATTATAAATGGAATGATTTTCGTGCAGAATATGTTCACTAAGACTATCTTATCTACCACGACTAGCAGGCAAATTCCAACTCGCTCAAGCTCTAAACAAAGCCCCCACCATTCGAGCATCCAATGCATCATAATTGTACCCTATAAAAGAGTTGAAGAGTTCTCCACTAAACATTTTGTCCTGCCCAGCATGAAGCCTGAGTTATTAAGAATTCCCCCCTAAATATTTTGTTGTAACTAACAATTCTTTCTCCAACTAACGACAAATTGCTATCCACTAACCATTCTGACAGCACCTCCTTTGCCCCGATTCCGCGCCAGCCTGAGGCACCGGACAGCATCAGCACCATGGCGCTGTGTGTACAGCCCCACCACAGACGATGTGTTGTCCTTGCTGCCATCATCCACCACTATCACCTCATAACTGAAATTTGATTCCTTGCCACAACGCTCGTTCAGATAATCCAAGCACTCGTCCAGCATCACTGGTACTGAAGAGCAAAAGGAATAAGTCAGCACAAGTTATTTGAATTATGTATGTAATACAAGGTGAACAAATAACAGTTATTTATTACATAGCATGCAAGTATAACTAATAGTATAAATCTAAAAAGTAATTTCTAGGAAAAGTGATGAAAAATTATTGAATTTCGAATACTCAATTTGTTTAAAAAAAAATTTCATTTTTTTAGTTTAATGACACCTCCTGTTAGTAGATCACTTCCAAACGGTGTTTTTTCAGTTGTGCCATTTATACAATACTACAGTTGATTGCGAAGGATCCCCAGGTGCATGAAATATTACATACTTATTTCATTACAAGGATGATTGTACGGCAACCAAACCTGTCATATGGTCTGAACTAAGAAATACAATTGTACACTCAGTTATGAGACTATTATGCTCATGATTTTCACCCATAGCAGTGCTCACACTGATCTTGACAGTAATCACAGTAAATTTTTGTTATACCTAAACTGTTCATGATAAAATCATTTTGTAAAAAAATCTTTAACTCTGCTGCAAAAATTGAATTATTACCACTGTTCAAAAACCATGAATTGTGAAAAAAATGATAAATCTTATTGCTGATGGGAGTGCCCAAAAAATTCTCTTTTGACTAACATTTAAACAAACTGAAAAAAATCACTACTTAATTTCTAAGCCAAGTGTTCCCTAAGACATGTATGTTCAAAAATGTTCAAATCTATTCAGTAGAAAATTTTTATCAGTGTTTCAAGACATTTATGGTGTAAGAAACATACAAATAGCTTACATCTGAGCTCTTCATTGTACGCAGGTACGATGACAGACAGTGAGACAGACGAGCTATCATGCAGCAGTGATGGGAAGGGAAGCTGCTTGAAGCCATCGCTGTATGTGCGCTCAGTTGGGCTGTCCTTCAGGTTTGGGTACTTGTCACTTGTAGCCACAAGCACAATACAAAGCTGGAAGAAGAACACCAATTATGAGGACAATTCAAATTTATCACAATTACACGAGAAAAAAATTTGTTTAGAGTTGAAACATACAATTAGAAACCTCATTTTGTCTTTACTACAAAGTAGATTTGATCTCTTCCCACAGACAATTGCAGAGTTTTTGATAAATAACTTTGCTAAGTAGGCATAGGTGGGCACTCAATTTCACGTTTGTGGTCTACTAAACTTTTCAACATTCTTGAACATCTTGGCACCTGCTAGTGGGATTCTATAAAACTGGACAAAATCAATAATGACATAAAATTCTTACATTCCTAACAAATACAGAAACCACTTAGTACCTATTAGTGTCAGATGAATACTAAATGCATTATATTGAAAGAGAATAAATGTTAGTTTAAGCCTTCTTCACTGCAGCATAGGTATTCAAAGGAGAGGGAAGCACTATTTAGAATAGACCTAAGGAAACATAGAATCTATTCAAAAGGTATGCATAAACAATAAGTTGAGAAAGAAGTTTATAAAACAAAATGAAAGTTGAAGAAAAAAGTAGTAGGTGCTGCAAAACACGACAGAAGTGAACTGAAAAAATATGGTCCCTAATATAAAAACATTAAATATTCAACAAAAAGAAAGCTTACCCAACTCTCAGCTCAGGACTTCACATTTTCCCCCTAGTAGTACTAATTCCCATAAAAACAATAGTTGTATCCCTTCAAGGGACTAAACTTAAGGATGTCTGTGTTTTACAATGTCTCAAATTCTCCAATTGTTTGGAAAATCCTAACACGATTTTCAACTTCAAAAACATTTAAGGAGGTCAACCCAGGCCCCTGTCAGTCCAATGAGCACTTTTTTTGTTTTTGTTGAAAATGGACCCTTGGGTGTTGAACTATTCGGTCCTAAAATTTTATGGCACTACAGACACTAGATCCCCCCCCCCCCAGTGGGGTGTAAGGGGACCAAAAATACTGAATTTTCGACCCCATTTGAAAAAAAAGGAAATGAAAAATTTGAAAACGTAACTTTGTTCAAAATGCTTCAAGGATTCTTAAACTGTCTTTGGTTTTGTTGTAGCATAAAAACTCAATGACTTCTATTTTTTATTTAAATATCCATAAAAATGTACCAAAAAACTAATTTTTTGTATTTTTCAAAAAATTAAGGCCTAAATTGAAAAAGTTATCTGCGCAAACTATGTTTTTTCAACAAATACATATACTGGCCAAATTTCAAACAAATCGGATCACAATTTAAAAATCGCTTGGGTTGACCTTAAATTGGTATACTGACACTGCAGCAAAATTCAAATGATTATGAACTTCATTTGTACAAAATTATTAGGAATATACAAGAACTAGTTTCTGGCTACTCTTTCTGCATTGTCATGAAAAATTTTCAAATCTCGTGTGCAACAGTTTAGCAAAGTTTCACTTTGTATATAGAATGGATTTTAATTTGATGTTCCATTACTTTTTATTTAAAACACTTACAACTTTCACAACACCTTCTTGGCTTGGGCATATTCAAGTGTTTTTAAAGTTTATATTTTCTTTATGATGAGTAAAGTTAACTTAACAAGCAAACTCAGTTCAGATTTAAGATCAACTTCAAAGATGTGAAAAATTCTACAGAAAATTTTTGTCTTCTAGCTATAAACTATATTTACATAGACATTGGTCAATGCAAACCAAAATTATTGTCAAACATTATTTCTTCTTCAATACTTATCAAACATATTAGACCTTTATCAAAATAAAAACATATCCCACACACCAAATACACTAAAAATTGTAACTGTTCTCACTATAAAATTTCATAGTAGCTTATTTTTACTCAGAAGTATTGCATTGAATTGGTAGATGATCAATGATAACCACAACTTTAGTTCAACAACAGCATTGTAACCTTGCGTAACAGACCAACAGCTCTAATGAATTTGATTAAAATTAAAAATAAAGACAAAGGAAAAAATCAATTAACCTATATTTAAATCATTGTGAAGGAATGTACAATAGTAGAGCTATTAATATGGTCCTCAATGAAGTGGGTATTATCTAAAATTAACGGTCTAAAACAGTATTTCATTGCCCAATTCATAATGTACTAATGTAAATCTGGTCAATATGTATTTTAGGTCATCCACGGAAATTAAAAGTTCCGTTACAAAGAATCCCTAAAGGAGCCCATTTAAATACGTTTTACATGAATGACATTCTGCTTTCCGATGCATGTTTTTTGAGTTATTCAACTTTGAAGTTATGGGAGCGGCGTTAATAGAATGGCTTTCGCGCGTAAAGGAGAGGGCGTTCCAGCAATGCCGCAGCGGTGGAAAAGTTATTCTTTTTGCAATAAATGGCGTAATTTATTATTTACCGACCCTGCAGAGTTTGAGCCCACTTCTAGGATGTTTTAGTTAAAAACACAATAAAGGTTATAACCCAAAAATATTAGTGAGACTAAATTACTGACGACTTTTTTTACATTAGTTCCAAAATGGCGGCCACGCGGTACGGTCGCCGCCATCATGAAAGTGAGTGCATATCGATTTAAGTCTTCACTATTCCAGTAATGCTAATATTTTTTGGTGATAACCTTTATTGCGTTATTGACTAAAACATCCTAGAAGTGGGTTCAGGCTTTGCCAGTTAGCAAATAATAGATTACAAAGTACCCAAGCGTCCACTAATGGCTCCAGCGCGCAACGCAACTGCTATGGAAGACAAAAATTTAAAAGTTGAATAACTCTAAAATAACGCATCAGTGAGCAGAATGTCATTTATGTAAAACGTTTTTAAATGGGCTCCTTTAGTGATTCTTTCTAATGAAATTTTTAATTTTCGAGGATGACTTAAAATACATATTGACCGTAAATCTAAAAAAAACACTAGAAGCAACATTACAATAAAGAATCACTACAATATTAATACCAAATTACTCATTAAACTTCTTTTCTAATAAAATTTTGCCAAGTTATTTGCTAAATTTGCTAAAAAAGGTTCTACAGTACAGTATATGAATTATAAATTACATAAAAACCAGAATTTGCATTTTATACATAGCACTATTGATATTAATGAAGGAGACTAATTAGGCAGCAATCAAGGAACCATAAATGACATTAGGAAGGCACCATGACAAGGAACCATAAATTTTAAGACACTGCAATTTTTTCACTTGACCTTGTACATGAAGCAGAATGGTAAAAGTAAGTCATTTACAGCATGCTGCACTCTAATGCCACAATTATAAATTACCTAAACCTGAGAACCAAACATCTACAGCAGGTGTTTAACAGCATTCATGATACTTGGTTCTAATTTTCATATTGAAGGGAAGAAGAAAATAATTCAGCATGAGCATCCAATGCATATACTTCACAAATGGCAATGATGGCATTTGACCTTATCACATACATATTCTTCTTAATAACTATAATCACATTTAGCCTCATCTCATACATGTTCTTCTGAATGGTTACAATCATTTGTAGCCAATCATTTAAGTTATTGATCCCCTCAATTTTCCTGATATGAATTTGGCATTGGACATTTTCATAAAAACTCCACAACCTAAAAGATACATGAGTACATGCCCCATTTATCTCTGAGTGTAGTTAGATTACCAAACAAATAACATTGGAAATTAAATGCCACTCAATTTTCTTCAACCCCCAAGAAATGCATCAAGCTAATAATTTTCTTTCACACTTAAAATAATACTTACAACCACAAATGCGCAGATGGCAGCAATGACTAGACAAAGTAGTAAACCTATGATATCCATTTCTAATCTGGGGCTTATGCAACTAAGTTTTAACAGCTAAAGTTAGTAGCAATCTTTATACGAGATATCTTGACGAAGAATGTTTCATGACCGATAAATTTGTACCTGAAATAAAACACAGGAGTTATTCCCTTATTCATTAAATTCAATCAAGAAAACAATTCAGAGAGAGACACACGTTAACTTGTGCACAATATATGTAAAAAATGGTTCGAACAAAATTTTGTTATTACTCAAAGTTCACCAAAATTACAGCAATTAATCAAGGAAGAGACGAGCAGTTCGACAGGTGCCAGACACCTCACAGTCCGTACACCTTGCAAGTTGCAACATACGCTACGCAAGCCCGTCTAGGCCGGCCTGGCAGTTGGACATTACACGTTGACGTTTCAGGCCACCGATTCGCTTCAGCACGCAGCTTTAAATATATATACAAGCATATTGAAGGTTAGTAAACTTAATTAATAATTTCTTCACCAATCATACAATATACCAGCACTTAGAAACATGGTTATTCAAATTTTTCATTTTAGTAAGACCCAAAATGTTTATCTACTTGCGCCACACTGACTTTCCATTGACCTCACGTCACCTCAGTGAGGCTCAGTCGAGTCCGTCGATTCGGTCGTTTCTACGGTATACGAAATGAAGCAGCGTCAAACCAGTTTTTATTTAAGTCACGGTATACGAATGTCGGTTCCTTATTTTGGAGTGACCCTTATTTGAACCATTTTGAAGTAGGTTCTATGCTACCCAGCTTTCCGAATAACTTACTTGTGCTGCTATTCCACTATACTGATACTGGAACTTGATCTTTTTCTGTGCAAAATTTACGAGAAGATAATATGAATACATTTTGTCTTATTGGCCGTGTCGATGCGCATTATTTCGAATATGAAAAGAATGGTGAAATTGCGGTGAATTTTGCTATAAAATTTATTAAGATAATTTCGGAAATGCCTCAAGTTATTTGTGAAGATTTATTTGTAATTACCTTTTGTCGTAAACTGAATACAAAAAAAAATACCTAGTAAACTGATACTTGACTTATTCATGATCGTTTTTTTTTATATTTCATAATCCCTCTATTAAAATAACCGGAGCGCTGTTTTTAGGCACCTCCTGAAAAAAACGCTTGGGGTATATGTTGAGTCATGTGTAAAGCTCTAAGTCTGTACAATCACTCATGGCGGTGCAGTTAAGGGAATAATACGTCATGTATGCAGTATGTCCAAGGATAGAAGAATGCAATAAAATATCTGGTTTTAGGAATTAGTATGAACACAGAGAATAGAGATCCTTTTGAATGTAATTTTTGTGTGGTATGAATAAAACCAAAGGCATGTCAGGTATCTGAATGTGATTATAGTGTGAGCTCTCTCAGATTTGAATCCATTGGATAATTCTGCAGTGTGTGTGAGATAAGAGACACTAACTTTCAGCACTAGTTCTTCTGAAGGTGATTTTGAGAACCTAAGAAAATCTCATGGTCCAGTGTAAACTGAAGATATAGGTTAAAGGATGTTCTAGTCAAGTTTGCAATCAAGCCTGTTAGTATCATCTTGTACATTGGTTTTTCAAAGGTATTATAACCAACACCAGGACGCAATGACGGTTACCTTCGATCAAGTCGGTACCCATTTCCGACACCTGGTTACAGTGGTGAATAGTTGCAAAGTTCTCCCTTTCCCCAACGAGGAGAATTACGGGGCTGCACTGCCAGGATTCAAACTGCCGACACTTTCACGTAAAGGGCGAGCGTCATAACCACTCTGTCATGGTGACGACGTATAACATGACTATAACTCGTAGTTTATGCCCATAACAAACTAGCTTCTATGTTGCATAGCATGACCCAAGCTGATCCCTGAGTTTTACCCTCAGTCGAATTTTGTTCACTGGCAAGAAAATCAGGGCAGCCGCCCTGTTGTATGAGGTTGTATTAGTAGGCAATGGCTCGTACTCATACGTGATTTGAGAATAAAATAGGCGCATAGGCAACACGCACAAGGCAAATGTCGTATTCTTTTGTAAGAACTGTAGTTATCTTAACCAGTAATTAAGGCGTAACAAATCGTTTTTACTAGTGTCTTCAAGTTAATCAACTTTTCCAGGTTCTACTGACGACGATGTTTTGCTTCGAGAGGAAAAATGATGCGCCTCAATCGTCATCGACCTGTGAAGGCAACTACGTCGAGGATGCATCGAGAGGTACCGTCAACGGTAAACCCGTTTACGTAAACGAAAGCAAATCTACCTTCCTCGCCGCTCATCCCAATTCGGGCTGGTGCATAACACACTCTCAATATTGGGATGAAGTCAGAGATAAGCAGGGATCCTTTGGTGGCTTCCATTTTGGTGGGGGTACGACACCTGCCAATGAAACCTGGAAAGACTACATTGTAACAGAGAGACGTGGTTTCATATTCACCTGTATTCCTGGTCAAGACAATTATGCAGATTGTGATGGATTCTACGTTCTGGATAACACCATGGGAGAAGTTAATGGAAAATCTGTTTTTGTTAATCATGCCAAGAATAAATTTTTGGCTGCACTTCCCAACAGTGGTTGGTGTATTACGAGTTTAGGGTATTTCAATGACATTAGCCTAAAGCAAGGATCATTTGGGGGTTTCCATTCTGTTAATAGCAGTGATCCTGACACTGGGAGATGGACATCATATTCTGTGAAACAGTTTGGTCCCGTAGAAGATTTACATCAATCATGTCACGATGCATGTAAATGGGAAAAATTGGAGAACACGTCCGTAACCTTCAAGGCGGTCGCAAACTCAGGAGTTGTGAGAACGGAAGAGGATTTTCTTGCCATGCGTAAACGTTGTACTGCAATGGACTGCGGAGGATTTGCGTGGAGAAAGCCACACTACAATCAATTCGGCGAAGAAGATAATCCTCCTGTGTGTTTCTTTTACCGAAAGAGCCAGAAAGAACTCAGACAATCTTTGCAGTGTTCCTCGGAGTATGACTTCTATCTGGCTCCTGAAGAATATTCTCCCGATTGTTGTTTCAAGCCTTTCCGAGATCCAGCTCCATCTTGTCACATACGATGGATTGTTAACAGACCTGTCCATTCTTTCGCTTGCCAGGTCGTTGTTCCAGAATCCACATCATGTACTTACTACTGTGTCGGTGGATTTCATTGCGGTTATAGTGGAATTCAACAGCACGGAGGCCAGAAGCAGCAGGTCCTATTTTCCGTTTGGGATCACCCCACTGCCCCTGGCAGAGTTGCAAATTGCTGCGTGTATCCTGGAATGATTGCAAAACCATTTGGAGGTGAAGGAAAAGGTATGCAGGCCATTGGTATTTGTGGGGATTCTTGTGGGACGCGTGATTGTTCACTCGCTGCTTGGAATCCCGGAGAACCTTATACTTTTGTTGTGAAGGCATTTGCAGTAGCAAATGGAACAGAATTTGCTTGTTACTTCCACAAACCAAACAGTGGATGGCAGCTTCTTGCTCGCCATACCCGTCCTGACACCTGCGATACTTACAGAGGAAAACTCGGAGACCTTCACAGCTTTATCGAAGATTTTACTGGTAATTCGCTTCGTCGGAGCGCAATATTTGCTGCCTGGGTCCAGTATGAGCGCAATGCACCGTGGGAAGCTGTAAGTCAAATCAGGGGTACGTCGACTGCTGAGAACGATGTTCCAAACAAATCTGTGAGGCTCATTTCAGAAGGCCCGTACCAAAAGGTAGAGATGATAAGTGGAGGGGAAGCATTGGTTGACTATGGACTCTACAATGGTACCATAAACAATCCTTTTCCCGTTCCTAATATGTTCGCTTCACTTGGTGAATAACACGCCAGATATTCATAAAAAACAGAGTTCTTAATCATATTTGATCCAAGTATCAGAAGAAAAGCCTCAGCATTTTTCAGTACCATGCTTTCAGTAATAATATGCAAGGGTATGGGATTTTTTTTGGCACATAGTAAAAAATTCTCTCTTTGACGTGCAACATTGTGACTCTAAGTACTCTCTGAATTCTTTCCTCGACCATTTCTTCACATTTTTTGTGGTAGTAAAGTGCTCTATCAGAATTGCGACTTCATTTCGGTCTGATCTATCGGAATTACAAGTCGATTTTATTCGATCAATCAGATTTAAAAATGTTTACATGTTTCTAGATGTGCGCGTTGCGCGATGTTGTTCATAAATTACTTTTTAACTATAACCGGTTTTCCCTACTTGATAATCATTTACGAAGGTGTTTCAATCTGCTTCGGTAAGACGTTTATTTCGCCTTTTCTTATTTCTTTTCAATTAATAATTAAGGAATTCTGAAGAATTCTCTAGTAGTATTGAAATGATTTATAAGTTGTCAGATATTTTAACAAAAACGAAAGGGCAAAAACCAGGCGACATGTCATTTTTAAAAAATTGTATGTCAAAAATTAGAACGTTTCGGGCCTAGACACATCTTCAGCTAAACAATCTGAAATGACAATAGTGAAAACATTAATAAACTAGATCCATCATTGACTAAAACAATCTGAAATGACAATATTGAAACCTAAACTAGAGAAACTGTTATCTCGACAGTGGCACACATGAGAATGAAAGAAAGTGACAGGAGGATGGGGAAAGGTTCTAACTAACTATGTGAAGAGGGTGAGCGCTCTGCATGTCATTAAGCTGAGGCTTTAATTTGTGGATGTAGAGGGAGAGGGACTCTAAAATTCTAAGTTTAACTGAATTACTGGAATAACCTAATATGGAAAAGTCTGATGCAGAAATTGATGAATTGCACTGAAACTCTGTGTGAGACCTAATTGAAGAATGGGAAGGATGGCAAAGGCGTGCACTTGTTCTATGACTTATTCCTGCATGTTCCGACCGCCTTACACGCAATGTGCGGCTCGTTGAGCCCACATATGCAGATGCACATTGTGCAAAACTGTATTTATAAACAAGGCAGGAGCGGAGACATTCAGGAAGTTTGTCTTTAAAATGAAAAAGTGACCCAATGGTGAACCTATTTACTAACAATACGTGAAAAGATAAGTTTTCTCAAAAGTTTTCTCAGCGGTCATTACACCTGGTGATGTCTCTGAATTGAGGAAGCTAGGTAAAAATAAGGAAATTATTGTGTGCAAGCCCGATAAAGGAAAAGGCGTTGTATTACTTGACAGGTCTGTTTATCTTGAAAAAATTAAGGTCATCATATCCGATTGTACTAAATTTGAACGCATCACCGAACCAATTCATCGGTATGCTTTAAAAGTAGAGGACAAAGTAAATAATTTTTTACGTAAACTGAAAAAACTATCTGTAATTTCCGATGAAATTTATAAGACACTTTTTGTGACAGGTTCTGGCCCTGGTTTACTATATGGACTACCTAAAATCCATAAATCTGATTTTGCTACCAAATTTCAACTTCGCCCTATATTTGCCGCATATAACGCTCCTAGCTTTCAACTCTCTAAATTTGTTATTTCGATTTTGAAACCTTTTACTACTAGCAATTTGACTGTGGAGAGTTCATATGCTTTCATTGACCGTATTTCTCATTTTGAAAATTCTGGTGAATATTTCATGGCTTCTTTCGACGTTGAAAATTTGTTCACAAATGTGCCAGTTAGAGAAAAAATAGATATCTGTCTCAATCACCTTTTCACTAGTAGCGTTACAACTGTGCTTGGTATGACTAGATCATTATTTTCTACATTATTAGAGCTTTGTGTTTTGAATTCCTTTTTTTTTTTGTTTGACGGACAACTTTACAAGCAGCTTGAGGGTTTAGGTATGGGCATGCCTCTGGGTCCAACCTTTGCAAACATATTTATGTGCTACCATGAAAAATCATGGTTAGATAATTGTCCAGCTGAGTTTAGACCGGTTTTTTATCAGAGGTATATTGACGACAGCTTTCTTCTATTTCGCCATGCTTCTCATGCCCAACTATTTTTGAATTATCTGAACTCCAAGCATCCAGCTATTAATTTTACTATGGAAGGAGAAAAAGAAAACTCATTGGCATTTTTAGATATTTTATTGAAAAGACAGGGTCGAACACTCCAAACTTCAGTTTTTCGTAAATCGTCCTTTTCAGGATTAGGTTCGAGCTTTTTTAGCCATTGCTCTTTTCAATTTAAAATAAATAGCTTAAAAACCTTACTGTCCCGCGGGTATAAAATTTGTTCTAATTACCAGTTTTTGCATAATGAGTTAGAATTTTTAACACGCTTTTTTTCCTCCAATGGCTACCCCTTACGTCTAATTCAATATCATATAAATCGGTTTCTCAATAATATATACCATATCAGCCCAACTGTTTCTACCGCAGAAAAACAAAAAATGTTTATAACCTTCCCTTATATAGGATCATCATCTGAAACCCTTAGAAAAGAATTACTAATGTTACTGTCTTCGTTCTTTCCACAAATTTCTTTTCAAGTATTTTTAGTAAATAGGTTCACCATTGGGTCACTTTTTCATTTTAAAGACAAACTTCCTGAATGTCTCCGCTCCTGCCTTGTTTATAAATATAGTTGTGCACAATGTGCATCTGCATATGTGGGCTCAACGAGCCGCACATTGCGTGTAAGGCGGTCGGAACATGCAGGAATAAGTCATAGAACAAGTGCACGCCTTTGCCATCCTTCCCATTCCTCAATTAGGTCTCACACAGAGTTTCAGTGCAATTCATCAATTTCTGCATCAGACTTTTCCATATTAGGTTATTCCAGTAATTCAGTTAAACTTAGAATTTTAGAGTCCCTCTACATCCACAAATTAAAGCCTCAGCTTAATGACATGCAGAGCGCTCACCCTCTTCACATAGTTAGTTAGAACCTTTCCCCATCCTCCTGTCACTTTCTTTCATTCTCATGTGTGCCACTGTCGAGATAACAGTTTCTCTAGTTTAGGTTTCAATATTGTCATTTCAGATTGTTTTAGTCAATGATGGATCTAGTTTATTAATGTTTTCACTATTGCCATTTCAGATTGTTTAGCTGAAGATGGGTCTAGGCCCGAAACGTTCTAATTTTTGACATACAATTTTTTAAAAATGATATGTCGCCTGGTTTTTGCCCTTTCGTTTTTGTTAAAATTGCGTTGCACGCAGAACTTATTGTGAACATATTGAGACTCTATTTATAGAACTAACGAAAAATGGTAAACGGATTGTACTTGGGACTGTATATAGGCCCCCAACAGCTTGCAACATTTCTTTCCTGAACGAGCTTCAAAGCATAATTTCTCAGTTTAACAAATCTCTATACAATGACATAATAATTTGCGGGGATTTCAACTACGATCTTCTTCAATATGAAAGCTGTGAACAAATCTCAAACTTCATAAATGTTTTTCAGTCTAACTCCTTCCTTCCAATCATCACGAAACCTACGCGTATTACATCCGAATCTGCCACGTTGCTCGATAATATTTTTATGTTAGATCCGATTGATTTTCTTACAGGAATAATAATTTCTGACTTATCTGACCATTTTCCGGTGTTTCTCATCAAGAAGAATGTCTATAGTCCCTGCAACAGCCCACATGCTGAGACTTTTTCATATCGTTGTATAAACGAATATAACTTGGAGACAATGCGAACTGTTCTAGAAGAATTAATGCCATCATTGGACATCTATGAACTAGACAATAATGCGATTAACATTGACCAAACAATACTAAAACTAACTGAAACTATAACGACCGCATATAACCAATGTTGTCCAATAATCACCCGCACAATTACGCCGAAAAATAGACAAAAACCTTGGATTACTGAAGAAATCGTGATCAATATAAAGAAACGTCAAGCATACTTAGCCTTACTATACGAAGGACGAATCTCTAGATTAACGTATAACAGATTCAGGAATCATGTGACAAATCAAATACGAACATCGAAACAAAACTACTTTCCGCGCAAATTCACTGACTACAAAACTGATATTAAAAAAACTTGGCGCCTGCTTAATTCATGCTATAGACCGAATAATAACGCTAAAAAAACAATTGAATCCATCGTTCACGAAAATGTAAAATATCATGATAAACAAGATATTGCAACAGTGTTCAACAACTTTTTTATAAATATAGGAAAAAATATAGCCGATAGTGTCGTTAGTGAACCTACAGACCACTTGCAATACATGGACCATGTCCGTGAACACAACTCTTTCTTTTTCCCGCCAACTAACCCCTCCGATGTAATTACATGCATAAACAACTTGAAAAATAAATCAAATGGATTAAATACATTTTCAGCTAAAATTATTAAGTCTATTGCTGATATAATAGCACCGTGCATATCTGATATTATAATATCAGATATGCACGGTGCTATTATATCAGCAATATATCAACCATTCGCTTTCTCAAGGTATCTTCCCCAACTCTCTCAAAACTGCCAGAGTCACCCCTATTTTTAAAAATGGTGATAAAAACTGCGTTAATAATTATAGACCTATCTCTGTTTTACCAATTATGAGCAAAATATTTGAAAAAATTGTATATAAAAAAGTGTATTCGTATTTTGAACAAAAATCTTTTCTCTATGACGGACAATTCGGTTTTCGTTCTAAGAAATCAACGACACAAGCTGTATTAAATCATTTACAGTACCTTTACTCTAATATAGATGAAGGAAAGCTTGTTTTCTCCGTTTTTCTTGACTTTCGAAAAGCATTCGACTGTGTGGACCATAAGATATTACTCTCGAAACTACACTGTTATGGCATTCGAGGAATTGCCCATGATTGGTTCAAATCATACCTAAAAAATCGGAAGCAATACGTTGTCGTTGACGACGCAAAATCGGACCCACAGACAATTAGCCATGGAGTTCCACAAGGGTCTGTCCTAGGGCCTCTCCTATTTCTGATATTTATAAATGATATTATCAAATCAACATCATTTTTCAAATTCATACTTTTTGCCGATGACAGCACGCTTTCTACTGTCCTTCCGAGCCAAAATCCCGCTATGATTGCGGAGAGCATAAATAATGAACTCCATAAGGTTTCATTATGGCTTAATGCTAATAAAATAAGCCTCAACATCGAAAAAACAAAGTATATTACATTCTCATACAAGAAAAGCATATCTCTCCCACACATAAAAATTGGCGAAGGTGAAATCGAAGAAACCAACTCATGCAAGTTTCTGGGCATCATAATAGATAAACATCTGACCTTTAAAGAGCACATCGCTCATATTAGTTCTAAATTATCGAAATCCATCGGAATCCTGAATAAAGTTAAAAATTACCTGCCTGAAACAGCTTTACGAATGCTCTACCGAACGCTCATTTCACCATACTTGCAGTACGGAATAGAAGCATGGCACGGAACTGATAAAAATAAAACCAATATAATTTTTACTCTGAAAAAAAGAGCAATCAGAACGGTAAAGAATCTAGAATATAATGCTCACACAAATGATTCATTCAAAAATTTACAAATACTTAAACTTCCAGATCTCTATAAAATCTCCATTTGTAATTTCATTTACAAAACATTAAGAAATGATGGCGACAATAGCCTGAAATTGTTATTAAGTGCGCAAACTGGTCATCACGACCATTTAACCCGAAATAGAAGTAAATTCATGCTTCCTTATTATTCAAAGGCCCGGTCGCAACACAGTATCCTCTTCGTTGGAACTAAAACTTGGAACTCAATACCTGCGGAGATCCGTGATAGTAATTCTTACAAGGTATTCAAAAGAAATCTCGAGACTCACTTCCTATCGGAATCTTAGTCATGTAAGATCACCAAGTCAAATCTTGTCTCCAACATGACTGTTTCCAATAATGAAATTTGCCATGGGTAATATGTAATTCGCCTTCAGTCTGCTGTTAAATCTTTTATCGAATGTACTGTTAAATATAGTCCATATAACCTATATTGTAAAATGAAATATCTGATATCGATTGAATTATCTCACTGATCAGTCTAATGTGAAACTAGGTTAAGTGATTTAGGTTAAACATTATTGTACACCTTAGAATAATGTTGATGGTAGGATGCCCCAGAAGTCGCTGAACTTATTCGGGCCCACAGGTAGCTATATTCAAACTTGTCCATTGTGCTAGACTTAAGAAACATTCTACCTCTGTATCTCCTGTGGTAAATAAATTGTTTAAATTGTTTTAAATTGTAAAACTTACCGATAATTGTCAGATATTTCTATGTGTATCAAATATCCATGAGATGATATTTAGACTGTTACTCTCAATAACATAATAAGCCCCCGATACGGCTATAGTACGCCTGGTAAGGTTGTCTATCATTAACTATAAGGAACTTTATGTTGGAAAATTTTAAATCCAGAATGTTATGCATCTCATGTGTTAACTTTTTTGGAAGTAAATGGTTTTTCTTTCCTTTCTTTTTCATGTTAAACTCCTAAAAACTTAGTTTGGAAATAATTTTAGCCTGCGCAAACTAAGGTACTGTCACTGACGTTATATTTACATTTGTTGTCGTATATGTTAGCTCACGTTATGAGAACTTCTGTTTTAACAGCGTAATCCACGAGGACGATCGTGATCGTGGTGCGACGTTTCATAGCTTGACTTCTCGTACGGAATGAATAGAAATAAACTTTGAATACGAAAAATAATGAATATAGTTAAACTCGAATAAACTTCCCATTAGCTTTGTTTTAGAGGTAGAATTCTGTGCACATTAAGTTTGTATTCAGTGTGCAATCTGTGAGTGTTTGAGCAACGATGTCACGAATTTTCTGATAGTGAAAAGAGTTTAACGTAATCGTAATTTTTACCGACTGACCATTAGCGTACAAAAATATCATAATACGACCTCAATTTGGTCCACAGCGAACTCGTTATCAATATGAGTAGGTGATTATTTTCCCTTGAATTTTGTTCGATGTATTGTAACGGATCTTTTTGTACGTCTTTTCACACGTGTGCATTTCACGCTATCGCATTTCTGCGTACGCAAACGATAAAGCTGTTTTATCACTTATATAATTCAATCTTGTGTCTCATATGATATTAGAACATATTTTAACCCTTTAACGCCCACATTTTTATACTCATATTACCGTTATCACAACCACTATCACTAAACCGACACTGGCATTAGGTAGTCACTGTTATCAAGATGTGGAAGGAACTGCCACTCGGCAGTGAAGTTCCAAGGACACATTAGTGAAAAAATTGAATAAGAAATACAATATAATATTGTTATTTTTGAAAGAGGACCGTACAGTCCACTTGGGCGTTAAAGGGTTAAGCATGAAGTGAACTTCGACATCTATATTTATCCATAAAGATATAGTTTAGCCTTGCTTTTTTAATAGTATAATCGTACGTCATGAAACGCTTCAAGGTTTTCGGTTACTGCACGCTGGAGAAGGTTGGTTTGATGACGCACACAAACTTTGGAAGTTATGGTTTACTTAATGTTATGTATTATTATAATTTTTATGTACTCGAATGATGAATTTTTGCAATGTTCGTTATGAGAATATTTTGAATTTTATTCAAACCCTTCTCTTATTTTGATTTTTCAATATTTTAGAACGAATTTCAGTCAGTTTAGACTTGAATTTGCGCAAAGTCGTGTACTGAGCAAAAGATTTAACATTTACGTTTGAGACAACATTATGAATAAAAATAACTAAGATTAACAGGTTACATCACACCTTATTGAACGAACCTCATAAAAAGTGTTTCTTGCGGGACGAGGTCGCAGTGGCCGTAGTTTTAGGAACTTTGCTTTTTGACTGAGTTTAATCAGCCTATTTGTGTGCACTCATCGCCATTTATGAATAATATTAAACCATTTTCACCAATGAAGACTATATGAGGAGTAAAATAGAGCGTATCTATCAGTAAATCAATTTACCTTTGTACGAATTTTTCATAATTATAAAAATAAGGTTGTAAATTGTGTGAAATGAAGTGTTCGTGTTTAATAATTTAAGTATCATGTAAACGACCACATGGAGAACTTGGAAATAACATTTATGCAAATATTATCCTTCTTTTCTATCGTAATTTTATTTCACATAATGTTCATATTTATACGTGCATTCATGTGAATGAAAACCATTTTAAAATCGATATCAGTGTTGAATTAAATACAAATGAATCACATTTCCTGTTGTGTTTCCTTGGGTTGCTGACTTTATTTTGCCAGCAAAGCAGGCTGTTCAATTTCAGATACATAATCTTTTCGGCTAGTAGTGCCACTGAAACTCAAACTTCTATGAATTTTTCTGTCCTAATCGTTTAGCTGAGAGAAATAGTAGGCCTTGAATTTCATTTGGTATAAGCAGTTTCACATTCATTTTCTCTTTTGCCTCTGAGATACTTATTTCATTCTCCTGAAATTTATATTTTTTCTTTTTTCAAAAGTAAAATTCCTCCTATACTCAAGACTATAGCAATAAACAGCAAAATATCCGAAAAGAAGTCCCACTGTAGCTGCGCAGCGCTCCCACCCTCTGTCAGAACTTCGGACGGTGTCTCACGGGAGTGACATTTAAAATTTGCCTACAGGCCCATCTCGATGTTTTCTCACATCATTTGGTTATTGGCCCAAAAGGCGGCAAATATTAGGCTCATCTTATTCGTGGAAGTGAACTGTATGAAACATGGAGAGTAGATCATTTCGACTACGGCGTGTAAGAGAGACACAGCGATACCAATCAGAGAAATGGTCATTCCAAAAATTCAAAAGGGTAAACAAGTAAACATTATTGAAATTACTGTTAAATCATAACTGAATCATGCTTTGCCAATAGAAAAAATCGGGCATACCCAATACTTTCTAACTTTTCATGAAAAGAAGTTGATATTAACGATAAAAATTTGATATTTACATTCACCCAATTTAATGCCCCTCCCCTCAAAGAACAAAATATACCTTAAAGGTTAATGCGTTATAATTAAAGACTCGTTTGGGAATTTATTCATTCCTAGAACATTGTAAGTTGTAATTATCATACTATCGACCCAAAATATGTAACCATTGCTATCATACAGTAGGATTTAATTGATTTGAAAATGAAATGCGCACGATCTTTCGTTAATTCAGAAGTCGTGAACGTGTTCCATCATGACTCACTTTTTCCACGAATCGTGGGTACATGGCCGAATTAAGCAGTTCTTCTTATCTGCTATAGATAGAATAAATAATCCAATTAAAATTTTAGTCCGTAAGATTTACTGATAATACAGTTTTACGACGTCTGCAATTGGTATTTAAAGAGAGCTCACTAGAGCAACCTCAGTTCACCACTGCGCCTCATTACCAGCGTACGCTTCAGCCTCTATACTCCTGCTTCACTTACTCCAAACGCAAATCTTCTACTGCACTGTAAGTATAAGATCTCGTTTGTATATAGTTGCATAACTTTGTACTTCGTTATTATTGCGCTATGGAGAAATTTAGTGAGAAAGTTTGCATCGCATATTCTAAGGTCAATATTCATTATTTTCTTTGTATTTCGTTCGTACTTCCGTCATAAATTTTAGCTTTCCAGTTACAATTTATGGAATTTTAGTAGAGATCTAATCCTAGGAGCTTTGATTTGAGAATTATGCTGTTATGAAATAAGTACACCGCTATCTTATTTACGCAATTAGTACAGAACGTGTACACAATTATGTTCCCATAAAAAATTAAATTGAAATCTTTGATTAATTGCAGTGTTATATTCTGATTTCGAACAATGACTTACCATTCATAACAGACGGAGTGTTCATCAAGTTTCTTGAGGCGTTAGTCATGCATAGAGAAGTCAGGCCAAGCATTTTTTACAGTTTGGAGTAAAAGTAGGTTTGACGAGTGAAGCGGCGTTTCAGTCGTTTGTTAACATATGATGTGTGTATCATGCTGCAATAATCATGTACAGTTACATCTTAAAAATACACACGTGCGGACGGTTTAGTAATTACACGATTTATAATGTAGTGTTAATGTTACCGTGTCAAACATATGAGATATGTTGGCACACCTTTTGTAACACGTGAAACTCAATTGTACTTCATAACGACTCATCAGCGCTACATAATGTCACTGCAGTGGTACATAAGGCATGCCAGTCTTGTGTGGCGATATTTTAGTCAGGAGTCTGAAGAAACAGATAGGTAACAGGCTATATAGTGGGTAGAGCGAACAAATTACTTGTATGCAGAAGCCTTCTGATAAAAGCTGCACCGAGGCCAAATCTTCCAAAGAAAGAGAATAATAAATTTTCGATTTGTTGCAAGTTCTAAAAGTTAAATCAACACACAGAGAAGAAATGCTAATTTTTGACAAGTAATTCCCCTTATGCATTTAGTTTACCTACTTTCAAACTAATAAATATCACTAACAGAAGTGCGACATCAAAAACAGTTCAATAAAGTTTATAAGCGCTGTGTTCATAATTTAATTCCATATTGCACAATATTTTGTACGAAAGTTTTTGAAATATTTTGCCTGAAATAATTTAACAGCCATATACTGGTAAATGTTCCCCACAGTATTCATCGACAGATACTGACAGGAGACTGGCATGTCGTAACATATGGAAAGCTTTTTGTAGTCTTAACACTTAAAACATAATTGAAAAATTCCATTTCTTGCTAGCACTTTCCTGCAAATGGCCACACCTTTGAAATTATTCTGCCTACTATTTCGAAAGTATAGCCAAGGACATACGAGGCCGATCCCCGTTTCATGCTGAAATTCGTTTATCTCATTTCAGATCCCACAGGCAACAATGTTTCACTTTGTGAAAAAACCTGGCCAGCCAAACGCAACAATGGGAGAGGGTATCTATATCGAGGATGTTCCGAAAGGATTCATAAATGGTAAACCAGTTTACGTCAACGAGGAAAAGAATACAGTTCTTGCTGCTCAACCAGTGACGAGTTGGGCCATCACCGATTTAATGTACTGGGATGAGATTAAAAGCGGAGCGATCTACTTTGGCGGAGGTGAAACACCAGCTGTTGGTTCTTGGACAGAATTTACCGTTACAGAAAAAGAAGGATATCTTTTCGACGTCAAGTCAGGCGCAGAAAACTACGCTGATTGCAACGGATATTACGTTCTTGACGAAACCATTGATAAAATCAACGAGAAGCCTGTGTACGTTAACAACCCAAAGAATAGATTTATGGCAGCTGAGCCAAAAACCGGTTGGTGTATTACAAGCTTAGAATATTTAGATGAAGTTCAACAAACTCAAGGAAGGTTTTGTGGATTCCATTCTGTTAATACAAGTGAACCAGAGGATGGAAATTGGACATCATACAATGTCTCTAAATTTGGTCCGATTGATGAATCCTTGTACGAAGAGTCTGCTTGGGAAAAATTGGAAGACACAAACGTGTCTTACAGCTACGTTGACAACTCAGGAACGGTAAGAACTGCAGAAGATTTTGAAGCCGTACGGAAGCATTGCATTTTGATAGACTGCGGAGGGTTTTCTTACAGAAAACCACATTACAATCAATATGGAGAAGAAGATGATCCTCCAATTTGCTTCTATTTCCGAAAAACTCAAGATGAACTTCTCCAAGCCACGTACGATTCAACAGATTATGATTTCTACATTGCACCTAAAAAATTTACTCCAGACACCAGTTTCAAGCCTTACCGCGACCCTGCTCCCTCCTGCCACATAAGATGGACAATTGACAAGCCTGTTTACGCCTTCGCTTGTCAAGTTGTTGTCCCAGAGCCTACGACGTACACATACTATTGCATGGGTGGATTCCACTGCGGTTACGGTGGCATTCAGCAGCACTCAGGCACAGAAAAACGCATTCTCTTTTCGGTTTGGAATGACACCACAGCCAATGCAAAAGTAGAAAATCTTTACGTCCGTCCTGACATGACTGCCCGGGCGTTTGGAGGTGAGGGTATGGGGATGCAGGCTATTGGCATGAGTCGTGATCCCTCTACATCCAAGGATTGTCCGCTCGCAGCATGGCAACCAGGAGTGCCATACACATTTGTAGTCAGAGCATATTCCGTAACAGACGCAACTGAATATGAATCCTATTATTACAGCCCTGATTATGGGTGGCAAATTCTCGCTCGCTTTCGACGTCCCGATACTGATCTAGAACTAAGAGGAAAATTAACAGGCTTGTACAGTTTCGTCGAAGACTACGGTACAAACACGCTTCGTCGTGGTGCAAAATTTGCTGGTTGGATTCAATATGACCGAGATGGAGCATGGGAACCAGTGAGACGCATAACAGGAACGTCAAATGCAGAAAGCAGTGAGCCCGACAAAAGTGTGCGACTCGTGTCAGAAGGTTCGTACCAGGTGGTAGAGATAGTCACCGGAGGAGAAGCGTTAGACGATTACAGCTTGTATGTAGGACCTGTGGATAACCCGCTTCCCGTACCTGATATTTTGGGAGATCTTCCGTAACTCTGGAAATTTTTTAGAGTTACTTTCATATATAGGGTGCAAATCCAGTTTTCTTTATCTTGATTGATTTGAGGCTGCCTTTCTTATACCTATCGAGTATACTACTCATCACGTAACGCGTCTTCGTATTGTTCTTTTGAATGATTAAGTTCGAAATTTTTTATTTATATTATTTTAACTACTTGAATTAACTAATTGAATCAAATTCTCATTTGATTCCGCCATTCATTCATAATCTTTGAATAAGATTTTTATTTCGACATTTTGTTAGTGTGAGAATTACAGAAAACACTCGAAAGTCAATATTTTGTCTTACATAGTACTGCGTTTGCGAGGTTTCTTGTGTACTGCGTGATAGTGGCATGAAAACCGAAATTTAAAGAATGTTAAATCGCAGGGAATTAAAGAAATATGTGATTTCCCCAGTTTTTCACGTGATACAGTATATCCATCCGTATTTTATCACGCAAAGAATTGGAAGAATTTCGCACGGTAGAAATATTGGAAGATAAATTTTCAAAATTAAAGAGAGCTCTAGCGTAGCATGTCAACATTCATTTTGTAATGGAACTTGGCTTAATTGATTGACTTTCCATTCAACTGCTCAATATTGTCTTTTATAATTGTGGAATGAGTTGATGTTTCTTGAAATCATTGATACAATTTTGTTATACTGTATTTATGTGGATTTTAAGTTGGAAAGCTATTTAACCGGACGAGCTAGCGCGCACGCAGGATAGGCAGACATTACCTGATTAATAAAGACTGAAACATCTTCTGTGTGTTAAATAATTATACATATTATGTAATCCTAAACAATGTTCTCTAAATACTCGCTACCTGAAGTGCTCAGGTATGAGTTTTCTTTAAAGCCGATTATCATCCTATTGATTGTAGGAGGCTGCGACGAGCACGTGCTGCTGGTGTAGAAAAATCAAGGGATCCGTTTACCGTCTTTGATTCTTTCCCATTTTCCATGCCTAAATCAAATGACATTTTGATGTGTTCTTCTATGACTGATAGCGTTAACTACTAAATATCAACTTAGATCATGCCTAATATTCATTATACTTATTTATTTACAACTGCGTAACATAATTATTGATTCACTTCTTGCAGTAGGATCATGTGAGCGATAATCGTCAGCTTGAATGTTATCTGTCGGGATTACACACAGTAAAGCCATGCACAAAATGTGGTGCAGCTCGATAATCTCTCAAATGAAGAGAAATTGTGAACCCTTAAAAGGTCCAGTTTTAATTTTATTGTGAATGTTATTGATTTGTATTTACTCATAATGTGTTCGCCATGTTTGCTGAAATAAAAATACCTCATTATCGTGAAACTGTTTTTTCACTTGAAAATTTGGACGAATTTCAAGGCAGACTGCTTTTTTGGGAGCTATACATTCATCACCATTTTAAATGCTTATAATTTCAGGTCATTGTACAACAGACAGAAAAAAGAAACTATGAATACACACACGCTAATGCATACACATGTATGCCAGCGCTGTGTTCAGCAAGAAAGTTGAATAAAACATTTTTTGCTATCTTCAGGAATGGCTTTGGTACCGGAAAGGTTTGTATGATAAATGCTGAGTCTCGGATATTTAAATTAGTACACCGCACTATTAAAACGCTGACAACGAACAACTTTAAGTTAAGAAACTGTAAATATACAATTTACTTGCAGATTCTGCATAAAAGTTATATGCACAGAGCTTAACGTGCTTTGAGATTACGTAATTCTTAACTGTTATGCGCTATTTGAGCATTCAAGTTTTTGGGGGGTTCAAATCGAACACATGCATATTTCATTTATACGGCCAATCGAAAATTTGGTTTAACAAGAATTCATTGCAAAAAAGCGGCCAAACATTTCGAGCAACGATGTACAAAACTTCGTTAATACGCAAAGCGAAAAGTTCACCAGCCATCATGTCAGTGTTAAGTCCCCAGTTGATATGAATTGTTCAAGTTAACCATCCGCCCGGAAAGTGTTGTGGAGGAGGTTGGGTGATGCCTGACAACCGAGTGTAAATCTAGTAGAACTGCAACACAGGGTGTCTTCACTCGACGTTATTGATGATAGTCTGTCTACAAAATGAGTTATCGTTGCATGATTTCTGTGAGTAAAAATTTGTTTTGATATATAATATTCAACCCTTATTTCAGCAGCTATCTTTTAATTCTTGAATGAAGTACAGTGTTCCCTCCACTATCGTATATTCACCAGTACACGAGTTTCTAAAATACAAGTATGTACAGTAGATGGAAAGTATTTCACGAAGATTTTGCGTAAAATACAATCATAGACTGCGCAGCAAAAGTCATCAGCATTTCTCAAGTGTTATTGCTTAACAGATGTTCCTGTTATAAATAGAGTCCTGTATCGTCAAGGGCGGGTTGTTAACAGTGTAGGGAGGGTTTTAAAAACAAAATACATTTCTTTTCTAATTTCTCAACTTCACGAAACAGTTGAAGTTCATCACGTGATAAATTCAACCAATCCAAATAAATGTTAAATAAGTACGGTAAATATGCCGTCCCTACTTCGTGGAAATGCACTTATCGCGGCCGGTCTCGGAACCGACCAACCACAATAAACGAAGAATCACTTGCAACTAAAATCCAGAAACACCACTAATGTGCAGGTACAGTTCCAGCACCGCTCTATGGCAATTTTCTGTTCATTCTCCGAACAACATGAGAAATTGCACATTGGGTATGAAGTGTAAAATTCAAGTGGTAAGTAGAATTTGACGGGTATCTCGGACCTGCTCCACACCTATTTTTAACATTATCAACTTATTTACTCAGAGAGTTTAAATCAATAACAAACAATTTCAATGAGGCATCTGATAAGTATGAACTATATTGTCACTGAATGTGAGGAAAACGAATTAAGTTTGCCTCCATCAATTTTCGGGAGGCAAACGATGCTAACCCGTGCCTCCCCTTTTTGAATCAACTTTTCGAATATTATTTTGACGAAATTTTTAGGCATTCCATGTACACACTTCAAATTACTCTCAAATCAAAGCCCAAACAATTCTCCAGAACACTTTTTAAAACATCTTGACTTTATTCAAAGGAGAGGAGCAATAAGGATTACTTCACACTCTATATTCAGACTGCACGGCGATTTTGAGCAACAGTGTAAGCAACTGATCAAGCCTTTTTGTCGCCTAGAAATCCCCAAAACTTGAATTTTCAATCAGGCATTTTTCACTTATTGCGCATAGACACTTTAAATTCTTTTTCAGCGAGGGCTCAAAAAAATCTAAATCAAATCTCAAATCAGCAACACAGATTTAGGTTAGTTCAAATCAAGTTATGTTTTTCTATGTCATGTTACGCTGCGTTAGTTGGGATAGATTGAATTAGGTTGAACTAATTAGGTTGGGTTAGAATGGGAGACATTGGATTGTTGTTAGACTAGGTTCGATTACAGTTAGGTTACGTACCGTTAACTTGAATTTGGTTGAGTTGGGTCAAGTTCAAATTTTAAGTTTTGAATTCTAAAAAATAACTTTTTTAAATAAGTAAATTAGGCTGAGCTAGGTATAATTCTTTTATATTAAGTTGAGGTATGATAAATTGGATTGTCTTAGGATATGATAAATGGATTGGGTTTAATTGAATAACCCAACGAAACTCAAACAAACGTAACGAGTTTTTAACTCAATCTAACTCAATCTGACCCGATCTCATTAAACGTAGCCCAACCTAACCTATCATAACCTAATCATCCCAATCAAACCTGTAACACCGGCTAGCCATTTTAGAGAACCCATCTAAGACCCTTCCCGAGTTACCCTAACAAAAAGGGTAATTTCTAAACTATAAGACGTACAATCTTGAAATTAATACCAAATGAACGGGTGTGACGAGTACAATTTATTTATGTAATTCAAAAAATTTTTACGCCCCTGTGGGGGGCAGGAAGAGGGCCTCTCTTGGCCCGTCAATGGTCGGCCGATTTTCTCTATAAGCCTCATTTTATTCCGCTCATAATTTCTAAACTATTGCACTTAAAAATTTGAAATTAGGTTCATTTTAAGCATCAATTCATTCTCCAAATGTGAGTGTATAATAAAACTGTCATACGCTCCCTGGAGGAATATGAAGAGTAAGTTTCTCCTAGCCTCTGAATGGTCGACCGATTTCTCAAAAGGCTCATTTTATTCCACTCATAATTTCTAAACTAGTGCATCTAAAAATTTGAAATTGGGTTCATTTTAAGCGTCAATTCATTCTCCAAATGTGAGTGTATAATAAAAATCTCATACGCCCCCTGGGGGATGACAGAGAGCAAGGTTTCTCCAGCTTCTCCTAGCCTGGTAATCCGCGCTGCCGAAGGCCGCGCTCACCTAAGTTATGAAGTGCTGTTTGAATTCTGGTCCATAGCCTTGTCGTTCCTACATCGTGGGTCTTCGAATCCCGGAGGTGACGATATTTTTTTCTCAGTTGTAGAATAATCATTTTCATGTGTCTTGCTCATGTAAACTTTTGTTAGACAATATTATAAGTAGAGCTCTGCAATTGCATAACTTGCATGTATGCTCTCTTAAGAATCTTTTATGCATTGCAAAAAATTATCTTGTGCATGTGCAAAATCTCATATGCAATTAATTATCCATGTACACTATAACAGATGTAATATGAAAAGTGCTTTAAGCATATGCACAATATCATTGAATATATCCTGTAAGGCGAGTGCTGTAATTTCATTTTCCTGTTTTTAAGGGAAAACTGTAAATTTGTTACTTACTCCAGAAATTTTGTACATTTATGGGAACTCCTGCATACATACTCTCACTTGCAATCATCATCACAAGTTTTACCCGGTGCACTGTCGTCAGTACCTGATCCCCAGGTTACGTTTTTGACCTGTTCTTCAGTTGTTAAATATGGTTCATCAATAAAATACAATAGAGGTGTCCGAACTGAATTTAATGAAGTTTGAAGTATTTCAGGATTGCATAGCGTGATAGTTTTTGTACATCTAGTGATAGTTTTCTTGTTCTCTTCTACACATAGGCCTACCTATACGTACAAAAGTGTTCAAGTGAAAATACAACTGTGAAATTTGTATCAATTTCAGAAGCGAAAAAGAAAAAAGAAAGAGAAAGAAAAAAGTTTATTTCCAAGTTGCTACATGGGAGACACGCCAACATATTGGCTTTTAAAAATTTCTTAATATAAGACGTCCTAAAACGAAAGTTCCATACGAGGAGCACTAATTGACAAACCATCCGAGGTGTACAAATAGAAAAGCCATACGAGGCATAATAATAGACTAACTATACGAGGTGTGCTAAGAGACAAACTATCAGCGGTGTACAAATAGATAGACCGTACGCAGCGGTCTATCAAAAATCGCTGCGCAGCGATGTGATTCGAACCCGTGACACCTTCAAGGAAGGAAACTGGGTCATGCGATCACCAAAAGTTGGTTTGGTAAGTTGGATTGATAAGTTCTTTCTCATTTTTTAATGAACAGTCAGAGCACAGCAGAGGTAATTATTATTACTTCACTAAATGCATATGTTTGGTTTGACATCAATATGACTTTCAATTCACACGTAGAAACAATGTGCAACAAAATTAACGGAACCTTAATGTTCTTTCATCGCAATAACAACACACTTGACGAAAAATCTAGATTATTAGTGATTCAGTCTTTAGTTTTATCGCGTCGGGCTACTGCAGTCTTGTGTGGGGAGATTTACCTCAATGTCGTCAGGAAAGAGCTGCAATAATGTGTAAACTTCGCCGCCAAAGTAGTATGCAAAGGAAATTTCAATAAATACGATCATGTCACCCCTCTTTTAAAAAAACACGACTGGATCCCAGTACCGAACAGATTCATGATCCAAAAAGTTCGGCGGGTGTTCTCCTCTCTGTACCTCCCCCAAAGTAATGCAGAGGTGGTAAAATTTTTTCCATCTAATATCCCAAACGAAAGACCAAACCGGAGGAACGATGTTTTAGTCAGGTACCGTTCATCGAACGTGGGACAAAAAGCTCTCTCAGTTTCTGGAGCTTTTTTGTGGAACAAGCTTCCCCAGCATATCAAAAACTCTAAAACTGGAAAAGAATTTAGAGTAAATGTGTCACGTCATTTTGCATCTCTGTCATAGGGCCTGCAGCATCTCGGTGTGAACTTCCCATCTATCAGAAATTTTAATTTTCCTGAAATTTCTGTTAGAAAATTATAAATTATTTCATTTTATGTTCGTTAAGTTATTCTAATATTGATCTTACTTATTTCTATCGACAACAATGAGCACCACAGCCGTCAGTTCAATGCAGCAGAACGAACGTTTTTTCCATAATCAGGAGTATTTCCTCATCTATATCTTTATTTTCTCTTTCCTGTATTTTTATTTAATATCCGTATGACAAACATACCCGGAAATACATTTTGTGTGTACATCAATATACTAGTTTATCGCAGAGCTTTAGGTGAACTGTAATGTGTCGTGAGGTTTTGCTTTTCACGCAAAAAGTATGAATAGAAACATCTATACGTACATGTGCGTATATATATATGTGCAAACGTGTAGCATGTGTACACAGATATATAGACATTCATATTTGCGTCTGCACATATACACACACATGCACACACACACACACGGGCTCTTTCTACGTATAAAATGACAGCAAAAAAGCTCTGTGTAATCGTAAGAAATAACCTGAGGAAAAATAATGAATTGGAAAAGGACTTCGAAAAACGTATATATGAAATGGATTTTTGATTTCCCAAATGAAATTTTAAGAAAACTCGAGTTACTGTCCAGGAACAACAACAACAAAAAAAAACATATTTCATATCTTCTCGATATTCTCTGCGACATCAAGTGGACATGGGTACATGGGATAAAATGGAGATACAGTATAGGCCAGTTACCACTCATGATTGACAAATATCTACAAAATTTTGGCAGAAATGCGTAAACAAACATATACTCAACATCAAAATTTATAGCTTGCACAACATACGGACCGAAAGATAATTTTATCACGATTTGTATGTTCAAATTGCGCTTTATTTCATTAATGGTATTTGTCATTAATACGATTCACAGAAACGCCCTCTGGGGAAGTGATAGATCTATGTTTGAATCATTTCGCTGGTGCAATAAATGTGTTAACCGGATGGATTTGATATATATGTATGTATATACATATATGTATATATTTTTAATTATAGACAGATAGATAGGTAGATAGATAGATAGATATCTTATGTAGATATATATATATATTCCTATATACGTAAACACACATATTAATATACATGCTTATTGAAAATGAAATATAATAAAAAAGAAATACATTAATAAAAAGATAAAAAACAAACCTACCATCTACTACACCGAAAATGACAGTTGAGCTCACTGTAATCCTGAGAAATTATTTGGAAAATATAACTATAAGGAAAAGAAGACTTTGGAAAACGTAAAAATGAACTGGTTTTTAATTTATTCATAGACATTTTTAAGGAAACTCAGGTTACACTCAAGAAACAACACAACTCTTCAGCATTATACGGACATGTGTACATGGGATAAAATGGAGTAACATTGTGGCCGGATATCACATCTGAGTGGAGAATATTCACAAAATTTGGCACATAGAGGTAGATTAAGCAATGGTCCAAAGTGATTATTATAATTTCGTAAATTTAGGGTTTTTTCGATTTGAAAGTTCAGTGCTAGTGTGCGCTGAACGCAAGGAAAAATATAAAAAGAATAAATGAAGAGCTTAAATTACCCCCTCCTCCGAGCTCAGATGAAATCGATTGAAAACATCTTCGAGAATGATTTTGAAACAGCGAGACAACGTTAGCGAAAATTTAATTCATTAAAAACTTCGCACAACTCTCAACCTGTATATTGGTGTACACACAAAATGTATTTCCGGGTATGTTTGTCATACGGACATTAAATAGAAATACAGGAAAGAGAAAATAAAGATATAGATGAGGAAATATTCCTGATTATGGAAAAAACGTTCGTTCTGCTGTATTGAACTGACGGCTGTGGTGCTCATTGTTGTCGATAGAAATAAGTAAGATCAATATTAGAATAACTTAACGAACATAAAATGAAATAATTTATAATTTTCTAACAGAAATTTCAGGAAAATTAAAATTTCTGGTAGATGGAAAGTTCACACCGAGATGCTGCAGGCCCTATGACAGAGATGCAAAATGACGTGACACATTTACTCTAAATTCTTTTCCAGTTTTAGAGTTTTTGATATGCTGGGGAAGCTTGTTCCACAAAAAAGCTCCAGAAACTGAGAGAGCTTTTTGTCCCACGTTCGATGAACGGTACCTGACTAAAACATCGTTCCTCCGGTTTGGTCTTTCGTTTGGGATATTAGATGGAAAAAATTTTACCACCTCTGCATTACTTTGGGGGAGGTACAGAGAGGAGAACACCCGCCGAACTTTTTGGATCATGAATCTGTTCGGTACTGGGATCCAGTCGTGTTTTTTTAAAAGAGGGGTGACATGATCGTATTTATTGAAATTTCCTTTGCATACTACTTTGGCAGCGAAGTTTACACATTATTGCAGCTCTTTCCTGACGACATTGAGGTAAATCTCCCCACACAAGACTGCAGTAGCCCAGACGCGATAAAACTAAAGACTGAATCACTAATAATCTAGATTTTTCGTCAAGTGTGTTGTTATTGCGATGAAAGAACATTAAGGTTCCGTTAATTTTGTTGCACATTGTTTCTACGTGTGAATTGAAAGTCATATTGTTGTCAAACCAAACATATGCATTTAGTGAAGTAATAATAATTACCTCTGCTGTGCTCTGACTGTTCATTAAAAAATGAGAAAGAACTTATCAATCCAACTTACCAAACCAACTTTTGGTGATCGCATGACCCAGTTTCCTTCCTTGAAGGTGTCACGGGTTCGAATCACATCGCTGCGCAGCGATTTTTGATAGACCGCTGCGTACGGTCTATCTATTTGTACACCGCTGATAGTTTGTCTCTGAGCACACCTCGTATAGTTAGTCTATTATTATGCCTCGTATGGCTTTTCTATTTGTACACCTCGGATGGTTTGTCAATTAGTGCTCCTCGTATGGAACTTTCGTTTTAGGACGTCTTATATTAAGAAATTTTTAAAAGCCAATATGTTGGCGTGTCTCCCATGTAGCAACTTGGAAATAAACTTTTTTCTTTCTCTTTCTTTTTTCTTTTTCGCTTCTGAAATTGATACAAATTTCACAGTTGTATTTTCACTTGAACACTTTTGTACGTATAGGTAGGCCTATGTGTAGAAGAGAACAAGAAAACTATCACTAGATGTACAAAAACTATCACGCTATGCAATCCTGAAATACTTCAAACTTCATTAAATTCAGTTCGGACACCTCTATTGTATTTTATTGATGAACCATATTTAACAACTGAAGAACAGGTCAAAAACGTAACCTGGGGATCAGGTACTGACGACAGTGCACCGGGTAAAACTTGTGATGATGATTGCAAGTGAGAGTATGTATGCAGGAGTTCCCATAAATGTACAAAATTTCTGGAGTAAGTAACAAATTTACAGTTTTCCCTTAAAAACAGGACAATGAAATTACAGCACTCGCCTTACAGGATATATTCAATGATATTGTGCATATGCTTAAAGCACTTTTCATATTACATCTGTTATAGTGTACATGGATAATTAATTGCATATGAGATTTTGCACATGCACAAGATAATTTTTTGCAATGCATAAAAGATTCTTAAGAGAGCATACATGCAAGTTATGCAATTGCACAGCTCTACTTATAATATTGTCTAACAAAAGTTTACATGAGCAAGACACATGAAAATGATTATTCTACAACTGAGAAAAAAAATATCGTCACCTCCGGGATTCGAAGACCCACGACGACAAGGCTATGGACCAGAATTCAAACAGCACTTCATAACTTAGGTGAGCGCGGCCTTCGGCAGCGCGGATTACCAGGCTAGGAGAAGCTGGAGAAACCTTGCTCTCTGTCATCCCCCAGGGGGCGTATGAGATTTTTATTATACACTCACATTTGGAGAATGAATTGACGCTTAAAATGAACCCAATTTCAAATTTTTAGGTGCAATAGTTTAGAAATTATGAGTGGAATAAAATGAGCATTTTGAGAAATCGGTCGACCATTCAGAGGCTAGGAGAAACTTGCTCTAAATATTCCCCCAACGGGCGTATGACAGTTTTATTATACACTCACATTTGGAGAATGAATTGACGCTTAAAATGAACCCAATTTCAAATTTTTAGGTGCAATAGTTTAGAAATTATGAGTGGAATAAAATGAGCCTTTTGAGAAATCGGTCGACCATTCAGAGGCTAGGAGAAACCTGCTCTTCATATTCCTCCAGGGAGCGTATGACAGTTTTATTATACACTCACATTTGGAGAATGAATTGACGCTTAAAATGAACTCAATTTCAAATTTTTTGGTGCAATAGTTTAGAAATTATGAGTGGAATAAAATGAGCCTTTTGAGAAATCGGTCGACCATTCAGAGGCTAGGAGAAACTTGCTTTTCATATTCCTCCAGGGAGCGTATGACAGTTTTATTATACACTCACATTTGGAGAATGAATTGATGCTTAAAATGAACCTAATTTCAAATTTTTAAGTGCAATAGTTTAGAAATTATGAGCGGAATAAAATGAGGCTTATAGAGAAAATCGGCCGACCATTGACGGGCCACGAGAGGCCCTCTTCCTGCCCCCCACAGGGGCGTAAAAAATTTTTGAATTACATAAATGAATTGTACTCGTCACACCCGTTCATTTGGTATTAATTTCAAGATTGTACGTCTTATAGTTTAGAAATTACCCTTTTTGTTAGGGTAACTCGGGAAGGGTCTTAGATGGGTTCTCTAAAATGGCTAGCCGGTACCTAGCCCAATCTAATTCAAGCAAACCTAACACAGCTTACATCGCCAACCTTCCTTTAAAAGTGTTTGTGCTGATTTGAATTCGGGTAGAAAATTTTTCGAACTAATGTTTGAGTAACTTAAATAGGAGAAAAACGTGACCTTTTTCTAAATGACAATTATCTGGAAAGTACTCTATGCGGTATGGTCGGAGGAGTCTCGCACCTCCTCTCCCATCCTCATCTCATTCCTGGTTAAACAATATGTATTTCTGATATGGAGACCCCTAGAGAACGTTAAGGCTTTTACCATTAATTTGAATTGCCCACGCAGAATAGGTGGGACATGAGATGTTCGTCAAAATGATAAAAAATAGTGAAATTTATTGATCATTACGAAAACGAAGTTGGTGTCTCTTTTATACAATTTCAGGAGTGTACCTGCGATGCTTACAGAGGAAAACTCGGAGACCTTCACAGCTTTATCGAAGATTTCACTGGTAATTCGCTTCGTCGGAGCGCAATGTTTGCTGCCTGGGTCCAGTATGAGCGCAATGCACCGTGGGAAGCTGTAAGTCGCATCAGGGGTACGTCGACTGCTGAGAACGATGTTCCGAACAAATCAGTGAGGCTCATTTCAGAAGGTCCGTACCAAAAGGTGGAGATGATAAGTGGAGGGGAAGCGTTGGTTGACTATACAGACTTTACAATGGCTCTATAAACAATCCTCTTCCCGCTCCTAATATATTGGCTTCACGTGCTGAATGACACGTCAAATTTTGATAAAAGAAACATTGCATTATCATGTTTGATCCAAATACCACAAGAGAAGCCACAACTATTTCTCAGTAACTAAACTGCAAAATACTAGAGGCACACCATATCCTTGTGAGTTTCGAAATCGAAACAATATGCAAGAGTAAACATGAAAGAGTAGTATCGTAAAATTCTTCATCAAACATCACCCAAGTACTTACCTCATTCTTTCCCCTATAATTTCCGCGCATTTGTCGTTCTCAGTCATGAGGTACACGAGTAAATCTTATGAAAAGTTTTTAAAATAGGCGATTTATTTTTTTCTCTTCAGTTCCAGCACTGGTGATGGAATTTTAATTCCGAAACGCTTGCAATAAATGTAATGTTCGGTTTTACTCTGGTTCTTCTTTTTATTCTACGAATAAGATTCTCGAAGAATCGTCCTATTGGAAATATTTTGAAAAGTTGCTTTGGAAGTAATTTCAACCTCCGCAGAGAAAGATACTGTCGCTGACGTTATAATTACTTATGTTAACGAACGTTACCTTGCGAAATGAGGACTCGTGTAATGATAGAGCCTCATGCATTGACAGCGTAATCCACGAGGATGATCGTTATCGCTGGTTCATAGCTCAACTTTTAGTAAGGAACGTACACTATCAGTAAAACCTGGTTAAACTTTTTATTAGTTTTTTTTACAGCTAAAATTCTTCACGCATCAAATTTGTATTCTGTGTGCAACCCGTGTGCATTTGAGCAACGGTGGAACGAATTCCCTGATAACAAAATTCAACGTAATCGTTAGCTATACCGACTGACCGTTACCTCAATTTGATTCACATCATGCTCGTTATCAGTAAGAGTGCATGACAATATTCCCTTGAATTTTTTTTCGATATATTATAACCGCTCGTTCTGGACGTCCTTCACTCTTTTCAAACGAACGTATTTCACAGTCACATTTATGAAACACGAACAATTAATTTGTTTTATCATTTAATCAGGTATCTGATATGATATTAGAATGCATATAAAACATGAAGCGAACACCGATGTATATATTCATCCCTGTAGTTATAGTTTAGCCTCTCTCTTCTAATAGAATACCATTATGTCATGGAACGCTTTATGGATTTTAATTACTGCACCGTAACGCATCCAAACTCGGAATTAGAAATTGCTAAATGTTAGTGCATTATGATATTTATTTACTCGATTGGTGAGTTTATCCAATGTCCATTATAGGGATAGCATGAATTTTGTGTATACCGTGCTTTCTTGTTAACTTCAACATATTTTAGCCCGAATTTCAGTCAGTTTAGAATTGAATTTGCACAACATCGAATACTGAACATAAAAATAACATGTATGTTTAAGATAACGTTATGAGTAAAAATAACTAAGATTAACATGTTTCATCACATGTTATTGAACGAACCTTTTTGTGGGGCAACGTCGACGTCAATGAAGTTTTAAGAAATTGGCTTTTTGATTAAGTTTGGTCAGCTTATTTGTATGCGCATGCACATGGTCATGCATGAAATATTATGAGTCACTTTCGCCAACGAAGGATGTTTTATTCCAATAAATCAAGCCTGATCCATGTAATCTTGCGCGTTTGTTTTTTAAATGCCTTATAACTAACACCATGACGGTAACCCTCAGTTAAGCCGAAACCCATTTTATCATAAAAATAAATCAAGAAAACAAATATCCATTGGTATTCACCTTTTCTTGCGAAATCCGAAAAAAAACTCTATAGAACAACCTCTTTCTGACAATGGTATTTTCATTTAATTTTTCAATCAAATGTTTGCAGTTCATTTATATCCGTTGCTAAAACGTTGTTCATCTCAGTCATCGTTTGATCGTTTTCTCGGTATGTTTGAACCACGTCAGATCTAACTTGTCAACTTGTCTTTCAAACCTGTAGTACTTTACACCCGAAGCGCCATCATCGCGTCTCGTTTCAATTTTCTTCATCTTCCACAAGAGATTCATTCTGATATTTCTGAAAAATGAACAGACGATTCAGTTACTGCACATAATACTTCCTATTCACTTTTGAACCCCTTATAATTTAGAATGGAAGAAAGGATCTCTCTCATGTCATTTGACCTTGCTTGTCCAGGTTCAGTTTGCCGCTGTCTCAACTCTGTCAACGCCTCTTTTAACTGATTTATACAGGGTGTCTCAAAAAAATGTATTTACATTTTGAACGACAATAAAAAAATGATTTATGATCATAAAGTAAAATGAAATGGCTTTGAATACACAAGAAAAATGTAAAACAAAAATCAAGCTCGCAAATGTTCAAATTGAAGACCATCTGTGTCCAGAGAACACTGATAACGCGCTCCAAGGGAATCGCAAACGTCACGAAACAGGTTGTTAAGAATATTGCGACGTTGTCTCTCAATTTCCAATTTAAATGCATCAATTGTTCTTAGTATTGTGCAATAAACAATAAATGGAGCATAGATTAGTGTCAGAATGTGGCATTTCCATTGTAGATTCTTCACGATGCGATATACTCATCTCTGAAATGTTGGTTTCCTGAGCAGTTTGTCGAAGAGCTGTGGTGTTTCCTGCACCTGCTCTTCTTTTCCAGGGCTTTTGGATGTCTATTTTCGTCCAGAACGTTTCTTGTTGACATTCTGGACGCTTTCATCTGCTTCAAATTCGTCTCTGATGCGAGTAATGCTACGGCGTGTTGATGGCGATTTTGTGAATTCAGTTTTGAATCGTCTTTGCACTTCAACTGAGTTTTCAGTCCCCCAAAAATATTCCAAACTTCCTCTCTTTCAAGCTAAGTTGATTTTCTGTCATGTTATGACGAATTCAATACACCTGCAATTAAAAAATGGCAGCACGTTAGCGACAGTTGAAGTGTGAGTACATTTTTTTGAGACACTTGATATTTATACCTTGTCACTGTTTTTTCCATATTTCCATTCATGTATCATCTCCTGCTACGGTAGGTTTATACTGTCGCTCAAAGTTTACGAATGTTCGTGGCGCGAAGATTTTTTAATAGCAACATATTAGTCATACTCATTTTTTCTCGTATTCACTCTGTAATTTAAAAATTTATTTTTTACTGAATGGCTTTCTCTCATGGAAGTAGAATACAGATTTGCATAGCTCTTCCAGTTTCTCTTTCACTCTTTCAGCGACATTCATACCCTAATCACTGCGCACCTCGCTGCATGAGATAAAGTTCTTAACACTTATTGAAGGAGCCAGTCGAGGGTCTTTATTTTTCAGCAGGCTTAATCTTTCATTTTTTACGTCTCTTGTTTTCTGGTGGGGGAGACCGGCTTACCGTGCAACCAACTTCCTGCACAAATGTCTTCGTTTTTTAATTCTTTATTCCAATTTTTTGTTGTTTATTTGGCCTGTTCCTCTTCAAATAAAAAAAAATATCGATCTCGCGGTGCAACTGGAACTTGAACTTTCTGAATTTTTCTGTGATCGTCGTCAAACTGTCGGTCGGGATATGTAGGACCATGAATTTTATCTAAATGAGCAAGATTTATTTTCTCTTCTGCCTTTGAGATACTTAATTAATTCTTCTAAAACTTACATTTTTCTCTTTTCACACGTGAAATTCCTCCTACACTTTCCAGTAGCAACAAACAGCAAAATCTCCGGAAGAAATCCCACTGTAGCTGCGCAGCGCTCCCGCCCTCTGTCAGAACTTCGTACGTTGTCTCACGGGCGCGACATTTTGCATCCCGGACCATCTCGATGTTTTCTCACATCTTTCGATCATCGGCCAAAAGGGGCTGCAAATATTGGACTGATCTCGTACCTGAAAATGAATTGTAGCTAATTGTACGTAGATAGTTTCGACTAAGGCGTGTAAGAGGTATGCAGCAATACCAATTACAATAAGTTCACTCAAAAAATTTGGAAGGGTAATCCAGTGAACATTAGTAAAATTACAGTTAAATTCTATTTGAATCATGTTTTATGAAGAGACAAATTCGGTCATACCCAATGAGTGGATATTAACGATAGAAAATTGAAATTTGCATTCACCAAATTTTAATGCGCTCCAAAGAACAAAATATTTCATAAGGTTGATTCGTTAATATTAAAGCTTCGTCTGGCAACTTGTTCACTCTCAACATAGACTAAGTTGTGAATATCATCCAATAGACTCAAAATACATAACCAGTGATTTCATAGAATTTGATTTAATTTGTTTGAAAGTGTAATGAATGCGTAGGCTACGATCATACTTTCGTTAATTCCGAAGTCGTAAATGTGTTTCATCATGACTCACTTTTTCCACGAATCGTGTATACATGGCCGAATGATTAAGTTCTAATTAACTGCTATAAATAGAACATTTAATCCCATTAAAATTTTAGTCCGCATGATTCACTGATAACACAGTTTTATGAGGTCTGCGATTGACATTTAAAGAGAGTTCACTAGAGCAAGCTCAGTTCACCACTGCGCCTCATTACCAGCGTACACCTCAGCCTAAACGTCTCGATCTATACTCCAGCTCCACTCGCTCCAAACACAAATCTTCTGCTGCGCTGTAAGTATAAGATCTCGTTCGTTGTTCCTTACCTTTTGCTCCAAACACAGATCTTCTACTGCACTGTCAGTATAGGATCTTGTTTGTTATTCTAAAATAAAGTAAACACAGTTATAGAAGTTAAATTAACAGAATGGAGATATGCTGATTTCTGACAAGTATTCCCAATTGTCTATTTAGTTTACCCAGCTTTCATCGAATAAATATCATTAACAGAAGTGCGAAATCAAAAACAGTCCATTAACAGTTTATACGCAATGTGTTTATAATTGAATTCCATATTACACGATGTTTTGTACGCAAGGCTTTGACATACTTTTCCAAAAAAATTTTATAGCTACTTCAGATGTTCCCCACTGTATTCATAGGCAGATACTGACCGGAGACTGGCATGCTGCAACACATGAAAAGTTTAGTTGTAGTTTCAAAATCTAAAACTTGAATAGCATGTTTTATTTCTCCCGAGAATACTCTCCTTTACGTGGCAACACCTTTGAAATAATCCTACTTACTATTTGGAAAGTATAGCAAATGACCTACGAGGCTGATCCCCGTTTCATGCTGAAATTTGTTCATCTCATTTCAGGTCCCACAGGCAACAATGTTTCACTTTGTGGCAAAACCTGACCAGCCAGACTCAACACAGGGAGAGGGTATCTATATCGAGGATGTTCCGAAAGGATTCATAAATGGTAAACCAGTTTACGTCAACGAGGAAAAGAATACAGTTCTTGCTGCTCAACCAGTGACGAGTTGGGGCATTACCGATTTATTGTACTGGGATGAGATTAAAAGCGAACAGGGATACTTCGGAGCGATCTACTTTGGCGGAGGTGAAACACCCGCTGATGGTTCATGGACAGAATTTACAGTTACGGAAAAGGAAGGATACCTCTTCGAACTCAAGACCGGCGCAGAAAACTATGGTGATTGTGACGGGTATTACGTTCTTGACGAAACCATTGATAAAATCAACGAGAAGCCTGTGTACGTTAACAATCCAAAGGATAGATTCATGGCAGCTGAGCCAGAAACCGGTTGGTGTATTACAAGCTTAGAATACTTGGATGAAATTCAACAAACGCAAGGATCATTTGCAGGATACCAGTCTGTTACCTCCAGTGAACCAGAAGATGGGGATTGGACATCATATAATGTCTCTAAATTTGGTCCGATTGATGAAGCCTTGTATGAAGAGTCTGCTTGGGAAAAATTGGAAGACACAAACGTGTCTTACAGCTCCGTTGACAACTCAGGAACGGTAAGAACTGCAGAAGATTTTGAAGCCGTACGGAAGCATTGCATTTTGATAGACTGCGGAGGGTTTTCTTACAGAAAACCACATTACAATCAATATGGAGAAGAAGATGATCCTCCAATTTGCTTCTATTTCCGAAAAACTCAAGGTGAACTTTGCCAAGCCACGTACGATTCAACAGATTATGATTTCTACATTGCACCTAAAGAATTTACTCCAGACACCAGTTTCAAGCCTTACCGCGACCCTGCTCCCTCCTGCCACATAAGATGGACAATTGACAAGCCTGTTTACGCCTTCGCTTGCCAAGTTGTTGTCCCAGAGCCTACGACGTACACATACTATAGCATGGGTGGATTCCACTGCGGTTACGGTGGCATTCAGCAGCACGCAGGCGCAGAGAAAAGTATTCTCTTTTCGGTTTGGAATGACACCACAGCTAATGCAAAAGTAGAAACTCTTTACGTCCGTCCTGACATGACTGCCCAGGCGTTTGGAGATGAGGGTATGGGGATGCAGGCTATTGGCATGAGTCATGATCCCTCGACATCTGAGGATTGTCCGCTCGCTGCATGGCAACCAGGAGTGCCATACACATTTGTAGTCAGAGCATATTCCGTAACAGACGCAACAGAATATGAATCCTACTTTTACAGCCCTGATTATGGGTGGCAAATTCTCGCTCGCTTTCGACGTCCCGATACTGACTTAGATCTAAGAGGAAAACTAACAGGCTTGTACAGTTTCGTCGAAGACTACGGTAAAAACACGCTTCGTCGTGGTGCAAAATTTGCTGGTTGGATTCAATATGACCGAGATGGAGCATGGGAACCAGTGAGACACATAACTGGAACATCAACTGCGGAAAGCAGTGAGCCCGACAAAAGTGTTCGACTCGTGTCAGAAGGTTCGTACCAGGTGGTAGAGATAGTCACCGGAGGAGAAGCGTTAGACGATTACAGCTTGTATGAAGGACCTGTGGATAACCCGCTTCCTGTGCCTGATATTTTGGGAGATCTCCCGTAATTCTAAAACCTTTTATTCACCTATAGAGAGAGTGAAAAATAAGTTTTCGTTATTTTGATTCTTTTGAGGGTGCTTTTCTGATATATATTCTGTATACCATTCATCATCTAAGTTTTTTATTTTTCGTAGGAATGATTAAGTTTGAAATTTTATATTTAAATTATTCTAACCCCTAAAGTTAGGTCATATAACCAAATTCTTATGCGATCTCTCCATACGTTCAAATTCTTTATTTACTATTTTTATTTTTATTTTTTGTTAGTATGAGAAATACGGTATACACTCGAAAGTCAATATCTTGGCATTTATAGAGTAATAAAATATTTGATCGTAATATTTTGAAAAAATATTTGATCGTCCAAGTCCCTCATATGATATAATACCACCATCCGCATTTTATCACGAAAAGAATTAGAAGAAGAGTTTCGTAAAGTTGAAAAATCGGGAAGAAATCTGTAAAATTACGGGAAGCTACAGTTTAGGGCAACGTTTAAAATTTAATTTAATCATGGAACTCACCTTTATTGATTGACTTTCCATACAACTCCGTTATATTGGCTCGAGTCATTTTAAAATTGATTGATGTGTCTTGAATTTAATGATATAAATTTGTCATATATTTCTTCATCTTGAATTTCAACTGAATTTATCCGGACTAGCTTGCTGGAACCCTGGATAGATAGACATTATTTGATAACTAGCGACTGTAGCTTTTTAAGCATTGTAAATCATTTATGTAAATCATTTATCTTTTGTAATCTGAAACGATAGCCGCTAAATTCACGCAACTTGATGTAGGGTAATTCATCAAATATCGAACTGAACTGATTATCGAACAACTTTGGAAATATGCGCGTAATAAATTTAGTAAGCATCCAAACTTGCTCAGTGCCAGTGATCTTACATCTAAAACTCCTATTTTAGTGATAAAAACTCATTTCTGTGAGCTGCAAACTGCTACCAGCTGTTGCGAACGCATTTTCTGTACGACCCTTACAAATTGGTCGAATTTTTTCACTCGAAAAATCTTACGCACCTCGGGAAAATTGCGACGGTTTAATTGTTGTTGGGTCACCGTCAACCTCCCGTCATAACTAGAGAGTAGTGTTGTCATATGATGTTCTGTTACTGTATTTTTTTCTTTTCCGCCAAAAACTTGATAATTATTCCATGTTCGACATTCAGTTCCTTTTTCATGTCAGTATTAAATACTGAACAAAGGTGTTCGAATCAAAATTCCTTAAAAATCATGAATTTATGCCTCGAACAAAGCTTTTCGATTCTTAATTCTTTTAAATAACTGAATCGATCTATTGAACGCCTGTTTTATTTCATTAAAATATTGTATTAACGCTTGATAATAACATTGAATAGTTGAAGATGGGAATTCTGGTGAGGGGCTATCAATCATCTGCTGGTGTTCCAAAGCCCTCAAGATCATCAATGATTCGTCTGGCTACATTTACTGATGATCAATCCCTTGTCACGAAAATGGATGCAAGCCTCAATAATAATTCATTGACGAGTGCTTTACACTCTACTCCAAAAAAGGTCACACAGGTTGATGATCACAATGATGGTTCAACAAACACTGCAAATGAAACATCGACATCATATTCAAATTTTGATAACTCTCCATTCAAATGCATCTTAAAAATAAGTAATGAGACAGTTATTTCAAACAAACAAACAAAACAAACATCGGCATCTTTGGGATGCTTTATTTCCAATCAAGCCTGATACAAATGATCTTAAGCATTGGTTTTTCAAATGTCTTATAACTAACACTATATATAGGACACCATGACGGTTCCCCCGTAAAGCCGGTACCCATTTCCGACACCTGGGTCGAGTGGGGTATTGTGCTTGAGCTTTCCCTTATACCCAACGGGGAAAATCGCAGCGCCAGCGCCGGGATACGAACCCGCGACTCCAACATACAAGTCCGATCCCTTAACCGATGTGCCACCGCGAGCACTTCCAAGAAAATCCAGTGCACCAAAGAAAAAAAGAATGAAAGAAAAACGTTTATTTTCCAAGTGGCCACATGAGGTGTACAAATAGATAGACCATACGAGGCATATTAATGGACAAAATATACGAGGCGTACTAATAGACAAACCATACGTGGCGTGCTAATAGTCTAACAAAGTTCCATGCGAAGAGAACTAATTGACAAACCATCCTGTTCGAATCAAAATTCTTGTTCGATTCCTGTTCGATATTGATGAAATTATGTTACTAAAGAATTCGATTTTTAGAACAATAAATACATTTCAATAATCTACGTTGTCTTTCAAGCGACATCACAGAACAAGAAAGCAACTGTTCAAGAATAACCTTGAGGCCCGCAAGAGTTATTCAGAGCAAAAGTTACCGATTTATGAAGGTTGTTTCTAGACACACGTGATTTCTGTTCGATATTTGATGAATTACCCTAGGTAGGTAAAAGTTTTTTCAACGGCCTAGTATTTTCATATTGATTGCTAGAGGCTGCGATGAACACGTACTGAAGGTGTAAAAAAATTGACAGAACCGTTTCCATATTTGATTTTTTCTCGTTCTCCATCTATAGGATCAAATGACATTTTTATGCGTTCTTTCGATAGCGTTAACTATTTCAACTTAGGTTATGCTTAATAACTTAGAATATACTTAATATCCATTGTATTTATTTAGTAGTGCTTGAGAGTAGTAGTAATCCCAACATTATTATTGATTCTCCTCTTGCAGTAGTATCATGTGGAAGATAATCGTCGGTTTGAATGTTATCTGTCGGGATTATAAAACCATGCACAAAATGTTGTGCAGCTCGATCATCTCTCTTATGAAGAGAAAGTATGAACACTTAAAAGGTCCATTTTGAACATTATTCTGAATATTATTGATTTGTATTCGCTCATAATTTATTTGCCTTGTGTGCTAAAATGAAAATACCACATTATCTTGAAATAATTTTTTCCGCCTGAAAATTTAGGGAATTTTCCGTGGCAGATTTTGATATTTTAGGAGTTACATTTTTTATCAATTTTATCCACATAATCTCGGTTCCTTTTACGGAAGTAATACCAAATGAAACTATGAATTCACGTAATAGCGCATGTAAGCGTTACGTTCAGCATGAAAATTGAGTAAAACCCTTTTGCTATTCCACGAACAGATTTAGTTGAGGGGAAGGTAATCTTATGATAAATGCTAAGGCTGGGACATTTATAATAGTACAACGCACTGGGAGAATGCTGACAACGAACATCTTTAAGTTTAAACAAGACTGAAAGATTTAGCGGTTTACTCTGCATAAAAGTTGAATGCTTAGAGTTTGACAGATTTTAACACGCTTTGAAATCACGTGTGGAGAATCCACACAAGTAGGCTCAATGGTAAACGCTTAACGACAGCAAAAAAGGTTATCTAAAGCTGCAAGTAGCAGTAAATTCAGATGAAACGAACCATTCAAAAAGGCCGAACATCAGGATAAAGCTCCTCGAGCCAGGAACAAGAATTAATCAACTAGGACAAATCTCAAGACTAATGCCGGCTCAGCGTATAAGATTAAAGAATGTCATTAACTGTAATTAACAACAACAAAGTTCAGGAACGAAGGTATCTAGGGTTGAATCTAAATAAATTAAAGTAAGGCGATCCCTTTAACTTTAAACAAATGAAAATGGCGACCCCTCGCATAGTAGAGTAATAGGCAGCATGCAGTAGCAGCACCACCGCTTCAGGAACGAGGGAGCAACCTATGCAGCCTCCTGCGGCGATCCCAGTCGGCTTGCGTCGGGGCACTCTAGAGACACTGGCCGTTTCGCCCAGCAGGCAAAAGTCACAGACTGCTGCACGGTCCCGAGAATCCTCGGAGTACTATGCAGCTCAGTAGGCCGATCAAAGGAGAGCGTAGACAGCACCGCACGACTGTAGCGACAGCCTTCCTGAAGATCGTAGCGCAGAATAAAAACAGGTGCCCCGCATCGTTCCCGGTAGAGCAGCCTCACGCTGGGCTATTGGAGTCCTAAAATGCAGGTACCAGGGCTTCCACGGGTGAGAAAGTTCCTACCCTAGAACTTTGTCCCAGATTACCCTAAAAATGATTAAATTACCCTAAAATGTCAAATAAGCCCTCTGCTGTTGTTGCATTAAAATGTTCAAGGCTTCTATGTTTCTATGTGAAGAAATGACACAACAACAGGATTCGTGCGCTATTTGCAAATGAAATTCTTTGACTTTTCGGAGTCATATGTGTCACGATAAGTGCAACTTTTTATTTAGCTCTCTGTTCTTTATCTTTTTTGTTTGATGACCTAATTTAGCTCTCCGTGGTACAGTGGTTAAGGGATCGGGCTCGTATGTTGGAGTCGCGGGTTCGTATCCCGGCGCTGGCGCGGAGATTTTCCCCGTTGGGTATAAGGGAAAGCGCAAGCACAATACCTCACTCAACCCAGGTGTCGGAAATGGGTACCGGCTTTACGGGGGAACCGTCATGGTGTCCTATATATAGGGTTAGTTATAAGACATTTGAAAAACCAATGCTAAGATCATATGTATCAGGCTTGATTGGAAATAAAGCATCCCAAAGATGCTGATGTTAACCTAACCTTAACCTTAATTACAAGCTGTTCAATATGCGTTAAGTACCGTTACGATGCCAAGCGATCTACCCCTGAATAGCAGAGAAAAGCAAAGACATAGTAAGAGGAAATGAAAGGCAAAGTAAAACTCGAAACATTCATTTATGGAAACAATTTTGAGCAGCAGCACAAACATCGATTCACAGTTTTTGCGAACAAACTAGAGGAATTTGCTTTTTATCAACTTCTAATATCTATATTTTCACCTAACCAACATTTTTCCTCTTAGAAAGTCAAGAACTGCTCAGTACAACGAAAATACTATGTAACTTATATAATGAATTTCGCTTGATCATCGCCAAGAGATAAACTCTAATCGCATAAGAGTATCGAGCTAGATAACAATGCTTAAGAAGGTAGTTTTCTCGTATTTTTTGTGTTGTTAACATAAAGAAGGTAAATCAAGTAGAACTTATTGAATTAACCAGCTCAATTAGACAAACATAAATGTATGTGTATCTGTACATATATATGTATCCTACCAATCATATATTCATGAGATATGTATCCCCATATTGCTAGAGACTCAACGGATATATCGTATAATATACTTTCTCATTATGTGAATTCACTTAATTTAATTTAAATGCAACTTAACACTAACAAGACAAGTTTCAGCCTCACTCAGATTTACCCCACAAGAGAAGAATGTGAGACGAGGGTCCAATTTGTGCATCCCACCAACCTCCACTCATTACAAAGTGATTTGACAAGTACATATTTAAATAAAAAATCAATAACATCCATTGCAAACAACACGATTCCGTGACAATAACAACACTAAAAAGACAAGTTTCAACCTCACTCAGATTTACCACACTGTAGTAAGTTACAAGAATGTGAGACGAGGGTCCAACTTGTGCATCCCACCAACCTCCACTCATTAGAAAGTGATGTGACAAATACATATTTACATTAAAAAAATCAATGACATCCATTGCAAACAACACGATTCCGTGATAACAACAACACTAAAAAGACAAGTTTCAGCCTCACTCAGATTTACCACACTGTAGTAAGTTACAAGAATGTGAGACGAGGGTTCAACTTGTGCATCCCACCAACCTCCACTCATTACAAAGTGATTTGACAAGTACATATTTACATAAAAAAATGAATAACATCCATTGAAAACAACACGATTCCGTAACAACAACACTAAAAAGACAAGTTTCAGCCTCACTCAGATTTACCTCACTGTAGTAAGTTACAAGAATGTGAGACGAGGGTCCAACTTGTGCATCCCACCAACTTCCACTCATTACAAAGTGATTTGACAAGTACATATCCACATAAAAAATCAATAACATCCATGGCAAACAACACGATTCCGTGACAACAACAACACGAACAACAAGTCCGATTATTTAACAAGTGTACTGCCAATTTACCAAGACGAAAATAAGAGCTAGATAAGACTATAACAAATTACCTTTACGTGATGACAAATTTTAAAGTTCAGCTCAAGTAGCGTTGCTTCTGACTTTTTATACGGAAGCAATCAAATTGGAATCAATCGGCATTGAATCGGATGTTTCTCCTGAATTCTTAAGATGGTATATCATGTGCAATAGGCCACACAGGGTCTCGTTTTTTAGGGAAGCTCTGTTATCAGTTTTGATTAGATTTAATTTACGGAAGAAACGCTGGACAGACGCATTGCTAAATGGTAGTGCCAAAAGAGTAGAAACAACAACAGATAGGTTAGGAAAGCATGACAGATCCGCAGCATTCTTTGCCTTCGATATAATGTTCCAATACATCTGACAGGACATATTAGTTGGAATTCCAGGCATTAAACAATGTTTTCTATATTCTGCGTCTGTCTCATTCTTGTTGGCAAAAGTCAACAGTTGCGGCAGAATATCAAAAACTTTTGCTATTGACGGCGGTTGGAGCTGAATGGCGTAGGCAGGATTCAAGAACTGAATCACATCATACAAAGGATCTTCAAGGGTAAACCTAGCTTGGATCTGTCTAACAGCTTCTATTAAAAACGCTTTACAGTTCCTGTAAAATATCGCCAGTTCATCTGGTGTTGCACTGCTTTTCAGCTCGTTTAGAGTTTCAGTGGCCGCGACGCCAAGGTATATACTTTCATCTGTCACCATAGACGCGGTGAAGAGAGCATCAGATGGTTGTAGGGCTGTGATTTCACACTGCCTCACATAAGACACGCGCATGAAATCTGAACAGATACTTCTTATTAAGTCACACTCATCCTTTTTGAGGCTGTATAGTGCAGGCAGTTCTGACTGAAAGTGCTTATTGAACTTATTAAAGCGGCTAAGACTGTATGAAAGAAACTCTAAATATGCCAAAAAAAAAAATCATTTAAGGTTTGTATGATTGTATCATGAGTATTAGTGGGATCACTAAACGCTTCTTCTATGAAATATAATTTCAAAGCATCCCACTGCTCCAATAGACGGTTAACACACTGCTCCAGTGACAACCATCGTGTCTGACCAGGCGCCAAAATTTTATGTGGTTCTATTCCGACAAAAGTTTGAAATTCTTGAAATGAAATCTGTCTTTTCGAGCTTAGATGGAAATGGTTAAACACATTACGGCAAAGATCCTCGATAGATTTAGGGAATTTTAGACAAGCGTATGATGCACATAAATGAATTAAATGGCACGAACATTTTACAACATGAACATTTGGCAATTCTTTTTAAAAAAAAGAAGCAACAGAATGTTTGGATCCCATCATTACGTTAGTCGTGTCAAAACAAAACCCTACAATGTTGCTGAATTTAATATTTTTATCACGGAAGCATTTGTGGAGTGTAGTAAACAATCCAGTGGCTGTTCTATCCTGTATTTCAACAAGAACAACAAAGGAGCTCTTGATTACACCCTCACTCCAATATTGCACGATGACTCCAAGCTGTTTAGCGGTACTGCGATCAGTTGTTTCATCAATTATTACAGAAAATAAACGTTCATTAAGGACAACGACAAGATCACTTTGTAGATGTTTACTGAAACATTGTCTAATAATGTTCGAAGCTCTTTGTTTCCCTAAGCTTACTTTCTTTAATGCTTCATTATCTGGAAACATTTGTTTCAGCAGTTGCAGCACCGAGTCACTTAACGAAATAGGCAAATTATGCTCAAAAAGATATGCACATATTCGCAATTCAATTTTTCTGGCTGACTTGTCAATTGGATCGTTTGGCAAGATGAAGGAAGTTAAAGATTGAGTTTTCCTTCTCTGCATTGAGAGATTTTGATGGCGTTGACTGTTTGCATGACGCGTAATCTCCGATTTACCACGCGTAATGGTAGATGAGCATATGGTACAGTATGCCATATCTTTAGTTGAGGTAGAACACTGAGATTTTTCTAACCAGTCTCGAAACAGTGGTTCGCTTCTCCATCCTTCCTTCCTTTTTTGTGTGTAGGGCTTAATAGACGATGACATTTTGCTTTTCTTCCTTGGTGGTGTAGCAGCTTGATCGGGCGGAGAATCCATTTTACTGCAACGCAAGTAACCAAATCTTATCTGTTACAATGCACTACTGCATGTGATGCACCTTGCACAGTTAATTGCTCTCGACTGAAAGTGAAACAAAACTATCTGCGCATTGCCCTGCAGGGCTGCAACGGCTGCGTTACAAACGCGCCTAATCGAAAATTGAACAAGATTCGTTCGAGCTTCAATAATTCGTATTACGTTGCAGTATCTTGGTTCGTTCAACGCTCCATTTTGCAAAACATGATTAAACGGAATATTTCATGGCCACAAGGTTAAAAAATGGCCAAATTGGTAAAAATGGCTAAGTGATTTTTCTCATTGCCACGGCGCTTATAAAATGACCAATTTTGGATAAATGGATTATGAAATGGCCAATCTGGCAACCCTGAATTCTGCCCTCGAAGTCGGCTCGGCTCGAGCGGTGTCGTTGTTTACACGTTATATAGTTGTTCAATTCCACTAAACGACGCTGACCGATGTATTGGTGTAAATCTTGATGCATTTACGAGTTATTTGATGTAAGGCTATCAAATATAGATTTCTAAACATTATATCAAGTTGCCTACCACTTTAATTACTGTAATTTTAATAAACCAAGGTATTATTTATTTGAGCAAATCTGGCAACATTATACTAAGGAGAGATCACAGCTGCCAGCTGGGAGATTTGCAGCGATGTGCACAGCAATTTGAGCTTTATCGTAGGGTGCAATAATGAATAAATTAAAAGCAAGTTCGGTTGAGCTTTGCGTTTGTTCCAAATTTGACTCTTATTGAACATTTTCATAAGCGTTCCGGTAGAATACTTCCACAAAGTACCGTATAAGGTACTTAGGAGAGCAAACTTGATATTGGTAATGAAAACCGGCAATACCCTATAATTTTGCTGTGCTACCCTGATTGAAGTCGAATTACCCTAAAAATCATTGAATTTTGCGTTACCCTAAACTCTACCCTAGACAGTGTCTGATTACCCTAAAATGGGGTATTTTACCCTAAAGTGGAAGCACTGGCAGGTACTAGAAAGATGAAACAAGGAATTAATGTTAAGAAATCACGATAGGGCCTGTACTTATTGCAGTTATTCATAGAGATTTGCAACTATTACATTATTGCAAGAAAACTTCAAAAGCTAACATGAGTTTAATTATGCCTCAGTGTAGAAGCCACTCGTAGAGTCGAAGAGATGTTAAACGTGAAGAAAAAGGCTCAAGTATAGAGCAGGAGCAAGTTTTTAGGAAATAGAATTGGGTTAAGAGTTAACAGTACTACCCGGAGAGTAGGACAGCTGGTAAGCTGTCTTTCAGTCAGGCTCCAGGTAGGGTAATTAAGTCAAGGAAAAGAGTTAATGGCCCATTCTGAGCAGGCTCGGAATAGATTAAAGATATAAGAATTTAAGGTATTAAGATATTAAGGTTGAAGGAATTAGTAATTTAACAAAATTAAGGAAGCTCAACAAGCGCACGCACACTCAATCACACGATTTACAATAGCAAAGTTACTTAATGGAGTAATAAGACAAAGGTAAATAGTTCATTAGAAAATAGAATTAAAGATGGCTTTAGAAATTAGGGAGAACAGGTGAGGAACCGATCCACCGAGAAACACTCCTGATGACGTGCCACGGCTGGACACTGAGAGTCGGTACCTTTAAAGCTCATTTTACACTAGCGGTGTGGAGCGGCGGTGTGGAGCGACAGTGAACTTGCAATAGCTCCGCCCACGAGAGGATTGAGCGTCAGTGCGCACCAACTTGCTTTTACATTGCCGCTCAGTACAACGCTCCTTCCCGAGAGACAGCAATCGTCACGCAGGGCTCCCCCTCTGTTTTTTTTCACCCAGATCTTTTTTTCGATTCCTCCTGGGTTGCTAGGTTAATTTTTTTATGTATTGCTAAATATATGTGTTTTTTCAAGTCAGACAGTGAATTCATTATTCCCTGAAGTTAATTTAATAACGCAGTTAAGAATTATTGTTTCAACACCGTGTGCAAATGAATATCTGATTCAAAACCACCCCTATCGAATGGGGTAGAACGTGTTCAATATGTTTCTCGACCTCCTTGAAAACGCGTAACGAACGAGTATCTACGAACTTGCAAGCCCGGCCATCGGCCAAGCCATGGATAGCCGGCGCTCCACTTGTGTTGCTTTGATTAGCTTGGCACGTTGCAGTGAGGTGATCGACGCGCATTTTGATCGTAAAACTGGTCGTGCACTCCTTTAAATGAATATCTAAAAATTAATTATTTTAAACATTCAAATTTTCAAATTTTTGCCGCACATGTATTCAAAATGGCTAGCCCTCCAAAAACGATCTCTAATAAGAGGCATACGCAGTCTTTCAAAGAAGAATGGTTAATGGAAAGAATGAAAAAACTGTCACAGTTGGAAACCTAAGCCGAAATTGGTAAGAGATGTCGTCATCATCATCAACAGAGTATGTCACCAGCGTAATCTTGCACAACAGAAAAGGCGTCTTAATGTTGAAATTTGCGCTGCTGAAGAGAATTAGGAGAGACGGGAATAAAATCGGCATTAAAATCATTGTTTCTACTCACGTATGTTAACTTTTACTTACTTTAACTTACTGTTAACTTACTTTTTAATTACACTACTACGTTTCTTTATTAACGAATCTCGATTGTTTCATGTTCAATCTACGTTTATCTGAATCGTTTATAAAAACTGTTTATCGTTATCTTCTGCATGTTAAAACGTTGAGTTAATATTCAAAGTTGAAAACTAATTACTGGAAGATGTGTTAAAAATATTAATGTTGTAAGTAGCTGATTGAAAACTAGGCCCGCCGCACATTTTTAACATCGCTTAATTTTGAACAACACGTGTATTTATTCTTCAAGAACTTCTGCGTTTCGCCTCCTTTGCCGAAGAAAATTGGAAAAAATATCTGAATTCACAAATGAATATATAAGAATAATTATCAAATAATTTAAGTGGATGAGGGGAGACTGTTGATTGTTCAGATTATTATCACTGGCAGCCCTGGTTTACTGGCAGTGCACACCGCAAATATTTAGCATGCAGAATGTTGCCGCTCCTTACCGTGAGCGTGGCAATAAGGGTCATTTTCCTCTGCTGTGGGCGGAGCTTATTTGGCTGGCGAGATGGAGCGACGGTGTGGAGCGCGAAGACACCGTCAGTGTAAAAGGGCCTTAAGGCTACAGGACACCTTCACTCTCGGGATAAGTTACTGCTGAGATCACGACTATAGGTTACTACCATGGCTTGGAGGTCTCAACATAAATAAAGGGACGAAAAAGCAAAATATACCAAACGGGTACCTCTGCAACAAAGGGATAAACCCAAAGTATCAATAGGATCGAAAAGTAGCTACTGAATCGTCGTTAATCAGTTCCCACCTCACCTGCCCCGAGCCACGCTGCAAAGGTACTAAGGTTTAAACTGCAATGTGTCTCTCAGGACAATGAGGAGTGTCAGAGTTCTCCATACACGCAATTCTAAACCGGTGAGCAAAATTTCGACCACTCGCGCGAACTTAAGGTTGAACTCAATCTTTCTCCTTAAAAACAGGGTAAAAGAAGGGTAATTTTGAGATCGCTCTAATTTCTCACCTATTGCATCTGAAGAGCTAAATTTAGTCTCAAATTAAAGCTAACACTTAGCTCTAGTATTTTAAAGCACACAATTTTTTTCCTCCCTGGGAGAGGTGCATGCGAAACTCCCAGCAACCTCACTAAACGTTGCCTTTCTCTAAAAAATGTGTCATTTTGCGCCTGCTCTAATTTCTCATCTATCGCATCTAAAAAGTTAAATTTAGTCTCAAATTAAAGCTAACTTTTTGCATTTGCTTTCTGAAGCAAATTTTTTTCCTTGGGAGGGGTGGAAACGGAGCCCCCATCGCGTTTCACCGCCCTTCCCCTAGTGATGAGTAGCAAATAATATGAAATTCAAGAAATTAAATATTTTCAAAACAAACACCGGATTGAGGTGAGTTTCTCTGTTTATGAGTCCCCGATTGGTTTCAAAGGAGAAGTCCGGCCGATGAACGTCTTCACAAAGCGCTTTATATGGTCATGAAGCAGTATTTTTCTCTTTCCATGGTATCCTATAGGGCTAATATTAGTATTGTGTTTTGCTAATTTTGTCAGTACTCGCAGTCGCGTTCATTTATGAATAAATTTGAAGGCTAATTTTGTGACCTTGACTTTGTCACGTTGGAAGTTGATATGATCTTAAAGATCGTTGTTTAAGTGGGATGAATTCAAAAGGCTGATGATGGTTTGAAAGTGTGCATTCATGAGAATTGAATATATTGTTTATATTTATTTAAACGCTAACTTTCGGAGCGCTTCTCGAGATCGCACAGCGACGATGACGACCCATTTATTCTTCTTTAGGGACAACATAAACGTTAAGGCTTGAGTGACTCCTGTGGTCTCATTTACTGCTGCCGTCTTCAAGGCTTTGTGATGTTTAGGCCTTTCATTACAGCCCCACTACAATGGAAAACTGCCGAAATCAATCTCCGTTATAGTTAGTGAGACTATAATTTGGGCTATAAAAATGCTGCTATTCAAATAATTGAAAACAGTAATAATTACTCAATAATTTGCAACATTTTTAAGAGTTTAAAAAAATTAATTTACACAAGTGTGTTATATGCGGATCTGCGCCGGAAGCTTCAATACCTTCAAGATGGTCCCAATTTTAATCGGTGAGATATGAATGTCAAAGAACCAAATCCGTCTTAACAATATTCCTTCTTAAAATATTATTCCTGTCCCCACTTTGGAATGAAATCTGAGCACAGATACTTTTTAAATACTTGCAGCTTAATATTCCCCTATCTAACACGGGAAGTGTAACACAATAAATAATTTGTCTCTGAGCGCATTACAATATGTTTGTTATGGTTACTAAATTTGTTGAACCGTTGAAAACTTTTTATAGCAAAATGGACCGTATATTCTAAACTGTCATGTTCTCTATGAGCAAGGAATTTTCAAATTGAACACACGCAAATTTTATTTTGATTCACGTGCAAGAATTTGATTTAAGAAGGATTTATCGCAAAAAAGAGCAAAACTTTTCAAGATTGAATAAACGAAGCATCGTTTTTACGGAATTAAAAAAAAACATCTTGTTATGGTTGAATACCAAGTTGAAATGAGCTGTTGAATTGAACCTATCACAGCATTGCACGTTGTTTCAATCCTCCCAGCATGCATTCTAAAAATCGCAGCAGTCTTCCGGAAAGTGTTCAGGTGGAGGGTGGGTGGTGCTGCTTGACAGCTGAGTGTAAACCTTGTACGTGTGACTGCATCACATGGTGTTTTTACTCGACGTTATTGATGATGGTCTACAGAGTTATCGTTTCTCTATCCCTGTGAGTAAAAATCTTTAAATTAAATTTTCAACCCTAATATCTGTAGCCATTTTTTAATTCGTTAATGAGGTACATATAACTATAATCCAGAAACGCAACTTATGTGCATCTACAGTTTCATTAACGCTGTCTGATAATTTTGAGTTCATACTCCCAACCACACAAGAAAATGCACATTGGGTATGTAGTGTACAGTGTAAGGGGTAGGTTGAATTAAACGGTCATCTTGTACATTCTCCTAGCGTATTCAATTTTTTCTGTTTCTGAAGATTTGAATCTTCTATATAAAGTTGCAACGAGGTCTCTTATCAGTCAGAACTATGTTATATACTGTGAAAGAATGTAAACGCAATGAATTGTTTACTCAGTCAGGGAAATTTTTCCGCCAGTCAAGTGTATCAGACTAGAATATGCTCGAGAGTATGCAAATGCCGCACAAAGAGTTCGTGGCGCTGAGTTTTCGTCTACATTACGAATGAAGTAAATCAATGTTATTGAAATGAACACAGAATACTCAGAATAAAGGAAATTTGCGTATCTGATCACAAGTTTAAACTAAAAAACGTTGCTCAGAAACTAACAAATTCGATCAATTTTGATTTTATTGTTGTCAACGATTTTAATAATTTCGTTGCCACATTTGGATAATATGGTACATCTGGAGACGTTTTACGCAAGTCACATTGTGCTCACAAATGCTTAGTTTTCGAGATATTTAGGAACGTCGTATATAAAATATAAAGAAACGTCGTATATAAAATCGAACAAACGGGCACGTAAATAAGCTGAAATACCGTTTTGACGTAACGATAGGTGAGGTTAGGTTAGGCAAAGTTAGGTTAGTTAAATAAACTAACCTAAGTAAACCAAAAAAACTCTTAACCTAACTTTGCTATACCAAGACCGATGTTTCCCGCCAAGAAACTCCGCTGGTTCCGTGTCCGCCAGACTCTGGAAGAGCATATCGAAACTGCCGTTAATACTATTCTTACCTGAACGTCATTTATGCAGTATCTCGAAAACTAAGCAATTGCGAGCACAATGTCATTCGTGTATAACATTGTAAAAAAATGTCTCCAATTATCTGAATGTGGCAACAAAATTTTCAACATCGTTGACAACAGTAGAATCAATATTAACCAAAAATTCTTCCAAACGTCAAAAACGCCTTGTGCTGTAGTACGGGACTCAAACCATACATTTTCGATAACTTAGCCTCTGTACTACCGTACAGTTTCCACTTTCCAGTTGTTAGCTACTTTTCTTACAAGTTTCTAATTAAAACTGTTATTTTAATCCCTTCGTCTTGAAGAGTTTCCTCAGTTGTTTGATGTCTTCTGTGATCTTGTGCATGTATCTTCAACTTCATTAGTTTCCTTTAATTTTAAATAGGATTCAGATCCTGTGATTGGCCATGCCATTATAAGATACCCATCCTTTTTTCAGTAATGTAACCTTCAATTACTTTATACTTCGGATCGTTGTATCTTAGGAATACGAAATAAAGTCCATGTCTCAAAGGTGTGGTTTTTTTGCGGTTGATGGGTCAAAAAATTTTCCGTGTATTTTCTAGCATTCATTTTCCAGTGAATTATTTCCATTTCTCCAACTTCATTGTCAGACAAACGACCCTAAATCACAATTGTTCCGCCTTCATGTTTGACAGTTGGAATGGTGTTCTTAAGTTGGAATTCACTATTCAGTCCGCTTTCTCCCCAGACATAGGCCCTCGTTCTTCTTCATAAAACCTGAGTTTTCGTTTCAGACCAAATTTACCAGTGGTCCCTCTATTCCAGCTGAAATCTGTTGAAATTCAACTGGTCTCTTACATGCTTTTTAATATCGAAGTCTTTTTTTTGGTGATCTTGAATTAACGTCTCGATGATCTCTTGGGTTGAGTCATTACTCGTTCCAGCTCCTGTATTTTTTAGATCATTCTGTATATCTTTGCGAGTTAAGAATGGTTGATTCTTCACATTACGGACCATGCATCTCTGTTGCCTTGGTCAGTTTACAGGAACCACCATTCATTCCAATATTTTTAGATGCATTTAATTTTTCCACTCAACTGCAATCACCGGCAATGTCAAATCTTGGGCAATTTTTCAATACTCTCTGCCGACTCCGAGAACCTTTATATTATTTGTGGTGTCACTCATAAACTCGACTGTTTTAATCTTATGCATTAAAGTATAAGTTGC